>LR898476.1:16427354-17027354 GCA_905067625.1 Blumeria graminis f. sp. triticale
AAAATTTCAAGGCCTTTGCTGCGGCCCTAGACCTTTGGTTTACGAAGTACCCAGAGACAAATGCGTCTTAATATTCCCGAATTGCTGGCATTGGCGAGCACTGTATTGGTCGTGCCGGCGGTTGGATGACCTCTATTGTAAATAGAAAGAGAGCTGAGTTTCTTCAGAACTACTGTGAATTCATACAGCAGTTTAAAGATACATTTGACGACGCGCAATACTTGCTCTGGATGCTGTTGTAAAAAATCTGAGTTCATAACTGCACACACCTTCAGGGGATAACTGTGCACCAGCAAAGTTAACCCCTTAGAGTCTGATTACTATTGCCACCTGGTCGCTACACACTAACATCAACGTGTTTACTACAATGAGGACACCATTGTAGTTACTCTAGCTATCATAGACGATAAAATGTAGAGGAATAAGGTCTCAAGGCGAGGTTAGGACAGTGTTCCACAGGGTGTGTATGTGGTCTAACAAAGGTCTAGGTGGTAGATAAAGGTGATGAGTGGGTCGAAGGGATGACTGGTCTTCTCTAGGAAGAGACAAATAGGTAGATAGTAGCGATTGTCACGGTAGTAAGATGGTAGTTGGCGTCGTTTAAGGTTAAGCAATATCTGAGCCTCTATAGGCCTTCGTGTAGCTAGATAGTCTTTCCTCTTCTCATCGCACAACTCAAATATTATACTTTACCACGCACTTTGTAAACCTGCCCTGTGACATTTTGTGCGATCTTTTTATTAACACCCAGTCGCAAATACCAGCCTGAAAATTTTCGCTTTAATTGTTACACAGCGAATTTATATATCCAGCAACCCGCCTGATTCGCGACCCGGTGAATAGATTTAAGAAAGTTCCTTTCAGCACAACCCTGATAAGTCCTTTAAATCCATCCTCAGACTAGAAAATTTATAAGTTCATTTTTTGCTTTTTGCCTCTTATTTTATAAAAAATCCAGCCGCAGATCTCCAGAATGACTACTACAAACAATGAACTCGGACAGAGAATCAGTGAATCTTTTACTTCCTGCTTCCCAAATCTATCTGGAGTTCTCTCTGAATACGACTTTACTCACACTCTTGTGAATAGGCCCTTTTCTCCCTCAAAATTAGCGGAAATTTTGAACGTACTCCCGAATCCTAATCTGGATGAAAATGCAAAGGCCATTTTCGCCATGCTCCTTGCATTCGAACATGGATTTGAGAAGCTTAGCCTCAAAGCAAGTGATAATGAGATGGCGTACAATGAAGAGCGTTCGCGGAATGCAAAGGCACGCAATGCTTGTTTAGCTGCAGAAAACGAAAAAGATGTTCTTCGCGCTCAACTCGAAGCAGACAGAGCTACACTCACAAGTACACGTGTCGAGTTATCAGATTCACTGGGAAAGAAACTTGCTGCAGAAACCCAGCTCCAATTTGCCTTGATTCAAAATGCTCAGAACCACGCAATAGGAGAAGGCATAAATGCTAAAGTTCCAACTGCTTGTAGAACTCAAAAAGACCCAGACAAGTTCACAGCATCGAACAACGAGAAGAACCCTGTCCAGCGCCAGGAAAAATACGAGACATTCAAGACACAAGTGCAAGGAATAATTTCTGTTGACTCTGCATGTTTCCCCACAGAGGCATCTAAGATTTTATATATATGTGGCTTAATGGATGGCCATGCTTGGGATGCAGTTTGTGACGGTCATAAGTCTATCACTGCTAGTTTGAGTGACTCCTCGCAATGGCAATGGCAGAATGAGGATGCGCTTTGGACTGACCTCGATGGTCGATATATTCTTTTTAATTCGGCAACACTTGCAAGGAATACGTTGGACAGTTATTTTCAAGACAGCCCGAGAAATGGTACTCGACCATACGGTGAATGGAAAGCCGAATTTATCAGACTTTCTACCCATGCCAAACTAGGTCCTCGGGAAAAAGTTGACAGATGGCGACGATTCATTGGTGCCGACATCAAGAGGATACTCCGGTCTCAGGTAGACAATCCAAGCGATGAAGATTTTGACAAATGGGTAATAAGATGCGACAACATCGGGCGAAATCAGCTCCAAGAGTCTCACTATGATTCTCTCAATCACTCTCGCGGTTTAAATACGAAAGAAAAGTCCAATGAACCTGCTGAATTCACATCAGATATTTCAAATGCTGCTTTTGGTTCCAATCCCCACGATGACCCTATGGATATTAGCCAATTGCAGATTTCTGATAGTGAAAGACAGCGCCGGCGCAGCCCAGGTCTTTGTCTAGCCTGTGGTCAGAGTGGCCATATTGCCCGAGACCACCATCGAAAGTTTAACCCGATTCCGATGCCGAAATGTGCCAATTATACATTAGTTCACAACAGGAAAATTCTTCAAGACACGGAGAATTGCTCAAACTCTCGACCTCAGAGCAGTAATTCACGTGTCCCTTTTGTAAATCATCAGTTTTTACCGTTGCATACACAGATGCCCATGTCATACTATCCCCCCATATACCCACAACTAATGCCGCAGCAACTCTCTCAGCAACCAGCGCAATCTCGTTTGCGTGCCATAGTAGAAAATCCTGGATATGTATCTGATACTAGTTCTGACCATGAAACCCCTGTTGGAGGCCGAAAAACATCTGGAAAACCAGATCAGTTAAAAGGCAAACCTCTGATCTAAGTCGCGATCAGAGGTACAATTGGTATGGTAAAGAGGATGAATCAATCCGAGCAGTGTTGCTAGATAACTCACCTTTAGAACTATGCTCTACTAGCTCTAAAAATTCAATGCTGCTTGAAACTCAACTCTCAGACCCGCGCACTAGTGACTCTTCAATGTTCCACACATCCAGTTTAATTGACAGCGGCTGCACAGCCTTTGCATTTGCAGATGCTGAGTTAGTCGTAAAGCGCTTCAAGATCTCAACCAAGAAACTTGTCAACCCCTGCTGCGTTTGCCTAGCTGATGGGAGTACCCAGGCTACTGTTACCGATTATTTCACTATTCGCTTGCACTTAGGCCTGCACTCAGAAATAATTGTGCTCTATGTAACAAGTCTGGGTGCGTGCAATCCGATAATCTTAGGTATGCCATGGCTTCAGCTTCACAATCCCCTTTGTGATTGGAATGCTATGACAGTAAATTTTGGCTCACAATTCTGTCAACGTCAATGTCTCCCATGGGCAATCTCACCACCCGGATTTGGCCAGCTCCCAAACCCCCCTGGACTACTTGAAGCCCCGCTAAAAATCCAGACTGTCCCCTCTCCAATTGCACCAAGATTATACCAAGCCACTGTGGAAGATTGTCCCAATCATGAAATCAAAACTATCCCTGACAATGACGTGGAAAGTTCTACGCATCTCTTACGAAGAAAAGTAGATCAAGTTGATGTGGATAGACTTCTTCAAGAAAAGCATGAACCTTCGGTAACCGAGATTAAAGGTCTTCTACCTCCAGAATTACATCAATATATGGAACATTTTTTACCAATAAATGCTAAAATTCTACCTCCGCATCGTCCATGGGATCATAAAATCGAACTTCTACCAGGAAAACAACCCCCATTCTATAAAAATAGGCCATTCTCTCCTGGCGAACTTCGTTGCATCAAAAAATGGATTGACGAAATGTTAGAAAAGGGATTCATACGCGAATCAGCTTCCCCAGCTGCTGCTCCCCTTCTACTTGTACCCAAACCTAGTGGTGGAGTGCGCATCTGCCAAGATTATTGTGGTCTCAATTTAGTCACTGTGAAAAACCGGTATCCGCTTCCTTTGATTCGGGAAACATTAGATTCTATATCTGCAGCTGAATTCTTTACTAAGCTTGATGTAATTGCCGCTTTCAATCGTGTTCGAATTGCAGAGGGCCACGAGTGGATGACTGCATTTACTTCTCGTTTTGGACTTTACAAAATGCTTGTCACACCATTTGGTTTGTGTAATGCCCCTGCCACCTTTCAAAATTATATCAATCATATCCTTCATGATGCTCTTGATGACTACTATACCGCGTATCTTGATGATGTCTTGATATATTCAAGGACCCGAGAAGAACATACAAAACACGTTGGTGAAATAATTCGTCGGCTTGGTGAAGCTGGTCTACAAATTGACATTAATAAATCAGAATTTTACACCAAAAAGACCAAGTACCTGGGCCTAGTGATTTCAACAGAGGGGCTTAGTATGGACCCTGAAAAGATTAGAGCAGTAGTAACCTGGAAAGATCCCACTACAGTCAAAGAGTTACAGCAGTTTTTGGGCTTCGCAAACTTCTATAGACGTTTTATCAAGAATTATTCAGGCGAAGTTGAGCCCCTGACCCGCCTCCTACGAAAAAATGTTCCATGAGTCTGGAAAGATGATCAAAAACATGCCTTCACAAATCTCAAAAATTTGTTTACCCAGGCGCCAACAATGGCTCATTTTGATCATCAGAGGCGCACTATAGTGGAAACTGACGCTTCTAACTGGGCATCTGGCGCTGTCCTTATCCAGATAGGGAACAATAATATTTCTCATCCTGTAGCATTTTTCTCATCCAAACATAATCCAGCCGAGTCGAATTATGACATCTATGATAAAGAACTGCTCGCTATTGTCAAAGCCCTTGATGAATGGCGCCCTGAGTTGTCTAGCACGCATGAATCATTTGAGATTATCACTGATCACAAAAACCTTTAGACGTTTCACACTGCGAAACAACTAAATCAACGCCAGGTTCGATAGTCAGAATTCCTATCGCAATTTAATTTTAAGATTACGTACCGCCCCGGATCTAAAGCATTGCTTCCGGACACATTAAGCTGCCTACCAGGTCTGAAGCCAAAAAATGCATCAGATGAACAACTTCAGAATCGCTTTCGCCCGCTAATACCATTAAGTAAACATAAAGCTAGTCTAGTGAATAATCTGGTCTCAGAATGTAAACATATGGAAGACGATAATGTTGATTTTATCAAGTTGTTGACTCCTGAGTTGACTTTGTCTGATTTAATAAGTCGAGCTTACATAACTAACCAGACAGCTCTATCGATGGTAGAATGCCTAAAATCCTCATCTAATAGGTGCTGGCCGGTTTCCATCTCTCGCACGCTTCGAAAGGATAAAATTGAGTTTAAATTGGTTGTTGGACTGATTTACTTCCGTAATCAACTTTTTATCCCTGATAATGAAGAATTGCGTCTTGAAATTGTATATCGCACTCATTCATCTGGTCCTGCAGGTCATCCTGGTCGTGTCAAAACTCTAGATCTTGTCCAGCGTACTTACTGGTGGCCGCGGATGAGTCAATTTGTGGCTGATTTTGTAAAAGGATGTGCCCTCTGTTTTCGCACAAAAACTCCCCGCACTTCGCCACCTGGCTTCTTGAAGCCTCTCGAAATTCCTCTTCGTATGTGGGCTGATATTTCTATTGACCATGTTGTAGATCTCCCACCATGTAAGCGCAATGGAAGGACATACCTTCATATCCTTGTAGTTGTTGACCGACTTTCAAAAATGCGAAATTTCATCCCTGTCACATCTCTGGACGCAAGTGAGCTCGCTGACTGTTTTGTACAAAATATATATAAGCTGCATGGTGCACCTGATTCAATCATTTCTGATCGTGGCTCTGCTTTTGTTTCTGAATTTTGGTGCAGGCTGAACAGGTGTCTATCTGTATCACTGAAACCCAGCTCAGCTTTTCACCCACAAACTGATGGCCAAACTGAAATTGTAAATTCGGCAATGAATCAATACCTTCGAGCTTTTTCGAATTTTACACAAGATGATTGGGTCGATTGGCTGCCTCTAGCAGAATTTGCCTCTAGTAATCAGGCAAGTGAAACCACAGGAGTCTCCCCGTTTTATGCCAATTACGGATATAATCCTCGCCTTGGAATTGAGCCTCCGGATCCTCGACCCCCCAATTTAACTGATAGCGTCAAAAAAGAGTACTTGCGTGCCGACATGATAGCAGAGCGGTTTGATCGTATACTTGGAAAATTACATGCCCTTACAAGGCAGTCACGAGACCGTTATGAAAACAATGCAAATACACGAAGATCAGAATCTCCAATATATCAACCTGGAGACAAAGTAATGATTATTTTGAAGAACTTGAAGACTAATAGACCAAAGAAAAAATGGGACAATAAATGGGACGGACCTTATTGTATTCTCAAAGTATACAATGGCGCAGTAATTGTTGATTTGCCAGACCACATTCACGTTAACAAAAGTTTTCACACTTCATTAGTAAGGCCATGGAAAGAACTTGTACTTAATGGTCAATCAATTATCAATAACCTTGAAAATAGAATTGTTGCAGGTCGAGTTGCCGAGAGGGACGATAATGGAAACATCATGGATGAATGGGAGTTCGAAAAAATATTAGATGTTCATGCTGATGATATTGAAAAATCGGGGCTTAATTATCTCATTAAGTGGAAGTATGACAAAAAGCCTACCTGGCAACCTCAGGCCGATCTCAAAGGTTGCGAAAAAGCTCTTCGAAATTTCCATCTTCAAAATCCAGACAAACCAGGGCCCCCTTTTGGATTAAATATGCAACTAAATTCTAAAGCAGAAGCGGGCTCTCGATTACGTCGTTCCAAAAGATTACGACGCCCCAATTGGAAATAAAGAAATAATAAGTAGTTGCCTTACATATTCCTGATAAAATTTCATAAGCGTTTGGAGACCAAACTATGTGGAGGGGGAAGTACTGTCACGGTAGTAGGATGGTATTTGGCGTCGTTTAAGGTTAAGCAATAACTGAGCCTCTATAGGCCTTCGTGTAGCTAGATAGTCTTTCCTCTTCTCATCGCACAACTCAAATATTATACTTTACCACGCACTTTGTAAACCTGCCCTGTGACAGCGATAGAGGCTACACGTGGGTCTTGCTGATGAAGAGCTGGAAAGAGATAAATGGTCTTCCCGAAGAAGAGATGGGTAAACAAATGTATTGTTAAGGTAATTGAAGAAGACGTTGCGTGAAGAATAATGCTTCTTCACGCCGAGTATTTATATACATAAAATTACCAAATAGCACGTAGCACACAGCCCCTATGCCCAACAATCTGCTACATATCACCTAATGAAACCAGCCCATTCTTATCAGTCTTCCTTGCTGGTTTTAGAAGTGCATTGAACTATTATTTGTGTTTTAACTTAGCCGTCCGCATTGCGTTTCATAATACGCTATGCCACAATGATCCATGAAATAAGGGTAGGAACTCCTGTATATAGATAGGGCCTTTTTACTCTCAGTATCTACATCAATCATCCACAAAATACAATTCACCATCAATCAATCATCTTACTCTGTCCAAGTGATCTATTGAATTCTCCCATACCTATCAGTTTTCTATTCACAAGTTGATGTCTCCCTATCCATCGCCCTCAGCCTTTCAATAGATGCAACCCAGTACCTCGAACGCCACACTACTGGCTCTATAACCAACTTCTCAATTTGATTTGAAGAAGCAGCAAATGCCTGTGGTTACAACTCGAAAGTTATGGCACCTAAGTTCTTAAATCATATGAAGGATGAGGTAAAAAAGTCTCTGAACTGCACTCCTACACTTGACAGGCAAGACTATAAGATGGTATGTAAGCTGGCTATTAAAGTAGACAACAACCTTTTCCAAGAACAGAAAGAGAGGTCCACCTACCAACGCCTCCCTACCCCTGGTACCAAGACTCTTCCTCCACGTTGCACTACCCCATTGCAACAATTGGCTGCCCGCCCAGGGAATACAGTTCAACAAAGCCTTATAACAAGGGAAGTGTTATGCTTGTTGAGATCTAGACATGCCAGACCGAGCTGCACGCAGTGTGGAGTAGACAAAGACTACTCATCTACAATTGCTACCAGCTTTGGTAAGGTCTCGGTAGGTAATGATCTCGGTGGTGTGAATGTTATTCCATCACGTAATCAGAACACAATGTTTCTACCTAATCAAGGTAGAACATAGATAGAAACTGAGATGTAGATTAAACACTAACACTTTTAATTACCGAAATATAAGTTCAGTAAAACCAAAACCTCCCTGATCCTAACCTTTTATCTCTGATCCTTAAATCTCCAATATCTTACAATTCGTACAGTATTAACTTGACGGTCAACGTTCACTTCTATCATTCCAGATACCCCCTAGAACTTTAAGAATGCTCAGCTATATGGGATGGTAGATCTAGTAGCTAGTGCATAGGTAGTTATTATGGCAGCATGGCATTATGGCGCATGGAGGAGATCCAGTCTCTACATAACAACATTACATGTAGTAATGTGTGCATTATGAGAGATGGGTTGTTGATATAGGACAAATGGCATGGCTGCTCTGTTGGTTGCACACTTTGGAGAGCTGCATACTGATAACGTGATTGGTCTACAACCGAACAAGCTAGGGGATAAGGGACAAGCTTCCCCCAATCTGTAACATAGTAATTATTATAGTCACTTCACTTCTGCACATTAATGAAGACATCTCTCCACTTACTGTCTTAGCTGTTCCAGCGCAAGTGTACATTCCCATTTCATATACCAAGTAAAACAGAAAGAGAGGGACTGGCGCTACAACCTGGGCCTATGCCTTAACTGCGAATCAAATGAATATTGTATTGATGCCTGCCTGTTGTGCTGGCTCGGTTGAGTTGTTAGGAGACAGGGGAACGGAGGATGGGCTGCTGGATTAGGAAAGGGTGGAAAATACAGGCTGTTGCACAGACGCTGTTCATGTACTCTACAATCTTATCTCCTGCCGAGTTTAGTGAATTAATCTATCCATATAATATCATACTTCACATCATCCATTAGATGATATTATCAATTGTCGGGATGCACATCTAGCATCACCTTCATAGATCACCATTGTCAGTAAGAGTTCACATTTGATACCTACTGACACCCATTTGGCCACAGTGATACGCACTCAGTGTCCATTGTGCCATCACCCAGCGTGAGCGCGCCATCTCTGCGACTCACCATTGCACATGAGCCCGTGTAATTCCACCAACGGACAGCAGAGACATAATTGCTATATACCTCACAGCTCATAACCACAACACTGCCGACTTGCTGCAGCTCGGCTGCAACGTCAAAACGTGTTAAGTTTATGAGTTAAATGGGAACATAGTTACTTGGAATATGTCACAATGTTTGTTCAGATGGTTTGATACTTGGTAATGTGATTGCTGGCAGGTGTCTGATACTTTTCTGATACTATTCATGAGACAGAACATAGACTACTTATATACTCTAATATGACCCATGTCATTGTCTACTTTCTCTCGCCTGACTTACTGCCAACAGCGTGCCTAGGTAAAAATCTGCAGCTCATGAGTCCATCTCTCATGAGAGGCATCCGCTGTTCCGGTGGCTGGCGCGCACGGTCCGAGTACGCGTTGCTGCAATGCCTCAATCACTTACAAGTAATACCCCAGTTGAGCAACCCTGAACTTAGCTCTTCAGGAACGAAAGCAATCCAGTCCATGGTTCGCGCCTGTGGTTTATATACACACCACAGCGTTGCTCCAATTGTTCCCATACAATGTCTTAGCTCTGCAGTCCTTAGTCCATTACTCAGGAGCAGAAGCAGTTGTATAGTTCGGATAGTGCACTAGGTCTGCATGTACCTCTGAGCGCTATCCTGTAATTGGCCGGTGATACCTAACCGCTCATGGCTAGCGTGTGTGATCAGTAGACTCTTCACGTTGCTACCCCAATTGTTGCCCTGGAATGACTCAACCCGGTGCTCTCAAGTCCGAGACTTAGGAGAGGCAGCAGTTGTGGCCATGGTCAACGCACGACGTGCATATGCACCTGTTGGTGCAGAGCCGGTCATTGACGAGCGGTATCACAACAAAACAACCGGCGTTTGAACTACATCAACCAAGAAACAGACAACAACTCTCACATCAAAGACCAATCAGTACGTCCCTACTCTTCATCTTTAACAACTTGGCTCCACACTGACCCTAAACCTAGGATTAAACCTCGTCCGTCGCTTTTAGTGAAAAGGTTAATGAGAGGAAAAGATGTTATTGCATTAGTAGATAGTGGGGCGGAAAGCAACTTTGTTAGCGAGAAACTTTTGCCTGACCTAGATATAAAAAAAAATTCTTCTTTAAACATCCCTATAACAGCTTCAAATGGACATGTTATTGTACCAAAGAATGAGTCAGTCCTTATAGAACTAGACTGTGGCTTTGGTTAGCTCGGCAAAGACTGTCACGAGTTCATCCCAGCTCCCCTAAAGCATCAAGACGCAATTGTTGGGTACCCATGGCTAGACAGTGTAAACCCTGATATCAACTGGAGCACTAGTAAACTAGAATCACGCTGCAATTTCCTCAAGAAAAATCTCATTCCCAAGATACATCCATCCTCTTCCCCCCATGCCCTGCATTTAGTAGATCACCATAAAACAATTTTGGAGTGCAAACGCACAAGACAATACTGCAAAAATATTAAGTCAACTTATAAGCACATAAACAATATGGCATCTAGTGTACGCAATTTCATGCGTAAAAGTCAGTGCAAAAGTCAAATTAGCAACAATGACACGAAAATGGAATCTAATACACACCCTATAGACTGGACCCAGCAATTGCATGCACTCGAACTCAATGTCATTCTTAAGAAACATGAAGTCTAAATTGAACAGGTCTTACCAGAACACTACAAGAAGTTCGAAGATTTTTTCTCAAATCCCAAAGCCGAAAAACTAGCCCCTCATTTTCCAGGACTTGTGTTGTACTGGTGATGCCTAGGATTACGATGCACAAGGGTAATGATCACTGAGGGTGAAGGAAGAACTTTCCAGGTGGCTCCATGATGAGTAGAGGAACAATGGAGCACTGTATAGAAAGTATTTCTAGATTATACTGACACATGGAGGAGACTAGAATATTCCGTGATATTATTTTGGGTAAATGAGGCGAGAGTCTAGCTACCTCAAATGTGTATATAATTAGCGCTTAATACCTCCTAAATCCTCATAGTTCTGAATATCAAGTATATCAGCAGTTCACATTGAATCATTGATAATAATCCGTAAACCTTCTGCCAATTAACCTCCGCAAGCTCTTACCTTTACAACAACTTGACCACAAGATCAACTTCAAACCAGACGCAAAAGTCCGCTGTGGCCAAATCTACAAAATGTCCGAAACAGAACTTCAACTTATCAAGACCTATATTGAAGGTGGCCTTAGCAGAGGTTGGATTCGAAAAAGCAAATCTCCAAACGCATCACCTGTCATGTTCAGCACAAAACCTCATGATGCAGCGTTACAACTCTGTGTTGACTATTGTGCTACAAATAACAATACCATCAAAAGCGCATATCCTCTTCCCCTTTTTGACGACTTCTTAGGTAAGATGCATGGTGCAAGATACTTCACAAAGCTCGACCTACGCAACGCATTTCATTTGCTACGTATTTACGAGGGAGACAAATGGAAGACTGCCTTTCTCATGCAATTTGGACTCTACAAATATCAAGTCATGCTATTTGGTCTTTGTAATGCTTCTGCAAGCTTTCAGGCATAGATGGACGACATTTTTATGAGCCTGAACAACTCAATGATGTGTCACCTTGATGACATACTCATATGGAGAAATACAAAAGAAGAAGTTGTCGAACGTGTTTGGGATGTCTTGTCCATTCTTCGAAAAAATGGCCTCTATGCCAGAATTGACAAATGTGAGTTTGAAGTTACTACAATCTGGTTCCTTGGATATTTCATTCAGTACGATTTTATCACGGTTGATCCTTCTAGAGTAGCACTCATTACTGAGCGGCCAGAGCCAAAAACCCTCAAGCAAGTCCAATCTTACCTCGGTTTCCTGAATTTCTATGGACGCTTCATTCCGCAATTCTCCGAACCAGCGGACAGCTTGACTGCACTCACTCGTAAATGCAACCTGCAACATCAATTTGAGCCTTCTGAAGCTGGTCTTAAAAGTTTCCAAAGTTCTTCATATATGGGACCTATCCCTCCCCTCCATCTTTGAAACTGACGCATCATGTTACGCAGTTGCATGACTATTATCACAAGTAGTTGTTGGAAATGGAGACACGGAGTGTTGTGGACGTATGGGCCCTCCATTTCGTCTAGATTCCCGACACAATCTTGTGTGTATGTAAGAGGTTGGAGAAGGTAATATGGTAGCGCTTCAGGCTACCTATTGGACATATGAGCGGCTGTATGGCGTAGGCGCAAGGAAGTTATTGTGGGTTTTCTATGCCTAGATGGCGCCACACTCGTTTATGCTGTGGCTTAGGCTATGTTTCGCTTACACTTGTACTTGTAGCGCACACTTCCCACACTTTTAGCTGTAATCCGAACATGACACTCTTTCAGTCAACTTCTACTTTCGTTCCTTGAATATTGCGCCCATTACATTGCGCAATATTTCCAACAGTAGTCCATAATGTCAAAGTCCCTATTGGATTCTATAGCAAGAAACATTCCTCGGAAGAAAGAAGATATGGTACATCCAGTCAAGAACTTATGGCAATCTGCTACAGTCTACAGCACTGGCGTCACTACCTCGAGGGAGCAAGGCATCAAGTAACTGTATACTCTGACCATGCAAATCTCCAAACCTTCAACACCACTGCCAACCTAAACCACCGCCAGGCTAGCTATTGGTCACAAATGAGCCGTTTTGACTATGTAGTTAAACATATGCCAGGGAAAAATAATCTAGCAGATCTTCCATCCCGGCCGGAAGATTACAAACTCACTGTGGACAATGTTCCCCAAGTCCACAAACTTGTTCGCTTTGCTGCATTATCACAGGTTCCACCGGATATCTACAATTCCCTTGTCACTGCAACAGCTACCGATGACTTTGCCGCGGAAATAAATCCACTGGACGAAGATTCTGATCTTAAATGGAGCAATGATATTCTCATATATGCAGATGAACGAGTCTATGTACCCCCATTGCTTCGAAACTGCGTTCTAGAACTCTGCCATGACGCTCCTCTCGCCGGCCATCAAGGACAAGCTCGTACTTACAAAAAATGTTCCCGCAACTGGTACTGGCCCTATATGAAGTGTTATGTCAAAAGATATGTTTGTGGATGTTGTAACTGCAACAAGAATAAGGATCCTCACCACGCCACTAACAGAAAACTCTCTCCGCTCCCTGTTCCAGAAGTACAATGGACCAGGATACATATAGATTTCATTACCAATCTTCCTGCTACTGAACGAGGAAATAATGCTATTTTGGTTATCATTGATGCACTCACCAAGATGGCCCACTTCATTCCAGTTAAATTGAAGGGAAACCAATCTATGAATGCAAGGGTAGCTGCAGATCTATTTCGACGTGAATGCATTTGACTTCATGGAATCCAAGGCACCATAGTATCTGACAAAGATACCCGATTTCTAAACAAGCTCTGGAAGAAAATTACAGCGAAGCTAGGTATCATTCAACAACCAACAACGGCATATCACTCGACTGCAAATGGTCAAGTAGAGCGAGTCAACACAGCAATTGAAGCATGTAGGAATACTCTTGCATATAGTACTGTAATCTGCTTGGAGTAAACTTAACCCTGAAACTGATCAGGAAGGGGCTTTGGATTAGTCATGAATTAGTCATAGAAGGAAAGGTGGTCAGAGCTGAGATGGAAAACTATTCTGGCAAGGAGTTCCTTTGGGAGAAGTGTCAGGGGATAGAGGTTGTTGCAATATATATACTCAATATAATATATTTGTTAATTTGCCCCAAAGAAAATCTACTGTAGCCGTCGCTCTAAGATTATGGAACAACAAAGCATTACTTTGCGCCTACACAAATGTTTCTCAAAAAGACTATGACAAATGGTTAGATGCATGTGAATTTGCTTACAACAACTCGAAAACGTCCACAACCGGTATTACTCCATTCTTTGCAAACTATGGCTGCCACCCAAGGTGCCAATTGCATCCCGAATCTCGTGGTAATAACATAGATATAGACAACAAAGGTAGATCTGGCCTGCAAAACAAAAGTCTATTCTCAATCAATGCAGGGAGCAGCTTCAAAAAACGCGCTTAAGCATGGCAAAATACTATGATAAAAGGCATAAAGAAATGGATTTCTCTATTGGCAATCAGGTAATGCTACGTACGCGCTATCTACCCCTCGAAGGTAACAAATCACGAAAGTTATCACCTTGCTGGATAGGCCCCTTCTGTATCCAAGAAATTGATGGTCCGCTCACTTACTACCTACATATACCCCAACCTTCAATAATTCATATCCAGTATATCACGTATCAAATCTCGAAAGATATCACGCCCCAGATGTGGCCCAAGGCCAAGTTATTAGAGAATCACCTCGAGTTTGGCGCAAAAAAGTCATGTCCCAATTGAAAACAGATTGACCCCCTACAAGATTCTTGCTTTTCGGACAGCTAAAGGAGGGTGCCAAGCGCACTACCAAGTAGAATTCTTAGAAACAGGGCTGTCACAGACCAGTTTGTGATATTGTATTGCACCTGGCCAACCGCCCCATGAATACACTCAGGAATAGGGTTAGTGCGTTGCGATGGTTACAGTGTTGTGATAGCAACAGTCACTAGTCAAGATACTGATCAGTTGCTATGTAACAGCTGTGGGCTATTGCACCCTTGATTGTAGTGACCGGTCTCAGGTACTTAAGGAGGCTCTTGGGATGTATTTGTACTGTAGCTTTTTGTCTTGTATTTTATCTACATCTTAGAATCTCGCCTCTATCCTAAGTCCTAGTCTTCGTCTCTGTCCTAGTCTCTGTCCTCGTCTACATCTTGTCCTCGTCCTAATCTCCGTCTCCGCCTTTGTCTTCGTCCTCGTCTTCATCCTCGTCCGTGACAAGGGCATAGAGTATGGGTGCAAAAATATTTGTTGGTTTTGCTCACTGAGACAACAAGATTATTGATGACTTTTGCACCTCAAACCCAACTTCCCCACAACCCGCCAACTAAATAACTGAAAACAAGCATATTTGGGAAATTCTAGATCTACCAGAAAACAAGGATCTCACGCAATGTTGAGGTCGCCCATAGGTCCAATTTACCTTTGAATTGGTTTACGCAATTCTTGATGATCGTCCTTATGGTGACAAAGATCTACAATATTCCATGTGTAACCCAGGAAGACCTTCAATCCCATGGTGGATAACAAGAAACCAATTGATCAAGATTCTCGAACATAAAGGAATTCAACTTGTGGAAGATTGGAATAGGACGAAGGATAGAATCTAAAGATGAAGACTGAACACACTCTATTGTCTAGGAGATATTAAAGAAAACTAGGAACATAAAGCATTGAGGACGACGCTAAGAAAGAGGGGGGATAGTTATGGCGTCGCCTCAACCTGGCCCTAGGTAAGATGACGTGCGTACATGCAGTACGTGCACGTTAGCATATAGTCTCTGCCTGTTTCTAGACACTCCCTCCTCATAGCAAATATACTTCTTCTACCTTTACCTTAGAGCTGCCTTTCTGCCACTTCCTCTTCATGTGATTGAATCAGTAGAAATTTACAAAGTTTATAAAATTAGCTCAATATTTAGCTTACAATCAGGAAATCTCCAAGCTTGTTTTTCAATTTTAGATTTCTGCATTACAAAAAAATTCAAAATAAGTTCTATACTGCATTCTTGCAAAATTACCACCGCAAATACTGAATTCGGGTAGAGAATTGGTGAATCCTTCAGCTCTTGTTTCCCTAATATTTCTGGAGTACTCTCCGTGTACAATTTCACTCACACGCTTGCAAACAGGCCCTTTTCCCCCTCAAAACTAGCAGAAATCATCAATGTGCTCCCTAACTCAAATTTGGATAATAACGCAAAAGCTATTTTTGATATGGTTCTTGCATTTGAACAAAGATTTGAGACAATTTGTATGAAAGCTAGTGAAAATGAATTGGAATACAACTAAGAGCAGTCTAAGAATGTCTTAAGAAAGATATGTAGGACTCAGTATTACGTCTAAAATGTTGACTAGAGAGCCCTACAGTGTCAGTAATACCTACTGTATAATCTATATATGTGGAGACAACCAAATTCTAGTGTTCCATGATTCTGGTCTGGCCTTTTGGCCGAGTGGTTATGCACCTATCTCATGCATGATGTAGGATGGCAACCTCTTGCCTGGTATTCTTGTCTTGATCTATGTCCTGATCCTTGTCTCTGCTCCGCTGTCTACATACCACTTCTGACATACTGTCACAGATGAAGTGTTTGTGCTGAAAGCCAGGTCACATGACCTAGCTAGCTTAGCTTATATAAGTATGAGGAATAGTTTGCATTGACACACCCCTTCACCTATGAATCTCTATACCGAATTCATCCAGCATTCAAGGTAGTCATACTAGGTCTGTCCACCAGACACTTTGAAAGAAACCAGCAACAATGCACTGAAGAATTTATCTGCATAAAAACTTTTACCCCACTTAGACTCTTAATGATGCAGGTGTAAATGTACAACTTTCTTCGGCTTGTAGAAAGCGCAAGTATCTCACAGTGATGTTATATTGAGATTGTTATCTGTCTTTACAAAATTTATGAGAAACACAATGGGTTGTTTTTATTGTTTGCAGTACATTTGGTAAGCTGATATTTCCTAGACGGCGGTTGAGAAGCTCGAATGTGACAGGGTTTTCATGAATTGTTGTAGGAAATGTGTTGGAATTTGCCACATTTCTTACAATAATTGGCATCCCTTGCAAATATGAACAACTTTCATGCATGCTGCACAATACATCCTGTATTTTACATTTTAATTTCTTTTTGTTGTTGAGATATTCTCTCATGCATTTGCATGTGCAGGATAATATGATACTATATGCAAATGCAGTGAGAGATATGGTCACGTTTACTTTGCAACAAATATGATGGTGTTAATGGTGCAGGGTCAGTTCTGATTTATTCCCTGCACAATGGTTTTGTGGTCAGCTGTGCTGAAGACTTTTCACTGTAATAATTGTTGTTTGCATACCCACTTTAACTCTAGGATATGTGCACATAAATTCGCGTTTTACATGTAACTTAGAACTTTAATGGAAACAATATTCTTTGAGCTATTCTTTCTGCTCCTCTTACCATGAAATTGCAACAATGATGTGTTATCCATGCAACTTACCATGGTACGTGCTTTAGGTCGCGTCAAAGCATATGCACGTGACTGTGGAACTAAGCCATTGGGTGTTTAGTGTGTAATGCATGTGTGGGTACACTGGACTAAACTAGAACTCAATGGAATAGAGATAATGGAATCAGCAAGAGACTGATAGACTGAGAGAGAACGAGCTGGTCATTTCTTGTAGGAGAGAAATGATATCATAAGGGAATGTTCTAGCATTGGGCTGTGAACAACACAGTAAGTCTGGAGCAAGATATAAGGAGGTCTCAACCTCCATCCATTCATTGCAACTAAGTTTCCTTTACACAAGAATACAGAATCAAGTCTTACATATCACGAGAACACACGCAACAGCGACTATAGAGACCTACTGTGAGCATAACTTCCCCAAGAGTATCCATCGTCCTGCTCCTATATAGCCTAGTTACTATAACAAACAAAATGTTGAGTTTATTCCAGTGTTGATTGAGAAAGCTTGGTGATCCTCATTAAGAAAGGCACCGTTGTATTTATGTCGCTTGGCCTGAGATGGGGGCACCTTAGAAGCCCTTTATTGACTTCTCGAGAAATATTGTAGGTATGAGTTGACCTTCTCAAAATTCCTACGCGGCTCATTTGGGAGAGATTTGTATTCAAATCCAGGAAATATAAGTGAGCGGCTGTTTTACAATTTGAAGAGGTCAAGAGTGGCGAAAAAAGTGCTGTCTGAACGCGGTCATTGTATCCTTCTGAAATTGATCATAGTTCTTGAAACAAGCATCAAGGCCAGAGTAGTGAGTAGAAATTTTACTTGGCAGATGACATTTTTGAAATTCAGCATGCCACCTTTTATTTTCAGTATAATTAGCTCTAGGAAATCTTTTCATAAAATACGCATACTGCTTAGGATATTAAAGGAAGTATTTTGCATTTTTATGAGGACCAGAACACTACTTGCAATTAGGACCGTCCCACTTCTTGTTTCTCTAATTAATATAACCTGTGGCATGTGCTTGTGATAAAGGTGCCAGAACAGGAGCTATACTTCCAGCCAACCAAATGTGGTCCTGAAGGGTTGTATATAGAGTTTCAAGAGAAGGAGCAGGATTGACAGAGGTGGCGACAGCAAAATGGTAATGTTGAGTGAATGCCCATTCAGGATATTTCTGGGAAGCAGCACAGATTAGAACGAGACAGTATACAAGTGATGGAAGAGGAATGCCAAGGGAAAGAAGACTTGAGACCATTGATATATGAGCCAGAATGTAAGCTTGATAGAATAAATACTTCTCAAAGTTCTCTGTGAGGTCAAGGAAGTTCGTGATACTTGTTTCTACAGCAGCAATGCTGTTTCCTTGATGAAAGCAACTGTTGGAAATGAAGTATAATATTATTAGTAATGATTACCTTCATTACGTAACAAGTTCCCAACGCAATACCTATATTCACTATCTACACACTAGTTTGGTTTCCTCAGTAAGAGTTATATGGATGTGTACTAGCGTGGCTCCACTCCTATGACGAGAGCACATAGCGTAAGTTATTGCTTCTTGTATTTTTGAGGATTTCTCGACTGGTATACTTAACTTCTATCTTTTTTGATGCTTGCAATTAACATTTGATCATACATAACCAAGTAATCAGTTCACACTTCTCTGCTTTGTCATAAGTGATCCTCTTTCTCCATCAACAGATTATGAGACCAAAGCTATAATCAATTGAGCTAATCTTATATCAATTCTCTATCTTGAGACAGAAATATTTCTGCTCATTCTATTCCTTACTCCTTTTCGAGACAGAATCATTTCTGCTCAAACGCTCAACTCACACCTCACCGCTCCCATACTCTAATTTTTTGAAGGTCAGTATTCATCATGTCAACCGCCAAGATTCTCAAGCACTGTCAGAACGCTCCCGAGCTGAGCAAGGAGACATATCTAAGATGGTGTCGGATATTTCGGATGAGCTTAAACACTCATAATTTCCAAGAATATATCCTGAGAAAAGTGCCCAATCTAACTCCTGTTGATGAAAAAATGGCTTTCGAAATGTCCTCCACACAACTTGTTGACAATAACATAAAGTCAGCAATCCTTCAGTTAGTTCCAGAAGAAGTTTACTACATCATTGAAGCTTTACCTACGGCGTTTCAAATGTGGAATGCAATTGCTGCATACTACCAATCTAATAGCGAAGTTTACGTAGATGGGCTCATCAAAGAATTTTGGAGTCTTAACTTTGAATTGGGCGCTGATGTTGATGAGTGCGCAACAGAGTTGACAAAACTGCAATCGAAAATTGCGTCTTTAGATCCATCCAAGCGCCCTTCTGATTTATTGAAAAAGAATCGCCTCCAAGATCATTTCGAAACTGAATGCAACGGCTTCCACAATGGGGCAGTATCTTTCATGAAATTGAATAGTCATGTTTCATTCCTCGAAGCAGTCAACTTAATAAGGGACAGTCAAAGAAACTATTTAAAGTACAACCAGAAAGCTGTTGCCAATTTTGCCAACTCTCGAAAAGATATGACAATGAAGATCTGTTCTTTCTGTGGAAGGAATAATCATACCCATGAAACGTGCTTTAAATGGATCGACACTGCAGAGGGATCGAAATGGGCCGCTAAAAACCCACAGAAAGCAGAGACAGTTATGTCACTCAAGAGAAGATTTGGAGGTAGCCGGTCAAATGATAAAAACCAACCTGAAAATGATTACGTTTTGTCCTGTTCAACTTTATCTTCCAACAATGTTATTCTTGACACTGGTGCAACTCATCATATTTTCTGTGATTCATCATTTTTCACGTCGATGGTACCTGTGAGGAAGTCCATTGAAACAGCCTCAGGACGTGTGGAACCTGTTTCTTGGTCTGGCTCAGTAAGTTTTGAGATAGATTATGCAAATAATAAACATCAAACTAGAACTGTCAGACTAAGTGATGTCTGGTACCTACCATCTTGTGCAAAGAACCTCGTCTCAGGCTCTCAGTTAACTCCCAAAGGCTTTAAAATTAAGACTAACAAGTATGGACTAGGAGTTTATTCATCTAACAATAATATTGTTATGAATGCACGTCCTAAAAATGGTCTTTTTTGTTTCAGTACGGAAGGTTCAGCACACTCTCAATCCCCAGGGTACAATTCTAATGCACTTGTGTCAGAAGGCAATAAGTGCACAACAGAAAATCTATTGCACCACCGGTTTGCACATGTGAGTGCTCACATCTTGAAAGACATTTCCAATTTAGACCTAGACCTCAACCCAAAAAATAACAAACCACCAGACCTTAAGCTCAAATCTACGTCCTTCAAAGACTGTCATACTTGTAATTCATGCAAACAAGTGGAAAAAATCAACAGAGATAAGGTACAGAGGGCGCTTCACCCTCTTGAATTAGTTCATTCTGACACGTGGGGGAAATGTAGGACAAATGGCTTACTTGGAAGTCTCTATTTTGTGTCTTTCACTGATGATGCAACTCGCAAAAGTAAGGTCTACGCTTTGAAAAGTTTGGTAGAAATCCCCGACAAGTTTCAATTATACAAGGAAGAAAAAGAGCTTCTGACTGGGCGAAAGATCAAAGCGATGCGCTTCGATGGAGGTAGTGAATACAAGAAAATAGAATTTAATGGCATTGTGCAACAAATAAGCGCCCCATATACACAGCACCAAAACGGTGTTTCTGAAAGACTGAACAGAACACTTATGACTACGGCTAGATGTATGCTACACCATGCAAATTTACCTCTACGTTTCTGGGATCTTGCTATCAACTCTGCTTGTTATATTCGAAATCGTCTGCCCACTCAACCTGACATCAAAACTCCTCATGAGCTAATGACTGGTTCGACTCCTGTAGTTTTACATTTAAGAGTATGGGGATGTATCTGCTATGTTCTAATTCAAACTTCAGATCCTCATAGAAATAAACTCTCTCCGACTTTGTTGAAAGGAATATTTGTAGGATATTGTCAGTCTACAACACAATATCAAATTTATATTCCTTCAAAAGAAGGTCGTAATAAATTCATAGTCTCAGCTAACGTTAAATTTCTCGAGGATACCTTCTGGGATTGGGGTAAAACATCAGTTCAACAAGACATATACCTCGATAGAATTCCTGAAATAACTACTGAGGATGAAGCTATTCAAGAAAAAGAAACTACGTGCCCAAATGACTCTGGCTCTGATTCCGAAACTGATTCTGATGCCGAAATGCACCTCACTGACTCAAGAACTGAAACTAACTTACCCCCAGATTCATCAGAAGATTCTGATGGATCACTCCCCTCTCCTTTTCTCCGGCCATCTGAACGTAATCAACCCTCTCCTATCAATTTAACTGATCAACCAGAGTCATCGAGCTCAAACCCTATCATCCTCAGGAGGAGTAACCAAATCCGAAAGTCTATCTTGCCACGTTCAGCATGGCAACCACGAGCTCTAATTGTAGAAAAGAAAACTTTGATACCCAGGACCTTTAAAGAAGCACAAATCGGGAATGATAAAGAAAAATGGCGAGAAGCAATAAACGAAGAACTTAATTTGTTGGCCATCAAAGAAGTTTTCATCCCTATAACACATGTCCCCCATGAAAGACGACCTATTGGTTCAAGGTGGGTATTCTCAGTAAAGAACGATGGAAGGTTCAAGGCTAGATTGGTTGCCCAGGGCTTTAGCCAGTTGCAAGGAGTCGATTATTTTGAGACTTATTTGCCAACAATTCATATGGATTCACTTCGAATACTTTTAGCAGTTGCTACGTTCCGTGACTGGGAGATTCATCAGGTTGATGTAAAAACTGCGTACCTGGAATGTTATGGCTAGGCATCCTTGAGGCAAGTTCAAGGATAAGGTTCTAAGGAAAAGGTTCAAGGACAAGGGTTAAGGAGAAGGTTCTCGGGAAACGGATCTCGGGGAAGGTTCAATAACTAAGTTTCCGGGAAACTCGGAAAGCTAGAGTTAGACGGGCTGGAGTCATAACCTAATGATCCCAAAGCCTCAGTTGAAATTCATTACGTAGTCTAGTGTACTGAAGGAAGCTGGAGTTACCACGAAGTAGTTCTCCAGCTTCTCAATCTTATATCTCCATAGTCCGAAAATCGCACTCGTCTTTCTACTCGTCTTGATCTCTCGTCCTCCAGTCCCAGCTTCTAGTTCTTCAGTTTTGACCTCCTGGTATCTTGCCGGCTCATTTGACCACCCATCTCCAATCTTAGCAGACAGCGATCTTATCATCATCTGACCCTCGCCGTAACATGGAAGGAGATCTCCCTGAAGACGTATACATGAGAACACCAGAAGGAGTAAAAGGTGGTAAATACGTCAAACTAAATAAATCTCTACATGGCCTCAAGCAGTCTGGTAAAGTATGGTATGACAAACTTAACCTTCAACTTCAAACTCTGAATTTCAGGAGATCTACCAGCGACCCTTGTATTTACATTCACAACAAGAATGTAATTGTAATTGGAGTGTACGTTGACAACTTAGTGATCTGTGGACAAGAAATTACTGGTGTCAATATGATCAAACAACAGCTTTCCTCCATTTTTCCAATCAAGGATCTTGCTGAGATAGGAATTGTCATTGGATGGAAAATAACCCGTGATAGATCTTGCAGAGCTCTAACTATCTCACAAACAGACTATATCATAAGTAAGATTGAGTCACTTGGGCTAGAGAGCACTAATGGCGTAAGTTCTCCTCTTGAGCGGTACAATTCCATCATACCAGCTGAAGAAGGAGAGCAAAAAGCAGATGATTCTGCCTACCCAAGTGCAATAGGGGGGTGAGGATACGCTTCCAACAGCACTCGGCCAGATATCTGCTTCGCGACGTCCCAATTAGCCAGATTTAACTCATCTCCGCACATGCAACATTGGAATGGTGTGTGTCGTGTCCATAGGTATTTGAAGTCCACGAGTAATCACTACATCATGTATAAGTTTGGACCTCATACTTCAACCCTCAATCAAGAACATACTTTAAAAATGTTTTCTGATTCTGATTTTGCCTCTGAAACACACACCCGTCGATCTGTGAGTGGCTACAATTTGATGCTTGGAGGAGGCCCTATTTGCTGGCAATCGAAAAAACAAAAGTCAGTTGCAACTTCAACAATGGAAGCAGAATATATTGCCTTATTTGAAGCATCTAAGCAAGCGATTTGGGTTGGAGGGCTCCTAAGAGAGCTTCAAGTTGCGGACGAATTTATTGGTCCAAATGGAATGACAATTTACACTGATAACCAAAGTGCATTAGCCCTTGCCAACGGAGCAAACTCGTCGAAGGCAAAACACATTGATGTTATGGCTCAGTATGACTGCTACTCAGTATAATGACTTGTAGTTGTGGCTATACCACTGTGCCATAAACACTGGCCCGAACTGTGGAGGCCTTATCATATCAGGCGCCGACATTTATTTGAGTCACGCTAGGCTGTACAGTTGTACTTAGTTAGGTGTAAGATGTAGCTTTAGTTCTGTAGTTTTGCAATCTGTATTATTAGTCCACAAGCTATTCTTGTCCCCGTCCGTTCTGTAATACTCTCGTGCAACATCGGCCAGTTCCCAATCTCGAAGACGGCTATCTCTTCACATACCAGCCGTAACATTGATGTGGCCTACCACTTCACAAGAGAATGTGTTCAAAATGGTACAACAAGTATATAATATATACCGACAAAAGACATGCTTGCTGATATACTCACCAAGCCTCTCTCTTTCTCTAAAGCAAGACCTATTTGCGCTAAATTACTCACGGGCTCATGAATAAAACTTTTAGTTGGTTGCGTCGGTCAGGAGGAGTGTTGGAAATGGAGTATAATATTATTAGTAATGATCACCTTCATTACGTAACAAGTTCCCAACGCAATACCTATATTCACTATCTACACACTAGTTTGGTTTCCTCAGTAAGAGTTATATGGATGTGTACTAGCGTGGCTCCACTCCTATGACGAGAGCACATAGCGTAAGTTATTACTTCTTGTATTTTTGAGGATTTTTCGACTGGTATTGTTATGGCCAGGCATCCTTGAAGAAGGTTCAAGGAGAAAGTTCAAGTAAAAGGTTTAAGGAGAAGGTTCAAGGAGAAGATATCCGAGAAAAATCTGATAATTAGAGTTGGAGGGGCTTACCATGACATAATCTTTCAAAGCCTCACTTACATCTAGCATGTAATTAGTCAAACTTAAGGAATCTGGAGTTACTCTAAAGTAGTTCTTCAGCTTCTCAATCTTATATCCTCATAGTCTCTATAATCATACTACTCGCCTCGACCTCTCGATCTCTCGTTCTTCAGTCCCAATCTTTTGTGCCTCGCCTGATCAGTTTAACACCCCTAACTGTACCTATCTATATCGACTCGTACTTATTTGCCTAGTCATTACTAGGTGTCAAATAGTAGGACACAAGTTTTATTTGGATGTGCATTAAACAAAGATGCTGGAGTTTGGGTGGCAATAATGATTATGAAGATGTAATGACAAATGGGTAATAATTAGTAATAGCTGTGTAAGCATATATCATGTGACAAGTGTTCAAGGTCATTAAGGCCCTGGCGCTCCGTCACAAATGAAGATAGATACAAATGAATGAAACAATTGTTATTGAGTTACCTCAAACAAAGAATCCATAGGAAATATTCCGACACTAGGATATCTTCAGCAGACGGCAAATCCCATTTTAGTCACCACACGCCGTAACAGGTATACTTTGTTGAAGCTTTGACGTGGAGTGATAGATATGAGAGTGAGGTTTATGGGTCACAATGTATGAGATAACTGAGGTGTGGATGTATGAGTTCCTTACTATTGTTGTTGTACTAGTTAGGGTTGTATTATCTATTTACAAAAAGGATTTTTTCATCTACAAGTGGGCCAGATCGCTTAGATCTGGCTAGCGGCTTTCGCCATCCTCTTCCTTCTCCCCCGCATGGCATCACGTGTTATACAACTACTGCTCACCATGAAGTCCGAGGATGAAAAGCGTTAGATTACAACACTTCCCCTCGCTTTGCACATCTGATGTGGTTAGATAGTCTATGGTGAGTTGCCTTTGCTAGGGCTTTGGTTAAAAGGTCGGCAAGATTGTTCGTGGATTTAACATGGAGAAGTTCAAAATCTCCTTCGTTGTATTTATCGCGGACGTAGTGGTAATGTACGTCAATGTGCTTTGAGCGATTATGAATCCGTGGATTTCTTGCCAGTTCTTGTGCTCCATTGTTGTCTGTGTAGAGCACAGTGTCGTACTTTTGGCGCAGTTGGTCAAGTCCAAATTTCGTCCAGGTAAGTTGGCGTGCAGCTTGCAACATGGCCATGTATTCGGCTTCTGTAGTTGATAGTGCTACAGATCGCTGTTGTTTGCTGCTCCAGGCGATTGCGGCATCACCAAGTCTGATTACGTATCCTGATGTCGATTTCCGAGAATGGGGATCATCAGCATAGGAGGCATCAGCATAAACTTCGAGAAGCTCGTTCGATCCGAAAGGATAGTTTAGATCCCAATTGGTGGTTCCCGCTAGATATCGAAGGGTACGTTTGGCGGCTCGCAAGTGACTTTCATTTGGACAAGATGCAAACTGGCTTAAAAGTGTGACTGTGTAGGCTAGGTCTGGTCGGCTTCCTATGACAAGGTACATTAGAGATCCGACGATGGCTTGGTATTCCTTCATGTTCTCGAGACGATCCTCTTCACATCCTTTGAAGAGGGTTACGTTCGGATCAAGAGGTGTGCTAGCTTTATGTGAGTTTTCAAAACCAAATCGTTTTAGTATCTTTAGTGAGTAGCCTTGTTGAGAGAGCCGGATGCCAGATTTCTCTAGTTTAATCTCTAGGCCCAGGACATAACTCGCATTTCCCAAATTTTTGCAGTCGAAGTCGTTTCCGATTGACGATTTCAGGGCTTGGCGGAACATGTTGTCTGGACCGAAGATTAGAATGTCGTCAACGTATACCGCGACACAGGCATTTTCTGTCGGGTGAACGAAGACGCATGGATTGAAGTTGGTTATCTCGAATCCTTTTTGTCGAAGGGAGTTCGAGATACAAGCATACCATTCACGACCTGATTGTTTAAGGCCGTAGATACACTTACGAAGTTTAACACATTTTCCGGATGTGCGGAATCCAGGGGGTAGTTCCATGTAAATTTCTTCCTCCAAGTTTCCGTAAAGGTATGCAGAATTTACGTCCATCTGTTGGAGAATCCATTGGTTTTGAGAAGCTATCCGTAGAAGGATACGGAGGCTGTTATACCGAGCTACAGGGGCAAATGTTTCGTCGAAATGGTGACCAGGAAGTTGACTGAATCCTTGAGCCACTAATCGAGCTTTGTACCGGTCGATAGATCCATCCGCTTTTCGCTTGATTTTAAATACCCATTTGGATCCAACGATGTTGCGATTTAATGGCCGAGCAGTTTCATCCCAGGTGTGATTTTGTCTTAAGGATTGTAGCTCCTTATTTGCTGCATCACGCCAATAGTGTCCATCAGGCCCTGAGAGAGCCTCGTCGATGTTTCTCGGATCCTCGTTAGTTTCTGTTGCGGTTTTTGCCGCTAGAGTCAATGCAATCCATCCAGTTTCATCTTGTGTTTCCTCAGCAATAACCAGATTTCCTTGCTCATTATCATACTCTTCTCGTGTCTGAAAGGTAGGCCCATAGCTTACGGGAAAGCCATAGCGTTGAATGGGTCTAGGCGTCCTCTTAGGTCGAGAATTTGGTGATTTGAAGAATGATCCTGGCATATCAGACGTTTCTGGCCATGAATCTGGGATAGATAATTCTTTTAGCTGGTGCATTGTTTCAATTTCTCTTTGGATTTGCTTCGAGTGGTCATCAAGTTGTCATCTGCGGAAAGCTGCAGTTTGGCTATTGATGGGTTGTACTGCTTCGTCATTTTTTGCTTGTGGCAGGCTGCTTCAGTCCTCAATGTTAATTGTGACTTCCCCTGAATCGAGCGGCGAAAACTTGTCATTGGTTGATTCCATAACCTTGATCTTGGATGGGATCCATATCCAAAAGATTTTTGTGCTACTTTTGTATCCTACAAACTTGCCATCCAGTGCCCTAGGTAGGAGTTTTGAGCCAGGAGGCCGCAAATCCTCGTGAATGTGAACAAAGCAGTTCCTACCGAAGGGTTGAATATGGTGTATTGTAGGTTTATTGCCGTGTAGTGCCTCATATGGCGTAATGTTTTCGGGTAGCCGTGTATGAGGGAGGCGATTTTTAAGGTAGCAGGCAGTGGCTATAGCCTCTGCCCACAGCGAGAGTCCAAGGTTCATGATTAATGCTCGGGCCATTGTTGTCAGGGTCTGATTAAACCTCTCTGCAGTTCCGTTTCTCTCATGTTCATATGGTGGAGTTTTTTCGTGAACAATTCCTTTCTTTCGGAAGAATGTTGATACTGTTTGATTGATAAACTCCCCCCTGTTGTCTGTTCTCCAACGCTTAACTTTAGCGCTAAATTTCGTTTGCACAAAGTGTACAAAGTCAACCATTTGTTGGGCTGCTTCGTCTTTGGTTTTTAGGAACTTGACTCATGAATGACGGGTATATTCATCACTAAAAGTTATGTAGTATAATTTTCTGTGGCGGTCTTAAAGTGGCGTTTTATTCAAACTGAACTCAGAGCTAGATACAAATGAAAATCTTAAAGTAACGAGCAGAGACATGACTGAAAGCCTCCTATTTATTTACAAGACTATGATCTCGTTCCCTCATTTCATACCATTCTCAAAATAGATCATGACCTTTCCTCCGACAAACACCAGCATCTCCGTCTATTTTAATTCAGCTTCATTTTAATGTTAGTAATTTTAGTTATTAAAATAGTTATGATGCATGTGGCTTAGATGACTCATGACTGGTGTTCGAGTCGTCCTATCTGCAATCTAAATTTGTCATTTAAGAATAGATTTACATGAACTGGGCCAAGGCCTATACTTGGGTCTAATGAGTTGTGGAGGGGTTCATGACATGTATGATGTTTAATATGGTTGGAAGAGTTCAAGCCTTATTTGTTAGGCAGCAGCCTAATGATAACCAGGTATAAGCCTGTGACATTTTCCACCTAATGAGGGAACAGAGAACTTTCCAGAGAGATCAGAATGAATTAATTCAAATGGTTCTATGGAATTGTCATGAGTCTGTTTAGGAGAAACACATTTTGATTTGGATTTCTCGCATGTAGGGCAATGGAAGTTTGGGGGTAGTGAGGGAAGGTTGGCCTGTGAATACAGCTTTGAAGGGTTTTTAATGGTGGTTACTCCGGGATGTCCCAACGCCTGATGGAATTCAATGTAAGAGGAGAAGAAAGCATTATATTTCTTTAGCTGTATTAAGTGCGCCTTAACTCCTGCCTTTGCCCACAATACTTCACGCCCATTTTTATCCTGTAGTGTTATATCTTTTTCTTTGCCTATTAATGTGTAATCTTTGTGGTTCACAGCGTCCCAAGGAAAAAGTCATATCTTTCCAAAAGAAGGTACAAATAGGACATTGGTTAAGATGGTAGAGTAGACCTCTCCTTGTTGGTTCCTAAGGTTAAAACAAACAGTTCCTTTTCTGGTTACAGGGACATGGGAATTGTCTGCAATTTTGACTCTGTAGTTTTTTAGAGGTATCAATATTTCAAAATCATGTTTACATTCTGTCATATGAGCCAATGCGCCAGTGTCAAAGATCCATTCTGGATGAGACAAGGATGTCTGAAACTGTGCTGCAAATGCTGTATTATAAATTTGATGTTCTGATTCAGTGGTTGTCACAGATCAGCTCTACAATATTGTGTTGCACCTGGCCAACCGCCCCATGAGTACACTCAGGAATAGGGTCAGTGTGTTGCAATAGCAACAGTCACTAGTCAAGATACTGATCAGTTGCTGTTAGAGTATAGAGAAGACTTCGGAGTAAGAATTGCCTGAGAACGGAGAAGAAGTTCAGTTTGCTTAATTTACTAATAGACTACAGGTATTATGATATATACAGTGGAATTATAAGAAATAGAGGTTACCCGGAACCGACTCGACTGCATAAATAAGTGGGACCCCGTACCAGAAAATAATTATCCACTGACTGAGAATACTGGGTCACGCAATAGAAGTACGAACAAACCAATGACTGGATTTGTTCGGGAAGAATGGGATTCAAGCAGACTCTAACGTTGAGTCCGATTGGATCAGAAATGTGGGATCCTGCCCGAACTCAGAAATATAGTTCAGGCAAGATGCATGCAACCACATTGGTCGATAGAAAGAAAAGCAGGAAACTGTATTTCCAACAGTTGCTATGTTACAGCTGTGGGCTTTGCATCCTTGATTGTAGTGACCGGTCTTGGGTACTTAAGGAGGCTCTTGGGCTGTGTTTAGACTGTAGCTTCTTGTCTTGT
This sequence comes from Blumeria graminis f. sp. triticale, assembly GCA_905067625.1. NCBI lineage: Eukaryota > Fungi > Ascomycota > Leotiomycetes > Helotiales > Erysiphaceae > Blumeria > Blumeria graminis. Next base: position 16,456,837 of record LR898476.1, read on the forward strand.
AATTTAACTCCTCTCTTGACCTCATCTTCGTCCACGTCTTAGTCCTCGTCTTCGTCTTCGTCCTCGTCCTACTCTCCGTCCTAACCTTAGCCCACTGTCCGCGAGCCCTGACAGCGGTAGCCAACAACTGGGCAATTTGGGCAGCGTTTTTCCTGTCTGTCTTCTTCTGCTTGTGCGCTTTTAGCTTCTGATACTCCTTAAAATTAAGCCCCTTGTATTTATACTTGCAACTCTTACACCATGAACATTCATGTATCTCCTGTCTTGCGACTTGATAAGCCTTGTCATCTAAGTTGGTGGCTTTTTGATTTGCTGACACGTCTAGGAGTTTAAATTGAAATTAGTTCCGGAGATTGTAAGAATCACACACTAGCCTCGAGTTTGATTAAGAGATACAATAGATGTGTTTACTATACAAAGAAGTTTACTGATGTTTAAAGGATAGTTAATTGTGATTAAATTGCTATAATTCTACATGTGTGGCGAGAAGTCCCTCTGTATACATGAAAGCGGGGTTTTCCGCACACTAGTGTGAACTCCAACATATTTCCTAATCTAACCTAAACTGGAAGGTTGTTGGAGATCCTGAAGCCAATGTATGCTGTCAGGCATCTATTGGCTGATTACTATTCATGCCAGTGAGTGATGATGTGGGTTAATCATATCTCATGGCGCCAGTGCATATTATTCTAATATGTATTATTTGTCTACTGCAGTCATGTCACTGTCTTAATTACAACAGTTCAGAGAATACACTGTTGTAAGTGGTGATTTTTTTAGTCACAAGGTTATCAATGACATTTTCCATGTGTTGTAATCTAACGCTTTTCATCCTCGGTGTAAGTACTAGAAGTAGAATTGTATTCGAATTGTATTCGAATTGTACTGTGTGCTGTGTATAGAAGATCTTAAACTAAAGAAAAAAGATGGAAGAGGAAAAGTCTTCCTTATATACATTGAAAGGTGGTCTGTGCTGTTACCAGACTATACCAAAATAGAGTAACTAAATAGTCACCTGATTGGTATCAGCTCAGATCAGTCACCCAAGCCCAAGCCTCGGCTGCCTTAGGCTCTTGCCTATGACACTCGGACTTGATAGTTAGCAGTAGTTGTATAGCACGTAATGCCATGCAGGAGAGAAGAAACAGGACGGTGAAAGCTGCTAGCCAGATCTAAGCAATCCGGCCCACTTGTAGATGGAGAAATCCCTTTTGTATATAGACAACACAACCCTAACTAGTACAGCAAAAATAGTAAGGAACTCATACATCCACACCTCAGTTATCTCATACATTGTGACCCATAAATCTCACTCTCATTGTGACGCCCTGACATTTTAGTGGCCACGTGGTTGTCGGTTCAATAGTTGGTAAGCCGACACAGGGTCAATCCAGGAATTCCAATGACTAGTTTCACACACACGAGTCTTGTGTGTGACAAATCACGATACAAAAGGTTTGTCATGGATATTAGTTTTCATGCAAAACCCTTGTTTTGTAGGCAATGAGGGACAGGATGTTTCGTGTTGGCAACTCTATTTCAACAGTTGAACTCTTATGTAAATATATACAGATTCATATCCTCTTAGATACTTTTCTCTTTAGTTTAGAATCTTTGATTTGAGTCCACCCAGCTTTTGACCACTTGCCAATTGTCTTTTGTCCCTCGAGTTTCCACGCTCATCTCTATCACTAAACAACAAAGCTTTAACATCATGGACTTGGGCAAGGATGACAGCAGAAAGGCACCTTTTGCGTCCTCTGACAAGGTCAGGTCTTTGAATGCCTTAGTGAGAGAGGTAGTCAAGTGTAGGGAGCGATTTTGGAGGCAGTTCCAGGCATCATTGAAGGTTGAAAAGTATTCCAATATGTTATCTCTGTCACATAATGTGAGATCAGTGACGGCCTTGAATAGGGAAAGAGTGGAACTTGCAGTTTCTTGATTGAATTGTGCTTTGAATTGGTCCTATACCTCTTCTGCCGTTTGGCAATCTATTCCCACAGTATGCAACTGTTCGATAACAGCATTCAGAAGAAGGCCCCGAAGCTGTTTGTTTGCATTATACCACTTTCAAAACTCATCTGATTGTATTTCATATTTTATTGGTGTCTCCTTTATCAAGAAGTCAAGCAATCCAATTGCATCAAAAGTTATATCCCAACTGCTAACCCATCTGTAATAGTTTTCACCACTGGTCAGTATTAGAAGTTGGTTGAGTTTAAGAGAGATTGGGGTTTGACCATTTTTGCCTGAGTTGATGAGAGTGATATTTTGGCTGTGGTTTATGTTGAAATATGATATATCTTGGAATTCCAAGAATAACTTATTAGTAAGTCCGGCTAATTTGACTATCAAATTCCCCATTCTATATCACTGTTATCAATACATCACTCACCGAAAAATTAATGCGCATTAGCGTTTATTTCACACTAGCATTCCAGCAGATGAGTATGTCTCAAATTTAGGTTATAGTTTTCTTGTATCTATTACCAACACACATGTATTTAGCTTTATATTCCTGGCCGATATATGTGTATGTACATAGATCTACATATACATGGATCATAACTTACAATCCATGGAGATTGATAAATACTGGTCAAAAACCACAGTTGATAACACATGCAAATACGTAACCTCACTCTTATCATCTCGGTTTTACTCTGAACCATACATCTAAATACAATTGTTTCCACTCGGATCTTCCTCTTGTTGTAATTAAGTGAGTAACATGACTGCATTACAATAAACTGTTCACATTAGAATAATGTGCACACGCGCCATGGGATATGATTGACCTAAATCATCACTCATTGGTATGACATAGTATTTCCCAATAGATTCCTAATGGTATCTATTGGCGCTAGGATCTCTCACATCCTTCCTTTCTCGGTTAGACAAGGACAGATGTTGGAACATCCACTAGTGTGCAGAACCCCCTTGTTCATGTATATAGAAGAAGGTCCTGTCACGTAGATAAATTAAAAGCAATTCATACAGTAGGAAATTCAAACAATCTCCATATTATTTACACACTTGAGAATACTAGGGAATATCCTCAAGTTCGTCCATTGATCCAAGTCCTAAGAGTATAACTCACGAACTTTACTTCTCTTAAAGCCATAGCTACCTCCTTCCATACCTTCATCCTAACGGTACGTCATTCCAGCTCAGCATAGCCTTTCAATACCTCTCACAACCTCATACGAGACTTACTGCATCGGTCTAACTGCTGACACTGATTCCGCTACAACCTCCATCTTTGCTCAAGCTCATAACTTAAACAGTTTATGTGCTTACCAGGCTATAACCTGTTGAAGCTTTGTTGTTCAGTGACAGAGATGAGAGTGAGGTTTATGGGTCACGATGTATGAGATAACTGAGGTGCGGACGTATGAGTTCCTTACTGTCAGAGCAGCTTGTAGACAGCAGGGCAGAGACAGGGGTCAAAGAGGTGGTATTCAGGCTAAAGGGCGCCACCCTACATTATGTATGAAAAAGGTGCATAACCGCTCGGCCAAAAGGCCAGATCAGAATCATAGAACACTAGATTGTGGTTATCTCTGTTGTGATCTAACGCTGTTCAAATCTGCGGACTTCGTGGTGAGCAGTTATACTACCTCACGTGATAGAACATGGGAGTGAAGTAAAAGAGTGGTCAACCCACTAGCCAGATCTAAGCGATTACTGGCACACATAGAACTGTAACACATTCTTTGTAGATAGTACAATAACATAATTATCATTAGTGATTAAATTAATCCCCACACAATTGAGACCCATTGAAGTGCCAACTTTCATACCACCCTCAACTGTATTGTCGCAATCGCATCCATAACAAGCCACCATTGCAACTCAGAGCATACTCTCAAACTGTGATCAACTACACCACCAGGTTTAGCATAAATCGCAATAGGTTATAGCCCGGAAGCTCAAGTCAACATTTATCCTCTATTGTATTTACCCTTCCATCTAAAATTCAGTTCTCTAACAAAATGTCTACCTCGTCCGATGATGTCAAACCCAAGTCGAACCCAGCTGCATCAACAATCCAAGCCAGCCTTAAACGGATGCCTATTCTCACCGGAAGCGAAAACTACCGCAGATGGGCAGGAGCTTGGGAAATTGTGTTGGAAGACAGCGAATTATTCGGACTCATAACGGGGGAGATCACAGAACCGGAGACTAAAGATTCAGATGGATGGAGACAATGGAAGCGACAAAATGTTAAACTGCGCAAAATACTCTTGAATGCTGTAGATGAAGATCTACAAACAGTGGTGATTGACAGCCACACAGCTCACGAAGCATGGAACCTGTTCAAGGCTCGTTATGATCGCGACACGACAAACACAACGATATCACTTTTAAAATACTTTATCAATCTCTCTTTAAACGATGGGGAAAGCATCCCTGATCACCTTTCGAAATTTACATCCTCCTGGAATCGCCTAAAACAACGCTCGCAAACAACGAAGTCGTCTTTAGGCCGAACCCTCCGAACGCTCACCTCCGATGATGAAATAAAAGGTGCATTTCTTTTATGTTCATTGCCAAAAACCATGGATAATCTCGTCGATAATCTTGCCACCAAAGAGCTCACAAGCTTTGAAGACGTCCAATCTAGGCTCTTAGATCTCACAGGCAGTACAACTAATTATTCAATAGATAATACAGCCTATAAATCTACAGAGAAAGACGAAAAAGAATGTTCTTGGTGCAAATCCAAAAAGATGAAATACCAGGGTCACCTATACACCAGCTGCCAAAAGTTGAAAAAACACCAGGAAAAGAAAAACCAGCGAAGAATACCAAAACCAACCGAAATTGCGGGTGCTGCAGCTCATGAAAGTGAATTCTCAGACCATGCACTTATTTCTAATTCTTCGACTGTCACTTCAACAAAGTGGATCTTTGATACTGGTGCTTCAACACACATGACTGGATGTGAAAGCGATTTTGAAAGTCTCACTCAAGTTCAAGGTCAAAGTGTCAAAATCGCCAACAACACATACGTCCCCATAACTGGGAAAGGCACGGTAAGGTTAAACCTTTTGACAAGTACGGGAGAAGTTTTAAATACTGTCCTCCACGATGTCATGCTGGTACCATCATTTCAAACGACGAGACTTTATTCATGGGATAAAGCAAGGGAGCAAGGATACAAACTGAGAGGAGAAAAAGATAATATTTTTTTAATTGATTCTTTTGGGCATGAAGTATTGTGGGCTAAGTCGGGAAACAAAGCATATTATATACAGACGAAGAAATATAATGCAAATTTTGCCACTTATCTTAATCTCCATGAAGCGCTGGGGCATCCAAGCACTACGGCCATTAAAAACTCTTCTGAACTGTACAAAAATTGCAACAACCTTCCCTTACCGCCTGCAAACTTCTACTGTCCAACATGTGAGAAAGCTAAATCTAAACACATTGTACCAAAATCAACCCATGAAATCCCAGCCAGTAAATTTGATATTATCTACTCAGATCTATCCGGAAAATTCTCTGTACCATCACTTGGCCAAAGCCTATACTATATTACCTTTATTGATGGAAAAACACGATACTCCTGGGTCAAGTTCCTACGAAGAAAAAATGATACCGCACAAACAATGCTCGATTTTATTCGCTTTGTTAAAACACAATTCGGTACCAGTATCAAACGTTGGAGAACTGATCGTGGAGGAGAATTCGTCAATCAAGCCGTCAACTCTCTTTTTAATTATGAAGGTATAGTACATGAAATGTCGCCAGCCTATGAGCATGAGAGAAATGGATTAGCTGAACGTTACAATCAAACATTAACCACTATGGCTAGAGCAATGTTAATTGGATTTAACACCACGCTGTGGGCAGAAGCAATCTCAGCCGCCTGCTACCTCAAAAATCGCCTTCCTCATTCACGGCTACCTCCCAACACTACGCCATATGAGGCCTTACTTGGCACTAAACCCACAATACACCATCTCCAATCTTTTGGCAAAAACTGCTTTGTTCATATTCACAAGGACTCGCGACCCGCAGGAACAAAGCTACTACCAAGAGCTATGGAAGGCAAATTTGTGGGATACACGGAAAGCACAAAAATATTTCGGATATGGATCCCTTCAAAAAATAAAGTAATCGAATCTCCCAACGTCAAATTTGCGCCGCTCGATTCAGGGGAAGCAAATATAAGAAACGCCCTTGATACTCGAAGCAACAATTTTCAGACAATAGTGGCAGAAACAGAAATATCCCCGGAGGAAATAATATCTTGCGAAAACCAACCAGAAGCTTCAGACACAGCATCCAACCTCGAAAATCCCTCAAGATCATTACAATCCAATCTGCTGCAAATACATGATCATCATGGACAATCACTATTACAAACGCACACAAAAGCACAACCCCAAACCTCCGAAATTAGCGAAAACCAAGTATCAGTACATAGTCGACCCAAAAGGTCATCAAAGCCTATTCAAAGATACGGTTCACCTATATTTCATGGCCCTGAGCTACGCTCGAGGGAACAACATGACTTGGAGCATGGACAGCTAGTGCATGTAGAAAATGTTCAGGATGAAATTGAATATAATGCTGTAGCTCTTGCAGCACAAACTGCACCGGAAACAAATGAGGAACCAACAACAATCGAGGAGGCACTCGAAAGGTCTGATGCAAACCACTGGCGTGAAGCGATCGATCAGGAAATTAACTCCTTAGAACAAAAGCACACCTGGGATGAAACTGCCCGGCCGTCACAGCGCAATGTTGTTGGATCTAAATGGGTATTTAAAATAAAGCGACATGCTGATGGTTCAATTGACAGGTACAAAGCACGTCTAGTAGCTCAAGGATTCAGTCAAATTCCTGGTTATGATTTTGATGAAACCTTTGCCCCTGTTGCTCGATACGAAAGCCTTCGCATGTTAATTCGCATCGCTGCCCAAAATAAATGGATACCACAACAAATGGACGTAAACTCGGCCTACTTATACGGTTCTTTAAAGGAAGAAATATTCATGGAACTTCCACCGGGATACCGAAAATCTGGAAAATGTGCTGCACTCCGTAAATGTATCTACGGTCTAAAACAATCAGGCCGTGAATGGTACGCCTGCATATCGACATCACTTCAACAAAAAGGATTCGAAATAGCAGATTTCGACCCATGCGTTTTCGTTCATCCAACAGAAAACGCCTTTGTAGCGATATACGTTGACGACATACTAATCTTTTGTTCAGATAATAAATTTAGCCAAAACCTCAAGTCATGTATCGGAAAAGATTTTGATTGCAAGGACTTAGGAAATGCTCATTATATCCTTGGACTACAGATTAAACTAGAAAAAACAGGTATCCGACTCTCTCAACAAGGTTACTCAAAGAAGATTCTAGAACGCTTTGGCCTTACACTTGCTCACAAAGTAAGTACTCCTCTCGATCCAAACGTCACCCTTTTCAAAGGCACTGAAGAGGAACGTCTCGGAAATATAAAAGAATATCAAGCCATAGTTGGATCCCTTATGTATCTTGTCATAGGGAGTCGCCCTGATCTAGCCTACACTGTCACACTCTTAAGCCAGTTTTCATCTTGCCCAAACGAAAGTCATTTGCGAGCCGCCAAACGAACTCTTTGATATCTAGCTGGAACAACCGATTGGGATTTGTTTTACCCGCATGGAACCAGCAGGGTACTCGAGGTGTATGCCGACGCATCCTATGCTGACGATCCTCATACTCGAAGATCCACATCAGGATATGTAATTCGCCTAGGCAATGCTGCAATATCATGGAGCAGCAAACAACAGCGATCTGTGGCATTATCAACTACAGAAGCCGAATATATGGCCATGTCACTAGCTGCACGCCAGACTACCTGGACAAAATTTGGGTTAAAACAACTGCGCCAAGAGTATGACACAATGCTCTACACTGATAACAATGGAGCCCAAGAACTTGCAAGAAACCCGCGGATTCACGGTCGTTCAAAACATATCGACGTACATTATCATTACGTTCGTGAGAAGTTTAACGAAGGAGAATTTGAACTTCTCCACGTGAAATCAGCTAATAACCTTGCCGATCTACTCACCAAGTCTCTCGTTAAATCTATACATCACCGACTTTCAGATCATATCAGATGTGCAAAGCGAGGGGAAGTGTTGTGATCTAACGCTGTTCAAATCTGCGGACTTCGTGGTGAGCAGTTATACTACCTCACGTGATAGAACATGGGAGTGAAGTAAAAGAGTGGTCAACCCACTAGCCAGATCTAAGCGATTACTGGCACACATAGAACTGTAACACATTCTTTGTAGATAGTACAATAACATAATTATCATTAGTGATTAAATTAATCCCCACACAATTGAGACCCATTGAAGTGCCAACTTTCATACCACCCTCAACTGTATTGTCGCAATCGCATCCATAACAAGCCACCATTGCAACTCAGAGCATACTCTCAAACTGTGATCAACTACACCACCAGGTTTAGCATAAATCGCAATAATCTCCACATATATAGATCATACAGAAGGCAATCCTGATAAGAAGCTAAATGGTACATTCATGGCCAAAGAGAGTCAGACTCTTACAGTAAACAACCCCCTCACATTTAACGGCTGTTCCATCAGGCTTGAACACAATGGATCAATTATACTGAATCAGAGTCGGCAATGTAAGAATCTTACATTGGTCAATTTAACCAATAAGGCCATTGACCTCAAAAGCTCTCGTGGCAAACTCAGGAAGGCAGTTACACCAAAAGATCAATATGTTGCACAAAGAGCTCGTGGCGCGTACATTGCATCAATATAGCAGCCTGAAGCTGCATTTGACCTATCATTTGCTGCACAGACTGTAAATACCACCAAGCAAGATGCTGTCAAATTGAACAAGCGTATCCAGTGGCAGATCAATAACCATAAACGTGGACTGCAATTTGTCATGCTAGAGAATACAATTTCTATTGTTGTATACACTGATGGATCATTTGCCAATAATATTGACAATTCTAGTCAAATTGGATTTTTCATTGTAATAGCAGATGCATCAGGCAATGGCAACATTTTTCACTGGCCGTCCATAAAGTGCAAATAGGTTACGCAATCAGTCTTAGCATCCGAACTATATGGAATGGCTCATGGGCTTGATCATGCTGCTGTCATTAAATCAACCCTCAAACAGACTCTTGATGATTACGATATCACAAATCTGCCACTAATAGTTTGCACTGACTCGAAGTCATTGTATAACTGCCTCGTGAAGCTCGGAAGCACGACTGAAAAGCGACTGATAGTTGATCTGATGTGTTTACATCAATCATATGAGCTCAGGCTCATTGCAGAGATCAGATGGATTGAAGGGCACAACAACCCTGCGGATGCTATGACTAAGGACAAACCTAACTCGGCACTTACACGTCTGATTGAAATAAATAAGGTGGATTTAACGGTATTAGAATGGGTTGAAAGACAATTAATTTTATAAAAAAAAAAAGTGTTCTCAGGCAGATGTGCAGACAACAATCTCATCTTCAATGTGGCTATCAGATGAACGTTGCTATCTACTGTTGCATATTGCATACAAACTCATGGCCCGAACTTCGTCTTATTGCACATATCATCTCTCCTGCATTTCAACAAGATTTGTGCCGGAATTTATATTTTTGGAAAAGCATGAATGCGGATGAATTCTGGGGGATAGTTTAGATAGAATAGAGAGTTCCCAGTGTTTGGATCCACAGTAGCCTATGGTATATAGATAGCTAAGGCATCAAGGTTAAGCGTGGTGTGCACGGGCACCTACGTGAATACTGATATGGATCCCTCATCATGTAGATAGATTAGAGACAACCAATACACAACCATTTCACACCAGTATTCAAGCATATGCTAGAAGCCGTAGCCATCGAGTGCTACCAACAGAGAATTCATAAATACTGTCCTCCATGTTGTCTTGCTGGTACCATCATTTCAAACAACGAGGCCATATTCATGGGGTAAAGCAAGAGAGCAACGGCACAAACTAAAAGGAGAACAAGAAAATATTTTTTAATTGATTTGTTTGGGCATGAAGTATTGTGGGCTAAGTCGGGAAATAAGTCATGTTACATACAGACAAAGAAACATAATGCAAACTTTGCTACCTATTCTGAGCTCCAAAAGGCGTTGGGGCATCAAGGCATCACAGCCATTAAAAACCCTTCTGAGCTAAACAATAATTGCGAAAACCTTCCCTTACCACCCACAAACTTTCACTGCCCAACATGTGAGAAAGCTAAATCTAAACACATAGTACCAAAATCAATCCATGAAATTCCAGCCTGTAAATTTGACATTATCTACTCAGATCTATCCGGAAAATTCTCCGTCCTATCACTCGGCCAAAGTCTGTACTACATTACCTTTATTGATGGAAAAACACAATACTCTTGGGTCAAGTTCCTCCAAAGAAAAAGTAATACTACACAAACAATGCTCGATTCTATTCGCTTTGTGAAAATACAATTTGGTAGAAATATCAAACGTTGGAGGACTGATCAAGGAGGATAATTTGTCAACTAAACCTTCAACTTTATTTTTAACTTTGAAGGGATAGCACATGAAATGTCACCAGCCTATGAACACGAGAGAAATGGATTAGCTGAATGGTATTGTTGGAATGGAAGTTGTATAGAGAAGCATAAGCTGTTAGGCTTGTATTTAATATCACCTAGTGAAGCGAGTTGGGAGATTGAAGAGTCTGTAAACTATAGTGGAGAGTTGTTGATTGAACCCACTTAGTATCAGAGCGCTATTTAAACTAATTTTTACATCTAAGTGAAGGACACAATTCACTTGTTTATGCTAAATAATTGGGAGGCTGGTCAATGTATGAGTTGTCATGAATGTGGCTAGTAATAATAGAACCTTATTACGTTCCGTATTAATGCGCCTCTTTATTGCCAAGTAGTGCCAATTTCAACAGCTATAATCAAGCACTAACTACCATGGCTAGATCAATTTTAATTGAATTCAATACCTCGCTGTGGGCGGAAGCAATCTCAACTGCCTGCTACCTAAAAAATCGCCTCCCTCATTCAAGGCTACTCACACACACCACGCCATAGGAGGCCTTGCTAGGCACTAAACCCACAATACACCATCTCCAATCTTTTGGCAAAATATGCTTTGTTCACATACACAAGGACTAGCGACCTGCAGGAACAAAGCTACTACCAACTGTTGGAAATTCAGATTCTATGTGTCTGAAGTTTCCCCATGATTGGAACAACTAAGATTCTCACACATGACTCACAGCCTGACTCATGACCTAGATGATTGAAATCTCCTTTACTGAGCATGTTTGATGCTTGAGACTCGACTAGTGCATGGTATGGTCTGATACACATGTAGGCTTTCATCCACCGACCCTGACTCCATACTCATGTTGTATACTGTCGTGCAATTCATTGTCATTGTTAGATTATGGAACAAGTGATGGATGGTATCTAGTTTGGATTTGGTCTATCAAGTATACATGTATATAAGCTGTCTAGGAATCACCAAGACAGATAGTCTAATCAATTTAATTCATTCAACCCATCTTTTATTACTCCATAGTATTGTTGAAATCGGCGCTACTTGGCAATAAAGAGGCGCATTAATACGGAACGTAATAAGGTTCTATTATTACTAGCCACATTCATGACAACTCATACATTGACCAGCCTCCCAATTATTTAGCATAAACAAGTGAATTGTGTCCTTCACTTAGATGTAAAAATTAGTTTAAATAGCGCTCTGATACTAAGTGGGTTCAATCAACAACTCTCCACTATAGTTTACAGACTCTTCAATCTCCCAACTCGCTTCACTAGGTGATATTAAATACAAGCCTAACAGCTTATGCTTCTCTATACAACTTCCATTACAACAAGTATATCACATATTCTCCCAATTCATATCATTACTATTCTATTCATAAAATCGCGCCCATATTCTTTGAGCCGCCTTACTCTTCGAACCCATACCGATTTTCCAACACCAAGAGCTATGGAAGGCAAGTTTGTGGGATACACAGAAAGCACAAAATATTCCGGATTTGAATCCCTTCGAAGAATAAAGTTATCAAATCTCCCAATGTCAAATTTGCGCCGCTCGGTTCAGGGGAAGCAACAGTAATAAACGCCCTTGACACTCGAAGCAATCACATGCAAATAAAAGTAACAGAAACTGAAATTTCTCCAAAAGAAATCTTATCTTGTGAAAACCAACCAGAAGGTTCTGACACCTCTTCCAACCTCGAAAATTCCTCCTCATTCCGGCCCAATTCGCAGAAAATACATCATCAAAATGGACAATCTTCAATATACATAACAGCACAACCCTAAACTTCTGGTTTTGGGGAAAACCAAGTATCAGAATATACTCTACCCAAAAAGTCGTCAAAACCCATTCAAAGATACAGCTCATTTATAAATCATGGCCCTGAGATACGCTCGAGGGAACAACATGACTTGGAACACGGACAGCTGGTGCATGTAGAAAATGTTCAGGACGAAATAGAGTATAATGCTGTAGCTCTTGCAGCAAAAACTGCACCGGAAACAAATGAGGAACCAAGAACAATCGAGGAAGCACTTGAAAGGCCAGATGCAAACCACTGGCGTGAAGCAATAGATCAAGAAATAAACTCCTTAAACCGAAACCACACCTGGGATGAAACTGTCCGGCCTCCACAGCGCAATGTTGTTGGTTCTAAATGGGTATTAAAGATAAAGCGACATGCCGATGGATCGATTGATAGGTACAAAGCACATCTAGTAGCTCAAGGATTCAGTCAAATTCCTGGTTATGATTTTGATGAAACCTTTGCCCTTGTTGCTCAATATGAAAGCCTTTGCATATTAATTTGCATTGCTGCCCAAAATAAATGGATACCACAACAAATGGACATAAACTCAGCCTACTTATACAGTTCTTTAAAGAAAGAAATATTCATGGAACTTCCACCGGGATACCAAAAATCCGAAAAATGTGCTGCACTCCGCAAATGTATCTATGGCCTAAAACAATCAGGCCGTGAATGGTACTCCTGCATATCGACATCACTTCAACAAAAAGGATTCGAAATAGCAGATTTCGATCCATGCGTCTTCGTTCATCCAACAGAAAACGCCTTTCTAGCGATAGACATTGACGACATACTAATCTTCTGTCCAGATAACAAATTTAGCCAAAACCTAAAGTCATGTATTGGAAGATATTTCGATTGCAAGGACTTGGGAAATGCTCATTATATCCTTGAACTACAGATTAAACTAGAAAAAACAGGTATACAACTCTCTCAACAAGGTTACTCAAAGAAAATCCTAGAACGCTTTGGCCTTACACTTGCTCATAAAGTTAGCGCTCCTCTCAATCCTAACGTCACCCTTTTTAAAGGCACTGAAGAGGAACGTCTCGAGAATATAAAAGAATATCAAGCCATAGTAGGATCTCTTATGAATCTTGTCATAGGAAGTCGCCCCGATCTAGCCTACACTGTCACTCTCTTAAGCCAGTTTTCATCTTGCCCAAACAAAAGCCATTTGCGAGCTGCCAAACAGACACTTAGATACCTAGCTGGAACAACTGAGTAGGATTTGTTCTACCCACATGGAACTAGCAGAATACTCGAAGTGTTTTGTCATGGCGAGACATTCTGGAACCAGAGTCTAAGCAGAATTGTTTTGGTTACACTACGACAAGTCAAGCGTAAGCAAGTATAGGTATATTCCAGGCTACTGTTTCGGTCCCAAGGAATATCTGATGCTTGCGCTGAGACGCCCGAAGAGTTTCCATGTCAATAATTATTACAGGGTAATGTCGTGTCAGGTCGTGACTAGTTGCGTGTCTCGCAAATATACAACTATCAAGGGAAGAAACGCATACAGGACGTCTAGTCATAAGAACTCTGTAATTTAGGAGATATATGTAACTTTCTAGTGTCATGTGTGATTTGATCTAACCTGTATATGGAGACTAGGTCTAGTAGAAATATGGGTAAATGACTAAGGAACGGGTATGGAAATGGTTATATATGGACATGATCTGGATGATTGGAAAAGGGATTATAGACGGAGCACATATCACAACCAGTTTTACTCAATCATCTTCTAGATATTTTGTACCTTATTTAACATAACAACTCAAATATATTCACTTATAGAAGTTATATCTTTAACACGACTTAGAAAAGAATTATCATCTTTGTCATCATACGATACCATAACTAAGTCAAACAAGAATGCCTGAGGATAAAATTCACGGAACAGGTTTTTCGGCTCACCCTCAACACTTGCACTTATATGGTGAGACTAGATAATGCGCCAGCTGGAATTGATATGGTTGAGGTCACAGTTTGAGTCATGATGGGAAATTACAACAGTCTTAGTTGAATTACGTTAGATAGTTATTTGTACTTGAGGAAGCTGGAGCTACAACAAAGTAGTTCTCCAGCTTCACAATCTTATAATATTATTACAGTATTCCTCTCGCAAACCCGCTTCCTTCTAGCCATAATACTTCGTCGACTTCCCACCTCTCTAGTATTCACCACTTGACCTTTTCATACTCTCGGCAAACGGCGATCTCGATCTACCCTATAGCACGCTGTAACATGTTTGCTGATACATCCTACGCTGATAATCCTCATACTCGAAGATCCACGTCAGGGTATGTTATTTGGCTTGGCAATGCTGCAATATCATGGAGCAGCAAACAACAGCAATCCGTGGCATTATCCACTACAGAAGCCAATTATATGGCAATTTTGCTGGCTGCGCGCCAAACCTGGACAAAATTTGGATTAAGACAGCTGTGCCAAGAGTATGACACAATGCTCTATACTGAAAACAATGGGGCGCAAGAGCTTGCAAGAAACCCGCGGATTCACAGACGTTCAAAACATATCAACGTACATTACCATTACCTTTGTGAAAAGTTTAACAAAGGAGAATTTAAACTTCTCCTTGTGAAATCAGCTAACAACCTTGCAGATCTACTCACTAAATCTCTCGTAAAGTCTATACATCACCGACTTTTAGATCATATCAGATTTGCAAAGCGAGGGGAAGTGTTGTGATCTAACGCTGTTCAATCTATGGACTTTTTGGTGAGCAGTTATTACATCTCACGTGATGGAACATGGGAGCGAAGTAAATGGGGGACAGCCCACTAGCCAAATCTAAGTAATTACAGGCACATGTAGAACTGTAGCAAATTCTCTATAGATAGACATAACAAGCAATTATCATCAATAATTAAATCAATCTCCACACCATTGAGACCCATAGAAGTGTCAAACTTTCATACAACCCTCAATGGAATTGTCGCAATTGCATCTGTAACAAGCCACCACTTGTAAAAGGACTGATCACAATAGCTGTCTGCATAGGTGAATTGTTGGAAATGGAGACACGGAGTGTTGTGGACGTATGGGCCCTCCATTTCGTCTAGGTTCCCGACACGATCTCGTGTGTATTTAAGAGGTTGGAGTAGGTAATATGGTAGCGCTTCAGGCTACCTATTGGACATATGAGCGGCTGTATGGCGTGGGCGCAAGGAGGCTATTGGGGGTTTTTCTATGCCTAGATGGCGCCACACTTGTTTATGCTGTGGCTTAGGCTCTGTGTCGCTTACACTTGTACTTGTAGCGCACACTTCCCACACTTTTAGCTGTAATCCGAACATGACACTCTTTTAGTCAACTTCTACTTTTGTTCCATGAATATTGCGCCCATCACATTGCGCAATATTTCCAACATGAATCCAAAAATAAAGGTTTATATTCTGTATAACAAAAGAACTACACGAGCTACACAATTGAGTATCTACTAAGTATTACGTAAGTCACTTCAAGCCTGACTATCCAATGGTCACATGAGCAATTGTTACATGTGGAATCAGATAAGTCCGATTCTAATCCTACAAGGCCCTAAGCCTGTAACATTACCTCTCCCCCCTCTTTTTTTTTTTTTTTGGAAGCATTGGCTAACCAAAATATCTTACCTGGTTTGATTAGTAATCGCGCGCGCCAGTAATGCGCGCTTTGTGACTTTTCGTCGCCCAATAATTGATCCTGTGACTTTGCCAACACCATCCTTTTTACTGTATTTCTTTTCAAATACGTCCAGCGCTTTTATATTGTCTAGATTATGTCTTTTCTCCCATGTGGGTTCTGCAAATCCTTTCCATTTTACCAGAACTAAGTGTTGATGGCCCCGACCGTTTCTTTTCTTCTCTGCCCTTAAAATGCTGTCAACAAACTGTACCGGCTCACAATTATCATCTTTATTTTGTTGCCCGCCTTCGGGAGATTTGGGTACGACCGGTGGTGGTTGAGCATCATTAATAACTTGTGATGGTAGTGGGTCAGTAGCGGCCCTTTTTTATAGATCGACATGGAATTGTGGCCAAATTCCTGATGGTGTATTTAGCTCTACACAATGGGAATCTAAAACTTTAATGGCCTCGTATTTTGCATTAATCCACGAAAGCTTTTTGGATAACTGAGGTGTTTCTATGTTCTTTAAATTTAGCCAGACAAGATCGCCCTTTTTGAATATCTCTGCTTCTTTGCGGCTTCGATTTGCGTACTCCTCCATCCTATGCTGTGACAATGCCATTGATGCTTGTGCAAGCTCTTCTGCTTCTCTTAGTCTTTCAACAAACTTTTGCGCATTCTTCTTCGGTCTTGATGGGGTGCTGCTATATTCAATTTGTTGAATTGGCTCTACATGATAACCATGTTCAGCAAAAAATGGGCTCATTCCTAACGCTGCTGATGTTCTATTATTTAATGCCAGCATTGCACACAGAAGCAAATCTTTCCAGTCAAACTGTGTATAAGTAATAAATGCTCGTAGGTACGCTAAGATTTCCCGATTCATTCTTTCGGTGGCACCGTCTGTTTGTGGGTGGAATGCCGTTGATAAGCGCTGTTTCATTCCCTTTAGACGGCACAGCTCCGTCCAAAAATCTCCAATCCAATTTGATCCTCTATCCGAAGTGATATAATTTGGAAATCCATGATACCTCACATGCAACTTGAGAAAAACTTGAGCGCAGTCTTCAGCTTTCATGCTAGTCATTTCTTCAATAGCAACATCACCTTTTAAACGGTCAACTACTACCATCATATACCTTGCCTCGGTTTTGGATTTTGCCGGGAGATCTGTCATAAAATCAATAGCTAGTTCGCTATTGAATCGACTTGGTACTGGCAGTGGATGCAATAATCCCTTCTTTCGTTCCCTCCAAACATGACTACGCCCGCAAATATCACAGTTGCGACAGAATCTTCTTACACTTTTTGAAATACCCGGCCAAAAGAAATTTCTACCTAGTATTGCTAATGCACTGTCTCTTCCTGGATGTCCCGTAACATAAGAATCATGTGTTTGTTGAATTAAAGCAGTCTGGAGTGGTTCATAATCTGGGATCCAGACCCTATCTCGGAATTTGAGGGCACCTCTAGTGTCAAAACTACATTCTGCCAATGATATTTTTAGATTACTGAGCTCAGTTGGTAGACTTCTTTCTCCTTTTGCCAAACAATCATATAATTTGTGGAAACTTTTGTCCTCCTGCAGCGCTCTATCCCACAGTATTTGAAAATTTTCGTCCGAAAACGTGTTTGCGCCACTGGGAATATTTTGTGACATATTTAGAAAATTTGGAGGATCTGGTTTTTTGGTTATCATGGGGCAAATCCACGCATCTTTTACTAATTGCACTTCGCAACTCTGCAATCTGTTATCTTCAAATCCTTGTGGCATGTCTTGCTCTCTTCTTGATAAAGCATCTAGTCTTGCTACTTGTTTACCGAGGCAAAACTGAAGTTTGAAGTTGAATTGAGATAAAAATTGTGACCATTGTATTTGGCGTTCGTTAAGTCGACGTCTTTTCATGAAGTGTTTGAGGTTCTGGTGATCTGATAGAACGACAAAAGGTTTGTTTAATCCAATCAACATGCCTCTCCATTCTTCCATGCAACAAATAATTGATGGCATTTCTTTATCATGGATATCATAGTTGACTTCTGCTGGCGTTAACTTCTTTGATAGATATGCAACTGGTCTCAGAACTCCATGATTGTCTTTTTGTGATATACATCCACCTAGCACATAGCCTGAACTATCAGCTTCGAGTATGGTGTCTTTTTCATCATCCCATAATGCAAGAATTGGAGCAGTGATGAAGAGATTCTTGAGTTTTTCGAAAGCATCCTGCTGCCGGGTTTCCCATTTAAAAAATTGACTACTTTTTCATCTGAGCTAACAACGGTGCTGCAATGCCTCCAAAGTTCGGGATGAAGTCTCGGTAAAAGTTAGCAAAACCAATAAAACTTCGTACTCCCTTTACGTTTGTAGGTGCTTGCCAACTCTTTATTGCCTTTACCCTTTTCTGGGTCAACTTTAATTCCATTGCCTAAACATATAACAAAACCGAGGTATTTTGTCTGCTTAACGGCAAATTCGCTCCTCCTTGGATCCATTTTGAGCCCTGCCAACCCTAAGCGGTCTAGTACAGTATTTACTTTTATCCAGTGATCTGATATATCTCCAAAAGAGTAAATAAGAACATCATCCAGGTATGCGGAACAAAATTCCCCTAAAAATTCACTGAGAACACTATTTATGTATCTTTGAAAGGCACTAGGAGCCCCAGTTAAACCGAATGGTGTAACTAGCCATTCGAAAGACACATAACGTGTTCGGAATACTGTCTTATATTTGTCACCTTCACGTACTCTTAACTTATGGAAGGCAGTGCAAACGTCGACTTTAGAGATCCATGTGGCCTTTGTGACTTGCCTTAATGTTTCTTTTATGAGCGGAAGTGGATACCTGTCTTTAACAGTTATAGCATTTAGGGCCCAATAATCTACGCAAAATCGAAGCCCACCTTCTGGCTTTTTTGCAAACAATACCAGGGCTCCACCTGGTGAAAAGCTAGCTCGTATCCAATTTTTGTCAAGGTGATCTGTTAAGGTTTTCCTCAGTACAAGTTACTCTGCTCGAGACATGTCATATAATGGACCAAAAGGTACTTCTTTTTCTCTACCATTCTCATCCTTAAGAAGTTCAATCTTGGTATCAACACCATGTCTGTGCGGTGGCAACTCGTCATTTTCATCTTCCGTAAAATATTTGGCATTATTGCGTATTTCCGAGGGTAAACTTTCTTGTATTTTGTGTGGAGTCTGCTTTTTCTTAACTTCTAAAGCCTTGTTGATATCAGCAATCGAAGCAGCAAATATCATAGTCGCCGTATCTTTGGTATTACGTGCCCGAGTTACTATGGACATAAAGTGTGAACTAAGGGGTTGACAAGCACTTTCTGAATTGATCTTCAAGCAATTTACTTTTGCCATATCACTGGGAGATAGATTATTTTCCCAACCTTTTCCTCTTACCCTAAGCCCTCCTGGAGGTCCGAAGCGGATAGAACGCTGACAAGCATCATAGACAACTGCGTTAGCTCTCATCCAGGGATTACCTTGAATCATATTGTATGCCAATTTATCAATGATATATCCCCAAATCTTTTCATATCTGCCATCTATATCTACATCAACAAAAGTGAGTTCTTTAATTGACTGCTGTTGGGAATCCTTTTTGGCAAGTTTTAGTTCCCTTGGCTTGATGGGAATTCGCGGTAATTTGTGACGTTTAACAAAGGAAAGATTGAAGGTGGAATAGCATAAGCACCCTGAGTCCATAAGAGCATCTGTATAAAAGCTTTTATTAAGAACTACGTCTAATAGAAACGGAGAACCATCCATTTTATTCACAACCTTACTTATTTCATTTGCGAAAAGCTTCCTAGAACCCTGGGCCCGACTTTGCTCAGGGTTCACTCGTTTCCCGAGTGGACACTATTACAATCTTCCTCAAAATCTCCTGAAATATGCTTCTCCTTGTTATCCCTTGTAGAGGCCGCATTGACAGCTGCTGGTCTAACTGGCCAGGTAAAGCTTGGACAATTCTTGTGCCAATGTCCCTTCTGGGCGCAACATGTACATTTCCCAGCTGCACGTAGAGCTGTGTATTCTTCTCGTGCTCGCCATGGGGCCGGGGGCTTTTTATTGGCACCTTTATTTCTACTCTGTGTTTGAGAGTTCAAAGCATTGATAATAGCTGCCAAAGCTGATGTACTGATACCGTTGACACCCGACATTTGTGTATCACCATCTGCGTCGTGATATGGTGGCGTTACTTCTTGGTGCATACTAGTAAATGCTCTTTGGACATGGCCGGTGCTGTTGCCAGAATTTGAAGGGGCGTTACCTAGTCTGCTTATATACCAAGTTTTTGTATATCTTGGACCAATCTTAGGGACATAATTTTCTCGCGACTCTAATCTGCCAGCAATTGTCCGGACTTCCTTGACAAAGAGGGTATAGTTTTCGTCCGAGAGTGTTACCGTCATTAACAAATCCATGAGACGATCATTCAGACCCAAGCTGAGGTCCTTAATCTTAATCCCTCCCTCCCAGTGAAAACCTTTTGCCAAAGCCAACATGTATTCGAAGTCGTTCAAATAACTCGCAAAGGTTTGATGTTGTCCCTGCCTCATCCTTGAAAGTTTTTCTCCGGCAGCTCGAGTTGATGTCTTATCTTCAAAATTGTTGTTAAAATGGGATATGAACGTTTCGTAATTCCAGTCACTCTTAGGCCCTCCTGTAGAGGCCCAATGGGAAACACGACCTCTCATATTTTTTGGTAAGGTATTTATCATGTCCATACAGACTGATTTATGCCCGCCCAACAAGTCCCAGTCAGACTCAATTTTGTTGGTTAACTGCATCATGTGCATGTCATAAGACTCTTTAGTACCATACCATTCTGGCCAACATGATGCTTTTTTTTTCCGGATGGTGGAGACCTCGGAGCTGCTGGCTCATTATGACTGTTGCTAACACTTATAAGGGACAAGAGTTGATTAAGTTGTTCCTGAGTTAGTAAAACAGGGGTGCTAGTGGACTGGTTACTGCCTGAGTTGTTTGTTGTGTTAGACATCTGAATGTCTTGCGTTTCCTCTTTACTGTGTGTTGATTGCGACGACCGAAATGATTTATATTCTACGGGCGAGGTGGATGAGCTAGAGCGGACAAGGTGGGTAGGCTGAATTGACTGAATAGAGTCGGCAGGTGAAGGTACTCTAAACATGTTCATAAAAATTATCTAAATTGGATCGACTAGGAGAGGTTCAATTGACACTTGCACTAGAAGAGTAAAAAAATTAGAGATACAGAATATATGTAAAAGGACTGATCACAATAGCTGTCTGCATAGGTGAATCCAAAAATAAAGGCTTATATTCTGTATAACAAAAGAACTACACGAGCTACACAATTGAGTATCTACTTAGTCTTACTATTCGACTTTAGTTATCTAAATATTCAGACATATAATGAATATGGTCTGTTTGTCGATTATGATGTGGCTGTGATTGCAGTTGGATGTAAATAATGTAAAGATCTTTATCAAGTATTGTAAGAATTCACAGCAAAATTATGCGAAGGCCACGTGACTATATGGAACTGAGCCAGATCGAGAAGGCAATTAATCATCAAAAGAACTCACTATATTATTCTTCTATACTACTACAAGAGTCTGATTTAATACCTCTCTCTGTGATCCCTTGTCACCCCCAACTAGTGCATGAGGCTATTCTAGTACCTTCTTCAATGCCCCCCATATGCGCAATCAGTAAGTTCAATATCCCTGTTATAGATCTGCATCTTGCCTATGAACTGCACCCCCGTATAATAAACTTATGTCTGCTAACAAGTATCTTTAATATATATATTTATTATGGAAATACCCTCCCGTGAAGTCTACTCTAGTATGTACATGTAAATGCCTTCTTTTATAGATATTCCCAAAGTCAAATATAGAGCACCTATATCCCCTGAGATATATGTTTGATACAGAGTTGTGACCTGCCTCCCATATTATGCGCAAGTCCGAAACTACGTTCTACCATGTCCGTCAGTTCTTTATTAAGTTTTCCAGCCTTCATTTCCGTGCACATATCCTAAAGTGTAATTTGCCCATAGATGTATGATCAGCGGCGGAAACCTGCAGTCTAATAAACACAGTTTAGACACCATGGACTAGAGTCTAACTCTAACACTTACGCAAGTCACTTCAAGCCTGACTATCCAATGGTCACGTGAGCAATTGTTACATGTGGAATTGGATAAGTCCGATTCTAATCCTACAAGTCCCTAAGCCTGTAACACCACTGCATTCTAGAATACACTCTCTAACTGTGATAAGCTACACCGCCAGGTCTAGCAAACAAATTACAATAGTAGGTGCCCAGGCTACTCAGACTATACCAGAGAACACCATCAGGAGGCGGACCACAGCATCTTCCTGTTGTAATTCTAACAGTCCTGCATCTGTTACACTAGTCATGTACTATCTCGTTTTCGTTTCCGTTTGTCACGGTTTCAGTACAACATGCTTGGGCGATCTTGTAGGTACAGTATATTAATTATAATTCTCTAGAGGGAGAACTCCTATGGCTAGAATACAAATATATATACACTCTGAGATACTCCTCTTCTATAAGGTTCTCCCTATATCTAGAATAACATGGAATCCTCGACAATACCCTAGAAGATTCTTGATAGACCTGTTGTCCTCATGAACCTTCAGTATGCTTCTAGAAAGTTCATTGAGAATCTTCTAAGCTCCTTGTATTCCGAGATCCTTCCCGAAGATTCCTCAAGATTCCCTTGATGTCATTGCCTGCGCTAGCCAGCGTAGGCTACAGGAATTCTTAGGCTTAGCAGCCATTACACCGTTATTTGTATCATTTAATACTGCGCCACATCTATTTTCTGTAATATTAACTATTCTTTGCGCTTAACACAAGATATGCTGGAAATTATGGTATATGCATGATTCTGTGTTACACTCAGCTAGCTTGGGGGTCTACTGGTGGCCGAGACATACCTTCACCATGATAATGTTGCCATATTGGGACATGGGCGCATAACCTGGCTTGTTTCTAAATTCGTCTCAGTAGGACTAATTCCTGTATATATATATGTAGTGTTCTTCTCCTTCAGAAATCCTCAGTTCATTACATTTACTGAATGTCTCTGAAGGTCTTTTCATACCCTCTTCGTGTCACCCTACCAAGCTTCACCCTGAAGCTCTATTCAACTGCTTCGTTGTTCGGCACATATCCTTCACCTCCCTATACCATTCCAGCATTTCTCTACGATCCATAACCTCACAATACTTCCATCGTTTGCTTGTTTTATAGTGTCAGCTACATTCTCACATGGAGGACAAGACTGAACACCCGTACGCGGTGTCCTCTACAAACCTGGAAGTGAAATATTCTCCCAGAGCCTAGTTCAGTCAAACTTTGCAATACCAAATAAGTTGGCCCACGAGGCAATGATTCAAAATACTTAACCATGTCAATTTTTCATTCCCAAAAAGTCCGATTCATACCTAAGCCTCATCAAGTCTACAAGTACGGCCTAGTACATCCTCATCCTCATCCCAATGACCACACCACTCTTCAACTTTCTCTGGCCTCATTTGACCACCAAATACACGCCCACGCCGGTAATTATAGGCGACGAAGGAATCAAAGCGTGGCGGACAAATCTTGGAGACAGTTCTTTGTGATGGATGTGAGAGGGATCAGGGCAAGTTTATAAGATGATGCAAAGGAAGGATATTACTTCGAAGGGCGTGAAATTCCAAGTTTTGGCAAGAGTTTTACAAATTGAGCTTTGTGCGCGCCAAGACTTCGCTTACGAGAGTGCAGCTGACACTGTGAATACGAGTCAACATTGAAAGGTGCCGTGGTCTGCCACCTGGTGGTGTTCTCTGCTATAGTTTGAGTAGCCTGGGCACCTACTTCACTTGGGAAGGAGACATCTCAGATTACATTTCGCGCGGAGAAAAGTTAATGGATGATGAAGGCATATCTGGATAACTCAGGATCTTTGAGACACTCCTCTGGGTGGGTATTCACGGATGAGGGTTGACTTGGGGTGAAGAAAAAGCCACCATGACTTCGTAGTGGTAGTTGCAAATAAAAACTGAGGCATGAGTGCTCTTCCTTTACGTTGGATCATCTATTCTGTACTTTTCTTTGATATTGTGTCATAGCTGGATAGCTGCATACGCATTTAAAATCTGATGCAAAAAAAAAAACATTCTCGCAAGCAAATTCTTGACGCGCACAAAGCTCAATTTGTAAAACTCTTGCCAAAACTTGGAATTTCACGCCCTTCGAAGTAATATCCTTCCTTTGCATCATCTTATAAACTTGCCCTGATCCCTCTCACATCCATCACAAAGAACTGTCTCCAAGATTTGTCCGCCACGCTTTGATTCCTTCGTCGCCTATAATTACCGGCGTGGGCGTGTATTTGGTGGTCAAATGAGGCCAGAGAAAGTTGAAGAGTGGTGTGGTCATTGGGATGAGGATGAGGATGTACTAGGCCGTACTTGTAGACTTGATGAGGCTTAGGTATGAATCGGACTTTTTGGGAATGAAAAATTGACATGGTTAAGTATTTTGAATCATTGCCTCGTGGGCCAACTTATTTGGTATTGCAAAGTTTGACTGAACTAGGCTCTGGGAGAATATTTCACATCCAGGTTCGAACAGGACACCGCGTACGGGTGTTCAGCCTTGTCCTCCTGTACTGAGAGTTCGTGAGGGTTATAGGAGTATCAAGGAGTATCAAGGATCTTCTAGGTGATTATCGGAGAGTCTGAGCTGTCAAGTCACAGAGAGAACCTTATCGAAGAGGGATATTTCATACTGTATGTATAGGTAGTCATTAAGTACAGAAATGGAGGGCAAGACTGAACACCTGTACGCGGTGTCCTCTACGAACCTGGGAGTGAAATATTCTCCCAGAGCCAAGTTCAGTCAAATTTCGCAATATCAAAGAAGTTGGCCCACGAGGCAAAAATCCAAATTACTTATCCACGTCGTTATTTCGCTCCCAACGAGTTTGACTCCTATCTTCGTCTCATCAAGTCTACAAGTACGACCAAGTACATCCTCATCCCGATGACCACACCGCTCTTCGACCTTCTCTGGCCTCAGTTGACCGCCAAATACACGCCCACGCCGATATTTATACCCGACGGAGGAAGCAAAGCGTGGCGCACAAATCTGGGAGATAGTTATTTGAGATGGACTTGAGAAGAATCAGGATAAGTCGACATGATGATACGAAGGAAGGATAAAACCTCGAAGGGCGTGAAATTCCGAATTTTGGCAAGGAGTTTTTCGAATTGGGCTTTGTGCGCGCCAAGACTTCGCTTGCGAGAGTGCAGTTGACACTATAAAAACAAGCAAACGATGGAAGGTGTTGTGGTCCGCCTCCTGGTGGTGTTCTCTGGTATAGTTTGAGTAGCCTGGGCACCTACTCCACTTGGGAAGGAGACACCTCAGATCACATATCGCGCGGAGAAAGGTTGAAAGATGATGGAGGCATGTCTGGATAACCCAGGGTTTTTGAGATGTTCCCCTGGGTGGGTATTCACGGATGAGGGTTGACTTGGGGTGAAGAAAAAGCCACCATAACTTCGCAGTGGTACTTGCAAATGAAATCCGAGGCATGAGTGCTCTTCTTGTAAATTGAGTCATCTATCATACACTTCTCTGATATTGTGTCATAGCTAGATAGCTGCATACGCAATTAAAATCTGATGCAAAAAAAAAAATAAGTACAGAAATTCTCTCTTCAGAGAATTATAATTAAAATATTGTACCTAAAATTGTGAGAGGACAGGCAATGTTGCTGTTCGCTCGAAATTGCCCAAAAATGAGTCGACATAAATCTAAGGAGAGAAAATATTTACACTTTAATCACAATCTAACTACCCCGAACGTGTTACTAGCGCCGCATTATGTTATCAAAAAGATCGGGATAATCTCCGGATTCAACTACTAAGGCATTAGCCTGTAACAATAAGATTGCCCACGCATTTTGTAATGAAACCGTGACACCAAATGAAACAATTTGTGAAGGACGAAGGTTGTTACCACAGAATAACTCAAGACGCACTGGTAGGCACGCATGTTGATGATATAATTGAAGTCGGCACTCAAGACGCGCTAGAAAATATCGGTAAGGGAATCAAAAAATATGTTGAAATGGATAAGCGTGATAAGCCAAAAACGATGCTCGGAATATAAATTAAATGGGAACATGGCGGTAACAAAGTTGTGATGACATAGACAGTGCTCATAGAATCACTCTCCAAGCAACACAATGTGATTTTCGAGGCGAGTCTACCACAGGACGAAACATATTTTGAGGAAAATTCATAAATAGAGCCGGCGTATTCTAGAAACTACCAACATATTGTTGGAGGATTGTTGTTCATATCACAGATGAGCAGACCGGACATAGCTATACACGTGAACCTATAAAGGAGACGTGCGCAAACTCCAAATATTTTAGATATGACAGCAGCAAAGATGTTACTATCCTATTTGTTAAGTACCAAGAAGGTAGATTTAAGACTTTGCAAGCCCTAAAACCTTGAGGTAGAAGTGTTCACAGACGCTTCTTACGTAGTGGAAGAGGGAAAATCATGGTGTGGATGCATGACTTTTGTGGAAGACAGTCGATAGGATGGTGGACTCGCAAGCAAGATATAGCAGCACAATCTATTACTTAAGCGGAATACATGGCAGCAGGAGAAGGAGCGAAAGATGCAGCATGGACCAGTCAGATTCTTGAAGAATTGCACATAAATCAAATCCGAGTTATACCAATGCTGATAACTGATTCTGAAGGAGGCTATAAGCTCTCAAAGATGAGCAAATTTGCACGAAGAACAAGGCGTGTAGAAGTTCGACATCATTACCTTCGAGAACAAATTCAAAATGGGAACCTGATTATCAAAACAATACCCGGAAAGGAGAATCTAGTGGATCCGTTGACAAAATTGCTACCAAAAGCCAGGATTGTAAATTGGAGGATAGAAATTTGTATGAATGGAAAAATAAGCTAATAAATTACAGTCTAGGAATACTCTCGCATACAGTACCCTAATCTGCTTGGAGTAAACTTAATCCTGAAACTAATCAGGAAGGGGCTTTGGATTAGTCATGAATTAGTTATAGAAGGAAAGGTGGTCAGAGCTGACGTGGAAAACTTTTCCTGTGTAGAGTTCCTTTAAAGAGGAATCCTGGGATGGAGTTATTATTATTATTAATTCATTTTATTGTCCTGCCTGAGTCTATGACTATGTAAGACATGCAGGTCTTCTCTATCTATAGGCTAAGGATGCCTATACCAGTAGTATATCCCCTTCTATGCCTCCTATAGAGCTCCCCTCAAACAATTCTACCCCTCACAAGTCCTCATTTGATCGTACACTTGGAGGAGCCCTCTGCCCTTCATTATCTCCCCTCTCCGGCCAACGAAACGATGGCCATTTGCGGGTGTATGGCAGCTGGGAAAAATCGCAATAACTACTGGGTGCGGGGCTCTCCTAATACCGACATTAGGACTAAATCCGAAGACATAGCGACCCTTCCGAAGCGTTCGAAGAGGCCGGCCAGCTGGGCGCTGCAGACTTGTGGGTACCTCGGGAAATTCACACTCTGCCTTTCTAGCCTCCTTTCAACTCCTTCCCGAAGGTCGTGCTAAAATGTCAGAAACGTCTTGACAGAGCGTGATTGCTGCATGGCAGCTTAGCCCAACTTCTTGTGCCGTCCAGGGCGCTGGGGAGTGCCGTTGACTCATCGACAATAGAAACCCTCCTGGCTAATTAGCCGAAATCTCGGTCTTGGTGCCCACATACGTTCCAAAGTTGAGAACCTCTCGAAAATATCGGTCCCAGCATGCTCTTCAGAGACCTGTTTCCCCTCTGGCTCCACATCCCAGCCGCCTGTCTTTCCTACAGTTGTATAACCCTATTAAAGCAGCAGTCCCCCATAAGCCAAGACCCAGGCTTTGTATTTTTCGACTTGATTTCCCCCTTGCGGGTATAGATAGCGTCGTAAATATATGGTGAGGGATGGCTGGAAATTAATGGAGAAAGCTCATGTTTGCAATTGGAGCAATTTCTTTTTTGGTTGTCGAGGCGAGATGATACGTGGATAGAGAGAGGTTGAGGACTCAGATGAGTATAGTAAGAGAGGTATTTTCGAGAAGTCGTCAAATGGAGATGTGCTCAAGGTTTGTTTCGACTCCGATTCGGATGCGATTCTTCTTGGCTATCCCAGATATGCAGAGCATACTGAGCGATTACATCGGAACCACTGGAAGGTGAAGAATTCATCTTTGCCAGCCTGGGATAGAGGTAGTTGATCAATGTAAACTTAATATAACTTATTTGTTAGTTCGCCCTAAAGAAACCCCACAGTAGCCGTCGCTCTAAGATTGAGAAACAACGCTCTATCATCTATTAACTTTTCTCTGCGCCAAATATGCTCTAAGATGTCTCCTTCCAAAGTGGAATAGGTGCCTAGGCTACTTAAATCATACTAGAAAACACCACCAGGAGGCGAGCCACGGCATCTTCCATCATTTGCTTATTTTTTAGTGTCAGCTGCACTCTCACGAGCGAAGTCTTGGCGCGTACAAAGCTTAATTCGTTAGACTCCTTGCAAAAATTCAGAATTTCACGCCCTTCGAGATTGTATCCTTCCTTCGCATCATCTTGTAAACCTGTCCTCATCCCTCCCATGTCCATCCAAAAGAACCGTCTCCCAGATTTGTGCGCCACGCTTTGCTTTCTCCGTCGGGTATAAATATCGGCGAGGGCGTGTATTTGGTAGCCAGCTTAGGCCGAAGAATAGTTGATGAGAAGTTTGGTCATTAAAATGGGGATGTACAAGCTTGTACTCGTAAACCTGATGAGGTTTCTATAGAGATCGATCTCGATGGGTGAGAGAGTTTGATTCCTTAAAGAGTCTTGGATCATAGCCTCGGGAGCCAACATCTTCAGAATTGCGAAATTTGGGAAATTTAACTAAACTTGGCTCTTGAAGAATATTCCACTCACAAGTTCGTAGATGACACCGCGTACAGATGTTCTATCTTTGCCCTCCAGTGATCTTTTCTCATTCTGCGATTTTTCCTGCATCCTTTCCATCATTTCGTTCATCTGAGCTTGTAGCATCTCCAGATCTCTTCGGTGTTCCATTCCTCTTAATCTTATTTCTTCGATCAGTCGCTGGGGTAATATTTTTAACACCTTTCAGTGGTGTCCCGTACGAACCTCTGGCTCTCACTGTAGAATCTGCAGAGCCGAGATTGAGTAACAAAGTCCTCACTTCGATGAGGATTCCCAATCACTTTCGCCGTCTGTATCGTCTTCATCCCTAAGCACATCCCCCTATCAGCATTGTCATGAAGCTAACCACGATCAGATCAGATGGTAGGGTCGAAGCCTTTTTCATCATCAACCCTTGATCGTGGAGGAAAAGCCATCTGATGAGTTTCCGGAGCGTAACCAGCACCCGATACGGCAATGGTGAATTAGATCAAGTCGGCCAATATTATTATTAAGAGATACATAGATGAATATGTGTATCTCATGTTGTCTTGGTGTCTAGGCCTCGCCTGGCTGGGACTACAGGCTTTTTGAGACTTTTTCCCGCGCACGCAGCTTCCATTGCTACCATTTTATTTTTTCATGTATGAAGTTCCACGAAAAAGATGGCTGAATTTCACGCGTAAAAACTGAGCTGAATGGCTATTCATCACGGGCAACAAATCAATAATTTTTGAAGTATCAAAAGAGGCAAGGAGCACTGTACAAGGTGTGGCCTGGGTCAGAGAGGAGCCCAATGTGTTGGATAACCATAGACTCTAGTAGCACAATAAACCCACCAACTCACAAATTTAGTGGTAATCTGAACATGTCACTCTTTTATTCAACTTCTTCATTCCACGAATATTGCGCCCACAACATTCAGCGTTCCTTCCACCACAGGTTCGTAGAGGTTGGCGTGGGCAAGTGTTGAGTCTCTTTCCTCCATCATTTACTCGCGTGCAATGCTCTGGCACGACATGAAGATTTATATACACAAATCTTCTCAGTTCAAAGGCCTTGGAATATTCGACAGCATCGGCGCCAGAGCATCAAATCCCTCTTCGACTTTGGCTACAAAACTCTCAAGCTTTCAACACTCATGCCACTTTCGATTCTCTCTGTATTTCTATTAGAAATTCTGGCTCTTGAATTTAGTTCTTACGCGTTAGCTGTTGCGTCTAAGGTTCCCGACAAGATTGATTCTCTCAAGATATATCTCGAGTGCGCTATTCAATAGCCCTCGCATATATGTATGTATCTATTTATGTACAGTAGTGTGTCTTGGCTTATCATAGTAGATGAGAGGCGGCTGGCTATTACCACGCATGATAAGCTCACGGGACAGGTGGAAATTTATCTCACAGATGGCTTTAGGTCCATTGTTCCTAGAGTTGTAAAATGTAAAGTCTCCTTTACTTCATTCTATATCCATAAAACATCCTATAGAGTACGTTTTCCAACACTCTCTAGATCCCAGCCTTTCTTTACCTAGCATCCTGCCACGGTACAGTCAGATTTTTACCAGCAGGGATCTCAACTCCTCGATAATATTATGCTTCTCATTGTGTCAACGCCCCTGATCGTCCATATTATCAAGGCCCTTTTCAATCTGTACTTTTTCTTGGCGTCCAAAGCTACATGGCATTGATTGTGAAGAAAAACAACAGATTTAGGGTTTCCCAAAAACGAATTGGGAGTGATAATCACCTATTGGGCTTTCACTCTTAAATTTATTGTACTAAATTGAAGATATCAGAATGTACTAATAATACATATGCGATTATGATACTTATCTTCTTGCATTTGACCTAGCTCTCCAACACCGAATATGTAAGATAGAACCACGAGTGGCAGTAGGGACAAGCTCATCACCCTCTAGATTTCGCTTATTGTGTTTTCAATAGGATATCTTTGACAAATAACCCACCAATTATCTCTCTCGTAACCACTATCGATAACTTTTCCGCCAGCAAAGCCAATGTCCTCTTCGAGCTCACCTTTGCAGTAAAGGTGATAGTATCTTTGGAATTTTTTCCCATTACAAGGATTTTCCTTTGCCTGAGAATTCATAATCCATGGAACCATGACATCTTGTTGACCACCCTCATCCCAGCCCCGCCTGCTTCCTTTTTGTTCGAGTGCCCAGACGTAGATGAGAGCCTTGCCATCCAGTCGAAGACAGTCAATGATGCTCTTAATAGCCGTCTGTCTGCGATGACGTGTGCACAGGTGATGAATAACAGCGATGCTAATGGCGAAGTCTAAGCGCCCTGCTTGATTCGGGAGCGACAAGGAGTCGGCGACAATAGCATCGTGCGGCTCGTGTGCCTGCGCAATTTTAACAAGGTTGCAAGAGCGGTCGCTGGCTATTATAAAGACGTTGGGGTTAACACCAAGATATTTCCCGTTACCGCACCCAACATCGATGCCAATAGAGCCCGGGCACAAGCCCTGTAAAAACGTTGAAACAATTGGCCATGGCTTGTAGCGTGTTTGAGAAAAATGCTCGGCAATTTGCTCGTACACTTCATGAACATACTGTGCTTCATACTCGTCGGGCGCAGCGTCGGCTTCTTCCACCTCGAAAGTCATGTTAATTCGCCACAACGAGACGTTTGATGCGGCAGACAGATGAGTTTTAGTGTAGATATGGATTTATGTGAGAGAGGAGTTGACATTTCCCGTCGTCAGATTGAGAAGAGTAATTAAAAATTTTGACTTGGTGTTTTGCAGCTAATTTATGCATGTGTACCGGAGACTTCGATGGCTAAGCGAAAAGTTGGGTCTAGGATAAATATGGCGAACTCGTTGTGACGACATTCCCCAGGCCATGGCATTGTCATTTGCCTACCCACAGAATAATTTTTGGTAGGTCTTGCGAGCAAAGATAAGAATTCAGTGATCGGTTGGCTCTCCCAACTAGACAAGACAGCACGCTCTCGGGTATAGGTCGGTTACAATCATCGCAGAACGCAGGTCAAGTACTAGAGTTATGAATTTTTGATTGTTAGTCATCCTCAATACTCCCTGAGATGACTAATTTATTGATTTAAATTTAAGTCTCTACTGAATCCAAAACTATGAAAGACTACTTAAATATCTACCTAAATAGCTCTTTAATTTATGGGTTAATTTTTAATTTGATTATCACAATTATATGCCAGTTGATCCTGAGGGTCACGCCCCGAAAGAAAAATGACTGAAACTCACCCTGATTTTTTTTTAAATCTTTTAAGTTTATTCAGCTATAGATCTGACACATGACCGGTGCTATGTATACATGTTGGATGACTCTTTTGACGTCAGAGACACTCATACTCTGGATTTTATTTGCAAATACCACTATAAAGTATATTCGCTTACACAAACAGTCAACCCTCTTCCGTAAGTACCCACCAAAGTGCATTTCAAAACCTTTGATTGTCCGAGCATGCCTTCATCATCCATGGATACCAGCGCCGCGAGAAATGTGGTTGTGTTTTGCCGGGTTTGAACCAGCGATCTACTGTCTGGAGTGGGATATGTGTCCAAGCTATCCAGACTCTACTTGGCAGACCGGCCAAGACGATGTTTATAGTGTCAGCTGCACTTACGCAACCGAAGTCTTGGCGCGCACAAAGCTCAATTTGTAAAAACTCCTTGACAACATTCGAAATTTCACGCCTATGGAGACTGTATCCATCCTCTGCATCATCTTATCAACTTGTCCTGATTCCTCTCACGTACATCGCAAAGAACTTACCTCCAGATTTGTGCACCACGCTTTGCTTACTCCTGCGGGTATAAATATCGGCGTTGGCGTGTATTTGGTGACCGGCTGAGGCCAGAGAATAGTCGACGAGAGGTGTGATCATTGAAATGAGGATTTACTGGGTCGTAATTGTAGACTTGATGAGGCTTAGGTAGGGATCGGACTCTTTGGAAGTGAAAGATTGACGTGGCGGAGTAATTTGAATCGTTGCCTCGTGGGCCAACTTGATCGGTATTGCGAAATTTGACCGAACTTGGATCTGGGAGAATATTTCACTCCCAGGTTTGTAGAGGACACCGCGTACAGGTGTTCAGTCTTGCCCTTCTCACCCTGATTTGTATCTTGCCATACTAATCAGAGCAATCTCCTATTTGTTCTTGAAATATTCGCTGAAATTATCTCTGGCTCTAATTAGCTTTTAATTTTACGTTCACCTTGCAATATTTATCCCCCGGTGGTTATAATGACAGCATATAGATCTCAGGAGGTTGGTTTCGATGAGTTAGATGAAACATTAGAGGATGAAAGGTAGGACCAATATGAAAATGTCTGGGGAAAGCTGAGTTGGAAACTCAATGAAGGAGAATTTTTAGATCATTTATCTTGTACGAAGCTATCAATAAAGCATATTTTTGTTTATATTTTGATTTCATTTTTCTCGTTCAGGTACCCTATGGACTGATGCAGGTATATCTAGCTATAATATTTACACAGGAGGAGACCAAATTTGGTAAAACCCCACCAAAACTGTCTGTCCCATGACTGTTGGTTTTCTGAGGCTTTCTACAGGAATTGCGTTTACACTGTTTATATAGTGTTAATTCCGTCCTATCCTTGTCCAAGTCGTCTAATCTTTTCGTCCATTGCCTTTACTTCTTCTCCTGCAAGCCGTAATTGTTCAAACCACCCTTTTGCCAGGATCTGTTTTGTGATTCTCTCAATATCATCTGGGCTGATCATCATTGCCGCAAATGACCTATCTTTTGCCTTTCAAAGCACCTCTCTTCTTCCCATTGCCCACTGAGGACACGCCAAGACCATAGGTTTGACATTTTGAGACGGATATCCATACTGACACCTTGGACTAATCACTCCAGGGCCTTTCCTTCGATACAGATAAGAGTTGAGACCAATATGCTCACTTCTTATTTAAGCTGCAATACTGCTTTGGGCCCTGCTAAGGTTCCGGTGGATATTTGAGGGTATACTTCTACAGGTAATTCTTTTTCTGCCTGTTGTCTTATCTGTAACAATATTTGCGGCTTTCCAATGTTCATGGTCTGCTGAAGCTCGATGACCAAATAGTTTCTCGTTCCCTGGACGTGTCCATGTGTTTTTCCACCCCTGGAAAGTGGCCACCTTACCAGCATCTTTATGTCTCCCTTTCGCACTCTCCATGCCACAAATTCTGGTCTATCCTACAATGTCTAGCTTTTGATTCTTGGCGTGCCTGTTCTGGGGTCCCCTTGTGGTCTGCTTAATTTTACTGCATGCAGATAGTATCATTCTCTTGACAGGTTGTCCTTCTGATAGTTCGAGGTGTTGGATCCTCCTTTTTTTTTCAGGGAGATATCTATCGGGAGAACCGTTGCGTACGCAAATACGTGTACATTACCATCTGACAACTAAAGCAATTTCCTAGTAATTAACTATCAATTAAACATCAGTAGATTTTGTTGTACAGTAAAGAAATTCATCACAACTCTAACTTATCCTCATACTTGGTATGTCATTCTCAATCTCTATAACTGTTCTAATTAGTACCATATGTAATTAGGCCATATCCTTAACCTGTCCTTGAGGTAGCGCGATATTTAATAAGATTGAGCTAGAGGACTCGCATGATAATAGAAGGACTGATACTTTTGAGAAATCCAGTGCAGATATGCTATCGTTCACTTTCAACTTCTATCCGGATGTGATTCTTCCTAGCTATCCTAGATATGCAGAGCATACAGAGCATGCAGAGCAATTACGTCGGCACCGCTTGGAGGTGGAGAATTCATCATTACCGGCTGCCTCTTTTGTTGGGAGGTAGAGAAGTGTAGATGGTTATGCACTCCTCGTCTGGCTCCAGTGTCTAAACCTCGCCTAGTCTCAAGGATGAGGGTTTGACAGTGTTCCACGGGGTGCGTCGTATAGCCTAGTGAAGACCTAGGTGGTAAGTGAAGGTTGTAAATGGTTCAAAGGGATGTCAGATATTCTCTAGGAAGAGATGAATGGGCAACTAGTTGCAGTAGGTGTTACACGTGGGTCTTGCTGATGAAGAACTGGGCAATGGATAAATGGTCTTCCCGAAGAAGAGATGGGTAAACAAATGTATTGTAAATGGTAGATAAAGAAGACGTTGCGTGAGGAGTAAATCTCTCTCACGCCGAACTATTATATACAAGAGTAGAAGCCTTTGCCAACCGGAATTAATCGTAATCAATTCTTGCCAATATCTTCGCATTAATGGCTGTGTTCTTGTCCTTCTCTTCATGACTCCCTTGTATATCCTTACATGACGTTTTACATGACTAATTGTATAGGGGAAGCTATTATTAAATTGATGGTTTTAATCAACTACCCCTTCATCTTATCACGAATTAAAATTAGTATTAAAACTCTAATTACGGATCTGTGAAACCTAGCTAGGGCTACAGGTTTTTGAGACTTCTTCCCGCGCACACAGTTTCTGTTGGCAAAGACAGGAGAGATCACTTCTCTACTGCAGTATTAGATTTGATCGTTAGTGTAAAATTTATATGTGTGTAGATCTTCTCTCCATCAAATTTGCAAGGTTTATATATCGGTGTAATGGGTGCTCCATATATCACGTGATCAATCACTTCATAAACGGTATTTATAAGTAGAAAACAACACATAACTTAACATTCATGCGCTAGAAGATCAAGATCTAACATTTGCGGCATTAGGGAGGTGGGTTAAACAGCGTAGCCAAGAGCTCGTGGAAGAGTGGTGGCAGAAGTATCGACCGAAACGATACAAAGATCTGGACCTATTCATGCGTTGCAAAAGACCACCGGAACTAGCTTTACCAAGATGGGCGTACCATCGTCTTATTGCGGCAAGAACAGGCCACGGAGACTATGCCGACTATCATCGACGTTTCAACCCCGAACATGAAGATCTGAAATGCGTTAGCGGCCGAGAGAAAAGGCCCTGGCATTTTTCAGAGTGCCGACCTGCTTTGCTACGTTGGAGAATCTATGAGAAAATGGCCCACCTGGGCCAGGGAAATAATAGGGGAGAAGAGATGGCAGAAGTTCATTCAATTCCTAACTACAAGCAGGTGTTACAGTCTGCCGAAGAATGAACAGGGTGGGAGGTGACCACGCTGAGATTGTTTCTGATCCGAGAGGAGATGGGTGTGGAAGATAGGGATGCGGCGCAGGACACCGTAACTCAGACACATACTGTTCTTTTTTTTTTTTTTTCACTCTTTTCTTTTGTCGCTTCTGGCCCCACTGCCGGTCATGTAGGTAGCAATGAGCTTTCAGAGCCCATTTACCCGTGTCAAGTCTAAATAGATGTTAGGTTCTTCCTGTCACGTAAAAGATTTCAAATTCAAATTAACATTCATGCTTCTTGCATATCAATCGGAGATATGCTGACTAGCCAGACGACCAAAACCAAGTGGCAATTATTCCAGATGCAAACGCCAGTAGCCTCGCCTAATAAATATATCCTAAAAGCCAACATACCAACAGTTTCTCTAGTTACCTTCCGTAATTTTTTTGTGTAGAAGGTTCCGTGGAAAAGGTGGCTGAATTCCACGGGTAAAAACTTAGCTGAATGGCTATTCATCAAGGGGAATATATCAATGATCTTTCAAGTAACAAAAGAGGATAGGAGCACTGTACAAGATGTGGCCTGGGTCAGAGAGGAGTCCAATTTGCTAGATAGTCATAGACTCAAGTAGTACAATAAAAACACACACACACATCATGGGCATGAGTGCTCTAATTGATCATAATTTGACTCTCGGCTTCACTACGGCTGATTCTGCATTATGCAAAGGTTAAGCTTGAGTCCTACATAAAATATCCATGCTATCTCGAGTCCCCGGCTCGAAAGCTCTACATTGTGCGTGGCTCACTTATACACTCTAATCGTCTACGCGAGTCTAATTCATGTCACATGTGCATATCAGGTCCACAGGCATAGAATCAGACATCTTTTTTTTGGCAACAAAAGAGGATAGGAGCTGCGTACAGGGAGTGGCCCTGGTCGGAGAGGAGGCTAATATATCTAAAATTCGAAGGTGGTGATGGATGGCGGGGCTAGATCTCTTTAAAGCTGTCAACACTCATTAGGATCCTTCATATGTCCTGTCACGGATGTACGATGGTTCCACGATTTCAAGTTTTCAGTGGATTTATATGGGGCGCATATTCGCTACAGGGGTTGAACCCCTGTTAACGCCAATTTCGACAGGGTACATAATTCTTATCCTGTATTTCCAGGCCTAAACCAAGGGCACAATTTGATTTCATGTCACCCTCAGTTTTATGCAAATCCAACCCGCTCTCTGATTCTTTCCCATTGCTTTGATGAGCACCCACCGCTAAAAAATTACACAGCTCTTCTCACCTTGTGCTTGAGTCACATTAAGAATTAGATTTCTCAAGTACAAAGTTATTTATTCAGAAGACACATGGTATTACTCGAAAATAACCTTATTTTATAGATGAATCCACCTCAAACCCCACCTTCAACACCTCGAATCAAACAATTATCCAGAAATCAAAACATTTTAGTAAGTAGAAAAATTAGATATTAACAAATATAGATTAAAAGAAAAATTAAGATTAATGGGCTTCATGAATCTGGCAAAAACCAGACGCAGATTGCTGCGCAACTAGGCATTTCTCGGGGACAAGCTAGCTATTCACTGCGCCGCGGAACTGTCTCCCCCAAATAGAGAAAAAGAACATCCTCAAGGCTGAAAGCAGATGATGTTGATCAGATTATATCTTACGTTGAGTCTTCACCTGGAAACCGCCGCAAAATATTTCTGGAATTCGCCTCTGGCTCCTTTAGACATCTTGGTATTAGCGAGTGGGTAATACAAAGAGAACTTAAAAGAAAAATATATTAGCGACATGTGGCTTGCCTAAAGCCTCCAGTATCTCAGAAAACTATGAAGACACGCAGAGAATGGGCCGAAGCTCATCTCAATTGGACATATGAAGACTGGACGTCAGTTTTATGGACAGACGAAACTTGTGTCGAGGATGGAAGACATTCTAGAGAATGGGTGACAAGAAGTGTTCGTAAATTCCTCAATAAGAAGATGGTAATTTGATGCTCTAACATTATGAGCTAGACTTCCCAAGAACACAACGCTGATTGTGTTGGAGAAAAATCGAAGAATAGGGTCGAATGGATGTTCTGGGGTTGCTTCGCAGGGCCAGAAAAAGGCCCTTGTTTGTTTCGGGAGAAGGAATGGGGTTCCATTAACTCCCAAAAATATTGCGAGAAGATAATTCCTCTTATTGATGGCATGGTCTCGATGAGACCTTGGCTTTCCGTAATGCAGGATAATGCTCATGCCCGCACAGTCGCAATTACAATGGAAGATATGAGCCAGAGGCTCATTCAACCGATTTTCTGGCCGGCCAACTCGCCTGATCTTAACCCGATTGAAGCTGTTTGGAATAAGATGAAGGATTACATCCAGCGTCATCATCTGAATCTAGGTTGCGGAAAGCAGCGAACTGAAGATAGTCTTCGCAACATTGTAAAGGAGGCATGGGATTCCGTGTCTTCCGAAGACCTTGTGAGACTCATTCAGAGTATGCTAGCAAGATGTCAGGCTGTGGTAGATGCGGATGGAGGACCGACCAGATATTAAGGCCTGAAAATATTCCAGCTACATGTTCAGATCTAAGGATAGGATAAGACTGGCTCTATTTTATAATTTGAAAACCTTTGAACTCTTGAAAATAAGTTCTGAAGTCAAG
Source organism: Blumeria graminis f. sp. triticale (assembly GCA_905067625.1). Taxonomy (NCBI): domain Eukaryota; kingdom Fungi; phylum Ascomycota; class Leotiomycetes; order Helotiales; family Erysiphaceae; genus Blumeria; species Blumeria graminis. The sequence continues at coordinate 16,495,637 of LR898476.1, forward strand.
TAGCAAATATGCACAAATGTTATGCAGCCGATCATTAGACAAATTAGGTTTAGTGCGAAGGAAAGACCCACTGCAAACTATGGTGTCCAGATAAAAACTGCCATGCAAACTTTTTCAAAAATTTGCAAAAATACGGGGGCTAGCTCCAATATGGAAGGTGACTATGCCTAAGGCGTCTCAGTTTACACGCTAAACCCCCTGCCCAAGCCCAACTACAAACTTGACACCGTGGCACCACGGTAGATGAGACATGGGGCACGGACGATCGCTCGGGATAAGGTGAGGCGATAAAGGAAGAGGGGTGTCCTAGACGTACCCACTCAAACGGCCCCTCTGATCGACGCTCCACACGCAATAATTTGTGGAGAAGGCTCCCCTAGATGCCGTAAACACATAGCAGAACGAATATTAAATGCCCGGCAGCCTTATCTTCCATCAATCTTTGAGGAAAATGTCAATACAGAGTCCATTTCAGTCATGTCCCGCGATACCAAAGAAGCTAGCCCACGAAGCAATGATTCAAGACTCCCCACCACACCAATCTTTCCCTTCCAACAATATTCATCCCGACAAAGCCTCTCCCAGTTTACAAGCACGTCTTGGTACATCCTAATCTCAATGACTACATCTCCCATCGCAAGTCTTAGGGCCCAATCAGCCTCCGAACATACGCCTTCAATAAAATGAATACTTGGAGGAAACTAATCGTTTTTTAGAGACATTTTGAGCGGTTCTTTTAAGGTGGACCTGAGATAATTCCGAAAAATAGGCAAAATAATAATTAGGATTGGTACAATTTTGAATAGAGTAAAATTTCGGTGTTTGAGAAAGTAGATTACTCGGAAAAGCATTGAGCGCCCTCTACTGTTTTTATTCAAACTTCCTGGGTCAATTTTAGCATATGTTTGGCCGGATAGTGCAGTGGTAGATGACCCAGGCAGGCTTTCCAAGTAGAGTCTTAATGGTTTGGATATCCATTTCACTCGAGACGGGAGTTTGCTACTTCAAATCCAGTGAGATACTGCCACATTAACAGCAGTTCTCTTGCACTAGCTGTGCAGGAAGTCCTGGAAAATTTAATACCTTGAAGTTTAATTGCAGTGAGTACTCAAACTGGTGGGATGAGTATTCAATGTTAAACCATACCCCACGCTGGTATATACGAATAAATTCCATGGGAGTGCCTTCGAAGTTAAATGAGTCATAACATGTACGTAAAGCATTAATCATGCGTGATAGCCATACACCTGGTCAGCCGTCAAATAAATGAGAGCAAAGTCTCTGATTTGAATGGCCATGGAGAAGCTAGGTAATGAATAAGCGAACGTACTTAACACGATTAAGATGCACACTCGCAAGTTATTTTGGATTACTAGGGCCTGTCGGGTGGGGGAGAGAAGGAAGCTGGAAATCTTTTGTGGTTTGGTCTTCAAATTTTCGAAAGTATTATAACGGCACACCTGACCATGATACTCTCCTATAACTTGGACGAAAGAATCGTAGAACTTTCCTCGCAGCCTGTATCAAGGGCCTGAGATGCCATGCCACAGTTCCATCTAGACCTACAGTAATGTCCGTGGGGTATTCGAAATATCTGAATGACCCACTTCAACGGGGCTGATAAAAGAAAGCTACCGGGGGGTGGCTTCATAACTTTTCCGGTGCTGATCACTGGCTTTCTCTAGCTCCCACCGTTGAGCCTGTAGAGCCGTGATTTCATCCCACACCGACCAATTAGAATTTTTTTAATAAATCTATGCCATATTTCATTACCCCAGACGGTACAAGGAAGTTAGGCCGAGCTCACTTGTAGTAGATAATCTCTGCTGAGCATTTTCGGTCATTTCAATACGACGAGCGGTGTGTCTCGAGATGTTAATGGAGTTTAAAAGTGGCTAAAAATGCAAAGAATAAGTTTCTTAGGCCCTCAACTCAATAGCTTCCAACTTAATGGCCTCTTCAAAAGCTTCAAAAGGTTAGCCATGTCTGCCACCTTTGTCCGGGTGTCGAGATTAGATTAGCGCCGTACCCAGCGGTTTTTGCGCTTTTCCTTGGCGGACACGCACCTGTAAAAAGCCGTCGCTTCGTTGGCTAGACAGGGAGATGATGAAGGGCACGTATTAATTCGAGTTGCATGATTGAAGACTTGGGAGGACAAGACTGAACACCTGTCAGTGGTGCTCTCTACAAACCTGGGAGTGAAATATTCTCCCAGAGCCAAGTTCAGTCAAATTTCGCAATATCAAAGAAGTTGGCCCACGAGGCAATAATTGAAAATACTCCATCATATCAAATTTCCACACCCAAAGAGTCCGATTCTCAACTAAGCTTCATCAAGTCTACAAGTACGACCTAGTACATCCTCGTTTCAATGAACACACCTCTCGTCGACTTTCTCTGGCCTCAGCCGGTCACCAAATACACGCCCACGCCGATATTTACACCCGACGGAGGAAGCAAAGCGTGGAGCACAATTTTGGGAGATAGCTCTTTGGGACGGACGTGAGAGGGATCAGGACAAGTTTACAAGATGATGCAGAAGAGGGATACATTCTCGACGGGCGTGAAATTTCGAATTTTGGCATGGAGTTTTACGAATTGAGCTTTGTGTGCGCCAAGACTTCGCTTGCGAGAGTGCAGCTGACACTATAAACACGAGCAAACGATGGAAGGTGTTGTGGTCCGCCTCCTGGTGGTGTTCTCTGGTATGGTTTGAGTAGCCTGGGCACCTACTCCACTTGGGAAGGAGACATCTCAGATTACATTTCGCGCGGAGAAAAGTTGATGGATGACAGAGGCATGTCTGGATAACTCAGGGTTTTTTAGACGTTCCCCTGGGTGGGTATTCACGGATGAGGGTTGACTTGGGGTGAAGAAAAAGCCACCATAACTTCGCAGTGGTACTTGCAAATGAAATCTGAGGCATGAGTGCTCCTATTATAAACTGAGTCATCTTTTCTGTACTTTTCTCTGATATTGTGTCATAGCTAGATAGCTGCATACGCCATTAAAATCTGATGCAAAAAAAAAAAAAAAAAAAAAGATTGAAGACTTGTGAGGGGCGTATTGTCGAAAGGGTGCTGTAAAGGGGTAATTTTAGACGATACACTATCCAAAGCATAAATATTCTTTGTCTGTGTGCAGAGAGAATCAGTACGGCATACAATCTCTTAGAATCGGAAAATAAAATATTTGATACATAAAGGAGAGCTCTAATTATGCTCAAATTTGCGGTATTGAACCCAATCATATACACCGTTTACCACATGGCTAATAAACTAAAGGATTGACGCCAAATCTTAATGAGTTTCTAAGAACATGAGGCAGACTGAATGAGGGAAAACGAATCAGATAACAATTGTTCTCCAATAGTTATGATGAGCAAATAAACATTTGGAAATTGTATCGTCTACACTACTTTAGAAGGCATTATACTAAATGAACAGAATGTATTTACTAGGAATTATTCTTTGATGTATCAAACTGGTAAAAATAATTGTGCAAACCAGGCTCATGAAAATAGAAGCCTGGGTTAGTCGTGAGCCACGTTACAGAATCAGTCATTTCAGGAAGATTCAAAAATCACAGCACTAATCAATAAACAGTGTGATAAAAATACTTGTTGAAGCGTCTTTTATGACAAAGGCCTCAATCTTAAATTGCCATTCTATTCAGAAAATCTGATTGACAATACCAAGATAATTCGTATAGCCTCGATCGAGTGGACCGAATGAGTGACTTACCCGGTCTTAAGTGCCTAGATATCAAGACATCACTTGACTCACATCCTTAATAATGTGTTTTCATCAGGGTATATCTTAGTCATCAAAGGCCTGTTTGCCTTAGAGTTTAGATTTCCAAAAGCACCGCAGGATATCTTCAAGTTTTATAGACAACAATAGTCCGGGTTGGTTCCTTTACAGTTGATATTTAAACGCTAGAACCTGAAGTAGTGTAGCTCCATCAAGTTGGCTTACATCAGCCAGACATATTGCTACATTAGACGATTCATAGTTATTATCTGGTGTTAAAATCTTGTCTTAGGTTGTTTTGTATCAGAATACTACTAACGATTATGATAAACTTTGTTTTCCTATTTTAAACAAAATTTGTTGAGCAAAATCTGGGGTATCGAAGCGCACCAATATTACTCTTATCCTCAAGTAGAGGGTAGAGTTGCGACTGACTGCGTCCTTGTCGTTATTCGGAAAGCATCCTTGAGTCTCTGAGCCAATGACACACTGCGGATTCTTTCCTCGGCGTCTTCAGTGGTGGACTGGCCAGCTTCAGCCCGTGAATGATGACGAAGCTGGCGTAAAGCAGCTATTCGCTCATCAGGTGGAGCATGGCGTAGACGGTTGCGGTCGAGGAATCGTGCGAGAGGGTAACGATGACGATTTGCTACGTCATAGTCAGATGAGTGACTATTATTCTCGATAGCTGACAATGGCGGTGGGAGTTCATAGCCTTCGGAGGCCCCCTCTGAGCTAGCCAAGGTAGTATTTGGACGAAGATCGTATCGACTAAAAATGATTAGCGCGACTCAGTCGTGTGGGGGGGTGGATATACCATAATGGACAAGTGCCGGAGACGTTAAGTAACCAAGGATCGATACATGCAGGGTGATACTGATGGTGACACGGTAAAACTCTCAAATCTTCTCCGATCAAAAAGTCTTCCGTGCAAATAGAACAACCCAAATTTTCTGCTTTGATGGGATAATTGCCCTGCTCGAGAGCTTTAGACGTTGGCACGAGGATTTCGGGTTTTTCCATCGCGTTTTCATTAGTTACATTAAAATCTTTTACATCGCGATTCCCAGCCTCAAGCTCAGTCTCCATTTTATCTGTTGTTGTGCCGCCATACTTGACAATAGGTATCGTATCTAAAATAGCCCGAGCTAATCCTTTTGCTCGGCTTTGACCTGGCATTCCAGTATTTCTCAGACCATATCTCTCAGGATGTCTATGTGCACGGATGGCTCCTGTAGCGATTATAATCAGGAATAATAGAGTAATTATACCAGTGATGCTGTACAAGATACTCATAGCTACCGCTGTGGTAGGTGCAGGACCCCCTTGAGTACTGACGTTATCTTTTGTAGCATCTGATGGTTCTGAAGTGTTGGAGCTTATCATCGCCTGTAGAAGAGCGGAATCTGAATTGAAAATTGTTACTAGTTCAAGGCTATCTCTTTTAGAGATCATCGAATATACTGACTGGTAGCCATTATCATTAGTATAGGTACAGGTCTCTTTATCTTTGCTGTATAGCACAATGGCTTGCGGCTTTTTATCGGCAGCGAAGACAAGTAAGTCTCCCGCAGCTTTTTGCTCATTTTCTGTGTCACAGCTGATGAAAGCCATATCAGAGTCGCTAATGTTATCCGCAGTACTGCGTACCAAATTGATGTTTCCTCGAATTTCAAAGGTCTGAGGGATTAGTTAGTTTTTTGAGAAGATTTAACCTCGAGTTTCTTACGGAGATGGCAACTGAGTTTTGGTGTTTTCCGGCCGCATAAGTTAGCGGAGCGACTGAGTATATTTTTTCATCATATAAAGTACTCTCATTTAAAAATAAGACAAATGTCTCTTCGGAATCTGGCACAGCCGAGGCGTCATCTGTGCTGGAAATTGACATGGCGGAAGTAATTATTGCGAAGGTGAAAAGCAGGTATAACGTTAACAGGCTGATATTGCTGCCAGCGCTAGGTGATTTGTAGCGGTGAGATGAGGCGAAAACAACGGTCGACGCTGCCATGATTGAATAGAAGTTTGGTAGACGAGGGAAACTGTAGAATGCTAAGAGAATATTGGCTGACGATAAACCAAATTATTAGGGAATTAGGGGGTCTAACTAAGGAATTAGTTTATTATGTTCTGGGTCATGACACAAAGAAGAATTAGAAAATTAATAGAAGAATAGTTTAGATTGGAGGTGGTGATGGTGAGGAGGTTGGTTATATCTTTGTTGGCTGGCTGAACTTTCCATTTCCAGATGAGTCAAGCAAGAAACCCCAAGACTGGGGAAGACGATCGAAAATGAGTGTCGGGGATAACGTGTTTGATAAATGGACGACTGATGGCAGGGGCAGTGCGGGCCGGGCGGGTCGGCTGGTCATGCCAAGGTGCAGGCGTCTCTTAGCGTCATTTACATTGCCCCTGGGGAGCTTCATATCTGATAGATGGCTACATTCAGATAGCCCACATTTATTGTGGCCATTGTCAGAGACTCGGGACGCGACTGGCAGTAGGAAGGATCAATGGGCGGATGAATGCGACAGAGGATGGGTCCGTCTATCCTCGCTAGTCGGTGACACGTCTCCACTCATAATGCCTCTCCCTGATATTTTCAGTTTCCCGCCGTCGGCTATGGCGTAGTCGGCAACTGCCTCGAGGGACAGGAAACTAGTTGTTGCCTGTCACTTCTCCACATGCATGGAATTTAAACTATATTCCTTCATTTCATCACAACAGACGACATAAAGGTGCTGCACATCCCATTCCAAAGCTACAGCCATGCATGATCTTGATATTATGGCTGTTGGTGGGGAGAGCTAGTGCAGAAGCTCCCATGATTTCAATGCAATGAACTTTAGTCTTCCTCGAGGCCTGGAAAAGTCTATGCTTCCCTCAGTCCAAATGTTTCCAGTACCGCCATGGTTTTGGCCTGGCGGAGCTTGTGTGGTCGGCAAATCGCCGCATGGTTTCATTGATGTTGCAGGTTGAGAGTGTCAAAGTGGGAGTAGTGGTGAGTCTTTGATTCGGGGATACAGCGACCAGCCACGAAAGACATCCAAGGCTACTGACGCGCACACTGCAACATCACCTGGTGGTGGAGACCCGACAGTCTGATATCGGGTGGTTATCGCAAGGTGCGAATAAGCGATTCAAATTTGTCGATCCGCAAACCATTGCCATTATACAATTCGCGTTTGCAATCACTCAATTGGGCACGGGCTCTGATGCACGGAATGCTCGCTTTCTCGCCTTTGCCCTAGCCGCGGCAGGACTCGGCAGCTCACCTACAGCTACAATCCCCCTCCTCCATGCACGGGGCCCTGAGACGAAGCTGGACAGCCAGTCAGCCTTGACTTTCTCGATAATTGTAGTGTTCACAATGCCTCTTCCCCGAATACCTGCCTTTTATGCGTATCATCCTCTGTAATCTGCCAAGTACTTTACGACACTAACATTACAAGCCTTTCTTTCGTATTCATACCATCTTGTTTTGCAGCCTTGCTCCATCATCTCTGCTGCCACTGATTACTTGCACTCGACGCCATCCCTAAACCATTTGTTTCAAAATATCTTGTCTATCTTCCACACAAATTCCAAGCTTTTCCTTCCAATAATATCGTCCATCAAACTTATCCCCTCACAAACAATCTGGAGTAAATTTTGTTGAATTTGCCTTGCCCGAGGGCGTCACATCTACTGTAGAGTCGCGATCGTAGAAGTTCCACTAAGCGTGTCGACCATGGATTTCATCGACCTATTCGCGGAACTGTAATTTAGGCGCTTGACGTTACGCAGTCAACAATGTGTGATATGTTTGCAAAGATACTATGCATAATTAAATGGATGATTGTACTGTTATGTTACTTGCTATATCGAAGTTCTGAGTAAGATGAATCGGTGGTATATTGACTGACCTTTTTTCCAAAGGAAAGTACCGGTAGCTTGAATACCTCTCCCTGGTGTGACAGAACATCTTTGCCTCGAATCTCGTAAGGCTCATCTACCTTACTCGCGGTTATGTTGTATAGCATGATGAAGGTATGCCTGCACGACCAAACACTTTGAAACTTTTTTCTGATTAGTGTTCATGGAATAGGTCGACTGTTCGGTGTAATCAAACGAAACCTTTGGAGCTATTCGCGAATGACGTATAGAGTGTAAGTGTCTAAAGTCAAAATAAATACTACAGAGTGGTAAGACACTGATTTTCTGTCTTACCTCGTTGTTTGCAAATAAATCAATTGACACAAAAATAAGGTGAAAATTTTCGCTCATGATTTGCGTAGGAAAACGACTACATACATGAAGTGGTTTGCGCATTTTCATACTATGCGGATAGTGAAATTAGAAGTACACTAATTTTTAAAAGTAAAAAAATGTTTAGGTGTAGTGCTACACGTTTAAGGCCCGCGTATCTACAGTGAGGCTAGCCTGATAGCCCAAATTACTCTGTATTCTACCGTCTCTATCACTAACTTGAATCTATCTACATAGTTGTGACACATAGCACATGACTAGTATCTCGTTTACAAGTTGTATGATTCTGCTGACTTGGACCATGCTCTCGCAGCGGACGACAAATCAACACCTGTCAGCGATGTCTCTTACGAACCTCCAGCTCTTATTATAGAGAATGTAGAGCCAAGATTGAGTAACTAAGTCTTCACTTCGATGAGGATTCCAAAACGCTCTCGTAGTCTGTATCGTCTTCGTCTCACGGCACATCCCCTATCACCACTATCATGAAGCTAATCGCTTTTAGGTCAGATGGTAGGATCGAAGCCCTTCCAATTATCCACCCTTTGTTACCGAGAAGAAGCTATTCGATGAGTTTCGGTAGCGTACCCAGCAAACCATAAGGCGATGGTAGATTGGATTAAGTTGGCCTCTAATCTCGCAAAGAGGAGCCCAGGAAGCTAGAAATTCATTGACTGAAGTAGCACAACGAAAAATCAAACTGATTTAGAATGATAATTGGATCTTAAATTAAGAGAGTTGTAGCTCTTGTATAGGTAGAACACACAGCTCTATTCTGCCTTTGTGTAGGACGGTTCCATCATCACGGCATTCTCTTGCAAACAACTAAACTAGACGTTTGCCATATCCAGGTACAGGAAGAATTACATTGCAGTCGCATCAAAAAGTTCAATGAATAGATATTAGAATTTAGGATATATTGTTTACGCTCCGCGCAACATTGAGTAGCAGAAGACCATCGAAAAATATAATTTAAATTTCGATTTCAATAACCTGATTTGGCGCCCTATTGGCCCATGCAGGTAGCTACAAACCTATCGATACATTTACATAGGAGGAAACCTTCTGGTGAAAACCTAACCAGCTTTCTGATTTGTTTCTTGAATTTTGCAATTTATTCTTCAGGAAGCACAATTACACTGTAGTGCCCTCTTTGTATACCAATCACTTCCCCTATATCGTCCCAACTTTATGCCGGTCCTGTCTCATCCTCCCAGGAGCATTTTGACTTCAATTTTCGCGTGGAATTGTTCTATACAACTTTCAAACAGATTAACCTAAATTTAAATAGAGTGTCACGATGTTTAAGTTGAGTAGTTTACAAGCGAGTATATGAGGTTGATGCATTAAGAGCAATAATTTATACATGCAAATGTTACAGCAACCATACAGATGGCCAATTACCTACGCATAAATCCCTTACTGTTTCATCCCTTCTATTGTCCATGATAATGTTACAACCGATTTTAGAACCATGTATGGAACGGAGATTTGACCAGTTCGCATGGACAATCTAATAGTCAGTCTATATTTGGAATTAGTAGAATACTCTTCAGATGTATATGGTACCTAGATAAATTCCTCATTGTGGAGGACGATCAATTCCATCAACTCTGAGAGATATTCAAATAAGTTTAACTTTGCCTAATACTAACCATGACTAGGAATCCATTCCGTAATTCCTTTTATGTCACCGGGATTGTTTATCATCGCTTCAAAGGTGCGTTTTCCGGCCTTTCCCATATCTTTCCTCTACCAATTGACCAATTAGGGCAGGACATGGTCATGTGCTTGGGATTTTGAGATTGGTAGCTACACGGAAAGCATGGATCGTGGACTCCTAGTGCTTTCCTTCAGGATAAATACAAATGAAGCCAGCTGAGTTCCCCTGGGTGGGTATTCACGGATGAGGGTTGACTTGGGGTGAAGAAAAAGCTACCATAACATCGCAGTGGTACTTGCAAATGAAAACCGAAGCATGAGCGTTCTACTTTGAAAGTTTGTCATCTTTTCTATACATTTTCTCTGACAGTGTTACAGCTAGCTAGCTGCATACGCAATTCAAATCTGATTTACAGGAGTTCCAAAAATAAACTCAATAATCAGGCAAGACAATGATCACATAGGAGGGCAAGACTGAACACCTGTACGCGGTGTCCTGTACAAACCTGGGAGTGAAATATTCTCCCAGAGCCAAGTTCAGTCAAATTTCGCAATACCGAACAAGTTGGCCCACGAGGCAATGATTCAAACTACTCCACCACGTCAAATCTTCACTTCCAGAGAGTCCGATTCCTACTTAAGCCTCATCAGGTCTACAAGTACGGCCTAGTACGTCTTCACTCCAATGACCACATCTCTCTTCAACCTTCTCTGGCCTCAGTTGACCACCAAATACACGCCCACGCCGATATTTATACCCGACGGAGGACACCAAGCGTGGCGCACAAATCTGGGAGACAGTTCTTTGGGATGGACGTGAGGGGGATCAGGACAAGTTGATAAGATGATGCAAAGGAAGGATATAACATCGAAGGGCGTGAAATTCCAAATTTTGGCAAGAGTTTTACAAATTGAGCTTTGTGCGCACCAAGACTTCGCTTGCGAGAGTGCAGGCGACACTATAAACATCGCCATGGTTGGAAGGTGCGGTGGTACATCGTCTTGGCCGGTCTGCCAATAAGAGTCTGGATAGCTTGGACACATATTCAATTCGAGACAGTAGATCGCTGGTTCAAATCCGGCAAAACACAACCACATTTCTCGCGGCGCTGGTATCCATGGATGACGAAGGCATGCTTGGATAACAAAAGGGATTGAAACGTCCTTTGGTGGGTACTTACGGAAGAGGGTTGACTGTTTGTGTAAGCAAGCATACCTCGTAGTGGTATTTGCGAATGAAATCCAGAGCATGAGTGTCTAACTTCAAAAGAGTCATCCTTCATGTATACATAGCACCAGTCATGTGTCATAGCTAGATATCTGAATACACATTAAATGATTTAAAAAAAAAAGATTACATATCATGTCAGGAAAGCTGTGAATATAGTATATTATTGAAAAATCCGATGAGAGATACACTTGATTCGATATTACGTTTGAATGAGATTTATGTACTGCTGTCACCAAGGGCTTGACCCTCAATATCCATAAGAACAGATATTGGCATAATTCAAAATTAAAGGTTCTCTAATTAATTTAGAATCTTTAGTTAGAATCACAAAGTCCTCCATTGTCTTAGACTTAGTAAGTATTATGATAAAATTCTAACATAATCTAATCTATATACTGCAATGAAGATCATGTGACCAGACTAGCTTAGCTTTGACTTTAATTATAAGTAATCCAAGTGCCCTGGGGTGGAAAGGTCAGGTCTAGATATAAAGAACTCGGAATCAGTCCTAGCTCAGGGATAACTCCAGAACTGAAAGGTTTAAATTGACGGACATTCGGAACGCTTATCGCAGCCCGTTCCGGACATGGAGATTTCGCCCTATATCATCGGCGTTTTGATAAAACCCACAAAGGGCTTGTCCCTCAATATCTGTAAGAACAAATTTTGGCATATTTCAAAATTTAATTTCTCAGATGTAATAAGAATCTGTAGTTAAATTCACAAAGTCCTCCATAGTCTTAGACTCAGTAGGGACTATAATAAAAATGTAATCTAATCTAATCGACGTTTCGCACACGAAGATGCTCTATTTACTTGCTCTTGTGGCGAAGAAAAAAGCCCAGATCACCTCTTCTTCTGCACTACTGGAAGAAACCTTGCCCGATATAAAATGGGTACTTCGCACGCCTAAAGGTGCCATCGCCTTCAGAAAATGGATCGAGCTAACGAAGCTCTACGACGAAATCCAAAGAGCCCATGAGATATTTCCAAGTGAAGATTTACGATCTGGTGTGGGATTATTGTTAGATGGAAGTATTTATTCTTATTTTCCTTTTCTGTTGTAAAGGTAAGAGCTTACGGAGGTTCATTGGCAGAAGGTTTACGGATGATTATCGATGAATCAATATGAACTGCTGATATGTTTGATATTCAGAACTATGAGGATTTAGGAGGTTTAAAGCGCTAATTATGTACACATCTGAGGTGGCTTGACTCTCGCCTCATTTACCCAAAATAGTATCACGGGATATTCTAGTCTCCTCCATCTGGCAGTACAATCTAGAAACACTTTCTATACAGTGCTCTATTGTTCCTCTACTCATCATGGAGCCACCTGGAAAGTTCTTCCTTCACCCTCAGTGATCATTACCCTCGTGCATCGTAATCCTAGCCATCACCAGCACAACATTTTCTGCGGGTGTAATTTCAAACTACTTGTAAAACAAAAGAAGTTACTGGAAGAGGGAAATTCGCTACGTTTAAATTGGAAAGCAAAGTGGCGGACAGCTGTTCTGTTCTGTTCATTTACGTGCTTGGTAAATGTCATCTATCGCACTCCTGTTGGAGCTCAAGCACGAGTGGAGCCGGGCCGGGCCGGATCAGGTTAACTACCGTGAATTACAGATATACTTCGTCCCACCGGAATGACCGGACCACCTCAGACTTCACTTATGTGTTGAAGCATACTAAGCCTCACCATCCAGAAACCCGCTGTATAAACGCCGTAGCGCAGACTCCGCCTCAACCTCGGCCACCACGCGCCCGAGCCCTTAACGCATCATTGCCTCCGAAATATAAATGTAGTCCTAGATCTCACCGTTGATCTAGCCTTGCACCTTCAAATCGTACCGTTGGGTTATTGTCGTCATTGAGGGTTTGTATGATCCCATCGGTGTATATTCCCTTTTTTTCTCCATTTTACACCTTCCGTTTCCATCATGACCTTCTTCATAGAGCGTGTGTAGGTAGGTGATTTGACGAGTATAGAGGTGGGTCGCAGGTGTGAGATCGGCTGAGATATGGATCGTCGCAAATATTTAAGGAGTTTGAGAGATGTCGGATGTTTGAATACGACTCCCTGATAGACCTATGTCCATTCGTGAATCGTTTGTTGGTGATGATGAATTTTTGTTCGACTTTCTTGCGGTTATGAAATCTCTGTCGACTGATTTTTCAACCAAAATACCGAGTACAACTCCTTCAAGGCGAAACCATCAAGAAAATTTATCCCACCCTTTTTCGTGATTGAATCTCGGCTTTGGAAGAATATTTCACTCCCAAGTTCGTAGAGGACACCACTTGCAGGTGTTCAGCCTTCGTCACCCGGGACGGCCGGCTGGTCGGACTCTCTTGTTGCTCCTATGTACTGAAGGGCGCGCTAGAGCGTGATTAAGGTCACGAACTGTGGACAGGCACGACTTTAAATTTAATCAAATTAAAAAATCAAATCAATCATCAAAGTGTCATAGAAAACATCTAGATCGATATTACGGGGGCATACAGTTCTACTAGCAGCAGGGTACCAGAACACGAGTCTTCGGTTCTCGCGATAGATATCTCCCTGAAAAAAAAAGGAGGATCCAACACCTCGAACTATCAGAAGGACAACCTGTCAAGAGAATGATACTATCTGCATGCAGTAAAATTAAGCAGACCACAAGGGGACCCCAGAACAGGCACGCCAAGAATCAAAAGCTAGACATTGTAGGATAGACCAGAATTTGTGGCATGGAGAGTGCGAAAGGGAGACATAAAGATGCTGGTAAGGTGGCCACTTTCCAGGGGTGGAAAAACTCATGGACACGTCCAGGGAACGAGAAACTATTTGGTCATCGAGCTTCAGCAGACCATGAACATTGGAAAGCCGCAAATATTGTTACAGATAAGACAACAGGCAGAAAAAGAATTACCTGTAGAAGTATACCCTCAAATATCCACCGGAACCTTAGCAGGGCCCAAAGCAGTATTGCAGCTTAAATAAGAAGTGAGCATATTGGTCTCAACTCTTATCTGTATCGAAGGAAAGGCCCTGGAGTGATTAGTCCAAGGTGTCAGTATGGATATCCGTCTCAAAATGTCAAACCTATGGTCTTGGCGTGTCCTCAGTGGGCAATGGGAAGAAGAGAGGTGCTTTGAAAGGCAAAAGATAGGTCATTTGCGGCAATGATGATCAGCCCAGATGATATTGAGAGAATCACAAAACAGATCCTGGCAAAAGGCTGGTTTGAACAATTACGGCTTGCAGGAGAAGAAGTAAAGGCAATGGACGAAAAGATTAGACGACTTGGACAAGGATAGGACGGAATTAACACTATATAAACAGTGTAAACGCAATTCCTGTAGAAAGCCTCAGAAAACCAACAGTCATGGGACAGACAGTTTTGGTGGGGTTTTACCAAATTTGGTCTCCTCCTGTGTAAATATTATAGCTAGATATACCTGCATCGGTCCATAGGGTACCTGATCGGGCTAAATGAAATCATCAAACCTAGATCAATATTTTTCTCTGCCTATTATTAATCCTAGCGTATTACATATGTATTGGTCGGTCAGGTAACGGGTTGGTTACCATATAGGTTGAGTTCAGAGTTGGTCTCATGTGACTTTGAGTTGTCGTATGAGTTGGGAGGAACCTTCAGTTCGGTTTTACCTAGAGTATAACTAGCTATTTTACTACTGATAAGTCTGGCATATGATGTTAATGTATCTTAATTACCTGTTGGAGACTATCTACTTATTCGAGCTACCTGTTTAGCCTAGCTCCTACCCGGTAGTACTTTCTATTTGAGGAGTCTCCTTAGATTAAGTTGTTATTTTCGACATGAGTAGGTGGAACACTACTCCTAGACAAATACTTTTGTTAATGACCCTGTTTTTTAAAGAATATAGGCTAAATCGATACAGGTACTTGATCTATTAAATTTCTGTAGATGAACTAGAAAGCTAATTATAGGTAAAAATTATGGTCAGAATAGTAGGCTTGATTACGTTTCGTTATTCCTCTCTACCATCACATTTCGGTTGAGATTTGACGCCAGACTCCCAAGATGTACATGTGCGCTCGCAAACCAAATTTTCCGAATTTCAATAACTCCCTGTAACCTCGAGGATTCTCAAAAATCCCTGTTAACTCGAAATTCTAAGTTTGTAACTCGCAACGCCATTGATACTGCATTTGGAATATCAATCATTAGTCTTGGTCACATTGTTAACTTTGCTTGATAATTTCAAACATCCAATTATATGTGACTACCGAGGGAGTCAAATTTCAAGCTGAAGATGCTTTCATGATCTTCTCGTCTCCTGGGAGTTATTTTCAGGACTTTGTCTATGTTTTAAGTCAGTCCATTGCGGATGATGAAATTGAACATATGGGCTCTGCAATATCCCAATTGCTGGCAGGATATGACCCATTGTTTTAAAAGAGGTTCCAGAAGTGGCATATGCTGGTGTGTTGTATGGGGAAATACCAGTCGTCATTTCGGCAACGCTTGGAAGCAAGGGTTGTCCCGCGCTCCGTCCAATGACGGCAACTACTGATAAATTAAGGCTTTCACCAGAACTTGGAATTGGAACGGAGCGTGGTGTAGATTCGCCACCAGATATCCTGCTCGTATTATTCCCGTTTGAAAGTTTGGATTCTTGCTTTTGGTTATGTTTATTGATCATTAATGTTTTAGAGCAGCTGGAAATAGGATCTTTCAAGTTTCCTGTCCCATGTGCGCTAGGCGATCGTGAATGTGAAATGGAGTGACGCGATCCCGAGGAGATAGAGTGGCTATGCGAATGTGAATGGCCACGATTTCCCGATGGGCGGTGATTATTGGAATTTGACTGAGCCGAATCTGCCATACTGGGAGATAATGAGAATGGAATAACTCCAGCACGTCTTGCCATTTCAGCCTCGCCTAATTGCCAGTGCATTGCCTCAGCTGCACGCCATGGAACTGCCATTTCTTCCGCTACTTTCGCCCAGATCTCTGGTTTGAATCTATTTGTAGAAGTTAGGTCCAAGTTACTGAGTATAATGACAGTAATGTTTGGTATGGGAAAATGTGAGGACTACCTCTCATAGAGCCTTGCTAGCTTATTTTTTCGTTCCTCATCCCATTCACTCCGGCGCTCGAGATAATTCTGATAGTGAAGTCGACAACTGATAGCACTCCTTCCCGGAAGGCACTTAGAAATGTCATCCCATTTCATTTGCTTCCCTCGAAGTTCAATGATGAGGGAATCCTCCTCAGGCGACCATTTACTTTGTTTTTTTGCTGGTGACTCAACAGCATGAGATGGTACACTTCGTTTTAAGCTGAAGTTCGGACGTGCATTCGTAAATGGGGACGCGGAATGACTACTAGAAGGAGCAGATGGGGAGCTAGATGGCGGGCTTTTGTTTGGTAAAGTTGGAGCCGACTCGGTTGAGTCCGTGGCCTTGAGTAGAAATGAGATATCCAGGTTGACGTCGGGAATGTGGCAAGCCGTCGTGGCGAGCATGTGATAGCAGTATGTGATTGTGGTAGGAAATAATGCGCGAGACTAAGTGATTCCTGATGTTGGATTGTCAGCAAGTAACGTAAGTATTCTTGTTAAGCTGAGATGACTCGATCTTTTTCCGGAAATTTTCCAGCTTTGTTTGAGACAAGATACGGGTATACTTCGAGATACGAAATTTGAAATTATCAACGCTTGAATACAATATGAACTTCCTCGCGGAAATCGGTGAAATCCTATGGAATGTTTGCCGTAGTTATTTTTATGGGGAATGATGTTCAATAGCCTCTGGAGATAGATCAAGGAATACCGGTATTTTGCACACCAAGGAGCTGAGAAAAAATTGAGGCACGACTAAGTTTAGAAGAATTCTGTTGATAACTCCTGACGAAGTGAATGAACAATTATGCAGTCAGTAGGCGGAAAGAAATGGATGAGGAAACATAGAAAAATGGATGCCTCTTTTCTTCGCTTCAGATAGAGGTTATTGCTTCGTAGAATGATACGTCCGGCAACATTGTGGGGAGAAACAGGACGTCTGAGGTCTGGCCTAAGGAGCACATATGAGACGAGAATGGACGGCAGATGTGATGCCGAGAAACAGCGGCAGGATACAGGACCGTCGTGGAAATGTGCCTGACACAGCGAGTTTGGTTGTCGGCGGCCAGGAGGTGACTCAAAGATGTGATCTACCCACTGGAACATGGTGTTAAGGATATTCATTCCTCGAGGGATGTACCGGGAAGCTGCGCGATGCCAATGATAAAGAATGTTAGTATCCATGGAGGGCAATCACCAAGGGGGGCATGAGGACGAACTGGGTGGGGATCATGTTCGCATGCATGAACCCAAGTAATGATGAACATGGAGGCATGTCACTTGATTGATCTAGCGGTGTTTTGTTTGGGGGTTGGAGACAAGGTGACAACGAGCATGTAGACTGAACAGGTTGGCGCGCGATGATTAATATTCTTGGTCTTTTTGAGGTACTGGATGCGGAGTTGAAAGAAACGAATGCTGAAAGAGGTTCATGATAGTCTTAAAGTCCTCTGAAACGCATTGCTGACATGGAAGATGAAACTCCCAGCTTAACATCTCCCCCTCATCTTCCTCCCGCCCGCCGCCGTCGCCCACTAATTCAGGGCATTCGTCTGTGCACAGCGAGCTCCGTATCACCTAACGCCATATGTCGGACCTCCCAGGTTGCTTTCTGCTTCTGGAGGTCTCCAGTACGAGACAATGTGTATTAGTCATGGGTTGAGAAAATTTGAAAACCAGTAACAAGCTAACTGCCTTACACTTGCATTTTCGAACACATTCGACACAACGGCAGCTAGTGTGTACAACGAGCACGTTGCTGGGCCGCCCGTTGCCACCGCGTTCTCTGGATATGCGTTTCCGACTGTCAGCAGCCCTCTAACAGCTGTGCCGCACTGCTCGTTGGCAAAACTACCAAGTCTTTCAGCGATTATCTTTCCGCCTTGTCGGCGAACTGGCGGTCAAGTAATCTAGGCAAGGGCTAGCTTTCCTCCCCGTTGCACACATCTCGCCGGGTACAGGGATGTGAACATCGCTGGTCTAAACTAGCCTGGAAGTTCCCAACGATTGCTGCTTCGTCGCCGTCGCAAATCATTCGAAAATCACACAGTTCCAGAAGGATAGAGGAGAGCCAGTTAAGCTAAATTGGCCTTTGCGCTCCGTTGTCCAGCAAGTTTCGATCGGACGAGGCAAGGACACTCTGCGCACTTTATACTAGTCAAGCAGGGCTTCTGCAATAAATTATAACATTTTCGTCTGCTGCCGCATCGAGAACTTCGTGATGATAATTTCATGTCTATCCACAAGTGATAAAATCCATTCATTCTGAGGCTACTAATGTTACCGACGTCTATCAATTGCAATTGAACTCTTAAACAAGGATCTCGCTGCTTCTTAATGCCTGAAACTAGCTCGGAATAAGAGAAAAGCTTGAGCACGCTCAAATCCGAAAACTCTCATCAGAGAAAAATCGCTTCGTACCTAGCTACTACATTCGGGCTTTAATCTCATCGTTTTGCAGGGAATTCTGGAAGTCTACATTCCTAAGCCCAGGCAACAGCATATACATCAGGGCATGACCCTTAATATATATTAGGAAAAATCAAGTTATAAAATCTGTAACCTATGAATAGTAGCCAGAATTTAGTTGAGAAATTCTAGAATTTATTCATAGACTTAGATTCAGAAGGGAATAGGATGCGATACTTATCCTAATATTACCAATAATATCTAACAAGGCACTTAGAGCTTGGGGCTTATATCGAGTTGAGTTTCGGCTCTAATTCGTCAGGTAATTAATCCAAAATTCTGATTTGCTTACACTGCATATCTAGGGTGAAAAATGAGAGATAAATTTAGGTGTTTAATAATTTAATAGCAATGTTTGTGCTCAGGGGTATCAAAGTTGGTATGAATGTGCTTGCCGTGAGCAGCCAGGACGACTACTCAGCTTGACCCTGCTACAATCCATATTTACGGCTGTTTGTGAATGCAAGGGTAATTACACCCGCAGCTAAATACCCAGGTGCCAAACGGCTGGATTCTTAGATAGGAGTCGTCTCATCAAGAGTCAGAATCTCTGACGAACTAAGTAAATCAAACTTAATGTACACATACCTAGCCCCGCCCAACTTGCATATTCGACTATTCACCAAAGTCGCAAATTTGATTGTCGTATCAATAGCCAATCCTATTTCACTTCAATATAACCTGCTTCGAAACATCATTTCCTCAAACAAATTTGCACTGCACCACCCATGAACCTGGCGATGACTCGCTAGATTTTATCTATGACAAAAAAATATGTTCCGACAAGACAACAAGATCGCCAAGGATATTATCGTGGCAACAAATGCTACGGTAAAGAAGTTTTTATTGGGAAAGGGAACCACAACATAGAGGAATCAAATACTTACCTAATATTAAGTAATTAAATATGGGCTTTACTAATGTTCATTCGCAGTATTCTGCACAAGGTTTTGGTCCCTTAGATTCTACCTGTAAGAATATAAGCCAAAATACGGAGAAAAAAATCGAACAACATAGACCCATTCAATTAGTTGATTATCTTCTCCAGTATCGCATCACATTATCAACCTAAAGGATCTCTTTACCATGCCCAATTGTATTTTCAACAGAAAGAACAATGGTAACAAAACCTCATCATGGTCCAGCTAAAGCTAGTTGGATAAGTCAGGATAATAATAAAGTAATCCGGAATCCGGACCTTTTTTTCACCGAAATATAGGGGTAAAAGCTATGGTGCCTCATGTTGGTTAACACAACAGCGCCTGATGGCATAATACAGGATGACGCAGTTTGAGGTAACAGTAAAACTTTATTTACTGTGTAACCCTTCACCCTTATAGTATTCTTGAGAGCCTCGTAAAAAATACGGTAGGGAGCTTGGAGAATGAAAATCTACTAGCAGCGCTATCTACAAAGCTAGGACAGAAATATTTTTCCAGAATTATGGATGGGTACCTATTGTGTGTGGATTCAGGAACTTTATTATAAAAAACAGTCGAGAATAGACATAATGACTCTTTTCTCATCGCAATCCCGAATTACAGAGATCTCAAGAACTAAGAGACCCATTTGAGTATCATCTCTGATACAGAAGCCAGACAGAGGGCAAAGAAAAGAGAACACAGTCCGAGTCAAATATACCCCTTGCCCCTAATGAAAAGGCACCTTTGTGTCCCGATACAGTCATAGACTCAATAAGATGATGAATAAACAGAAGCCAGATCGAAGGCAAAAAAATTAATCCAACCCAATCACCAATCAGAAATTTATTAACTCTTACTGATCTAACCCATTTATTTTCTATACTTAAAGACTTATCACTTGCTATCTATCAAAAAATGCAACAGATAAACTATGTCTCATCATCAATTTAAAGACCTCACAACTATTAAAATATGCACCTACTAAATCAATGAGACTTTAGATCGTGGAAAGCAAGTGATCACTTGACCCCTCACACTGAAATCTCCTCTTGGGACAAGATAATTAGATGTCTAAGAAAAAAATTAACCTACCTGCAATGAATGAGATAGATGAGAAACGAAGACTGAATATCTATTCGTGGTATCATCTATGCACATGGGTGTAAAAATTTCCCCCAGAGTCAAGTTAAGTTGCATTTTGCATTACAGAAGAAGTTAACCCACGAAGTAACGATCTAAGATTCCCCACCATCAAAGAAATGGATTTCAATAAAAGTCCCTTCAAGACTTACAGTGACATCTTGTATGTACTCATTTCAACGGCCACACTTCTCGTCATCTCAGTCTCTTGCCTTGAGCCGTCTTTAAACATACGCCCACGCTGATGTTCATGCTCGCTGGAGTGAGCAAATCGGGGCCCACTCATCTCGGAGGCAAAATTTCGGGACAGACGAGAGTGGTACTAGGACAGAAACGCGGGAGGATATCAAGGACATTAATAATCTTGGAAAAGAATTGAGTTTAACTATCTAAGGAGAACTTTTCGGATTGAGCAGCAAGATACGCACCACTTTAAAGATAATCATGGCTGGATGGTGCACTGGTATACCATTCTAATTGACACATCGGGTAGATTCCAGATAGCATGGACACCTATCTCATTCGAGACAGGATACTTTTGGCTCGAATCGAGCGAGACTCTTCCACAGGTCTGGTGGCTCTAGTGAACTCTGATCACCAAAAGTACTGAAAATTCCCATTGGTGGATATTCAAAAATGAAAATCGACCCTTCTACGAAAGTAGGCATACGTCAAAGTGGTATTTGCGAATTGAAGCCGGAGCATGAATGTGTTTGAAGTTAGAGGAGCCATTTAATGTGTACACGAATCGTAGCTCAAGTGTCATGGCTAGATATCTGTCCATATATGAAATAACAAAAAAGATGACGTTTAAGGTAAAAAGACTTACTGTCAGGCGCAGGTTCACTAGGCGCAGGACTCGAGGCGTAGGAGAGGGCGTAGCGTAGGATGTACTGAGGAAGGACGCCTCGTGGTAACGCGGAGGGCTTTCTAGAGAAGTGGTAAAAGGGAAAGCGGGGAGTCGTTCTAGATAGAGGGGCCGGAGGTGACAGTAGGTCACTATGTTTGGCAGAGGACGAGAGTGAGATGTGATTAGAATAATGTAACTATTCCTAAAGACAGAAAACAAAGCGTGAAGATATCAGACTCGGAAATGGAAACTACATAGGTGCCCTCGCTAAGCAATAAAGACTAGTGGGATTAAATAAGGAACCCATAAATCCAGCCTGAGGGATTTCTCAAGAATCCTTACACTTACAAAGAATCATAGAAGTTAGAGGTATAAACGAAGACTGCTTAGGCAAGTACTGAATGACAATATTTTGACAATGAACCTACTTTTTTACACCAAAGTTGAGATAAAGAAGTCATTGAATTCATAAAAAATACAGTTATGAATATCTGTCATAGGCCTTGTATCTGCCGTAAACAGACATCACCAAGCCATGTTCACGATATTCACAACAAATAACAATATATCAACCAGAGGATGACAACAGGTGAGAATAGATAGGGAATCTGAGAATATACCAAAAAGATCCCTAGTTAGGCCTATGGAAAATAAAAGGTTTAAAAGTCAAATCAAAGCAGAAATGCACATGTAAAGGGTTTGACCCCCAATATATACGAGAGCAATGTTTGGCATATTTCAAATTTAAAGTTCTTAAATGGAACTAGAGTCTTAGTTAGATTCTCAGAGCTCTCCATGGTCTCAAAGCCAGTAGGGGCTATCATGTAAATCGAATCTAATCACAGAAGTTGTTGTATTTTTCGCGCCTTGATAAAAACCCTTCCATGTTTAATCTTCACAAAACGTCTTTAGAAAATTTTTCATGAGTTTTCCCCTACAAGATCAATGCAACCTGATCAACATAGATGATGAGGCAGAGTTTGCACGGCGATGAGCCCCCGCATCAGCTAATTTTGAGACTGGAATCGTCCTATGAAACGCAATGTAAAGGAGTTTAGTTTTTTCGAAAGACGGCGTGGTAGTCGCGGATCGTCTTACCATCCAGGACAGGGGGGTTTAAGACGAGATATTTGCGCCCAAGCCCAGCACAAGAAAACGCATCAATCTGACCTTGATTAATCATGGCAAGACATGCAATTATTGATGTCAGTCTAGCATCACTCATCTTAGCACTTCTTCCCTCCAACCAAGGTAACACATTCAAGAGAAATGGCAAAATAACAAGCAGCAAATGCTACAAAATTATCGTTTCTCTTCATTTTCTACAAAACTTGAGTCCATGAGTATCTAGCAAATTGGGCTTCTCATGGTCCTAGCCACACCTTATACAGTGCTTTTATCCTCTTTTGCTACGAAAAGGACACCTGACATATTATCAGTGAGCATGTGCAGAGAAGGGGTAGTGTTGGAAATGGGGACACAGAGTGTTGTGGACGTACGGCCTCTGCATTTCGTCTAGGTTCCCGATACGATCTTGTGAGTATTTAAGAGGTTGGAATAGGTATTGTGGTAGCGCTTCAGGCTACCTACTGGATATATAAGTGGCTATATGGCGTGGGCACAAGGAGGTTATTGGGGGTTTTCTATGCCCTCCTGGCGCCACACTCGTTTATGCTGTGGCTTAGGCTACGTTTTTGTTTTGTTCATTTACGTGCTGGGTATGGTGATTCGCGTTGCACTCCTACTAGAGCTTAAGCACGGGTGGGGCCGGGCCGGATCAGGTTAACTACCGTAAAGTACAAGTGCCTCATCCCACCTAAATGACCGGACCACCTCAGACTTCACCCATGTGTTGAATCATGTCAAGCCCAACCGTCCAGAGAACCCCCTTTTGGCGCGCCGAAGCGCTAATTCCTCCCCAGCCTCGGCCACCACGCGCCCGAGCTCTTGACACCTTCGCCTTCTGTAACCTTTTCCTTCGACTCATTCCCAGCTTTGGCTCATCTCAGCATCTCCTCATCTCATTCAGGGGTCGTTATTTTCACTGGAGGACTCCTCAGTTGGTATTCCCTTTTGGTTCCTTCATGTAGCATTCCTCTGTCCTTCAGCCGATCTCGTCATCCCAGAAACTTTGTAGAATATCCACCCCTCCAGCCTTGCCCCGTCGCTGCCGTACCGCTAACCGTGAGGGCCGAAAACGCGACTGGGGGCTCAAGACCGAAGCACCGGTGCCCCAGCCTTTCTCGAACGCTCTGGTTGGTGTGCCGGCGAAATGTCGTACGTATTTCGACGGTGGCGATTCGTCGCAGGTCGAGTTGTCGGTCTCCTTGGCCGAGGTGAGGACGCCTGCTTAGGCTACGTCTCGCTTACACTTGTACCTTTTTTTTTTTTTTTTTTTTTTTTATCATTTAATGTGTATTCAGCTATAGAGCTATGACACATGACCGGTACTATGTATACATGTGGGATGACTCTTTTGACCTTAGAGACACTCATACTCTGGATTTCATTTGCAAATACCACTATGAGGTATGTTTGCTTACACAAACAGTCGACCCTCCTCCGTTAGTACCCACCAAAGGGAATTTCAAAACCTTTGATTATCCAAGCATGCCTTCGTCATCCATGCATACCAGCGCCGCGAGAAATGTGATTGTGTTTTGCCGGATTTGAACCAGCGATCTGCTGTCTCAAGTGGGATATGTGTCCAAGCTATCCAGACTCTACTTGGCAGACCGGCCAAGACGATGTACCACCGCACCATCCAACCATGGCAGTGTTTATAGTGTCGCCTGCACTCTCGCAACCGAAGTCTTGGCACGCACAAAGCTCAATTTGTAAAAACTCCTTTCCAAATTTCAAAATTCCATGCCCGTCGAGACTGTATCCATCCTTCGCATCATCTTGTGAACTTGTCCTGAATCCTCTCACGTCCCTCCCAAAGAACAGTCTCCCAGATTTGTGCGCCACGCTTTGCTTCCTCCGTCGGGTGTAAATATCGGCGTGGGCGTGTATTTGGTGACCGGCTGAGGCCGGAGAAGGTCGGCGAGAGGTGTGGTCATTGGAATGAGGATGTACTAGGTCGTACTTGTAAACTTGATGAGGCTTAGGTAGGATTCGATCTTTTTTGGAATGAAAATTTGACGTGGTGGAGTTATTTGAATCATTGCCTCGTGGGCCAACTTGTTCGGTATTGCGAAATTTGACTGAACTTGGCTCTGGGAGAATATTTCACTCCCAGGTTCGTAGAGAGCACCACTGACAGGTGTTCAGTCTTGCCCTCCTACACTTGTACCTGTAGCGCACACTTCCCACACTTTTAGCTGCATAACCGAACATGACACTCTTTTAGTCAACTTCTTCTTTCGTTCCATAAATATTGCGCCCCATTCATTGCGCGATATTTCCAACAGGTAGTTTTAATTTAGGCTGATGGTGAACTCTGCAAGGAATCGCTCAGCTGTTTATTCATTCGTTTTCATACCGTCTCTGGCCCTCGCTCCCAGGCATTATCAAGGCTTTTTACCTAGGTCCTTCTAATAACTTCTAGTCTCGTCCCTGAAGGATCAATCTTAAATGCTAGAAGTTTCTCGCTCATCTCTGGTCTAGCCTCGTATGTTACCCTAGAAAGATATGCCAGGTATGGATATCTAAGAATCTACGGGAATGTTCCTGTGAAGCATGATTAGAAGTCGAGGACTGTCTGTGCTAGCCAGCGTAAACTACAGACATTGCTTGGTTTACTCATCATCACACATACTGGCCGTGATGGATAGCCATTAGCTCAGTATTTACCCGTAGAGTTCAGCCACCTTTTATTCAGAACCTTCTACTACCCCGCAAGAATAATAGCGATGGAAACTGTATGCGCGGGAACTTTCTCGATACTCCTGCAGAGCCGGCCAGGCGAGGCCTAAACGTCGGAGCCACATGAGGTGGGCATACCCATCTTATCTGATGATGGCTAGCTTAATTATGGCGGCGCTGTGAGATGTGCCGAAGGATGAAGACAATACAGAATACGAAAGCGTTTGGGAATGCTCATTGAAGCGTGGACGACGGCGTTGGTCAATCTCGGTGTTAACATTTCTATCATGATATGGACCCGTACAAACATACAGTATAATAGTAACTCATATTGCTACTCAGGATTGCGATGGATAGCAGAGATTGATGGTGTCTATGGCAGTGCGGGGTTTGGTAATTGTTGACAGGCACATGACACGTGTATATATATCGCGCACTTGACTTCTCCATAACATGAGGATGTTTCCGAATACATTCACAATGCCCATACCTACTCTGGGCTAATCACCCCTCACTATATTGGTCCCATCTTCTAATAAACGCCTTTTCGCCCTTTTATCTGAAATGACAGGTCATGATATTCTTCGTCTTGCTGGCCATCATCAGGCTCAGCGTCATGGACAGATTAATTCTTTAACACTCGGCTGTACAGACCCTACAGTAGGAGCCGGAGGTTCGTCTGGGACACAACCAACAGGTGCTGAGTTTCGTCCCCCCACAGAGATCATTTATCCTCGTGAACTGAGCCTATTTCGTTGAATGTACCTTTCATGGGGACTTTGAGTAGTTTAATGAGCATGTAGGGGATTCCAAAAAATTAGATGCCCCAGCTTCTCTCTACTTTACTCATGGATTACCTGGGCGGCTGAGAAGCACGCGGCAGCTCCTGTATCCATAAGTAGCCTGAGGCACAGCATATCACACCTCTCAACCCCTGCAAAGTAGATGAGATCATGATGAAAGGCCCACAATTCCCGGACACATCGTCATTACAGTAATAGTGCTATGTTTGGAGGCAAAGTGAGTTCATGAGAATATAGTCGAATGACTGTGGATATTCAGGTTCGTTCTACAAGTCAATGTCTGGCAATGCTGGAAATTACATGTTGTGAGTGCATTGGGTGAACATACGGAAGTGTCTCTAACTATTTCGTGTTTAGCGCGCTTGTAAATTTGGAATCTCAGTTCCAACTTCAAATGGTACAAGTTCACAAACATCACTGATGATGGGTGTTAAGTATTGACTTTCTGCAGCAATTACGGATTGTTCACCTGTTACTCAAGTGTAGCACTATTCTGACCAAAGGGATGAACTAAACCCTCTCGTGCAATTAGAGCTCAGCCCTTTATATGCTTGAGATATATCCTGTCCTTGGCTTTGAGCCTGATGTTCCTTACCTCGATGAAGAATGATATGGACTGCCGTTTAAACAGGGCTGATGAATCAGAATAGGCAAGGACATTAGTTTATCATTTAATGTCACCTACTCCACTTGGGAAGGAGACATCTCAGATTACATTTCGCGCGGAGAAAAGTTGATGGATGACGAAGGCATGTCTGCATAACTCAGGGTTTTTGACATGTTCCCCTGGGTGGGTATTCACGGATGAGGCTTGACTTGGGGTGAAGAAAAAGCCACCATAACTCCGCAGTGGTACTTGCAAATGAAATCCGAGGCATGAGTGCTCTTGTAAATTGAGTCATCTGTTCTGTACTTTTCTTTGATATTGAGTCATAGCTAGATAGCTGCATACGTAATTCAAATCTGAAACCAAAAAAAAAAAGATTTAATGTGTATTCAGCTATCTAGCCATGACAAATGACCGTTGCCATCATTCCTAACAATTTTCGAATTATCCCTTATTCTCATTCTCCCCCCTCTCGCGCTCGTCGCGTACATTCAGAAAACTGAGAACGATCTTCCGGTATTCTTATCATGCCGCCTGTCCGGAAAAAGCGTCTCAGTGCCATGTTGGACAACACCAGAGACCGACCGAGGACTCTCCGTCAAACAACGAGCCTTGCCCAGTATCCAAGATGTGTGGAGATGGGCAAGGCCACAAGCAAAGGGAGAGAAAAAGTCCTTCCTGCCGTCTCTGCGCCCGCTATTGACATGATCGGGTCAATTGAAACTTTTGTGGAAATTCCTCAACCATCCTCCGTCCCCCACGGGATTGGAGAATCGTCTAAACCTAGTCCTACCACATCAAAGCAGTCGGAAAAGCTGCACCAAATGCAGCTTCAACGAAAGAGACGTTACCCAAAGCTGCCGCAAAAGCAGATTGCCCTCTGGAACTTCGGCCTACTGTCGAAGTCGAACAACGACGTGCTGCCATTGCGCAACACATGGCCTTGGGCCCGGTCTCCACGCCACTCGAACCCTCTCCTAAGGGCTCAAGACGCTAGGAGCACGAAATTCCCAGTCCCTGTGTCGCCCACAAAAAGCACCTGGGCTACTGTGGCAGTAAATTGACTGTGACAAAAATCGGTCACAAGAGTGAAAGATTTGCTGCAACCTACGGCTTCAGCCCAAAAGAAAGAGGCTATCATAGCTAAAGTGGACAAATGACTGTTCCTGCGACTTGACAGCAACCACCCGTGTCGAAAATTTTCCGCCGCAGGCATCTTATTCACATTGTTGAAACTTACCACATGCGTTTTAATTACTACTAGCTCTATTCGCTGAGTTAAGTCGCGTTTTGCCATTTTGGCAATAAACGACGAACAAATATAAGGCCTCCTAGATACCTCATCGAAATTGGCGAGTGTCAACTCCAGAACCGAGCCATCTTCGAAACTTGTCGCCTTCCGAACAGCCAATATGACAGTGAAGGTCCAAACATTGAAAGGCGCTGAAGCGGTCGACGCAGAGTGGGTCTCTAATGAGATCACTAGAGTGACACTAGAAGAGCTATTACAAATGCACCCACTCGCAACTGGAAGTTTATTTTTCTTCGGGAGTTTGCACCTCGTGCGGGCTTACGTCTTTTCGACGAGTCTAGAATGGCTACAAAGCTCCAGCCTCGTCGCCAAATTGAGCTGTATCGACGTTGCCTTAGACACCACACTACCCGTGACTGCTCCCGCGCTCCGTCTTGCTAGAACTTCTGCTCAATAATGCACCCCGCCACCAAGTTTAAAGCTACCACCAATTCTCGCCACTGGGGTGGTTCTCATCGTTCGGATAGTCTCGATTGCATGGCTCGACTGATCCGAGCTAGTCCGATAACCAAGGAGGAATTGGTTTTCATTCGACAGGCTAGCCAGCGAGAGTTCGCTGCAGTAGCTCGAGCGATGGCTGCTGGAAGGAAGGCCTAGGCAGGAATTCAACCTGCCTCAAAGGATACGATGATGTCGGGGGGCTAGGCTTTGAAGTCTTGAACCCTGAGGTTCAGGTGTGAGGTGCGAGGCGCACCTGGAAGAAGTCAATAATGACTTCAAAAGGTTTTGAAGATAGATCGAAAATTGTGGAGGACACCCGTCAACTCATCTCCAGCTCTTAGTGGAGATTGAACACTTTTGTCATTTGTGAGATGTGATGGATGGGAGAATGTGTGAGAAATACATTTTCTAGGTCCTAGATGAGAGAATCTTCTATTTTTCATTTTTTTGCGATTCGTCTTGGTTTTCGTTTGTAAAAAGCAACATTTTCTGCAGCGGTTCAGGTGGTGGGAATAAGTAAGGCGTGTCACAGATTTAACCTTAGTTGGGAACACCGGTCTTTGACCCTGAGGGGATAGCTCTCACAATAAGCTTTGCAAGATCGAAGAGGTCAAATCTGGTGAAATAGATTATCTAGAACGAGAGAAAAACCCTTATGGAGTTTTCAGATATTTGATACACAATATGGGCCACGTGACTGGCAACTAATGTCACGTCGTAGTACTACAAAGTTTGATCCTTCACAATAGCGGGTATAACCTAGGACTAAAAAAATTATGTGCTCATACTGGGTGACTCATTTGACGTTGGAGACTGTTGGTTGGTCAGGGTTAATCTCTGTGATATCTTTTTTTTTGCATCAGATTTTAAATGCGTATGCAGCTATCTATCTATGACTCAATATCAGAGAAGTATATAATAGATGACTCAATTTACAAGAAGGGCACACATGCCTCGGATTTCATTTGCAAGTACCACTACGAAGTCATGGTGGCTTTTTCTTCACCCCAAGTCAACCCTCATCCGTGAACACCCACGCAGGAGAACGTCTCGAAAACCCTGAGTTATCCAGACATGCCTTCGTCATCCATCAACTTTTCTCCGCGCGAAATGTAATCTGAGATGTCTCCTTCCCAAGTGAAGTAGGTGCCCAGGCTACTCAGACTATACCAGAGAACACCACCAGGAGGCGGACCACGACACCTTCCATCGTTTGCTTGTGTTTACAGTGTCAGCTGCACTCTCGCAAGCGAAGTCTTGGCGCTCTCAAAGCCCAATTCGTAAAACTCCTTGCCAGAATTCGGAATTTCATGCCCTTCGAGGTTAATCTTTCTATTGCATCATCTTGTCAACTTGTCCTGATCCCCCTCACGTCCATCCCTTAGAAATGTCTCCCAGATTTGTGCGCCACGCTTGGTGTCCTCCGTCGGTTATAAATATCGGCGTGGGCGTGTATTTGGTGACCGGCTGAGTCCAGAGAAGGTCGAAGAGAGGTGTGGTCATTGGGATAAGGATGTACTTGGTCGTACTTGTAGGCTTGATGAGACTTGATAGGAGTCTAACTCGTTGCGAGTGAAATAACGACGTGGAGGAGTAAATTGAGTCATTGCCTCGTGGGCCAACTTCTTTGACATTGCGAAATTTGATTGAACTTGGCTCTGGGAGACTATTTTACTCTCAGGTTCGTAGAGGATATCGCGCACAGGTGTTCAGTCTTGCCCTCCCTCCGTGACATCACAGGGAGGGAGAATGGGGTTGATTAATAGCGATATTTACAGAACCTGTAAACACCACTCAAGCGTTAATACCATCTGTATCCACTTATATGCCTAAGGCACAGAATCAGCCTCAGGCCTTCCGGAGCATTTGCTCCAACAGATACTCTTGTTCTGAAATTCATTCTGTCCAAGTGTAGTAAATCCCATTCTCATGTAAACTAGGCTATTCAGGCTACATGAACTTCCTCGAAGTAAATAGATTTCATCTGTAGCAGTGGGGGATTCTTTAGTCAACATCTATAACGTAATAGCGTGTGCCATGTATCTTGAGACATTCACGGATACCATCATATGGCATGTCTACCTATAATATTTATTACATTAAAAGGTAAGCACGCACTCTCAAGATGATTATCAGCAACTAAGTATCTAGCAAGGGATCCTAGAAGCGATTGTTATAAAGAATATACTGGAATTTTACAATTGATTGAGAAAAAAAAGATATCTCGGACCCTGACTGAATCACCCAAGATAGTTTTACAATGGTTGGAAGTCTAAAAATTTAATCATTAGAGCATTCTTTATTTTTGTTGATGAACTGGTATTTTTATTAAAGTTCTGGAGGTTTATCTGAAATTATAGGAGTGAACGTTGACCGTCAAGTCAATACCGTACGAATCGTAAGATAATGGGCATTTAAGGATCAGAGATAAAATGTTAGGATCAGTGAGGTTTTTGGTTTTACTGAACTTATATTTCTTTAGATAAAAGTGTTAGGTTTTAATCTACATCTAATTGTCAATCCATGTTCTGATTATGTGATGGAATAACATTCCCACCACCGAGACCTCACCAAAGCTGGTAGCGATCGAAGATAAGTAGTCTTCGTCCACTCCGCACTGCGTGCAGTTCGGTCTGGTATGTCTAGATTTCAACAGTTTTTATGTTGTGAAAGAGCGACATAGCTAGATGGCCTAAATACACTTAATGAATTACAAGAAATAGCTATGTTTGCCTGCGCAGAACAGCCCACTACAGGGAAGTTCAAAATCTACCAGCTATCCAAGTACGACGTTGTAAGCAATACATACCTGTACCACGAAAAGTATCATTGCCTCTTACCGCATTCGAATCAGCGACCTCCTGTCTCGAGTGGGATAGGTGTCCAAGCTATCTAGAGTCTACCTGCAGTGTCAAATAGAATGGTATACCAGTTCACTATCCAGCCACAAATGTCTTTAAAGTGGCAGCCACATTGATGCTCAAGTTAAACAGTTCTCCCCAGATAGTTAATCTATTCCCTTACAAGATTTGAAATTGATTTCATCGTCCTGATTTAGCGCCCTATGGCCCCATGCAGGTGTCTACAATCTGTAGTATTTACATGGGAAGAAATATCTATGTTGAAACCCCCTCACACCTTTCTGCTTTTTTTTAAATCATTTTGTATTCAGCTATTTAGCTATGACAAGCCACCTATCTGCTTGTTGTCTTAAGTTTTCGCATATTTTCTTCAGGAAGCGCAGCTAGACTATATTGCCATCTATTTAAGCCAAACAGGGCTGGATGGCGCAATAGTACACCATTCGGGCCGTTCTCCACAGAGGATACCGGGTAGCTTGAACACCTTGTCCATTTGAGGCAGGACAAAGCTGGTTCGGATCCAGTAAAACTCACATACCACACTCTCTCGCAGTGATATTTTACTTGTGGGATGATGAAAGCACACTCGGATAACTATAGCTTTTTCGCGCTTTTGCCTGTGGTGAGTGTGCGCGGAAGAGTTTACATGCCACAAGGGTTAACCTCGAGTGGTGTCTACAAATGAAATCTAAATGTGAGTGTTCTAAACGTCAAATTGAGTCATCTGTCTTAATGTACATATGGGGACTATTCTCAACACCTATCAATGGTGATCCCTACGAGCCTCCAGCTCCCACTGTAGAGTCTGCAGAGCCGAGATTGAGTAACAAAGTCCTCACCTCAACGAAGATTCCCAATCGCTTTCGCCGTCTGTATCGTCTTCATCTCTCAACACATCCCCCTATCACCATTATCATGAAGCTAACCACGATTAGATCAGATGGTAGGATTGGAGCCCTACTCATCACCAAGCCTTGATCATGGAGGAGATGCCATCCGATTAGTTTCCGTAGCGTACCCAGCACCCGATACGGCGATGGTGGATTGGATCAAGCCAACCTCGACTGTTACAAAGAAGGGAGATGTAGATGAATTTGCGCACCTCATGTGGTCTCGGTGTCTAGGCCTCACCTGGCTGGGGCTGCAGGTTTTTTGAGGCTTTTTCTCGCGCACGCAGCTTCCATTGCTACAATTTTTATCTTTTCGAGTAGAAAGTTCCGTGGAAAAGGTGGCCGAATTCCACGGGTAAACACTGAGCTGAATGGCTATTCATCACGGGCATTATATCAATGATTTTTGAAGTAACAAAAGAGGCAAGGAGCACTGTACAAGGTGTGGCCTGGGTCAGAGAGGAGCCCAATGTGCTAGATAGTCATAGACTCAAGTAGTACAATAAACATAAACACACATACTTAAAGTACATATCTTCCGATAAAACCTGCATGGGCCTCAAGACGCCAAATTAGGATGATTGAATAATTTATTTATTTATAGAGGTGTCTAACTTAGTGTGCATAAAGACGGGGGTACACGTGACGAAGTATAATGCAATGAATATGATCAGGGATCCTCAGCATGGTACAAGGATAATTCCGAGCAAACGGAACACGCGGCACATGGATTATAAACCTGGACTGTGCATGTCCATGAGGCTAGCGAGCTGCAGCGTGGTTAGTTTTGCCTAATTCCGGTTTGGCACATAAGGTTACATCAAGTAACGTGACATTTCATCTACTGTCAAGCCCATCCATTGGGGCTTAACCCTCAAGATCAACTGGCGTGGCGTCTTTTGTCTCAGTAGGGACTTAATAGGGTTACTCGCTTGACGCGTGATCCGCCAGACGTTAAATAAAGATAAATAAAATAAAAAAAAGATCAACTGGCGTGCAGCTGTGATATTTTCTGTGGAATTTTACCAAAAAACTTTACAAATGATCAGCCCTATCTGTAATTTATCTCTCACAGTCTGGACTCAGCAGAGATTTAATTCAAACCAATCAAGCCCCTCCGTAGCATGTATTCAGTTGTCACGGATATTGATGTTCGAGTCTCGCACATGTGCAGCTGTAAGATTGGTTGACTTTGTCATCATGACACTGTGTTCAAATCTCTCATCTATCATCAACCCGTCCAAATAGCCGCACGATAGCAGCTCAACTTGATCGACAGCATTGCTCTGAATAACGGAGATGGGTGGGTTTATGGCAGTGCGGGGATTGGGGTTGTAGCTCAAGGATGTGATACATGTATGTGCATGGTGCACTTGACTCCTCTGATACAATGATGACACCAGCTACGCTTACAATGTCCTTGCCAGGCGGGCAAGGACTAAATACCTTTCCACTGAGTCCTCTACAAACCTGATAGTCAGGGCCGAAAGGCCAAAGGACTTGGCAAGTACTACAGGCTCCAGTCTCAGATTAATCATCCAAAATTTTCTTACAAACTAGGTGGATTTCAAGGACACAGTGGGGAGATAGAATCCGGATTTTTCCAGGCCAGGCTAGGAGTAGCAAATACCAGAGTCTACTTGCACATGATAGGAAAGGTTCAAGATAAGTCGTGTAATTTTTGTGGAAAAGAAAGGCAAAATATGCAGCACCTGTTGTTACACTGTCCAAAATTCAAAGACCAGAGAAGCAGATGCTTCAAGGGCATAGAGCCAAGAGCACTTCCGACCTTGTTTTGTACAAAAAGAGGGAAGGAAGCATTATTAATTTATTTGGATACATCCAAGTGCATGGTAGCACACAAAGGGAATTAAATTAGGACAAATGATTGGGAAATGTTAAATTTGGAATGAAGGGGTAGTGATTTATGAGGAGGGGAAGGCTAGATCTATGTATTTTAAATGTGTCATAGCTAGATAGCTGAATACACTATGAATTAAAAAAAAAAATAAACCTGATAGTCACAATTCCCCTAGAGTCAGGCACTGTAAACTTTTGTAATCGCAAAATTGGCCCGCGAAGCAACGATCTAAGATTCCCCGCCATCAAAGAAATGGATTCCAATAATGGCACCCCAAGAATTACAGTGACATCTTGTATGTACTCATTTCAACGGCCACACTTCTCGTCATCTCAGTCTCTTGCCTTGAGCCGTCTTTAAATATACGCCCACGCTGATGTTCATGCTCGCTGGAGTGAGCAAATCGGGGCCCACTCATCTCGGAGGCAAAATTTCGGGACAGACGAGAGTGGTACTAGGACAGAAACGCGGGAGGATATCAAGGACATTAATAATCTTCGAAAAGAATTGAGTTTAACTATCTAGGGAGAACTTTTCGGATTGAGCAGCAAGATACGCACCACTTTAAAGATAATCATGGCTGGATGGTGCACTGGTATACCATTCTAATTGACACATCGGGTAGATTCCAGATAGCATGGACACCTATCTCATTCGAGACAGGATACTTTTGGCTCGAATCGAGCGAGACTCTTCCACAGATCTTGTGACTCTAGTGTGTTGAAGCTTCATCGTTTAGTGAAAGAGAAGAGGTAGAAGTTAATGGGTAACGAGGTATGAGATGACTGAGGTGTGGATGTTTGAGTTCATTACTATTTTGTTTTCTTTTTTATTTTTTATTTTTATTTTTTGTTTTTTTTTTCATACACAGAAGGAATTTCTCCATCTAGCTGGCAAAGACGAATTCTTCACCTTCCAGTGGTGCCGGTGTAATCGCTCAGTATGCTCTTCATATCTGGGATAGCCAAGAAAAATCGCATCCGAATCGAAGTCGAAACAAACCTTGAGCACATCTCCATTTGACGACTTCTCGAAAATGCCTCTCTTACTATACTCATCTGAGTCCTCAACCTCTCTCTATCCACGTATCATCTCGCCTCGACAACCAAAAAAGAAATTGTTCCAATTGCAAACATGTGCTTTCTCCATTAATTTCCAGCCATCTCTCACTACATAATTATGACGCTATTTATACCCGCAAGGAGGAAATCAAGTCGACAAATACAAAGCCTGGGTCTTGGCTTATAGGGGACTTTTGCTCTAATGGGACAAACAACTTGAGGAAGAACAGGCGGCTGAGATATGGAGCGAGAGGGGGAATAGGTTTCTGAAGAGCATGCTAAGACCGATATTTTCGAGGAGTTTTCAACCTTGGATTTTTTGTGGGCGCCAAGACCAAGATTTCGGCAAATTTGCCAGGAGGGCTTCTATTGTCGATGAGTCAACGGAACTCCCCAGCGCCCTGGACGGTCCAAAGAAGTCGGGCTAAGCTACTATACAGCATTCACACTCTGTCAAGACGTTTCTGACATTTCAGCATGACCTTCGGGAAGGAGTTGAAAGGAGGCTAGAAAGGCAGAGTGTGAATTTCCCGAGGTACCCACAAGTCTGCAGCGCCCAGCTGGCCGGCCTCTTCGAACGCTTCGGAAGGGTCGCTATGTCTTCGGATTTAGTCCTAATGTCGGTATTAGGAGAGCCCCGCACCCAGTAGTTATTGCGATTTTTCCCAGCTGCCATACACCCGCAAATGGCCATTGTTTCGTTCGCCGGAGAGGAATGATAATGAAGGGCAAAGGGCTCCTCCAAGTGTATGATCAAATGAGGACTTGTGAGGGGTAGAACTATAGGAGGCATCGGAGGGGATATACTACTGGTATAGGTATCCTTAGCCTATAGATAGAGAAGACCTGCATGTCTTACATAGTCATAGACTTAGACATGACAACAAAAAAAAAAACAAAATAATAATAATAATAATAATAATAATAATAATAATAATAATAATAATAATAATAATAATAATAATAATAATAATAATAATAATAATAATAATAATAATAATAATAATAATAATAATAATAATAATAATAATAATAATAATAATAATAATAATAATAATGAAAAAACATCATCATTTGGTCAAAAGCGGCACAACGTTCCACGAACGTTATTTCATCGTTTCGCTAATTGCTACTATCTTAATCGTACCTTATTATCCGATTCCTCGATTTTTTCGCACTGCGCTTCGGCATGGTGGATTGGGGAACCAGAAATGTGGTTTTCACTGCAGGAAAAATTTTCACGGCACCACCAAAACCCCCAACGGACAGCGGAACCGCCGCAATTATGGCTGTAGATTCTCTCGCGACATCTACAGGCATTAACATGGATAGTTTGAAATCAATAGGGCTTTTCCTAAACAAGGTTCGCGACAGACTGGTAATAGCAGGTACTAACCCAACAGCGACACCGATGGCGGAGGTAGATGGGGCTATTGACGCCCTCAAGTCGCACGCATTGTCACTACAATCGACAATGAAATCGACACCGATGGAAGAAAGGATGCTGGCCTTAGAGAAGGCAGTAACGAAGAGTCTCGAGGAGCCAGTGCGCAAGATGGCTCCTCCGTCGACACAAGGAATGGGAGGGCGACCAACGTACGCCTCGGTCGTTGCACCTCCCGCAACTAAAGCGGCAGTAAGAATACGAGTTCAAGGGGCAGAAAAAATGCAGCCGGCAGAGCTGCTTAATAAAGCAAAAATACATATCGAGGGAGCATATGCCGTAAGGCAGTTGCGGAGTAACGATACTGAGGTGTTCGTGCAGTCGATCTCACAGCGAGACGCTGCCCTGAATATGGCTCAGCCAAAGGAGTTCTGCGTTTTGAAGCAGGATTATCCTGTTGAAATTTTGGGAGTCCCATTGGGGACAATGATACATGGAGGGAAAAATGCCGACAACGGCAGAATGATATACCAAATCACTACGGAGACAAATGTTCGGATTCCTGGAATCCAAATTAACAGGTTAAGATGGCTCTACGACGGGAAGGAGCACCAATGGATGAACAAGAACGGCCATACTCGAGGGTCGGTGATCGCTAGCCTGCCGACAGAGGCTCTTCAACGCGAGGTGATACGAAACGGCATTGTACTCAATTCAATGCTGTACACGGCCCAGCTCTGGTCACCCCGGGCTCAAGTTAAGCAGTGCTTCAACTGCAGTCAATGGGGGCATACTCAAGCCTCGTGCAATAGGGCGAAAAGATGTGGTGAGTGCGCGGGCACTCACCAGACTAGAGACTGCCCGAGGAAGTCGGTGCTCTGCTGCAACTGCGGCAAAGCCCATAAATCGTGGCAGAAGGGGGCGTGTCCAAACTTCGCGTCCTACAAGGTTAGTGTCCAGAGGGCACGGTATGGACTTTTGGAAAGAACGGCAGATCTAAGAAGGGAGGAACTAACAGCAGCGGCCACCACAATATCACCAGCGGCAAAACAAGTAGACAACCAAGGGTTTACACTGGTGTCCAACCAGAAGGCAGAGGTCGGAAAGAGAGGGCCAGGGCGCCCGCGGAAAAATCCCGTGGCCACAGCCCCACCTACACACCAATTTGCGCCATCGGGGTCGAACTCAAGACCACAGTCATCACTTTTCGGCACGCGAGGGCTGGGAAAGGATGGCGAGGTCACCTATAACTTTAGCTAGTCCTGTCTCGGACTAACGGCATATTGCGCTTCCTGTAGGTAAACGAAGTACTACAGTAATAATTTGAAGGAGAAGGGGGTTTTTATCGGAAGGTTTCCCCCTCATGTAAAATACCTATAAATAGAGTTTATAGCCACCTGCATGGGCCCATAGGGCGCCAAATCAGGGTAATGAAATCAAATTCAAATAATAATAATAATAATAATAATAATAATAATAATAATAATAATAATAATAATAATAATAATAATAATAATAATAATAATAATAATAATAATAATAATAATAATAATAATAATAATAATAATAATAATAATAATAATAATAATAATAATAATAATAATAATAATAATAATAATAATAATAATAATAATAATAATAATAATAATAATAATAATAATAATAATATAATAATAATAATAATAATAATAATAATAATAATAATAATAATAATAATAATAATAATAATAATAATAATAATAATAATAATAATAATAATAATAATAATAATAATAATAATAATAATAATAATAATAATAATAGATCATATTCATCATTTTTCACGAAAAGCTGCGCAGCACTCCACGCTGCCTCTTTCATCAAATTGACTTCGTAAATCGCATTTATTCATCAATCTTACCCCACTTCCGTCCCCAAATCCACTGTGCCACAACATGGTGGGTGCTGGTGCCGGTTCGATGGGATCCAGCGGTCCCGACGCGTCGCAAATCGCGACAATGGCCAAACAATCTCAAGGCAGCGGAGCGTCAACAGTTCCTCCAGATAAGAATCTCAATATCCTAAGGCTATTACTAAAAAAGCTCAGGACACTTTATTCAGACGAAGACGACGATGGCATTACCATCACCACGGAAGACATCGCGGAGGCCGTCAGGGCCTTCAACGCACACAACAAGGCTTGGAAGGAGATGCAGACGATGAAATCTCCCATCGAAGAAAGGATGTTGGCTCTTGAAGAAGCAGTCAAGAAGAGTCTCGCGGAGCCCGCTCGCAACGCGGCTCCAATAATTTCTGGGCCGCCGGCCCCAAGAACATACGCGTCGGTGGCAGCACCGCCAATGGCCAAAACAGCGGTTCGAATACGCGTCGAGGGTGCAAAAGACATGCAGCCAGCACAGCTGCTAATGAGGGCACAAAAACACATACCAGGGGCATACGCAGTGCGACAGATGCGGAGCAATGACACCGAGGTGTTTGTTCAGTCGGCAACCCAGAGAGACGTGGCTCTCAACATGGCAGAAATAGAGGACTTTCAAGTCCTAAGGCAAGATTTTCCAGTGGAAGTATACGGAGTCCCGTTGAGGACGAAAATTGAAGGAGGCAAATATGCCAACAACACAACTTTGATACGGGAGATGGAATCGTCTACAGCGGTACGAATTCCAGGTCTAAAGATTAATAAAATAAGATGGATGCACGACGGAAAGGAGATCGAGCGGGCCAAGACAAATGGCCGCACAAGGGGCTCAATTGTTCTGAGTCTTCCTACGGAGGTCTTGCAGAAACAAGTTGTTCGACATGGCATCGTCATTAATGCCATGCTATACTCAGCGCAGGTGTGGTCCCCGAGGGCGCAAGCAAAGCAGTGCTACAACTGCAGTCAATGGGGACATACGCAGGCGTCATGCGGAAAGGCAGCTAGGTGCGGTGAGTGCGCAGGTGCTCACCAAACCCGGGACTGTCCTAGGAAAAGAGTTTCTTGCGTCAACTGTGGCAAGGAACATCGTTCGTGGCAGAGAGCGTCATGTCGAACATTTCAAGCCTACAAGGGAAGTGTTCAGAAAGCCCGCTTCGAGCTTCTGGAACGAACGGCGGAAATTCGAAGGGAAACCAGTCCCATAATTGTATCGCAAACAGCATCAGCGACCACCGACGATCAAGGGTTTACACTGGTTACTAATCGAAAGGTTGAACCCCAGAAGAGGGGACCAGGACGTCCACGAAAGGTGATCGCAGACTCAACGGCAGTACTAAACACATTAAGGGCAATGACACCGGCAGTTCCAACTATTCCGTCATCGAAAAGAGGAGAGCAGGATGGTGTAAGAAATCTTCCGAACTTCAGCTGAATAGGGATCGGGGCGATAGAGGAGTTAACATTTGGGGTGATACAAAATTGAATGGAACAAAGGGACAGCCTCAGCATCAAGCTGGACTGTGCCGTCGCGGCGGAATTATGGGTTTTGTTGCTTGAAAGCTTTTTCCCTATTTTACATGGCTTACCGTCTTCATGGTTCTGTATATAGATACCGCATAGGACGTTAAACTAGATCAAATTCAATTTAAATTCAATAATAATAATAATAATAATAATAATAATAATAATAATAATAATAATAATAATAATAATAATAATAATAATAATAATAATAATAATAATAATAATAATAATAATAATAATAATAATAATAATAATAATAATAATAATAATAATAATAATAATAATAATAATAATAATAATAATAATAATAATAATAATAATAATAATAATAATAATAATAATAATAATAATAATAATAATAATAATAATAATAATAATAATAATAATAATAATAATAATAATAATAATAATAATAATAATAATAATAATAATAATAATAATAATAATAATAATAATAATAATAATAATAATAATAATAATAATAATAATAATAATAATAATAATAATAATAATAATAATAATAATAATAATAATAATAATAATAATAATAATAATAATAATAATAATAATAATAATAATAATAATAATAATAATAATAATAATAATAATAATAATAATAATAATAATAATAATAATAATAATAATAATAATAATAATAATAATAATAATAATAATAATAATAATAATAATAATAATAATAATAATAATAATAATAATAATAATAATAATAATAATAATAATAATAATAATAATATAATAATAATAATAACAATAATAATAATAGAAAAAAACATCATTTTTCACGAAAAGCTGCGCAGCACTCCACGCTGCCTCTTTCATCAAATTGACTTCGTAAATCGCATTTATTCATCAATCTTACCCCATTTCCGTCCCCAAATCTACTGTGCCACAACATGGTGGGTGCTGGTGCCGGTTCGATGGGATCCAGCGGTCCCGACGCGTCGCAAATCGCGACAATGGCCAAACAATCTCAAGGCAGCGGAGCGTCAACAGTTCCTCCAGATAAGAATCTAAACATCCTAAGGCTATTACTAAAAAAGCTCAGGACACTGTATTCAGACGAAGACGACGATGGCATTACCATCACCACGGAAGACATCGCGGAGGCCGTCAGGGCCTTCAACGCACACAACAAGGCTTGGAAGGAGATGCAGACAATAAAATCTCCCATCGAAGAAAGGATGTTGGCTCTTGAAGAAGCAGTCAAGAAGAGTCTCGCGGAGCCCGCTCGCAACGCGGCTCCAATAATTTCTGGGCCGCCGGCCCCAAGAACATACGCGTCGGTGGCAGCGCCGCCAATG
Source organism: Blumeria graminis f. sp. triticale (assembly GCA_905067625.1). Classification (NCBI taxonomy): domain Eukaryota; kingdom Fungi; phylum Ascomycota; class Leotiomycetes; order Helotiales; family Erysiphaceae; genus Blumeria; species Blumeria graminis. Next base: position 16,536,791 of record LR898476.1, read on the forward strand.
GCCAAAACAGCGGTTCGAATACGCGTCGAGGGTGCAAAAGACATGCAGCCAGCACAGCTGCTAATGAGGGCACAAAAACATATTCCAGGGGCATACGCAGTGCGACAGATGCGGAGCAATGACACTGAGGTGTTTGTTCAGTCAGCGACCCAGAGAGACGTGGCTCTCAACATGGCAGAAATAGAGGACTTTCAAGTCCTAAGGCAAGATTTTCCGGTGGAAGTATACGGAGTCCCGTTGAGGACGAAAATTGAAGGAGGCAAATATGCCAACAACACAACTTTGATACGGGAGATGGAATCGTCTACAGCGGTACGAATTCCAGGTCTAAAGATTAATAAAATAAGATGGATGCACGACGGAAAGGAGATCGAGCGGGCCAAGACAAATGGCCGCACAAGGGGCTCAATTGTTCTGAGTCTTCCCACGGAGGTCTTGCAGAAACAAGTTGTTCGACATGGCATCGTCATTAATTCCATGCTATACTCAGCGCAGGTGTGGTCCCCGAGGGCGCAAGCAAAGCAGTGCTACAACTGCAGTCAATGGGGACATACGCAGGCGTCATGCGGAAAGGCAGCTAGGTGCGGTGAGTGCGCAGGTGCTCACCAAACCCGGGACTGTCCTAGGAAAAGAGTTTCTTGCGTCAACTGTGGCAAGGAACATCGTTCGTGGCAGAGAGCGTCATGTCGAACATTTCAAGCCTACAAGGGGAGTGTTCAGAAAGCCCGCTTCGAGCTTCTGGAACGAACGGCGGAAATTCGAAGGGAAACCAGTCCCATAATTGCGTCGCAAACAGCATCAGCGACCACCGACGATCAAGGGTTTACACTGGTTACTAATCGCAAGGTTGAACCCCAGAAGAGGGGACCAGGACGTCCACGAAAGGTGATCGCAGACTCAACGGCAGTTTAAAATACATTAAGGGCTATGACACCGGCAGTTCCAACTATTACGTCATCGAAAAGAGGAGAGCAGGATGGTGTAAGAAATCTTCCGAACTTCAGCTGAATAGGGATCGGGGCGATAGGGGAGTCAACATTTGGGGTGAGACAAAATTGAATGGAACAAAGGGACAGCCTCAGCATTAAGCTGGGCTGTGCCGTCGCGGCGGAACTATGGGTTTTGTTGCTTGAAAGCTTTTTCCCTATTTTACATGGCTTACCGTCTTCATGGTTCTGTATATAGATACCGCATAGGACGTTAAACTAGATCAAATTCAATTCAATTCAATAATAATAATAATAATAATAATAATAATAATAATAATAATAATAATAATAATAATAATAATAATAATAATAATAATAATAATAATAATAATAATAATAATAATAATAATAATAATAATAATAATAATAATAATAATAATAATAATAATAATAATAATAATAATAATAATAATAATAATAATAATAATAATAATAATAATAATAATAATAATAATAATAATAATAATAATAATAATAATAATAATAATAATAATAATAATAATAATAATAATAATAATAATAATAATAATAATAATAATAATAATAATAATAATAATAATAATAATACATATACATCATCATTTGGTCAAAAGCGGCACAACGTTCCACGAACGTTATTTCATCGTTTCGCTAATTGCTACTATCTTAATCGTACCTTATTATCCGATTCCTCGATTTTTTCGCACTGCGCTTCGGCATGGTGGATTGGGGAACCAGAAATGTGGTTTTCACTGTAGGAAAAATTTTCACGGCACCACCAAAACCTCCAACGGACAGCGGAACCGCCGCAATTATGGCTGTAGATTCTCTCGCGACATCTACAGGCATTAACATGGATAGTTTGAAATCAATAGGGCTTTTCCTAAACAAGGTTCGCGACAGACTGGTCATAGCAGGTACTAACCCAACAGCGACACCGATGGCGGAGGTAGATGGGGCTATTGACGCCCTCAAGTCGCACGCATTGTCACTACAATCGACAATGAAAGCGACACCAATGGAAGACAGGATGCTGGCCTTAGAGAAGGCAGTAACGAAGAGTCTCGAGGAGCCAGTGCGCAAGATGGCTCCTCCGTCGACACAAGGAATGGGAGGGCGACCAACGTACGCCTCGGTCGTTGCACCTCCCGCAACTAAAGCGGCAGTAAGAATACGAGTTCAAGGGGCAGAAAAAATGCAGCCGACAGAGCTGCTTAATAAAGCAAAAATACATATCGAGGGAGCATATGCCGTAAGGCAGTTGCGGAGTAACGATACTGAGGTGTTCGTGCAGTCGATCTCACAGCGAGACGCTGCCCTGAATATGGCTCAGCCAAAGGAGTTCTGCGTTTTGAAGCAGGATTATCCTGTTGAAATTTTGGGAGTCCCATTGGGGACAATGATACATGGAGGGAAAAATGCCGACAACGGCAGAATGATATACCAAATCACTACGGAGACAAATGTTCGGATTCCTGGAATCCAAATTAACAGGTTAAGATGGCTCTACGACGGGAAGGAGCACCAATGGATGAACAAGAACGGCCATACTCGAGGGTCGGTGATCGCTAGCCTGCCGACAGAGGCTCTTCAACGCGAGGTGATACGAAACGGCATTGTACTCAATTCAATGCTGTACACGGCCCAGCTCTGGTCACCCCGGGCTCAAGTTAAGCAGTGCTTCAACTGCAGTCAATGGGGGCATACTCAAGCCTCGTGCAATAGGGCGAAAAGATGTGGTGAGTGCGCGGGCACTCACCAGACTAGAGACTGCCCGAGGAAGTCGGTGCTCTGCTGCAACTGCGGCAAAGCCCATAAATCGTGGCAGAAGGGGGCGTGTCCAAACTTCGCGTCCTACAAGGTTAGTGTCCAGAGGGCACGGTATGGACTTTTGGAAAGAACGGCAGATCTAAGAAGGGAGGAAATAACAGCAGCGGCCACCACAATATCACCAGCGGCAAAACAAGTAGACAACCAAGGGTTTACACTGGTGTCCAGCCAGAAGGCAGAGGTCGGAAAGAGAGGGCCAGGGCGCCCGCGGAAAAATCCCGTGGCCACAGCCCCACCTACACACCAATTTGCGCCATCGGGGTCGAACTCAAGACCACAGTCATCACTTTTCGGCACGCGAGGGCAGGGAAAGGATGGCGAGGTCACCTATAACTTTAGCTAGTCCTGTCTCGGACTAACGGCATATTGCGCTTCCTGTAGGTAAACGAAGTACTACAGTAATAATTTGAAGGAGAAGGGGGTTTTTATCGGAAGGTTTCCCCCACATGTAAAATACCTATAAATAGAGTTTATAGCCACCTGCATGGGCCTTAAGGCGCCAAATCAGGACAATGAAATCAAATTCAAATTCAAAAAAAAATTCAAATAATAATAATAATAATAATAATAATAATAATAATAATAATAATAATAATAATAATAATAATAATAATAATAATAATAATAAAACATCATCATTTGGTCAAAAGCGGCACCACGTTCCACGAACGTTATATCATCGTTTTAATTATTGCATTCATCTCAATCAATCACTCTTACTTGATTCCTCGAATTTTTTTCGTTGCGCTTCGGCATGGCGAGTTGGGGGACAGGAAAGGTGGATTTCACGGCTGGAAAAATTTTCACGGCACCACCACCACCACCAACGGATAGCGGAACAGCCGCAATAATGCTTGTAGAATCTCTCGCGACTTCTACTGGCATGAAATTGGAGAAACTAAAAACCGTGGCTTATTATTTAAACAGGGTCCGAGATAGACTGGCGATTGCAGGAACTGATAAATCTGCGACGCCAATGGTCGAGATAGATGAGGTACTTGATGCCTTCGTAGCCCACGCCAAGATGTTCCGATCAAAGCTGACGGCTAACCCAATGGAAGATCGAATGTTGGCCTTAGAGAAGGTCGTAAAGGAGAGTCTCGATAAGCCGGTCTGCAAGACTGCACCGCAACCAGCACAAGCAATGGGAGGTCGACCCACGTACGCCTCGATCGTCGCGCCGCCAGCAACCAAAGCGGCAGTACGGATTCGAGTAGAAGGGGCCAATAAGATGCAGCCGACAGAGCTGCTTAATAAAGCAAAATTACATATAAATGGAGCATACGCCGTGAGGCAATTAAGGAGCAACGATACTGAGGTGTTCGTGCAGTCGGTCTCCCAGAGAGACGCTGCCTTGAGGATGGCGCAGCCCAAAGAGTTCTGCGTCCTAAAGCAGGATTACCCTGTTGAAATCTTAGGAGTCCCACTGGGGACAATTATACACGGAGGAAAGAATGCCAACAACAGCGTGGCAATATTTAAAATGACGACGGAAACAAAAGCACGGATTCCGGGAATACAAATCAATAGGGTGAGGTGGCTCTATGACGGGAAGGAACACACCTGGGTGAAGGAAAATGGCCATACTCGAGGGTCAGTCATTGCGAGCTTACCGACCGAGGCTCTACAACGTGAAGTGATTCGAAATGGCATTGTAATGGACTCAATGCTATACACGGCCCAGCTCTGGTCACCCCGGGCACAAGTCAAGCAGTGCTTCAACTGCAGCCAATGGGGGCATACCCAAGCTTCCTGCAACAAGGCAAGGAAATGTGGAGGGTGCGCGGGCACCCATCAGACCAGGGACTGTCCGAAGAAGTCGGTACTTTGCTGCAACTGTGGCAAGGCCCACTTATCGTGGCAGAAGGGGGCGTGTCCAAGCTTCGCGGCATACAAGGCCAATGTTCAGCGGGCACGGTATGGACTCATGGAGAGAACGGCCGAACTAAGAAGGGAGAGCGAAACACCAACGGAGTTACCTCAATCAAATACTGTTAACATACCAGACGACCATGGGTTCACGCTAGTGACCAACCAAAAGCCAGAAGGCTTCAAGAGAGGGCCGGGACGCCCGCGAAAACAAGTTCAGGTCCCAGCCCCATCACAACATCTATTTGCGCCATCGGGGTCGAAATCAAGACCACAGCCATCACTTTTCGGCACGCGAGGGCAGGGAAAGGATGGCGAGGTATACTTTAGCTAGTTCTATTTCGGACTAACGGCCATTTGCACTTACTGTAGGTAACGAAGAACTACAGGTATAAAAATTTAAAGGGGGAGGGGGTTTTTATCGTAATGGTTTCCCCCTCATGTAAATATATAGTTTAGGTTTATAGTCACCTGCATGGGCCTTAAGGCGCCAAATCAGGACAATGAAATCAAATTCAAAAAAATAATAATAATAATAATAATAATAATAATAATAATAATAATAATAATAATAATAATAATAATAATAATAATAATAATAATAATAATAATAATAATAATAATAATAATAATAATAATAATAATAATAATAATAATAATAATAATAATAATAATAATAATAATAATAATAATAATAATAATAATAATAATAATAATAATAATAATAATAATAATAATAATAATAATAATAATAATAATAATAATAATAATAATAATAATAATAATAATAATAATAATAATAATAATAATAATAATAATAATAATAATAATAATAATAATAATAATAATAATAATAATAATAATAATAATAATAATAATAATAATAATAATAATAATAATAATAATAATAATAATAATAATAATAAAAACATCATTTTTCACGAAAAGCGGCACAACGTTCCACGAACGTTATTTCATCGTTATTATTATTGCATTCTTCTTAATCAATCTCACTTACCTGATTCCCCGAATTTTTTTCGTTGCGCTTCGGCATGGCGAGATGGGGACCCAGAAAGGTGGATTTCGCGGCTGAAAAAATTTTCACGGCACCTCAACCACCACCAACGGACAGCGGAACGGCCGCAATTACGGCTGTAGAGTCGCTCGCAAGCTCTACAGGCGTTAACATGGAGACATTAATGACAGTAGGGTTATTTTTAAACAAGGTCAGAGACAGACTGGTTATCGCAGGCACTGACAAATCTGCGACGCCGATGGTCGAAGTAGGTGAGGCACTCGATGCCTTCAAAGCCCACGCTACGATGTTGAAATCGAAGCTGAAGGCTTCACGAATGGAAGAAAGGATGCTGGCCTTAGAGAAGGCAGTCAAGAAGAATCTCGAGGAGCCGTCGCACAAGACGGCTGCTTCGGCAGTACAAGGGATGGGAGGGCGACCCACATACGCCTCTATCGTCGCGCCGCCAGCGACTAAAGCGGCTGTACGAATACGAATTCAAGGAGCAGAAAATATGGAGCCGGCAGCGCTCCTAGACAAGGCGAAAATACACATTGAGGGGGCATACGCAGTAAGGAAGCTGCGGAGCAACGATACGGAGGTGTTTGTGCAGTCGGTCTCCCAGAGAGACGCTGCCTTGAGTATGGCGCAGCCAAAGGAGTTCTGCGTCTTGAAGCAGGATTACCCTGTTGAGATATTGGGGGTCCCGTTGGGGACATTTATAAGAGGAGGTAAAAATCCAAACAACGGCGAGTTCATAAACCAAGTAGAGGCAGAAACAAAAGTTCGGATACCCAACTTAAAAATCAACAGGGTGAGATGGCTTTTTGACGGAAAGGAGCACCGATGGATGGGAGCTAACGGCCATACTCGAGGGTCAATCGTCGCGAGTCTGCCGACAGAGGCACTTCAACGCGAAGTGATAAGAAACGGCATTGTTTACAACTCAATGCTATACACGGCCCAACTCTGGTCACCCCGTGCTCAAATCAAGCAGTGCTTCAACTGCTGTCAATGGGGGCATACCCAAGCCTCGTGCAATAGGGTAAGGAGATGTGGTGAGTGCGCGGGCACTCATCAGACCAGGGACTGTCCGAGGAAGTCGGTTCTTTGCTGCAACTGCGGCAAGGACCATAAATCGTGGCAGAAGGGGGCGTGTCAAAACTTCGCGGCATACAAGGCCAGCGTGCAACGGGCACGGTATGAACTTATGGAGAGAACGGCGGAATTCAGAAAAGGCGAAACATCAACAACGGCACCTACTACAACAACTACGGCAAAACCTATAGACGACCAAGGGTTCACACTGGTGTCCCACCAAAAGCCGGAGGTATTAAAGAGAGGGCCAGGACGCCCGCGCAAACAGCTCCTGGTCAATCAACCACCACAATTATTTGGACCATCGGGGTCAAACTCAAGACCAAAGTCAACACTTTTTAGCACGCGAGGGCAGGGAAAGGATGGCGAGGTCGAGTATAATTTTAGCTAGTCCTGTCTCGGACTGATGGCCAATCGCACTTCCTGTAGGTAACGAAGGACTACAGATACAAAAAATTTTAAAGGGGGAGGGGGTTTTTATCGTAATGGTTTCCCCCTCATGTAAATATATAGTTTAGGTTTATAGTCACCTGCATGGGCCTTAAGGCGCCAAATCAGGACAATGAAATCAAATTCAAAATAATAATAATAATAATAATAATAATAATAATAATAATAATAATAATAATAATAATAATAATAATAATAATAATAATAATAATAATAATAATAATAATAATACAAGCAGTGCTTCAACTGCTGTCAATGGGGGCATACCCAAGCCTCGTGCAATAGGGTAAGGAGATGTGGTGAGTGCGCGGGCACTCATCAGACCAGGGACTGTCCGAGGAAGTCGGTTCTTTGCTGCAACTGCGGCAAGGACCATAAATCGTGGCAGAAGGGGGCGTGTCAAAACTTCGCGGCATACAAGGCCAGCGTGCAACGGGCACGGTATGAACTAATGGAGAGAACGGCGGAATACAGAAAAGGGGAATCATTAACAACGGCATCTACTACAACAACAGCGGCAAAACCTACAGACGACCAAGGGTTCACACTGGTGTCCCACCAAAAGCCGGAGGTATTAAAGAGGGGGCCAGGACGCCCGCGCAAACAGCTCCTGGTCAATCAACCACCACAATTATTTGGACCATCGGGGTCAAACTCAAGACCAAAGTCAACACTTTTTAGCACGCGAGGGCAGGGAAAGGATGGCGAGGTCGAGTATAATTTTAGCTAGTCCTGTCTCGGACTGATGGCCAATCGCACTTCCTGTAGGTAACGAAGGACTACAGATACAAAAAATTTTAAAGGGGGAGGGGGTTTTTATCGTAATGGTTTCCCCCTCATGTAAATATATAGTTTAGGTTTATAGTCACCTGCATGGGCCTTAAGGCGCCAAATCAGGACAATGAAATCAAATTCAAATAATAATAATAATAATAATAATAATAATAATAATAATAATAATAATAATAATAAAAAAACATCATCATTTGGTCAAAAGCGGCACCACGTTCCACGAACGTTATATCATCGTTTTAATTATTGCATTCATCTCAATCAATCACTCTTACTTGATTCCTCGAATTTTTTTCGTTGCGCTTCGGCATGGCGAGTTGGGGAACAGGAAAGGTGGATTTCACGGCTGGAAAAATTTTCACGGCACCACCACCACCACCAACGGATAGCGGAACAGCCGCAATAATGCTTGTAGAATCTCTCGCGACTTCTACAGGCATGAAATTGGAGAAACTAAAAACAGTGGCTTATTATCTAAACAGGGTCCGAGATAGACTGGCGATTGCAGGAACTGATAAATCTGCGACACCAATGGTCGAAATAGATGAGGTACTTGATGCCTTCGTAGCCCACGCCAAGATGTTCCGATCGAAGCTGACGGCTAACCCAATGGAAGATCGAATGTTGGCCTTAGAGAAGGTCGTAAAGGAGAGTCTCGATAAGCCGGTCTGCAAGACTGCACCACAACCAGCACCATTAATGGGAGGACGACCCACGTACGCCTCGATCGTCGCGCCGCCAGCCACCAAAGCGGCAGTACGGATTCGAGTAGAAGGAGCGAACAAGATGCAGCCGGCAGAGCTGCTTAACAAGGCAAAACTACACATAAATGGGGCATACGCCGTGAGGCAATTAAGGAGCAACGATACTGAGGTGTTCGTGCAGTCGGTCTCCCAGAGAGACGCTGCCTTGAGGATGGCGCAGCCCAAAGAGTTCTGCGTCCTAAAGCAGGATTACCCTGTTGAAATCTTGGGAGTCCCACTGGGGACAATAATTCACGGAGGAAAGAATGCCAACAACAGCGTGGCAATATTTAAAATGACAACGGAGACAAAAGCACGGATTCCGGGGATACAAATCAACAGGGTGAGATGGCTCTATGACGGCAAGGAGCACACCTGGGTGAAGGAAAATGGTCATACTCGAGGATCAGTTATTGCGAGCTTACCGACCGAGGCTCTACAACGCGAAGTGATCCGAAATGGCATTGTAATGGACTCAATGCTATACACGGCCCAGCTCTGGTCACCCCGGGCACAAGTCAAGCAGTGCTTCAACTGCAGCCAATGGGGGCACACCCAAGCATCCTGCAACAAGGCAAGGAGATGTGGAGGGTGCGCGGGCACCCATCAGACCAGGGACTGTCCGAAGAAGTCGGTACTTTGCTGCAACTGTGGCAAGGCCCACTTATCGTGGCAGAAGGGGGCGTGTCCAAGCTTCGCGGCATACAAGGCCAACGTTCAGCGGGCACGGTATGGACTCATGGAGAGAACGGCCGAAATAAGAAGGGAGAGCGAAGTACCAACGGAGTTACCTCAATTAAATACGGTTAACATACCAGACGACCATGGATTCACGCTAGTGACCAACCAAAAGCCTGAAGGCTTCAAGAGAGGGCCGGGACGCCCGCGCAAACAAGTTCAGGTCCCAGCCCCATCACAACATCTATTTGCGCCATCGGGGTCGAAATCAAGACCACAGCCATCACTTTTCGGCACGCGAGGGCAGGGAAAGGATGGCGAGGTATACTTTAGCTAGTTCTATTTCGGACTAACGGCCATTTGCACTTACTGTAGGTAACGAAGAACTACAGGTAAAAAATTTTAAAGGGGGAGGGGGTTTTTATCGTAATGGTTTCCCCCTCATGTAAATATATAGTTTTAGGTTTATAGTCACCTGCATGGGCCTTAAGGCGCCAAATCAGGACAATGAAATCAAATTCAAATAATAATAATAATAATAATAATAATAATAATAATAATAATAATAATAATAATAATAATAATAATAATAATAATATAATAATAATAATAATAATAATAATAATAATAATAATAATAATAATAATAATAATAATAATAATAATAATAATAATAATAATAATAATAATAATAATAATAATAATAATAATAATAATAATAATAATAATAATAATAATAATAATAATAATAATAATAATAATAATAATAAAAAAAAACATCATTTTTCACGAAAAGCGGCACAACGTTCCACGAACGTTATTTCATCGTTATTATTATTGCATTCTTCTTAATCAATCTCACTTACCTGATTCCCCGAATTTTTTTCGTTGCGCTTCGGCATGGCGAGATGGGGACCCAGAAAGGTGGATTTCGCGGCGGAAAAAATTTTCACGGCACCTCAACCACCACCAACGGACAGCGGAACGGCCGCAATTACGGCTGTAGAGTCGCTCGCAAGCTCTACAGGCGTTAACATGGAGACATTAATGACAGTAGGGTTATTTTTAAACAAGGTCAGAGACAGACTGGTTATCGCAGGCACTGACAAATCTGCGACGCCGATGGTCGAAGTAGGTGAGGCACTCGATGCCTTCAAAGCCCACGCTACGATGTTGAAATCGAAGCTGAAGGCTTCACGAATGGAAGAAAGGATGCTGGCCTTAGAGAAGGCAGTCAAGAAGAATCTCGAGGAGCCGTCGCACAAGACGGCTGCTTCGGCAGTACAAGGGATGGGAGGGCGACCCACATACGCCTCTATCGTCGCGCCGCCAGCGACTAAAGCGGCTGTACGAATACGAATTCAAGGAGCAGAAAATATGGAGCCGGCAGCGCTCCTAGACAAGGCGAAAATACACATTGAGGGGGCATACGCAGTAAGGAAGCTGCGGAGCAACGATACGGAGGTGTTTGTGCAGTCGGTCTCCCAGAGAGACGCTGCCTTGAGTATGGCGCAGCCAAAGGAGTTCTGCGTCTTGAAGCAGGATTACCCTGTTGAGATATTGGGGGTCCCGTTGGGGACATTTATAAGAGGAGGTAAAAATCCAAACAACGGCGAGTTCATAAACCAAGTAGAGGCAGAAACAAAAGTTCGGATACCCAACTTAAAAATCAACAGGGTGAGATGGCTTTTTGACGGAAAGGAGCACCGATGGATGGGAGCTAACGGCCATACTCGAGGGTCAATCGTCGCGAGTCTGCCGACAGAGGCACTTCAACGCGAAGTGATAAGAAACGGCATTGTTTACAACTCAATGCTATACACGGCCCAACTCTGGTCACCCCGTGCTCAAATCAAGCAGTGCTTCAACTGCTGTCAATGGGGGCATACCCAAGCCTCGTGCAATAGGGTAAGGAGATGTGGTGAGTGCGCGGGCACTCATCAGACCAGGGACTGTCCGAGGAAGTCGGTTCTTTGCTGCAACTGCGGCAAGGACCATAAATCGTGGCAGAAGGGGGCGTGTCAAAACTTCGCGGCATACAAGGCCAGCGTGCAACGGGCACGGTATGAACTAATGGAGAGAACGGCGGAATACAGAAAAGGGGAATCATTAACAACGGCATCTACTACAACAACAGCGGCAAAACCTACAGACGACCAAGGGTTCACACTGGTGTCCCACCAAAAGCCGGAGGTATTAAAGAGGGGGCCAGGACGCCCGCGCAAACAGCTCCTGGTCAATCAACCACCACAATTATTTGGACCATCGGGGTCAAACTCAAGACCAAAGTCAACACTTTTTAGCACGCGAGGGCAGGGAAAGGATGGCGAGGTCGAGTATAATTTTAGCTAGTCCTGTCTCGGACTGATGGCCAATCGCACTTCCTGTAGGTAACGAAGGACTACAGATACAAAAAATTTTAAAGGGGGAGGGGGTTTTTATCGTAATGGTTTCCCCCTCATGTAAATATATAGTTTAGGTTTATAGTCACCTGCATGGGCCTTAAGGCGCCAAATCAGGACAATGAAATCAAATTCAAATAATAATAATAATAATAATAATAATAATAATAATAATAATAATAATAATAATAATAATAATAATAATAATAATAATAATAATAATAATAATAATAATAATAATAATAATAAAAAAACATCATTTTTGCCAGAAAGCTGCGCAGCCTTCCAAGCTGCCCGTATCATCAATTTGACATCGTGATTCTTATTTTTACACCTTTATTACCCTCCTCCCATCTTTTCGCTTTCCGTGCTCCAACATGGCGAGTGTGGGTGCTGGTGTGGGTAAATCCAGCGGATTCGACGCGTCGCAGAATGCGACAATGGCACAATCAAACAACGGCGGCGGAGCGCAAACAGCTCCAAAGGATAAGAACCTTGAAATTTTGGGGAAACTATTGAAAAAGGTTAGACTAATCGTGATGGGAGAGGGGGATGAGGAGGACCTACCCTCAATGGAGGACGTGAACGAGGCCGTCAAGGCCTTCAACGCGCACAAAAGGGCCTGGACGGAAATGACCATGAAGAAATCTCCTATCGAGGAGAGGATGATGGCGCTCGAGGAGGTTGTCAAAAAGAGCCTCGCGGATCCTGCTCGAAAAGCTGCACCAGCAGTGGTTTCGGGCGCGTCGACACAAAGGAGCTACGCGTCGGTCGTGGCTCCGCAAATGACGAAAACAGCGGTTAGGATAAGAATCGATGGCGCACAAAACCTGCAGCCACAAGAGCTGCTCTCAAAGGCACAGCAACACATTCAAGGCGCATTTGCAATTCGACAGATGCGAAGCAACGACACCGAGGTGTTTGTCCAGTCGGCGTCCCAGAGAGACGCGGCGCTTAACATGCGACAACCAAGCGAATTCAAAATTTTGCGGCAAGACTTTCCTGTTGAGGTTTCCGGAGTCCCACTGCGGACAAGAATTGAGGGTGGCAGAGATGCCAACAACTACGCCATCATCAGGGAGATTGAGACGGCGACCAAGGCACGTATTCCAGGCCTGGTAATTAGCAGAATACGATGGCTACATGATGGAAAGGAACATCAGCGATCAAAGAAAAACGGTCGGAATCGTGGTTCAATTGTGGTAAGCCTCCCATCGGAGGCAATGCAGACGGAAGTAGTTCGACAGGGCCTTGTCATTAACGCCATGCTCTTCACCGCGCAGGTATGGTCGCCAAGGGCTCAGCCAAAGCAGTGTTACAACTGCAGCCAGTGGGGACACACGCAGGCGTCGTGTGGAAAGGCAGCCAGGTGCGGTGAGTGCGCTGGCGCTCACCAAACTCGGGACTGTCCGAGGAAAAGGGTTTCTTGTGCGAACTGCGGCAAGGAACATCGTTCGTGGCAGAAAGCAGCGTGTCGGACCTACCAGGTTTACAAGGGTAGTGTGGAGAAAGCTCGGATGGAGCTGTTGTCAAGAACGGCGGAAATATGGAACGAAAAACCTACGGTGGCGCCAATGCGAACAGTCGGAACGACTGATGATCAGGGATTTACTTTGGTCACCAGTAAAAAGGCTGAAGTACTCAAAAGAGGGCCAGGACGACCGCGTAAGGTAGTCGAAGCACCAGTGGCACCAACAATCCCCGCCACAACAGCACCACCATCGGGGCCAACTCTTCGAACACTTCGAAGACCAACGCCGAGTGAGGAGGTGCCTTCTCTTTTCAATTTTTCATAACGTTAGTCTGATCGAAGGGGGAGTTAACGAATTCTGGGGAAAGTTTATAAAATTGCGGTTGAAAGGAACGTCCTCAGCATTAAGCCGGGTCGGTTCAAAGTGGCAGGACATCGGGTTTTGTTTGTTGAAAGCTTTTTCCCTTACCAAAGCGGCTTACCGTCTTCATGGTTCTGTATATAGATACCGCATAGGACGTTAAACTAGATCAATGAATGAATGAATAATAATAATAATAATAATAATAATAATAATAATAATAATAATAATAATAATAATAATAATAATAATAATAATAATAATAATAATAATAATAATAATAATAATAATAATAATAATAATAATAATAATAATAATAATAATAATAATAATAATAATAATAATAATAATAATAATAATAATAATAATAATAATAATAATAATAATAATAATAATAATAATAATAATAATAATAATAATAATAATAATAATAATAATAATAATAATAATAATAATAATAATAATAATAATAATAATAATAATAATAATAATAATAATAATAATAATAATAATAATAATAATAATAATAATAATAATAATAATAATAAAAAAAGCGGCACAACGTTCCACGAACGTTATATCATCGTTTTAATTATTGCATTCATCTCAATCAATCCCTCTTACCTTATTCCTCGAATTTTTTTCGTTGCGCTTCGGCATGGCGAGTTGGGGGACAGGAAAGGTGGATTTCACGGCTGGAAAAATTTTCACGGCACCACCACCACCACCAACGGATAGCGGAACAGCCGCAATAATGCTGGTAGAATCTCTCGCGACTTCTACTGGCATGAAATTGGAGAAACTAAAAACCGTGGCTTATTATTTAAACAGGGTCCGAGATAGACTGGCGATCGCAGGAACTGATAAATCTGCGACACCAATGGTCGAGATAGATGAGGTACTTGATGCCTTCGTAGCCCACGCCAAGATGTTTCGATCAAAGCTGACGGCTAACCCAATGGAAGATCGAATGTTGGCCTTAGAGAAGGTCGTAAAGGAGAGTCTCGAAAAGCCGGTCTGCAAGACTGCACCACAACCAGCGCAATTAATGGGAGGACGACCCACGTACGCCTCGATCGTCGCGCCGCCAGCCACCAAAGCGGCAGTACGGATTCGAGTAGAAGGAGCGAATAAGATGCAGCCGACAGAGCTGCTTAACAAGGCAAAATTACACATAAATGGGGCATACGCCGTAAGGCAGTTAAGGAGCAATGATACTGAGGTGTTCGTGCAGTCGGTCTCGCAGAGAGACGCTGCCTTGAGGATGGCGCAGCCCAAGGAGTTCTGCGTCCTAAAGCAGGATTACCCTGTTGAAATCTTGGGAGTCCCACTGGGGACAATTATACACGGAGGAAAGAATGCCAACAACAGCGTGGCCATATTTAAAATGACGACGGAAACAAAAGCACGGATTCCGGGGATACAAATCAATAGGGTGAGGTGGCTCTATGACGGGAAGGAACACACCTGGGTGAAGGAAAATGGCCATACTCGAGGGTCAGTTATTGCGAGCTTACCGACCGAGGCTCTACAACGTGAAGTGATCCGAAATGGCATTGTAATGGACTCAATGCTATACACGGCCCAGCTCTGGTCACCCCGGGCACAAGTCAAGCATTGCTTCAACTGCAGCCAATGGGGGCACACCCAAGCTTCCTGCAACAAGGCAAGGAGATGTGGAGGGTGCGCGGGCACCCATCAGACCAGGGACTGTCCGAAGAAGTCGGTACTTTGCTGCAACTGTGGCAAGGCCCACTTATCGTGGCAGAAGGGGGCGTGTCCAAGCTTCGCGGCATACAAGGCCAATGTTCAGCGGGCACGGTATGGACTCATGGAGAGAACGGCCGAACTAAGAAGGGAGAGCGAAACACTAACGGAGTTACCTCAATCAAATGCTGCTAACATACCAGACGACCATGGGTTCACACTAGTGACCAACCAAAAGCCAGAAGGCTTCAAGAGAGGGCCGGGACGCCCGCGCAAACAAGTTCAGGTCCCAGCCCCATCACAACATCTATTTGCGCCATCGGGGTCGAAATCAAGACCACAGCCATCACTTTTCGGCACGCGAGGGCAGGGAAAGGATGGCGAGGTATACTTTAGCTAGTTCTATTTCGGACTAACGGCCATTTGCACTTACTGTAGGTAACGAAGGACTACAGATATAAAAATATTAAAGGGGGAGGGGGTTTTTATCGTAATGGTTTCCCTCTCATGTAAATATATAGTTTTAGGTTTATAGTCACCTGCATGGGCCTTAAGGCGCCAAATCAGGACAATGAAATCAAATTCAAAAAATAATAATAATAATAATAATAATAATAATAATAATAATAATAATAATAATAATAATAATAATAATAATAATAATAATAATAATAATAATAATAATAATAATAATAATAATAATAATAATAATAATAATAATAATAATAATAATAATAATAATAATAATAATAATAATAATAATAATAATAATAATAATAATAATAATAATAATAATAATAATAATAATAATAATAATAATCAAAAAAAACATCATTTTTCTCGAAAAGCGGCAAAACGTTCCACGAACGTTACTTCATCGTTATTATTATTGCATTCTTCTTAATCAATCTCACTTACCTGATTCCTCGAATTTTTTTCGTTGCGCTTCGGCATGGCGAGATGGGGACCCAGAAAGGTGGATTTCGCGGCGGAAAAAATTTTCACGGCACCTCAACCACCACCAACGGACAGCGCAACCGCCGCAATTACGGCTGTAGAGTCTCTCGCATGCTCTACAGGCGTTAACATGGAGACATTAATGACAGTAGGGTTATTTTTAAACAAGGTCAGAGACAGACTGGTTATCGCAGGCACTGACAAATCTGCGACGCCGATGGTCGAAGTAGGTGAGGCACTCGATGCCTTCAAAGCCCATGCTACGATGTTAAAATCGAAGCTGAAGGCTTCACGAATGGAAGAACGCATGCTGGCCTTAGAGAAGGCAGTCAAGAAGAATCTCGAGGAGCCGTCGCACAAGACGGCTGCTTCGGCAGTACAAGGGATGGGAGGGCGACCCACATACGCCTCAATCGTCGCGCCGCCAGCGACTAAAGCGGCTGTACGAATAAGAATTCAAGGAGCAGAAAACATGGAGCCGGCAGCGCTCCTAGACAAGGCGAAAATACACATTGAGGGGGCATACGCAGTAAGGAAGCTGCGGAGCAACGATACGGAGGTGTTTGTGCAGTCGGTCTCCCAGAGAGACGCTGCCTTGAGTATGGCGCAGCCAAAGGAGTTCTGCGTCTTGAAGCAGGATTACCCTGTTGAGATATTGGGGGTCCCGTTGGGGACATTTATAAGAGGAGGTAAAAATCCAAATAACGGCGAGTTTATAAATCAAGTTGAGGCGGAAACAAAAGTTCGGATACCCGAATTAAAAATCAACAGGGTGAGATGGCTTTTTGACGGAAAGGAGCACCGATGGATGGGAGCTAACGGCCATACTCGAGGGTCAATCGTCGCGAGTCTGCCGACAGAGGCACTTCAACGCGAAGTGATAAGAAACGGCATTGTGTACAACTCAATGCTGTACACGGCCCAGCTCTGGTCACCCCGAGCGCAAATCAAGCAGTGCTTCAACTGCTGTCAATGGGGGCATACCCAAGCCTCGTGCAATAGGGTAAGGAGATGTGGTGAGTGCGCGGGCACTCATCAGACCAGGGACTGTCCGAGGAAGTCGGTTCTTTGCTGCAACTGCGGCAAGGACCATAAATCGTGGCAGAAGGGGGCGTGTCAAAACTTCGCGTCATACAAGGCCAGCGTGCAACGGGCACGGTATGAACTAATGGAGAGAACGGCGGAATACAGAAAAGGGGAATCATTAACAATGGCATCTACTACAACAACAGCGGCAAAACCTACAGACGACCAAGGGTTCACACTGGTGTCCCACCAAAAGCCGGAGGTATTAAAGAGGGGGCCAGGACGCCCGCGCAAACAGCTCCTGGTCAATCAACCACCACAATTATTTGGACCATCGGGGTCAAACTCAAGACCAAAGTCAACACTTTTTAGCACGCGAGGGCAGGGAAAGGATGGCGAGGTCGAGTATAATTTTAGCTAGTCCTGTCTCGGACTGATGGCCAATCGCACTTCCTGTAGGTAACGAAGGACTACAGATACAAAAATTTTAAAGGGGGAGGGGGTTTTTATCGTCATGGTTTCCCCCTCATGTAAATACATAGATAGTTTCATAGCCACCTGCATGGGCCCATAGGGCGCCAAATCGGGATAAATGAAATCAAAATCAAAAAATCAAAATAATAATAATAATAATAATAATAATAATAATAATAATAATAATAATAATAATAATAATAATAATAATAATAATAATAATAATAATAATAATAATAATAATAATAATAATAATAATAATAATAATAATAATAATAATAATAATAATAATAATAATAATAATAATAATAATAATAATAATAATAATAATAATAATAATAATAATAATAATAATAATAATAATAATAATAATAATAATAATAATAATAATAATAATAATAATAATAATAATAATAATAATAATAATAAGTCGCGCCGCCAGCAACCAAAGCGGCAGTACGGATTCGAGTAGAAGGAGCGAATAAGATGCAGCCGGCAGAGCTGCTTAACAAGGCAAAACTACACATAAATGGGGCATACGCCGTGAGGCAATTAAGGAGCAATGATACCGAGGTGTTCGTGCAGTCGGTCTCCCAGAGAGACGCTGCCTTGAGGATGGCGCAGCCCAAGGAGTTCTGCGTCCTAAAGCAGGATTACCCTGTTGAAATCTTGGGAGTCCCACTGGGGACAATTATACACGGAGGAAAGAATGCCAACAACAGCGTGGCTATATTTAAAATGACGACGGAGACAAAAGCACGGATTCCGGGAATACAAATCAACAGAGTGAGATGGCTCTATGACGGGAAGGAGCACACCTGGGCGAAGGAAAATGGCCATACTCGAGGGTCAGTTATTGCGAGCTTACCGACCGAGGCTCTACAACGCGAAGTGATCCGAAATGGCATTGTAATGGACTCAATGCTCTACACGGCCCAGCTCTGGTCACCCCGGGCACAAGTCAAGCAGTGCTTCAACTGCAGCCAATGGGGGCACACCCAAGCTTCCTGCAACAAGGCAAGGAAATGTGGAGGGTGCGCGGGCACCCATCAGACCAGGGACTGTCCGAAGAAGTCGGTACTTTGCTGCAACTGTGGCAAGGCCCACTTATCGTGGCAGAAGGGGGCGTGTCCAAGCTTCGCGGCATACAAGGCCAACGTTCAGCGGGCACGGTATGGACTCATGGAGAGAACGGCCGAACTAAGAAGGGAGAGCGAAACACTAACGGAGTTACCTCAACTAAGTACTGCTAACATACCAGACGACCATGGGTTCACGCTAGTGACCAACCAAAAGCCAGAAGGCTTCAAGAGAGGGCCGGGACGCCCGCGCAAACAAGTTCAGGTCCCAGCCCCATCACAACATCTATTTGCGCCATCGGGGTCGAAATCAAGACCACAGCCATCACTTTTCAGCACGCGAGGGCAGGGAAAGGATGGCGAGGTATACTTTAGCTAGTTCTATTTCGGACTAACGGCCATTTGCACTTACTGTAGGTAACGAAGGACTACAGGTATAAAAATTCTAAAGGGGGAGGGGGTTTTTATCGTAATGGTTTCCCTCTCATGTAAATATATAGTTTTAGGTTTATAGTCACCTGCATGGGCCTTAAGGCGCCAAATCAGGACAATGAAATCAAATTCAAAAAATAATAATAATAATAATAATAATAATAATAATAATAATAATAATAATAATAATAATAATAATAATAATAATAATAATAATAATAATAATAATAATAATAATAATAATAATTCAAAAAACATCATTTTTGCCAGAAAGCTGCGCAGCCTTCCACGCTGCCCGTATCATCAATTTGACATCGTGATTCTTATTTTTACATCTTTATTACCCTCCTCCCATCTTTTCGCTTTCCGTGCTCCAACATGGCGAGTGTGGGTGCTGGTGTGGGTAAATCCAGCGGATTCGACGCGTCGCAGAATGCGACAATGGCACAATCAAACAACGGCGGCGGAGCGCAAACAGCTCCAAAGGATAAGAACCTTGAAATTTTGGGGAAACTATTGAAAAAGGTTAGACTAATCGTGATGGGAGAGGGGGATGAGGAGGACCTACCCTCAATGGAGGACGTGAACGAGGCCGTCAAGGCCTTCAACGCGCACAAAAGGGCCTGGACGGAAATGTCCCAGAAGAAGTCTCCTATCGAGGAGAGGATGATGGCGCTCGAGGAGGTTGTCAAAAAGAGCCTCGCGGATCCTGCTCGAAAAGCTGCACCAGCAGTGGTTTCGGGCGCGCCGACACAAAGGAGCTACGCGTCGGTCGTGGCTCCGCAAATGACGAAAACAGCGGTTAGGATAAGAATCGATGGCGCACAAAACCTGCAGCCACAAGAGCTGCTCTCAAAGGCACAGCAACACATTCAAGGCGCATTTGCAATTCGACAGATGCGAAGCAACGACACCGAGGTGTTTGTCCAGTCGGCGTCCCAGAGAGACGCGGCGCTTAATATGCGACAACCAACGGATTTTAAAATTTTGCGGCAAGACTTTCCTGTTGAGGTTTCCGGAGTCCCACTGCGGACAAGAATTGAGGGTGGCAGAGATGCCAACAACTACGCCATCATCAGGGAGATTGAGACGGCGACCAAGGCACGTATTCCAGGCCTGGTAATTAGCAGAATACGATGGCTACATGATGGAAAGGAACATCAGCGATCAAAGAAAAACGGTCGCACTCGTGGTTCAATTGTGGTAAGCCTCCCATCGGAGGCAATGCAGACGGAAGTAGTTCGACAGGGCCTTATCATTAACGCCATGCTCTTCACCGCGCAGGTATGGTCGCCACGGGCTCAGCCAAAGCAGTGTTACAACTGCAGCCAATGGGGACACACGCAGGCGTCGTGTGGAAAGGCAGCTAGGTGCGGTGAGTGCGCTGGCGCTCACCAAACTCGGGACTGTCCGAGGAAAAGAGTTTCTTGTGCCAACTGCGGCAAGGAACATCGTTCGTGGCAGAAAGCAGCGTGTCGGACCTACCAGGTTTACAAGGGTAGTGTGGAGAAAGCTCGGATGGAGCTGTTGTCAAGAACGGCGGAAATATGGAACGAAAAACCTACGGTGGCGCCAATGCGAACAGTCGGAACGACTGATGATCAGGGATTTACTTTGGTCACCAGTAAAAAGGCTGAAGTACTCAAAAGAGGGCCAGGACGACCGCGTAAGGTAGTCGAAGCACCAGTGGCACCAACAATCCCCGCCACAACAGCACCATCATCGGGGCCAACTCTTCGAACACTTCGAAGACCAACGCCGAGTGAGGAGGTGCCTTCTCTTTTCAATTTTTCATAACGTTAGTCTGATCGAAGGGGGAGTTAACGAATTTTGGGGAAAGTTTATAATATTGCGGTTGAAAGGAACGTCCTCAGCATTAAGCCGGGTCGGTTCAAAGTGGCAGGACATCGGGTTTTGTTTGTTGAAAGCTTTTTCCCTTACCAAAGCGGCTTACCGTCTTCATGGTTCTGTATATAGATACCGCATAGGACGTTAAACTAGAGCAATGAATTCAAAATAATAATAATAATAATAATAATAATAATAATAATAATAATAATAATAATAATAATAATAATAATAATAATAATAATAATAATAATAATAATAATAATAATAATAATAATAATAATAATAATAATAATAATAATAATAATAATAATAATAATAATAATAATAATAATAATAATAATAATAATAATAATAATAATAATAATAATAATAATAATAATAATAATAATAATAATAATAATAATAATAATAATAATAATAATAATAATAATAATAATAATAATAATAATAGAAGAAAAACATCATCATTTGGTCAAAAGCGGCACAACGTTCCACGAACGTTATTTCATCGTTTCGTTAATTGCTACCATCTTAATCGTACCTTATTATCCGATTCCTCGATTTTTTCGCACTGCGCTTCGGCATGGTGGATTGGGGAACCAGAAATGTGGTTTTCACTGCAGGAAAAATTTTCACGGCACCACCAAAACCCCCAACGGACAGCGGAACAGCCGCAATTATGGCTGTAGATTCTCTCGCGACATCTACAGGCATTAACATGGATAGTTTGAAATCAATAGGGCTTTTCCTAAACAAGGTTCGCGACAGACTGGTAATAGCAGGTACTAACCCAACAGCGACACCGATGGCGGAGGTAGATGGGGCTATTGACGCCCTCAAGTCGCACGCATTGTCACTACAATCGACAATGAAAGCGACACCAATGGAAGAAAGGATGCTGGCCTTAGAGAAGGCAGTAACGAAGAGTCTCGAGGAGCCAGTGCGCAAGATGGCTCCTCCGTCGACACAAGGAATGGGAGGGCGACCAACGTACGCCTCGGTCGTTGCACCTCCCGCAACTAAAGCGGCAGTAAGAATACGAGTTCAAGGGGCAGAAAAAATGCAGCCGGCAGAGCTGCTTAATAAAGCAAAAATACATATCGAGGGAGCATATGCCGTAAGGCAGTTGCGGAGTAACGATACTGAGGTGTTCGTGCAGTCGATCTCACAGCGAGACGCTGCCCTGAATATGGCTCAGCCAAAGGAGTTCTGCGTTTTGAAGCAGGATTATCCTGTTGAAATTTTGGGAGTCCCATTGGGGACAATGATACATGGAGGAAAAATGCCGACAACGGCAGAATTATATATCAAATAAAAACGGAGACAAATGTTCGGATTCCTGGAATCCAAATAAACAGGTTAAGATGGCTTTACGACGGGAAGGAGCACCAATGGATGAGGAAAAATGGCCATACTCGAGGGTCGGTGATCGCTAGCCTGCCGACAGAGGCTCTTCAACGCGAGGTGATACGAAACGGCATTGTACTCAATTCAATGCTGTACACGGCCCAGCTCTGGTCACCCCGGGCTCAAGTTAAGCAGTGCTTTAACTGCAGTCAATGGGGGCATACTCAAGCCTCGTGCAATAGGGCGAAAAGATGTGGTGAGTGCGCGGGCACTCACCAGACTAGAGACTGCCCGAGGAAGTCGGTGCTTTGCTGCAACTGCGGAAAAGCCCATAAATCGTGGCAGAAGGGGGCGTGTCCAAACTTCGCGTCCTACAAGGTTAGTGTCCAGAGGGCACGGTATGGACTTTTGGAAAGAACGGCAGATCTAAGAAGGGAGGAAATAACAGCAGCGGCCACTACAATATCACCAGCGGCAAAACAAGTAGACAACCAAGGGTTTACACTGGTGTCCAGCCAGAAGGCAGAGGTCGGAAAGAGAGGGCCAGGGCGCCCGCGGAAAAATCCCGTGGCCACAGCCCCACCTACACACCAATTTGCGCCATCGGGGTCGAACTCAAGACCACAGTCATCACTTTTCGGCACGCGAGGGCTAGGAAAGGATGGCGAGGTCACCTATAACTTTAGCTAGTCTTGTCTCGGACTAACGGCACATTGCGCTTCCTGTAGGTAAACGAAGTACTACAGTAATAATTTGAAGGAGAAGGGGGTTTTTATCGGAAGGTTTCCCCCTCATGTAAAATATCTATAAATAGAGTTTATAGCCACCTGCATGGGCCCATAGGGCGCCAAATCAGGGTAATGAAATCAAATTCAAATTCAAATAATAATAATAATAATAATAATAATAATAATAATAATAATAATAATAATAATAATAATAATAATAATAATAATAATAATAATAATAATAATAATAATAATAATAATAATAATAATAATAATAATAATAATAATAATAATAATAATAATAATAATAATAATAATAATAATAATAATAATAATAATAATAATAATAATAATAATAATAATAATAATAATAATAATAATAATAATAATAATAATAATAATAATAATAATAATAATAATAATAATAATAATAATAATAATAATAATAATAATAATAATAATAATAATAATAATAATAAGAATAATAATAATAATAATAATTTCTCCATCTAAAAGTGGGCAATATCGCTTAGGTCTGGCTAGCGGCTTTCGCCATGCTCTTACATCTCTACCGCATGGCAATACGCGCTAAATAACTCCTGCTCAACATGAAGTCCGAGGATGAAAAGCATTAGATGAGAACACAGTGTACTCTGGTCACCAATAGTACTGAAAATCCCCCTTGGTAGATATTCAAAAATGAGAATTGACTGTTCTACAAAATCAAGCATACATAAAAGTGGCAATTGAAAATTGAAGCTGAAGCATGAGTATATTTGAAATTAGACTATTAAGGACTATTGTTGTTAACATCTATCTTCCATCTACACACGATGCACCTGTAGCTTACATATCCCTAATTACTAAGAGACTCCCTTAGCAGCCAAGGTTTATGACTTACATACTTTTTAAAAATTGAAGTCTCTACCAATTCCTAGCTGCTAAAGTATACTTAAGTATCAATCTAATCAGATTCTTAATTTTCAGGTTGACTTCTCATATAAACATTGCACATGGGGGTCAATTCGTATCCATGTACAAGAAAAGTACACAGAGTCTACAGTCAAAGCTGTCCATATGGCTACTTATCGCAGAACCCCAAGCACATAATGAAGTCCTACCCTCGATGCTCGAATGGAAGAGGAGAAAATTGGAAACAAGCCAAAAATCGATCCTACGAAGCCATGGTAGACAATCCTGGGGAGATCGAATGGATAATACAGTGGTTTCTAAATCATGGTTGGACAGATCAATTCCAGATGACAAAGGCGTTTGAAATGCTGCTGAGGGAAAGGAACAGGTCAAGCCATTCTTGGGGTCGATAAAGCTGAAGTGATTGGTTAGCGTGGAGGGCACTATAGCTTAACTGCGCTTCCCGAAGGATACACTAGAAAAACATAGACAATAAACAACAAGGTTTGAGGGTTTTCACCAAAAGAATTTGAAATTGAAATCTTTTACATGAAAGGAAGAACCTAACATCTATTTAGACGTGACACGGGTAGATGGGCTCTGAAAGCTCATTGCTACCTACATGACTGGTAATTAAGCCAGAAGCTACAAAAGAATAAGAAAGACAAAGTAAATGTCTGAGTTACGGTGCCCTGCGCCGTTTCCCTATCTTCCACACCCATCTCCTCTCGGATCAGAAACAATCTCAGCGTGGTCACCTCCCACCCTGTTCATTCTTCGGCAGACTGTAACACCTGCTTGTAGTTAGGAATTGAATGAACTTCTGCCATCTCTTCTCCCATATTATTTCCCTGGCCCAGGTGGGCCATTTTCTCATAGCTTCTCCAACGTAGCAAGGCAGGTCGGCACTCTGAAAAATGCCAGGGCCTTTTCTCTCGGCCGCAAACGCATTTCAGATCTTCATGTTCGGGGTTGAAACGTCGATGGTAGTCGGCCTAGTCCCCGTGGCCTGTTCTTGCCGCAATAAGACGATGGTACGCCCATCTTGGTAAAGCTAGTTCCGGTGGTCTTTTGCAAAGCATGAATAGGTCCAGATATTTGTATCGCTTCGGTCGATACTTCTGCCACCACTCTTCCACGAGCTCTTGGCTGCGCAGATTAACCCACCTACCTAATACCGCAAAGGTTAGATTTTGATCTTCTCCATAGGGCACAGCTGAGCTTAGTGACCGGTTATTGAGAGCTCACAAGGCTGATTTGGCCAGCTTATCGGCCTCTTTATTGCCTTGAATCTCCACATGACTGGGTATCCAGCGTATTTCCACACGCTTATTGTGTCTCAGCGACAAAAACTTGTCTACCACTGACTGCGAGGAGTTAGATCTTCCTCTTTCGAGCGCCTGGGTGGCCTCTTGGTTGTCCAGAAGAATGCAGATCGGTAAGTCTTCTCCTACTGTTATATTAACTAGGCTATATGGGAGCAGGACGATGGATACTCTTGGGGAAGTTATGCTCACAGTAGGTCTCTATAGTCGCTGTCGCGTGTGTTCTCGTGATATGTAAGACTTGACTCTATATTCTCGTATAAAGGAAACTTAGTTACAAATGAATGGACGGAGGTTGAGACCTCCTTATATCTTGCTCCAGACTTACTGTGTTGTTCACAGCCTAGTGCTAGAACATTCCCTTATGATATCATTTCTCTCCTACGAGAAATGATCAGCTCGTTCTCTCTCAGTCTATCAGTCTCTCGCTGATTCCGTTATCTCTATTCCATCTAGTTCTAGTTTGGTCCAGTATACCCACACATGCATCACACATGCATTACACACTAAACACCCCACGGTTTAGTTCCACAGTCACGTGCATATGCTATGACGCGACCTAAAGCATGCACCATGGTAAGTTGCATGGATAACACAACACCTACCTCTATTGCAACCTTCAAGGCTTTTATGGCGCCTACAACTCCAGCGTCAAATACCTCTGCTCCGGGAAGTGGACCGGAACCAGTTCCAACTAGCTTGCCTCCTTGATATACTACATACCCCGAGGCTGATTTTCCGGAACCAATGGTGATCTGTCAGAGAAAGCGCAGACTACTTTTATTTTTATATATTTTTAATTCATAGTGGTTACGGCCTCGTCTCAGCCTGGCCCTAGGTACATTAGCGTGAGTACATGTGGTACGTGCACGTTAGCATATAGTCCCTGTCCGCCTCTAGGTACTCTCTCCTCATATCCAATCTACTTCTTTCATCTCTACATTAGAGCTGCCTTCCTGCTGTTAAGGAATGAGATGTAGATTTGTGTCACGTGACTTAATGACGTTAACCCGTCACTCATTTTGTATATAGCTTAACGGAACTCAGCAAGAGTTATGTTAGCCATTTGTAGACAATCTATTCCACCAGATTTGACCTAGTTGATCTATCTTCCTTTACCATGACATATTGTCTACCTCTACCACATAATACTGCCATTGCGCGTAAAACATCGCAAATTTGTTTCTAGCTTGGGCAATCACACTATTTCATACATACTTTATTGGAAAAGATTGAAAAAACAGTATTTATCAAAACAAGTGAATTTTGGTGGTTTAATGTCTACTTTTAGCAGTCCTTCATAGTCTTAGACTCAGTAGGGACTTAAATTAAATTCTATTCTATTCTATTCTATTCATACACACTTTTAGCTGCAAAAATGGAAAATAACCCCTGGAATCTAGGAGGCACTGAAATACCGCAATACCAACCAAATGCCTCCTCAATAGAAAGATTCCGAGAACATGATGCAGTCTTTGCGAAAAAGTACCCACTCCTTTGCTCTATTCGAGACCAGCAGCTGTTTATCAAAGCTATGCAAAGTGGGATTCATGACAGTAACGCAGCACAGCTCAGCGATGAGATTATGACCCTGGCAAAAACGTACGTTCAATTAGAGAGTGAGCTCCTCCAGTACAAGAATGACTATGACACACTCTGTCGGTTCATAGGTGAATGGCGTTCGGATAAATGGCTTGACTTGGATATGTACTTCTGATAGGATTAGTCAATGTATCACGTGACTTGGCTCGGTCGCCAAGCTCCAATTTGTAATTTAGATGTTAGTGCTTGAGGAAAGAGAAGAGGGAAAAGAAGATAGAATGATACCAATTGTTTGCAGCATTTTTGAGGCATTGAACAAAGTGAGCCCAGTTGTACCAACACACTCCTCGAGAAAAACCAGGAGCTTGTAGACGCCAGTTCAAACCTAGAGAGACAGAAAAAGAATGCAAGTTCAAGTACTTCGCAGTTACAGCTGTTGTGATCTAACGCTGTTCAATCTGCGGACTTTGTGGTGAGCAGTTATTACATCTCGCATGATAGAACACGGGAGCGAAGTAAAAGAGGGGACAGCCCACTAGCCAAATCTAAGCAATTACGGGCACATGTAGAACTGTAGCACATTCTCTGTAGATAGATATAACAAGCAATTATCATCAATAATTAAATCAACCTCCACACAATTGAGACCCATAGAAGTGCCAAACTTTCTTATAACCCTCAATTGTATTGTCGCAATTGCATCTGTAACGAGCCACCACTGCATTCTAGAATACACTCTCTAACTGTGATAAGCTACGCCGCCAGGTCTAGCAAACAAATTACAATAGGTTATGAGCCCGGAAGCTCAAGTCAAAATCTGTCATAAAATTTCATTACCCTTCCATCCAAAAAGTTCATATCTCTAACATCATGTCTTCCTCTTCCGACGATGTAAAATCGAAGTCCAATCCAGCAGCATCAACAATCCAAGCTAGTCTTAAAAGAATGCCCATTCTTACAGGGAGTGAAAACTACCGCAGATGGGCAGGAGCTTGGGAAATTGTGTTGGAAGACAGCGAATTGTTCGGACTCATTACGGGGGAGATAATAGAGCCAGAAAGTAAAGATTCGGATGGATGGAGACATTGGAAACAACAGAATGTTAAACAGCGCAAAATACTTCTGAATGCTGTAGATGAGGATCTACAAACAGTGGTCATTGACAGCCAGACAGCCCACAAAGCATGGAACCTGTTTAAGGCTCAATATGATCGCGACACGACAAATACAACAATTTCTTTACTAAAATATTTCATAAATCTCTCCATAAACGACGGGGATAACATCCCCGACCACCTCTCGAAGTTTACAGCCGCCTGGAACCGCCTAAAGCAACGCTCGCAAACAACGAAGTCGTCTTTAGGCCGAACCCTCCGAATGCTCACTTGCAATGATGAAATAAAGGGAGCATTTCTTTTATGTTTATTGCCTAAAACCATGGATAACCTCGTCGATAACCTTGCTACTAAAGAACTCACAAGCTTTGAAGACGTCCAGTCTAGACTCTTAGATCTAACAGGCAGTACAACTGATATTCCAAAAGATAATACAGCCTATAATTCTACAGAGCTCGGCGTGAAAGAATGTTCTTGGTGCAAGTCCAAAAAGATGAAATACCAGGGTCACCTATACACCGACTGCCAAAAGTTGAAAAAACACCGTGATAAGAAGAATCAGAGAAGAGAACCAAAGCTAAATGAAATTGCTGGTGCTGCACCTCACGAAAGTGAATTCTCAGACCACGCCCTCGTTTCAAACTCTTCAACTGTCACTTCAACAAAGTGGATCTTCGACACAGGTGCATCAGCACACATGACTGGATGTGAAAGCGATTTTGAAATTCTTACCCGAATTCAAGGACAAAGTGTCAAAATTGCCAATAACACACACGTTCCCGTAACTGGGAAAGGCGCGGTAAGGTTAAACCTTTTGACAAGTAAAGGAGAAGTCATAAATACTGTCCTCCATGATGTCTTGCTGGTACCATCATTTCAAACGACGAGGCTATATTCATGGGATAAAGCAAGGGAGCAAGGATACAAACTAAAAGGAGAACAAGAAAATATTTTTTTAATTGATTTGTTTGGGCATGAAGTATTGTGGGCTAAGTCGGGAAATAAGTCAAATTATATACAGACAAAGAAATATAATGCATACTTTGCCACCTATTCTGAGCCCCATAAGGCGTTGGGGCATCCAGGCATCAAAGCCATTAAAAATCCTTCTGAGCTGTACAATAATTGCGAAAACCTTCCCTTACCACCCACAAACTTTCACTGCCCAACATGTGAGAAAGCTAAATCTAAACACATTGTACCAAAATCAATCCATGAAATTCCAGCCTGTAAATTTGACATTATCTACTCAGATCTATCCGGAAAATTCTCCGTCCCATCACTCGGCCAAAGTCTATACTATATTACCTTTATTGATGGAAAAACACAATACTCTTGGGTCAAGTTCCTCCAAAGAAAAAGTGATACTACACAAACAATGCTCGATTTTATTCGCTTTGTGAAAACACAATTTGGTACAAATATCAAATGTTGGAGGACTGATTGAGGAGGAGAATTTGTCAACCAAACCGTCAACTCTATTTTTAACTTTGAAGGAATAGTACATGAAATGTCACCAGCCTATGAACACGAGAGAAATGGATTAGCTGAACGGTATAATCAAACACTAACTACCATGGCCAGAGCAATGTTAATTGAATTAAATACCTCACTGTGGGTGGAAGCAATCTCAACCGCCTGCTACCTAAAAAATCGCCTCCCTCATTCACGGCTACCCACCCAAACCACGCCATATGAGGCCTTGCTAGGCACTAAACCCACAATACACCATCTCCAATCTTTTGGCAAAAACTGCTTTGTTCACATACACAAGGACTAGCGACCTGTAGGAACAAAGCTACTACCAAGAGCTATGGAAGGCAAGTTTGTGGGATATACGGAAAGCACAAAAATATTCCGGATATGGATCCCTTCGAAGAATAAAGTAATCAAATCTCCCAATGTCAAATTTGCGCCGCTCGGTTCAGGGGAAGCAACAGTAATAAACGCCCTTGACACTCGAAGCAATCACATGCAAATAAAAGTAACAGAAACTGAAATTTCTCCAAAAGAAATCTTATCTTGTGAAAACCAACCAGAAGGTTCTGACACCTCTTCCAACCTCGAAAATTCCTCCTCATTCCGGCCCAATTCGCAGAAAATACATCATCAAAATGGACAATCTTCAATATACATAACAGCACAACCCTAAACTTCCGGTTTGGGGAAAACCAAGTATCAGAATATAGTTGGCCCAAAAGGTCGTCGAAACCCATTCAAAGATACGGTTCATTTATAAATTATGGCCCTGAGATACGCTCGAGGGAACAACATGACTTAGAACACGGACAGCTGGTGCATGTAGAAAATGTTCAGGACGAAATAGAGTATAATGCTGTAGCTCTTGCAGCAAAAACTGCACCGGAAACAAATGAGGAACCAAGAACAATCGAGGAAGCACTCGAAAGGCCAGATGCAAACCACTGGCGTGAAGCAATAGATCAAGAAATAAACTCCTTAAACCGAAACCACACCTGGGATGAAACTGTCCGGCCTCCACAGCGCAATGTTGTTGGTTCTAAATGGGTATTAAAGATAAAGCGACATGCCGATGGATCGATTGATAGGTACAAAGCACATCTAGTAGCTCAAGGATTCAGTCAAATTCCTGGTTATGATTTTGATGAAACCTTTGCCCTTGTTGCTCAATATGAAAGCCTTTGCATATCAATTTGCATTGCTGCCCAAAATAAATGGATACCACAACAAATGGACGTAAACTCAGCCTACTTATACGGTTCTTTAAAGAAAGAAATATTCATGGAACTTCCACCGGGATACCAAAAATCCGAAAAATGTGCTGCACTCAGCAAATGTATCTATGGCCTAAAACAATCAGGCCGTGAATGGTACTCGTGAATATCAACATCACTTCAATAAAAAGGATTCGAAATAGCAGAATTTGATCCATGCGTCTTCGTTCATCCAACAGAAAACGCCTTTCTAGCGATATACATTGACGACATACTAATCTTCTGTCCAGATAACAAATTTAGCCAAAACCTAAAGTCATGTATTGGAAGATATTTCGATTGCAAGGACTTGGGAAATGCTCATTATATCCTTGAACTACAGATTAAACTAGAAAAAACAGGTATACAACTCTCTCAACAAGGTTAATCAAAGAAAATCCTAGAACGCTTTGGCCTTACACTTGCTCATATAGTCAGCACTCCTCTCGATCCTAACATCACCCTTTTTAAAGGCACTGAAGAGGAACGTGTCGAGAATATAAAAGAATATCAAGCCATAGTAGGATCTCTTATGTATCTTGTCATAGGAAGTCGCCCTGATCTAGCCTACACTGTCACTCTCTTAAGCCAGTTTTCATCTTGCCCAAACAAAAGCCATTTGCGAGCTGCCAAACAGACACTTAGATACCTAGCTGGAACAACCGAGTAGGATTTGTTCTACCCACATGGAACTAGCAGAATACTCGAAGTGTTTGCTGATGCATCCTACGCTGACAATCCTCATACTCGAAGATCCATGTCAGGATATGTAATTCGGCTTAGAAATGCTGCAATATCATGGAGCAGCAAACAACAGCGATCCGTGGCATTATCCACTACAGAAGCCGAATATATGGCAATGTCGCCGGCTGCGCGCCAAACAACCTGGACAAAATTTGGATTAAGACAACCACGCCAAGAGTATGACACAATGCTCTATACTGACAACAATTGGGCTCAAGAGCTTGCAAGAAATCTGCGAATTCACGGACGTTCAAAACATATCGACGTACATTACCATTACGTTTGTGAAAAGTTTAACAAAGGAGAATTTAAACTTCTCCACGTGAAATCAGCTAACAACCTTGCGGATCTACTCACTAAATCTCTCGTAAAGTCTATACATCACTAACTTTTAGATCATATCAGATGTGCAAAGCGAGGGGAAGTGTTGTGATCTAACGCTGTTCAATCTGCGGACTTTGTGGTGAGCAGTTATTACATCCCGCATGATAGAACACGGGAGCGAAGTAAAAGAGGGGACAGCCCACTAGCCAAATCTAAGCAATTACGGGCACATGTAGAACTGTAGCACATTCTCTGTAGATAGATATAACAAGCAATTATCATCAATAATTAAATCAACCTCCACACAATTGAGACCCATAGAAGTGCCAAACTTTCTTATAACCCTCAATTGTATTGTCGCAATTGCATCTGTAACGAGCCACCACTGCATTCTAGAATACACTCTCTAACTGTGATAAGCTACGCCGCCAGGTCTAGCAAACAAATTACAATAACAGCTACAAAATAACAGCTTGCAGCAAAAAATTGACAATGTCCAACAAAAAAATAAATCCCTACTTGTTGTAAAGGTAAGAGCTTACAGAGATTAATTGGCAGAAGGTTTACGGGTGATTATTGATGAATCAATATGAGCTGCTGATATATTTGATATTCAGAACTACGAGGATTTAGGAGGTTTAAAGCGCTAATTATATACACATTTGAGGTAGCCAGACTCTCACCTCATTTATCCAAAATAGTATCACGGAATATTCTAGTCTCCTCCATGTGGCAGTACAATCTAGAAACACTTTCTATACAGTGCTCCATTGTTCCTCTACTCATCATGGAGCCACCTAGAAAGTTCTTCCTTCACCCTCAGTGATCATTACCCTTGTGCATCATAATCCTAGCCATCACCAGCACAACACTACTTCAGCAAATTCAGAACCTGGACCACCAACTAGCGACCTCTTGTCAGAATACCCCCGTCCCACATCGATCAGCCAATCACCCTGACCCGGACGCGTTCTCCGCTAATGACTCTGCGTCACAGAAAGAACTACCACTATTCATTAGGAATATGAATATGAAGTTCATAGCTAATAGTGATTGGTACCATAGTGAACAATGCAAGATGCTGTACTTGATCTCCCGTTTGAAAGGCAGGGCTTACTGTTACGGCTTGAGTTTACAGATGATAGGTTTATGGCATCACGTGATGTGGAGTCTGGTTGAGTAAGTGTTGGTCCCGGAAGCGAGCTGGTGGAGTTTTCAGCCCAGCGAGGCTGCAGACCTCTTTCTCTCCTTGTCTTTTCTTTTAGTTATTGTGCGTAGCTTTAGGTCCAAATACAAAGCAATGACTCTTTTATATTTCGAGGGAGTCTTCTAGTGTCAACCTGAAGTCGGTCGTAATATAAGAAAAGACCAATACAATCTTTGCTGAGAAGCATATTATCTGCCAGTCATTAACTGCGTCGTCGCACCTCTGCTGCACGACTTAACCAACGACTTCTTGCCTACCATTCCAAGTAGGTGCCTTCTAGTCAGTTCGCTGATTGGAGTGTCTCCGGAGCAAGCCGGAAAATTATTAAAGTTGCGCCTACCTCTGTAGCGTTCTTTCTCTGCCTCGGAACTTCGCTAACTCAATTGCCATACATAAAAAACGGTCTCCATATTCCATCTTCCACGCATGTCAACGCGTTGAAGCGCACGAGAAACTACTACGCCTGCGCGTTACGGTTTTCCTAGCAGCACTGATCTGCCTTTACAGACCACTGAGGATACACTGAAAGAAGATAGGGAAGTTGAAGAAATGTCTGACTTCACCTTAGCTCAGCAAGCGACAATAGGTCAGATCGTCGCCGCAGCGCTCGCCAATTCTCAGTCAAGCAAGTCGCCAACCACCGAGGCTCGAAAGTCCCCTCGCGCCCTCACGGCTGATCTTCAACCTTCGGTTGACTACTATCTGCCTATACTTGATCCCTTAATCGCCGCTGTAGAGTCACACCGAGTCAAGTACCCGCGAAGTGTGTTTACCGACCATCTGGGCAACATTGGATACAATGCTTGGAAGATGGAAATGAAGCTTTTCTTCGAAGAATTTTCGGGGAACTTCCGACAAGGGCAAGCCCAAGTTAGGGCATACTTTAAGTGTACAGGAGGAGAAGTAAAGACAATAATCCTGTAGCATATGGATCCCGACTTCGGAGGAGTATTTGATGGAGCAGAAGATGTCCTCAAAGCATTGGATCAACGTTTTTTTGACTATAATCATTTGCAAGCTGCAAGCTGCAAAATCCAAGTACCAACAACTTATCATGGGCAACATGACATACGACGAGTTCCGCAAAAAGTTCACAAACTATGCGAGTACTGCTAAGATTGCGTGATCCCGTTGGTTTGAGGATGTCTGTGAGAAAATCTCCCCGGCCTTGAAACGAGATGTCAGGATCGAGAAGTACAAGATGAATGGTAACTACGCGATCTTGGACGAATTCCTAGCCATCGCTGATCGCGAATCTCGCAACATCGCTTTCGAGGAGAGCCAGCTGGCCCGCAAGGCGGTTGTTATTCCTGCCGAAGATCGAGGACGTAATTGCTACGCCGGAATTCTCAAGAAGGACAATTGGCAACCAAGCTCACTTGTCGGT
This sequence comes from Blumeria graminis f. sp. triticale, assembly GCA_905067625.1. Lineage (NCBI taxonomy): Eukaryota > Fungi > Ascomycota > Leotiomycetes > Helotiales > Erysiphaceae > Blumeria > Blumeria graminis. The sequence goes on from LR898476.1 coordinate 16,571,356, forward strand.
CCCTCGACTTCCGGCACTGGCCTTTCCAAAGTCCGTCTCTGTTCCCCGTCTCCGCTCGTTTCCGCAATTGTGAGCCCTGCCCTCTCGACCCCAGCTGGTGATTGCCGACTTTGTCACAAGTCTGGGCACTGGATGCGAGACTGTCCGGATGTTCTGAGGCATCGACAGATGGAAAAGAGGATCGCAGCCCTACAGTTGGACAAGGACGAAAGATCAGAAGATCTTTCAAAAAACTGTTAAACCGTGGTAAAGACTCCCACTACGGTAAAGGCCATGATTTGTGGAAGGACTTGGAATTTGATTATTGTTCTCTATTTGGAGGACGCCAGTTTCTGGCTAATATAGAACTAGCTAGAAATGGAAATTATATCAAAACAAGTGCACATATCAATGGTGGAGCAAATATCTTTGGTGCTATTAGTACCTCTTTGGCCTCCCAACTTCTCTCATTGTTCCGAACCTCATTTCTCACCCTTCCTAAGCCAATCGCCCCCACTGGCTATGACGGCCATTCTGGGAAACTGATTACTTCGGCCGTCCCCCTCACACTTACCATAGATAAACACTGTATCAACTTCCCTTTCCTGGTTACGGACCTAGGTGGTACCGACATTCTTATTGGTCGAAAGTTTTTAGAACACTACAATCTCAAGCTAGACTACGCTGGATCAAAGAATCAGATACACTGGCCAGATGACATGCCAGTTATTAATTACTATGATCGCCGATTGCTTCTCTGCATTGACAAGGCACCTCGCAAGACCAACGCCGAACATCAAGCAGACGTCGCCCGACGAGACAGCCAAATGGAAGCCGCCGAGGAAGCAGAACTCTCGGGGGTGCAGCTTACCAGTGACCCCAGATCACTAATCAGTTACGCCAATGGTAAGCCCCCGAGAGCGAAAAAGTTTCGCATGCAACCCCAGCCTCGAAGACCATCATGCTTCTTGAGAGAAATGCGGAACCGTCTATCCAGGATGGAGGAGTCGCTCCAGAGATCAAGTCCCTACGGTCATTCCACGAGTGATCAGAGCCATGGGCCAGAACTACCAGCCGAATTGCCAACCCAGTCTCCAGGGTCGAAACTACACAGCAAGTACTCGACCAACATTTCCATGATCTCAGCGTCATCAATGCATCGGTTCCATCTAAGAAGCCCGGCCCAAAGTTCCCGGGACTCCCATAGAAAGGAAAATTATACCTTTGTTGCTTCGGTTAACGAAATTGACATAGAGATCAAGCGAAGACAGGATGAATTAAACTTCCAAAATGAAGTTGAGATCGCGGCCCTTGATAGTAAACTATCACCTAAGATGGTTTTGGAGGCCAAATACCAATCAGACGAGGATATGGTGAAAGACAAACTCATGTCTCAATACCAAGCTTTCCAACACCTCTTCTCTCGGAGAGCCTCAGATGAGCTCCCTTCCCATAGGCCCAATGTCGATCACAAAATCGACTTACAAGCTGGAAACAACTTGTCTATGGAGCCACTGCGCCGGATGACGGATGAACAACTCTCAGAAACCAAACAGTATATCCTAGAGAACCTCCATAAAGGTTTCATTGCCCCTTCGAGCGCTCCGCATACTGCACCAATCCTCTTTGCGAAGAAAGCCGACGGTAGTCTACGTCTGTGTGTTGACTATCAAAAGCTCAACGAGCTAACCGCCAAGGATCCGTACCCAATTCCCTTGATCGACGAAATAATGGCACGTATTTCGAAGGCAAAGATCTTCACGAAGTTGGATATCCAACAAGCCTTCCACCGCATTAGGATGACTGAAGATTCTGAAGACTATACGACCTTCCGCACCCGATATGGCACTTACAGATATAAGGTGCTGCCCTTTGATCTGACGAACGGACCAGCCAACTTCCAGCGCTTCATCAACAATATTCTCATGGAACATTTAGACAATTTCTGCTCAGCTTACATGGATGACATTTTAATATACTCTAGCAATCCCGAAGAGCATGAGACCCACGTCAAAAAGATAATGCAGATTCTCATGGATCACGGGCTCCAGGCTGACATTAAAAAATCCGAGTTTCATGTTACAAAGACAAAGTTTTTGGGGTTTATTATTGGGGTTGAAGGTATCGAAGTCGACCCTGACAAGATCTCGGTTATTCAAAACTGGGAGTACGCTGCTAACGTTAGGGGTGTGCAAAGCTACTTTGGATTTTGCAATTTCTACCGATGTTTTATCAAGGATTATAGTACCATCTGTCGTCCACTCACATGCTTAACGGGCAAGGATGTTGTATTTAAATTTGACAAAAAATGCGAAGTAGCCTGGGAAACGTTGAGATCAGCATTGAAGTCCGCCCCAATCCTCTGCCATTATGACCCAAATAAGCAAACGCGTCTAGAGACAGACTCCTCAGATGGAGTTGTCGCTGGCGTCCTCTCCCAACTGCAGGATGATGGTCTTTTTCACCCTGTGGGCTATTTCTCAAAAACAATGATTGACGCCGAGCTCAATTACCCAATCCATGATAAGGAACTCTTGGCAATTTTCCGATCCTTCAAGCAGTACAAGCCTGAGCTATTAGGTGCCCAGAAAAACGTCCATGTGTATACAGACCATAAGGCTTTGGAGTACTTCATGTCAACAAAGGAACTCACGGCCCGCCAAGCTCGCTGGGCAGAGTTCTTCGCCGAGTTCCATTTCACGATTATGTATCAGACAGGTATTACAAATACTCTTGCAGACACCCTCTCCTGTCGCGATCAGGAACTCACACCAATTGAGGCTAAGAAACGGGCATATCGGAACCAACAGATGATTCCGGACGACAAGATAGACCCTAAGATCTTGGAAGAACTGCGTATGGCAAAAATTGACAGCCTCAATGACGTCGACTCTTACATTCATAGAACCTCAGTGGATGCAGACAACGAGGTTGCGACTGATAATCCCGGATTAACAGTCAATGACGAAGCTACATCATCTTTGGACCACATGATTGTTGATGGTGAGCCACCGGACCCGGCCTCTGTAGTGGCATACAACATCAATGGATACAACATTATTGATCAGGTTATTGAAGCCAACAAAACCTCCCCTGACTTGGAACCCCTTCGTGCAAAGGCTAGAGCGCACCACATGGATTATGAGCTTAACCAAGGGAAACTCTACTTCCAAGGACGCCTGGAGATACCCATGGAACCTCCAGAGCTGCGCACCGCCTTGATCTACCACGTGCATGCCCAGCCATGTGTGGCACACACCGGTGTCAACAAGGTCAAGTTACTGCTCGGTCAGAAGTACCACTGGTCTAGATTAGGGAATGATGTTGCTCGTTACATTGCCAACTGTAGCTGTGCCCGCCATAAGGCCCGACGGGACAAGACACCTGGCCTATTACACCCTCTGCCAATCCCTGCTCGACCGTACCAACACCTGACAATGGACTTCACTGAGCTTCCTCTTGATGAAGTGGGTTACAACACTGCATTTGTCATCATGGACAGATTGACAAAAAAACCCCTTTCAATTCCGTGCCATAAAACAATCACAGCTAAGGAAATGGCCGGGCTATTCCTTGTGCATTAGGCACGTCACTTCGGAATGCCCGACTCTATAGTCTCCGATCGTGGACCACAGTTTGTCTCAACTTTCTGGAAAGAATACTGCCTGATCTTAGGCACTAAAGTCAAACTCACTACGGCCTATAACCCTAACGTTGACGGACAAACCGAGGTCATGAATCAGTACGTTAAGCAGAGACTACGCCCTTTTTGCACGTACTATCAAGATAATTGGAGCTCCCTATTGCCACTTATGGATATAGCACAGCTGATCTTGCCCTACAAGTCGCTCGGAAATATCAGCCCCTTCCGGGTGCTGAATGGGTACAAACCAAGAGCCTCGTTCGACCTTCACAACCCTGAACCTCCCAGATCAGCTACCAAACAGCTCAGTTGTCAGAACGCCTTGGATGTCGCAAGCCGCCAGGAGAAAGCAATAGCCTTCGCTCAGTCATCCTTACAGTCGCAACAAGATAAGATGAAGAGACTGGCCAATCGTACCCGCCGCGAGGTAGATTGGGCAGTGGGGGACCTAGTAGTCATTGACACTAGGAACTGGAAGCTGGATCGTCCTTCAAGAAAACTCTCCGACAAGTGGTACGGCCCAGTCAAAGTTCTGGCGAAAGAGGGAGAGAGCTGGAGAGTCAATTTGCCAGTTCATTGGAAAATTCATCCCGTGTTTCATTCTCATTCCCTACTAAAATACATTAGTAACCCTCTACCTGGTCAATTGCGCCCTGCACAAGCGCCTATGCAAATAATAGCGAACCTGGACGAGTGAGAGATTAATAGCATTTTGGGGTCACGGGTGCAGAACAACAAACTGGAATACAGGATTCAGTGGCAAGGTGCGGACGAGGATCTGGAATGGTACCCCTGCTCGGATGCAATGACTGGCCCACACAAGATCAAAGAATTCCATACCAGTCACCCACAAGCTAAAGGACCTCCAAGGGCCCTGCCGAAATGGATAGAAGCTTACAATGCTGGAATTGACGACTACAGCAACTTGGAGGACAATAGACCAATGACGCGAACTGCGCGGACGCAGTTTTTCAAAGGGGGGGGTAATGTTACGGCTTGAGTTTACAGATGATAGGTTTATGGTATCACGTGATGTGGAGTCTGGTTGAGTAAGTGTTGGTCCCGGAAGCGAGCTGGTAGAGTTTTCAGCCCAGCAAGGCTGCAGACCTCTTTCTCTCCCTGTCTTTTCTTTTAGTTATTGTGCGTAGCTTTAGGTCCAAATACAAAGCAATCACTCTTTTATATTTCGAGGGAGTCTTCCAGTGTCAACCTGAGGTCGGTCGTAATACTTACTACACAACATCGCACGGCATCAACAGAGATGGCACAATCAAATTCGCTTCATGTGAATCTATCATAGTACTTCTTAAACAGGCATTTGCAGATGTGGATGAATGTAATGCTGCCAGAAGGGATATTCTCACAATTAAGCAAGACCAAAAGGATACATCAAAGCACATATCTGATTGGTTCGATCTGGCACAGAAAACAGGACTTTCCGACGATGCTTTAATTAACCATCTCTATGATTTGTTACATCCAGCAATAGTATCTCACTTCCAGAATTGTGTGATGATACGCCATCCACTTCCCACAGACCTAGCGTCCTATCTCGTCGAAGTCCGACATATTGACGCAGTTCTACGGTCCTCTAATCCCGGATATACCAAGTCCAAATATTCTACAGGTAACCATCAATTTTATAGTACTCCTGTCCCAAGATTTACGACCTAACCTGTAACATCAAATACCATGCCCCTACCCGGGGAACCAATGGACCTGAGTGCCTTAAATCTTAATTGTAACATTACTTGGAATTCAAATAGATGCTATTAATCATCAAATCCCACAAACCAAAGTAGAAAAATGTGCTAAGCATGCATACTGTTTTGAGAACAAGCTATGTAGCTGGTGCTACAATCCAGGACATCGAGCGCGAAATTGCGCTGAAGCACAATGGAACAAAGATAAGCCTAGGTCTACGGATAATAAAACTGTGGTCGAGCAGGAAAAAGCTTAGTCTCTGATCAAAGTTGCGATCGGAGACTTCTAGAGAGTAAGTTAGTTGAGAAATCAGTCACAGGTATAACAGAAGAGGTGAAGTTATCAGGTACAATTGGCGAGGAAATGTCACAGATATTGTCTCTGTCAACTCCACACAGTGATCACCTTCTTCTTTCCTGCATTATAGACGTAAATGGAATTGCCTTTCAGACCAAAGCTTTTCTTGATTGTGGTGCTACTGATGAATTTTACGACCTTAACTCCGTGCAAAAAAATAATCTCCCTATATAACCACTTCCGCAGCCCCGCCAACTTCTCAGGGATGAGGGTTTGATAGTGTTCCACGGGGTGCGTTGTATAGCCTAGTAAAGATCTAGGTGGTAAGTGAAGGTTGTAAATGGTTCAAAGGAATGACAGGTCTTCTCTAGGAAGAGATGAATGGGCAACTAGTTGCAGTAGGTGTTACACGTGGGTCTTGCTGATGAAGAACTGGGCAATGGATATATGGTCTTCCCGAAGAAGAGATGGGTAAACAAATGTATTGTAAATGGTAGATAAAGAAAACGTTGCGTGAGGAGTAAATCTCTTTCACGCTGAACTATTATACACAAGAGTAGAAGCATTTGCCAGCCGGAATTAATCGTAATCAATTCTTGCCAATATCTTCGCATTAATGGCTGTGTTCTTGTCCTTCTCTTCATGACTCCCTTGTATATCCTTACATGACGTTTTACATGACTAATTGTATAGGGGAAGCTATTATTATATTGATGGTTTTAATCAACTACCCCTTCATCTTATCACGAATTAAAATTAGTATTAAAATTCTATTTACGGATCTGTGAAACAACTTTATCTCGCTGACAGCAAGCTAGCGGCTCAAATAACTCATTCAAAAACCCTGAGGCTCAACATTCTCGGCCATGAGGAAACTACAACTCTATTTTTAACGAATCTCGGCAAGTACAATCTTATACTAGGACGGAGATGGCTCAAGAAGCATAACCCATTTATTGATTGGCCAAATGACTTTGTCTCTTTCAATTCCATATATTGTAAAAAGTACTGCCTCCCCGCCCAAACTAATCATGTAACAGCCCCCAGTTTGAGAAGCCATGTATTTAATTTAGGGCCAAACTCTGAAGGAGCCACTTATGGCCGACCAAGAAAAGTCGGCGCCACCGCTTTCCAAACACTATCTAAACAGGAAGGTGTCGAAATTTTCTCACTTTCTTTATACCAGGTGGACAAGAGACTTATACAAAAAGGCATCAATTCAGACTCACCACTGTTAAAAATCCCGTTAACTTGGCCACATAAAAACCTTACTCCTATTCAAAAAATATATTCAGGCTTATATCTTATTAAAACCTTAGTCCTTGTATTGTGTAATGATCACTTTAAGGAGTTCCAATATAAAACATGGAAGGTAGACTTGTCTATGAAATCAACTTGTTGGAGGTATAAAACAATTATCCATGAAAACAGATCCAACACTCGAGATTTATATCTTGAGTGCGGGTCCGTGCACGCTAACAAAACAACCCAATAACCACGTGATAAACAAGCTAATTGTACAGGGTATCTTGCTCTCCGGTTCTCCTAACTCCTGGCTAACAATGACAACTCAGACCCATAATAAGGGTCATGAGGATCATGGAATTTCAATGCATCAGACTTATTTCTCAACATATCTAGATACAGAAGACTCCATCCACAGAATAACATCTCAATCAATGGCAACTGACTTGTACTTGGTGTTGTGATCTAATGCTGTTCAATCTGCGGACTTTGTGGTGAGCAGTTATTACATCTCACGTGATGGAACACGGGAGCGAAGTAAAAGAGGGGACAGCCCACTAGCCAAATCTAAGCAATTACGGGCACATGTAGAACTGTAGCACATTCTCTGTAGATAGATATAACAAGCAATTATCATCAATAATTAAATCAACCTCCACACAATTGAGACCCATAGAAGTGCCAAACTTTCTTATAACCCTCAATTGTATTGTCGCAATTGCATCTGTAACAAGCCACCACTGCATTCTAGAATACACTCTCTAACTGTGATAAGCTACGCCGCCAGGTCTAGCAAACAAATAACAATACTTGGTAGGCTTCTCTCTCGAAGACATTCAAATTGCTCTCCAAACAAAAGACCGGCCTAACCCTGCAAATGTTAGAGTATAGAGAAGACTTCGGAGTAAGAATTGCCTGAGAACAGAGAAGAAGTTCAGTTTGCTTAATTGACTAATAGACTACAGGTATTATGATATATACAGTGGAATTATAAGAAATAGAGGTTACCCGGAACCGACTCGACTGCAGAAATAAGTGGGTCCCCGTACCAGAAAATAATTATCCACTGACTGAGAATACTGGGTCACGCAATAGAAGTACGAACAAACCAATGACTGGATTTGTTCGGGAAGAATGGGATTCAAGCAGACTCTAACGTTGAGTCCAATTGGGTCAGAAGTGTGGGATCCTGCCCGAACTCAGAAATATAGTTCAGGCAAGATGCATGCAACCACATTGGTCGATAGAAAGAAAAGCAGGAAACTGTATTTCCAACACTTCCCGACACGATCTCGTGTGTATTTAAGAGATTGGAGTAGGTAATATGGTAGCGCTTCAGGCTACCTATTGGAAATATGAGCGGCTGTATGGCGTGGGCACAAGGAGATTATTGGGGGTTTTCTATGCCTAGATGGCGCCACACTTGTTTATGCTGTGGCTTAGGCTATGTGTTGCTTACACTTGTACTTGTAGCGCACACTTCCCACACTTTTAGCTGCAATCCGAACATGACACTCTTATAGTCTACTTCTACTTTTGTTCCATGAATATTGCGCCCATTACATTGCGTGATATTTCCAACAATTTACTCCGACAACCTTCTTTCACATAGAAGGCATGTTAACACAGTCTTAGAAGCTTTAAGAAAGGCTGGCCTACACTGTGATATCAAGAAATGTGAGTTCGAAGTCCAAGAGGTTATGTATCTCGGGATGATTATATCCACAAAAGGGGTCCAAATGGATCCTCAGAAAGTCAAATGTATTGTTGACTGGCATGCTCCTTGTTGCCTCAAAAATGTACAAGGATTCCTCAGTTTCTCAAATTTTTACTGTCAATTCATAAAAAATTTCTCTAAAATAGTCATGCCCCTTGTTGCCCTTACCCGAAAAGACGTTAAGTTTGTTTGGTCGGAAGCATGTCAGAATGCTTTTGAGTTGCTCCAGAAATCTTTTATCACAGCACCAGTGTCACATCATTTTGACGCTTCCAAAGAGATCTTTGTCAAAGCAGACTCCTCCAATTTTGTTTCTGCAGGGATTTTGTCTCAAAAAGACGACAATGACGAGCTGTATCCTGTTGCATTTATGTCAAAAAAGTTCGAGAATTCAGAGTGCAACAATGAAATATATGATAAAGAAATTCTAGTCATTGTCAGATGCTTCGAAAGTTGGAGAGCTGAACTTCAAGGTTCCTTCTACCCTATCACTGTACTGACCGACCACTGTAACCTCGAGTATTTCATGACAACAAGAGAACTCACTCGCCGACAGGTTTGCTGGAGCAAATTCCTTTCACAGATCGACTTCGTAATTAAGGCTCGACCAGGTCAGGATAATACTAAAGCCGACTCTCTCACTCGAAGATCCCAAGACCTCCCAAAAGATAACTCTGATCCTCGGGTATTGCACCAGAACCAAACCCTTCTTCTCACTCATAAACTTCATCAGTCAGTCATTCAAGACCTTAAGGATGATATAAATCCCTCTTTTTCAAACACCAACGCCTTTTGCGCTTCTCAGAGTACCCTTTTAGAGACCCAGGAAGAACCTTTAGACCGAAAAACTGCCCATCTACTTAGTCTAGGTTATAACAATAAGAAAGATAAATGGCTAGAAAAAGTCATTCAAGAGCTAAATAAGCCCCAAGGAATTCCACACTCAAAAGAGATTTCACTTTCAGAGTGTCAGCTCCGTGATGGTCACCTTTATTTTTGCAACATATAGTACGTTCCAGATAATGAGCTGCAACCCTTATAAAATCTACTCATGATAGCTGTGAGAAAGGACATCCGGGAAAAAACGCACTATATAAAGCAATTACCAATAACTACTGGTGGCCTCGTCTATCTCAGCAAACTGACCAGTTTGTTAAAAACTGCTACAACTGTCAAAGAAATAAGGTTTCTCGACTCAAATATCAAGGAGCTCTTAAAACTCTTCCCCTACCATTGCAGCGCTGGCGTGATATCTCAGTAGAATTTGTAGGTCCTTTAGCCCAATTTGATAGCCTTGACTGCATTATGGTTGTCGTTGACTGTTTGACTAAAGAACAACATTACAACCCTTGTCATACCAAAATGATGTTGAAATGTGATATATCTTGGAATGCCAAGAATAACTTATTAGTAAGTCCGGCTAATTTGACTATCAAATTCCCCATTCCATATCACTGTGTCACGGTTTCAGTTCAACATGCTTGGGCAATCTTGTAGGTACAGTATATTAATTATAATTCTCTAGAGAGAGAATTCCTATAGCTAGAATATAAATATATATACACTCTGAGATACTCCTCTTCTGTAAGGTTCTCCCTATATCTAGAATAACATGGAATCCTCGACAATACCCTAGAAGATTCTTGATAGACCTGTTGTCCTCATGAACCTTCAGTATGCTTCCAGAAAGTTAATTGAGAATCTTCTAAGCTCCTTGTATTCCGAGATCCTTCCCGAAGATTCCCTAAGATTCCCTAAGATTCCCTTGATGTCATTGCCTGCGCTAGCCAGCGTAGGCTACAGGAATCCCTAGGCTTAACAGCCGTTACACACTGTTATCAATACATTGTTCACCAAAAGTTTAATGCACATTACCGTTTATTTCACACTAGCATTCCAGCAGATGACTATGTCTCAAATGCAGGTTATAGTTTTCTCGTATCTATCACTGACACACATGTATTTAGCTTTACATTCCTGGCCCACATATGTGTATGTACATAGATCTACATCTGCATGGATCATAACTTACGATCCATGGAGATTGATAAATACTGGTCAAAAACTACAGTTAATAAGATATGCAAACACGCAATCTCACTACTATCATCTCGGTTTTACTCTGAACCATACATCTAAATACAATTGTTTCCACTCGGATCTTCCTCTCACAACCTCATACGAGATGTTACGGCGTGCTATAGGGTAGATCGAGATCGCTGTTTGCCGAGAGTATTAAAAGGTCAAGTAGTGAATACTAGAGAGGTGGGAAGTCGACGAAGTACTATGGCTAGAAGGAAGCGGGTTTGCGAGAGGAATACTGAAATAAACTTATAAGATTGTGAAGCTGGAGAACTACTTTGTTGTAGCTCCAGCTTCCTTAAGTACAAATAACTATCCAACGTAATTCAACTAAGACTGTTGTAATTTCCCATCATGACTAAAACTGTGACCTCAACCATATCAATTCCAGTTGGCGCATTATCTAGTCTCACCATATAAGTGCAAGTGTTGAGGGTGAGCCGAAAAAACTGTTCTGTGAATTATATCCTCAGGCATTCTGCTTAGACTCTGATTCCAGAATGTCTCGCCATGACACGAGACTAACTGCATTGGTCTAACCGCCGACACTGATTCCGCTACAACTATCACAGGTAGGTCTCGTTGGAACAGAGTCACAAGCAGATCGGAGGTACGAGAGGACGAAGTACGGGTAAGAATATATTAATAAGATGTTGCACAATCTATCCTAGAGTGTAACTACTTAGATACTTATACTTCATTCCTGCGTTAGCATCAATCATACAGATAAGTAAGATAATTGTGCGTCATGTGACTTATAGATCAGGTCATAAGCGAGAACTATAGGTACCATGACAACAACCTCCATCTTCCCTAAAGCTCATAACTTTAACAAATGAAAGCAAGGAAGCTTGCCAAGCCTTTCGTTCGTGACGTCTAGCGACTTCGTGGACTATGTGACTCTATTGTGTCTGACCGTGGGCCACTATTTATTGCTGAATTCTGGAAAGCAGTCTGCCACTGCCTTCATATTAACGTCTCACTTTCGACAGCCTACCACCCCGAAACAGATGGTCAAACAGAGAGCGCCAATGCCTTCATGTAACAGTATCTCAGGCAATATATAGATTACTCTCAAAGTGAAGTCTACAAGTGGCTACCAATGGCTGAGTTTGCGGTTAATAATGCAATCAACAATTCCACTAAAGTCTCTCCTTTCTTTGCCGACAAAGGTTTTCACCCGCGTATGAGCTTTGGCCCTCCACGTTCTACTCTAAGGGTAACTTCAAAACATCTCCGTGAACAAATCATTGCAGGTAACAATTTCGCCTCCAAAGTAGCAGAAGTTCTTGATTGGCTACGTATAAACCTAACGCATGCCAGAGAAAACCAAGAGAAAGCTGCTAATACCAACCGCCCCCCAGCTCCAGCCTTCTGAATTGGTGACGAATTTTTCTTGGATGCTCGTAATATCACTATGTCAAGACCAATCCAAAAGCTTGACCGTAAATACATTGGACCATTTCCAATAAAAAAATTATCAACTCTCATGCGTACCAGCTAGGACTCCCCTTTGAACATAGGAACTTACATAATGTTTTTCACACTAGTCTACTAAAGCCAGCGCCAAAAAATCCTCTCCCTGGGCAAACCAGCCCCCCACCACCACCCATTGCACTTGACGAGTCTGGCGAAAAGTTATTTGCTATCAAAGCCATACTTGACTCAAAGCAGAGTAGAGGGAAAAGGAAATTTTTCTATTTAATTTTATGGCGAGGCCAAGACCCCGAAGATAAGACATGGGAGCCTCTGCAGAACGTTGATAATGCAACAACTTCAATTCAAGAGTTCGAAAGGCGCTTCCCTGATAAGTTAAAGCCAACTAAACGAGAGATTGAGACGGCAAAGAAGAGAGCAACTAATTATTTGAAACAATTATTGCCAAATTAGGGAGTGGGACAGCACCATATGTTAAGGAATGAGATGTAGATTTGTGTCACGTGACTTAATGTTGAGCAAAGTTATACTAATATGAATCTCTCTCAGAGTTTATTGAATTGATCCCATTTTCTGAGGATGCTATCTTAGTTCTTAAATACATCTTTTAGATTATTCTCATAATTTCCTCCCAATCTCCAGATATAGCCCAATAATTACAATTATTTATGCAAACAGCTCGTATTTCCCTTCTTTACATGGTTCTAAAATTGGTCCTGTTTGTTCCCTTAATAGCAAATTATAAGTGGAAAGTATAACCAAGCATAGTAAAATTAGTGCTGTTTAATAGGAGATTTAGTGACTCGATTGTAATGACAAAATACAAATTACAAATTACAAATGCTAGCAGAACTATGCATAGTTAGATGAGAATCTATCTAATAACATATGCATGATTCGAATACAGCCAGTGACGCTTTAATCTTGTATTTCAATTGTTGAAGCTTTGTCCTAGAGTGATAGATATGAGAGTGAGATTTAAGGGTCACAATGTATGAGATAACTGTGGTGCGGATGTTTGAGTTCCTTACTATTGTTGTTTTTACTAGTTAGGGTTGTATTGTCTATATACATAAAAGGATTTCTCCATCTATAAGTGGGCCAGATTGTTTAGATCCGGCTAGTGGCTTTCGTCATCCTGTTCCTTCTCCCCCGCATGGCATCACGTGCTATACAACTACTGCTCACCATGAAGTCCGAGGATGAAAAGCGTTAGATTACAACATCAATTGCATACAGATTAACAATCTTTAATAAAGGTGATTCTTTATTTAGATGTTATGATGTGTTATTTGACACTTCATGACATTAATCAGTCACCCATTTTGCATATAGCTTATCGAAACTCAGCAAGAGTTCTGTTTGCCATTTGTAGACAATCTATTCCACCAGATTTGACCTCGCCGATCTATCTTTCTTTACCGTGACACCTACAACTTCCTCTTCTAGTGATTTCGGCTGTCTCTTTCAGGAACTCAGCTCTACTCAATCGCCGCAAAGCGCGCGCAAAAACTGTTATGAATATTGTGAGCATGACTTGTAATTGTCTATTTACGACAGATACAAGGTTTTCAGGCGCAGGTTCACTAGGTGCAGGACTCGAGGCGCAGGAGAGGGCGTAGCGTACGATGTACTGAGGAAGGACGCCTCGTGGGAACGCGGAGGGCTTTCTAGAGAAGTGGTAAATGGGAAAGCGGGGAGTCGTTCTAGATAGAGGGGCCGGAGGTGACGGTAGGTCACTATGTTTGGCAGAGGACAAGAGTGATACGTTATTAGAATAATGTAACTATTCCTAAAGACAGAAAACAAACCGTGAAGATCTCAGTCTCGGAAATGGAAACTACATGGGTGCCCTCGCTAAGCAATAAAGACTAGTGGGATTAGAAAAGGAACCCATAAATCCTGCCTGAGGCATTTCTCAAGAATCCTTACAAAGGTCTATGATAGATATCTTGGCAGGGGCATCAAACCACCACGCATGACGAGTTTGAGGCGGAGTCAAATATGCTTGGGTGAAGCATCAGGGTCAGGAAGTTGCAGCCAAGGAGTATCATATATACTTAGCATTGTGTCATAGTTGTGAACTTAGGGTCTAGTCATACGTAGGCAACAGGAGATGTAAATGAGTCAATGAGTCTCAGTTTACAATCAAGTAGTACTGGCGTAGTCATGTGGGATAAAGGCTAACACAAAAGACTTGTATTGTTATGGCCAGGCATCCTTGAAGAAGGTTCAAGGAGAAAGTTCAAGTAAAAGGTTTAAGGAGAAGGTTCAAGGAGAAGGTTCAATGAGAAGATATCCGAGAAAAATCTGATAATTAGAGTTGGAGGGGCTTACCATGACATAATCTTTCAAAGCCTCACTTACATCTAGCACGTAATTGGTTATACTTAAGGAAGCTGGAGTTACTCTAAAGTAGTTCTTCAGCTTCTCAATCTTATATCCTCATAGTCTCTATAATCATACTACTTGTCTCGACCTCTCGATCTCTCGTTCTTCAGTCCTAATCTTTTGTGCCTCGCCCGAGCAGTTTAACACCCCTAACCGTACCTATCTATATCGACTCGTACTTATTCGCCTAGTCATTACTAGGATATCATCAGCAGACAGCAAATCCTATTTCAGTCACCACACGCCTTTACATACATATCATATAGCAATATCTTTATGTTCAGATAGAAGTAACAACAATAATAAGCAAGCAATCAATCGAATATTATCAGGATTCATTATTCATATCATTCTAGTATCATCAATTACACAATAATATTCCAATAAAAACTAGTTATAATTTTCTTGTAGCTGCAAAAGGGCATGTCCTTGCAGCCCACCACACCTAGAACTGTTGTGCTGGCTCGGTTGAGTTGTTAGGAGACAGGGGAACGGAGGATCGGCTGCTGGATTAGGAAAGGGTGGAAAATACAGGCTGGTGCACAGACGCTGTTCATGTACTCTACAATCTCTTCACCTGCCGAATTTAGTGAATTAATCTATCCATATAATATCATACTTCACATCATCCATTAGATGATATTATCAATTGTCGGGATGCACATCTAGCATCACCTTCATAGATCACCATTGTCAGTAAGAGTTCACATTTGATACCTACTGACACCCATTTGGCCACAGTGATACGCACTCAGTGTCCATTGTGCCATCACCCAGCGTGAGTGCGCCATCTCTGCAACTCACCATTGCACATGAGCCCGTGTAATTCCACCGACGGACAGCAGAGACATAATTGCTATATACCTCACAGCTCATAACCACAACAGATATCCATGGCTAGAAAGTGTAAACCCTGACATCAGCTAGAGCGCTAGTAAATTAAAACCACGCTGTAATTGCTCAAAGAAAAACCTCACTACCCATGTACACCTACCCTCTTCCCTCCAAGCTCTGCATTCAGTAGAACAACATGATACAATATTAGATCGAAAACGTGCAAAACTAGTCTGCAAAAATACAAAATCAAACTACAAGCGCATTAAAAACATGGCATCTCGTGTAAGTAATTATTTGCGTAAAGGTCAATGCAAAAGCCAATCAAACTGTTGGAAATATCGCGCAATATAATGGGCGCAATATTCATGGAACAAAAGTGGAAGCTGACTAAAAGAGTGTCATGTTCTGATTAAAGCTAAAAGTGTGGGAAGTGTGCGCTTCAAGTACAAGTGTAAGTGATACAGAGCCTAAGCCACAGCATAAACAAGTGTGGCGCCATCTAGGCATAGAAAACCCCCAATAACCTCCTTGCGCCCGCGCCATACAGCCGCTCATGTCTCCAATAGATAGCCTGAAGCGCTACCATATTACCTACCCCAACCTCTTAAATACAAACGAGATCGTGTCAGGAAGCTAGACAAAATGGAGGGCCCATACGTCCACATCACTCCGTGTCTCCATTTCCAACACAAACTGCAATGACACGACAGTGGAATCAAATACACACCCTATAGACTGAGTCTAACCATTGCATGCCCTCGAAATCAACGCTATTCTCAAGAAACATAAAGTCAAAATCGAACAGACCCTACCAGAACACTACAAAAAATTCGAAGATGTTTTCTCAAAAACTAAAGCCGAAGAGCTAGCTCCTCATTGTCCAGGACTTGATCACAAGATTGACTTCAAACCCAACGCAAAAGTCCACTGCAGTCAAATCTACAAAATGTCTGATACAGAGCTGCGTCTTCTCAAGACCTACATTGAAGGTGGCCTTTGCAGAGGTTGGATTTGCAAAAGCAAATCTCCAAATGCATCACCTGTCATGTTCAGGACAAAAGCTCACAAAGCGGCATTAAAACTCTGCGTTGACTATTGTGCTACAAATGCTAATACCATAAAAAGTGCATATACACTTCCCTCTTTGTCAACTTCTTAGGCAAGATGCATGGTTGTCAGGATTGCCTTCTGTATAATCTATATATGTGGAGATAACCAGAATCTAGTGTTCTATGATTCTGGTCTGGCCTTTTGGCCGAGTGGTTATGCACCTATCTCATGCATAATGTAGGATGGCGCCCTTTAGCCTGAACACCTCCTCTTTTACCTGTGTCTCCGCCCTGCTGTCTACATGCTGCTCTGACAATGGCGCAAAATACTTCACAAAGCTTGACTCACGCAACGCATTCCATTTGCTACGAATTTTCGAGGGAGACAAATGGAAAACTGCCTTTCTCACACAATTCGTGCTTTACAAATATCAAGTCATGCCATTTAGTCTCTGTAATGCCCCTGCCAGCTTCCAGGCATGGATGGATGACATTTTTATGAACCTTAACAACACAATGATGTGTTACCTAGATGACATACTCATCTGAGGAAATAAAAAGAAAGAGATTGTTAAATGCATTCAGAACGTCTTATCAATTCTTCAAAAAAAGGCCTCTACACAAGAGTTGACAAATCTGAATTTGTTATTACAACAACTTGGTTCCTTGGATATATCATTCAGCACAACTTCATCACAGTTGATCCTTCTAGAGTAGCACTTGTTACTGAGTGGCCGGTGCCAAAAATCCTGAAGCAAGTTCAATCTTTCCTCGGATTCCTGAATTTTTTTAAACAATTCATTCCACAATTCTCTGAACTGGCACACAGCTTGACTGCACTCACTCGTAAATGCAACCTACAACAACAATTCGAGCTTTCTGAAGCTGGTCTTAAAAGTTTTCACAATCTCCAAGGGGCTCTCAAAGTTTTAAAGGTTCTTCATATATGGAACCCATCTCTCAAGGAGCCGTGTTATTAGTATTCCATAGAGTACGAGTTTGGTACAAGTAGGTTACAGGTATGGAGTATGGTGGTGATTCCTAAGAGTAGGAGGTATAAATTCAGCGTTAGGTATAGGGTTCACGTAAGAAGTAAAGGTTAACTAAGTAGTAGGTGAGAAGGGTACAATAACGGCGGTCTTCTTTAGAGAAGAGATAAGTAAGTGAACAATAGGTATGAGTATAAACAGAAGACGTTGCGTGAAGAAGAATACTCCTTCAAGCTGGGTATATATGTACATCAGATAATAGGACTGTCACAAACCATCACTGGGATGTTGTGTCGCACCCAGGCAACCGAGTTATGACTTGCATACAATAACACAATTTAGGTATTGTAATGGTTACAGTGTTGTGATAGCAACAGTTACCATTCAGAGTACTAGTTAGTGACTGTGTTATGGCTGTAAACTACTATACCCTTGGTTATAGTATTGAAGCTCGTGTACTTAAGGAAGCTCTAGGACTGGATGTGTACTGTAGCTTTTTGTCTTGTAAACTACTCATGTCTTAGAATCTAATTATTAATCTAAATATCTCGTCCTCATTATCAGCTTCTGTCTTCGTCTTCGTCCTCGTCTCCGTCCTCGTCTCCGTCTTCGTCCTAGTCGTCGTCCTCGTCCGTGACAAGGACAGCCCTAAGCTCTGTCTCGAACAGTATTACTACGCAATCCCTATGAAACAACCCTAAGTTCCTGAGCCTGTCCTAATTGTTTGAGAACTTGATCTAACCCCGATGTGACAGAAACCAAGTCGGTTGTGAATAAATTGATTTATTAAACTATATGAGGAGAAAAGAGAACTCTAGCTACGACTAACAGGTATTTATAAGAATTGGTCCCCTTCATCAATCTCCAGACTGATGACTTATCCTTAGGCACAATACTTGCTACCCAGCTGTCACAGATCAGATATAAAAGCAATGGGAATTTGTATAGAAGATGGTAGTTTATATTTCGACTAATGGTGAGCTATCTAGGAAGTCGGACATGTATTTATACATTCCTTTTCATACTATCCTCGGCCTTCATCCCAGGAATAATCAGGGCTTACTGACTTGCATCCTTCTAGTAACTTCTCGTCTCGTCCCTAGAAGGATCTTTCTTCATTGCTAGAAGATTCCCACTCTTTCTAGGTGAAGCTCTATCAACTCTACTCTAGTCTCAATTGTTCCACCAGAAAAATATGCCAGGTAAGCATATCTGAGAATTTACAAGAATATTCCTGATCATACCTCACAGGAGCCAAGAACTGTCTGCGCTAGCCAGCGTAGACTACAGGCATTACCCGGTTTACTAACCGTTACACCAGCCTCGCATTGCGAGGTGTTACTTGGTTGTAGTAACGCTTCGACCTCCTGACTAGTAGTGCCGCCTAGCTGTAAATATTCCCAACAATCCACTTAGGTATTCACCTAAGCTCTAATAGCGGTCAAAACGTAACACCCGAGTTGTGTTTTAGGATGGAACTCCCCATGAGACACCATCCTAGTTTCCGCCACGTTTATCCATGAAACCATCCCTCCCTGCCAACCTTGAAACTGATGCATCATGTTATGCAATTGCAGGAATATTATCACAAGTTGTCCATAATTTCAAGGTCCCTATTGGTTCTATAGCAAGAAACATTCCCCAGAAGAAAGCAGATATGGTACACCTGATCAGGAACTTATGGCAATCTGCTACAGTCTACAGCACTGGCGCCACTATCTCGAAGGAGCAAAACATCAAATAAATGTTTACTCTGACCATGCAAATCTCCAAACCTTCAACACTACTGCCAATCTAAACCACTGCTAGGCTGGTTATTGGTCACAAATGAGTTGTTTTGACTATGTAGTAAAATATATGCCGGGGAAAAATAGTCCAGCAGATCTTCCATCCTGGCAGGAAGACTAAAAACTCACCACAGATGATATTCCCCAAGTCCATTAGTTTGTTCGCCTTGCCGCAATGTCACAGGCTCCCCCAGACATCTACAATACCCTTGTGACTGTAATAGCCACCAATGACTACGCCGCAGAAATCAACCCACTGGACGAAGAATCTGATCTCAAATGGAACAATGATATTCTCATTTACGCAGAGGAACGATTCTATGTACCTCTATCACTATGTAATCGCATCCTCGAACTCTGCCATGACGCTCCTCTTGCAGGTCACCAAGGACAAGCCCGTACCTACAAAAAATGTTCCTGCAACTGGTACTGGCCCTATATGAAGAGCGATATCAAGAGATATGTACGCGGATGTCGTAATTGTAACAAGAATAAGGATCCTCACCACGCAACCTACAGGAAACTCTCTCCGCCCCCTATTCCGGAAGGGCGGTGGACGAGAATTTATATAGATTTCATCACCAACCTTCCTACAAACAAACGAGGAAATAATGCTATTTTGGTTATCATTGATGCACTCACCAAGATTGCCCATTTTATTCCAGTCAAACTGAAGGGAAATCAGTCCATCAATGCGAAGGTAGCTGCAGAATTGTTTGTTGTAATCTAACGCTTTTCATCCTCGGACTTCATGGTGAGCAGTAGTTGTATAGCACGTGATGCCATGCAGAGGAGAAGGAACAGGATGACGAAAGCCACTAGCCGGATCTAAACAATCTGGCCCACTTATAGATGGAGAAATCCTTTTATGTATATAGACAATACAACCCTAACTAGTAAAAACAACAATAGTAAGGAACTCAAACATCCGCACCTCAGTTATCTCATACATTGTGACCCATAAACCTCACTCTCATATCTATCACTCCACAACAAAGCTTCAACACTGTTTCGCCGCAAATGCATTCAACTACATGGAATCCTAGACATCATAGTATCTGAATGAGATACCAGTTTTCTAAACAAGCTCTGGAAGAATATAACAGCAAAGCTAGGCATAATCCAACAACCAATAACAGCATACCACTCCACTGCAAATAGTCAAGCAGAGCGTGTCAATACAACAATTGAAGCATTGCTCCGTGCCTACAGTAATGATTCCCAAACAGACTGGGACAAATGGTTGGACACATGCAAATTTGCTTACAATGACTCGAAAACGTCTGCAACTAGTATCACTCCTTTCTTTGCTAATTATGGTTACCACCCAAGCTGCCAATTGCACCCGAATCTCCTAGCAATAACGCAGATGTAGATAATGACAGTGATATCTGGGCTGCAAAACAAAAGTATATTCTCGATAAATGCAAGGAACAACTTAAAAAACGCGCTTAAGCATGGCAAAATACTATGATAAAAGGAACAACAAAATAGATTATCTATCGGCGATCAAGTAATGCTACGTACGCGCTATCTACCTGTTGAAGGGAATAAATTACGAAAGTTGTCACCTCCCTGGATAGGCCCCTTCCATATAAAAGAAATTGATGGCCCACCCACCTACCGCCTAGATATACCCCCAAGCTTCAATATCTCACATCCACTATAACACGTATCAAATCTCGAAAAATATCACGCTGTAGATGTGGCTTAAGGCCAAGTAGCTAGAGATCAACCTCGCGCCTGGCGCGAAAAAGTTATGTCCCCAATCAAAAACAGCAAAACCCCTTACAAGATCCTTGCTTGTCGGACTACACAAGAGGGACTCCAAGCACACTACCAAGTGGAGTTTGCAGAAATAGGACATAGAATATGGGTGCCAAAAACATTTGTTGATTTTGCGCACTCAGACAACAAGATCATCAATGACTTCCACATCTTAAACCCGAACTCACCACAACCCACTGACTACATACCTGAAGATGAGCGTGTTTGGGAAGATTTAGATTTACCAGAAAAGGAGGATCATACGCAGCGTCGAGGTTGCCCAAAAGTCCAATTTACCCGCAAATTGACTTCCGCAATCCTTGCTGACCGTCCTTATGGTGACAAAGAGCTACAATATTCCGTGTGTAACCCAATAAGGCCTACAACAACACGATGGATGACAAGAAGGCAACTGATCAAAATTCTTGAACGCAAAGGAATAAAGCTAGTGGAAAATTGGAATAAGACAAAGGGGGGGAATTAAATATGAAATTGTGGTACACTCTCTTGTATAGGATGTATCACAAGAGATTAAGTATATGAAGCATCGAGGACAATGTTAAGAAAGAAGGGGGATAGTCACGGCCTCGCCTCAACCTGGCCCTAGGTACATTAGCGTGAGTACATGTGGTACGTGCATGTTAGCATATAGTCCCTGTCCGCCTCTAGCTACTCTCTCCTCATAACCAATTGTCACAGTTTGAATATAGAAAGCGAATGGGCATTTGTATGAATGAAAGGTAAAGCTATAATTCATCTATGGAGAAGCAAACTACCTGAAAGTCTCCTGTACTACTTATACACATCCAGAGGTATCTAAATATAACCTAGGTTTACAGTGGCAATGAAACTGACTAAAGGTTTGTTCTGCCACGCGGGTAACGCTTCCAATACTCTTGGCACTATCCTTTACATAGCCTCAGTGGCAATTACGTATCTGTTTTAGTCTGCTGGTAATCCTCGGAGTTATAGAACATATTGGTTGCCTTCCATAGCCATCGAAGGCTACAGGACTTATTGGCTCACAAGCCGTCACACCAATCTACTTGATTCATCTCTACATTAGAGCTTCCTTCCTGCCACTTCCTCTTCTCGTGATTATAGTGTATTCAGATATCTAGCTATGACACATTATTTACAATTGTCGGTGCAGCCAAGGATACCGCAATGGCCGAGGCAACAGGTTTCGGAGTGCTGAGACCTGAAGAAGAAGTTTGAGGAAAAAGCAACCTCGAAGATGTCCCCTTCTGGGGCATCTACTAACAATTAGCAGAATACCGGCTGGATCAAAGGTGCCTGCTAACTCATCTACTGCTCTCAGCGGAGATTAAGTAAATTTGTCATTTGGAAGGTGTGACGGACGAGGGAATGTGTGAGGAGCACATTGACTGGGTCCATTATGGAGGAATCTTCTGTTCTTTCGGAGCTGTTTTGATTTTCTTGATTTTTCGTTTCAGTTTAATCAGCTGCACTTTTGGTAGCAATTCACGAGGTTGGAATGAGTTAGGCTGTAGGAAAGATTACAGGGAACCCTGCCTGTCCTTGATTAGATTAGATTAGATTAGATTTTTATTATAGTCCTAACTGAGTCAATGACTATAGAGGACTCCTAGAATCTACATATAAGATAAAATATAAGATATACCTGTCCTTGACCCAATCTGGAAAACATAGCTTTAGCTTAGGACAAAATAAACAAAACAAAACAAAAACATTATTTACATAACTAAAGCGCAGACTATGTTAGCTGGACAGAAAGCTAACCATTGCTTTATGCTTCCAGACCTAGCTTCATTTTTTCGACTGCATGGAATCAATGCTGTGGTGCCACGTGGGAAATATAGCTTTCCAGGGCCTTCGGCTGTAGGAACTTGACGCACACTCATTTATAGGCGTGTCATGTACCGTTTTGATTGTCTGAACAAGCGGTTTCTTTGTCCCGATCTAGGACCTAGGCGTCTTATTGTTTCTTTCGGGTCCTCAGCTGCCCGAAGTGCTAGAGGGTGTCAGATATCCATTCTTTGCATACAAGCTGCAGACTGCAGCTTCTTTTGCTGAAGAATTATTGATACCGGGGGTTTTACCGCTTCATGACTAAGAGCGCTTTTGGGAGTGCTACTCTGATAGCTTTTATTATCGTTTTGTCCGGTAGAGATATCTACCAGCCTACTCCAGTGCCGACTTCTTTAACTCGCAATGTGATTATTCGAGTGAGACCCGGCCACCACGCTTCTGCCCCATATAGAGCTGTGCTTAGAACGCATGCATGTACTGCACGAATCAGAGTTCCGGGTACTGCACCGCGTTGAACTCCGTTTATATGTCTTAAGAAATGGACTAGACAATTGGCTTTTCCAGTCCATTCCTGTACATGTTGCTTGAAGTTTAGCTGGGTATCAAGCCAGACTCCTAGCTACCAGATATGAGGCGACGGTTCAATCCGGCCAGCCGTGTTGATTTTCTTTCTAGGCCCTCCTCCGGTCACTAGAAGTTCTGACTTTGCTAGGTCAAAATCGATCCTATGTTCTCTTGCGAGAAGGATAAAGCTGTCGAGGTCGTCTTGAGCTGCGGAGATGACATCCGCCGCGGTGTTTCCAATTCCGACAATGGCTACATCATCAGCATAATCAAACCTGCTTGTTAGACCACGATCCTCAAAAAGCAGAGCAATGTAGAGCTTGAAAAGAAGTGGCGAAAGTGGCAAGCCCTGAGGTACTCCACATTCCAGTATCTTCTCTGTAATTCCACCACAGTATTTGACCTGGACTTTTCGTTGGCAAAGAAATATCTGAATAAACAGGCACAGGGATCGTGGCCAGCCTTGACCTTGAAGGCGTTTAAGCAGTTGGTTGTGAAGGACTGCATCAAATGCACCTTGAATATCAAGTGTGACCTTAGCCACATACTTACCACTTCTCATGGCCGCCTCAGCATTATAAATTATACAGGATGCAAGGTCGACTGCAGGTTGTCCTGGTACGGAACCAAATAATTGTGGGTGAACAACTTGGTGACTTATTGTCAGCCATACCTGTTTGGAGTTTATTTGTAGAACTGGCGTAATCACGTGAAATTCTAGTTTAATTATGTAATCATATAGATACAGCATTGCCATGTTCTTAGATAGAAAGAATAGACATCATTCACATACACTGACATCAGACCCGTTGATTGGATTCAACTGTTACCTGTGATACCAACAATACCATTCTCTTACCAACTAGACGCTCAAGTGTTTTGCCTAAACCCGACAACAGTAAGATTGGTTGTCAATTCTTTGCAGTTGTTAGATTTCTACCCGGCTCTGGAAGAAGCACATTTTCTGCCACCCTGAAAGCTGATTGAAAGTAGCCAATTTTCAGACAAGCCCAGTAAAGATCTTTGACAAGAGGTCCTAGATGGGACCAACAGGCTTTTAGTAACCGTACCGTTATCTTGTCCGCTCTCGGTGCTGTATTGTTGACAGAGACAGTGGAGCTTGTCACATCGTCCAGTGATATTTCTGTATCCCATGGAATACGCTCCTCCTGTCCATTCTCCCAGATAGAAATGTTGTTCTCACCGCTAAACCTAGCCAAGAGAATGTCTAGTAGCGCACTAGCTCGCTTTCGCGGGTCAGATAGCCACCAGTTATTGTCAATCTGCAGAGGAGGGGGCTCAGCAGCTGGTCGAGGCTTAGCCCATCTCATGAGCTTGAATACCTGTGTGTCAGTAGTCACTGCCTCCACTTGCCTCTTCCAGTACTCTCACTCCCTTGTACTCTTGCCATTCTGTGCGACATTCATCGGCCCGCCATGGCCCCGTTTTTCCGCTTTCGATGGCTGGGACTTTCTCTGCAATCTTCAGCGTATCCCCATGTGCTTGTAGGAGATCATTTGTGAAATTTTCAATGACCATGACACTATCAAAAGGGCTAGGTTTGGTCCATTGGCAAACGCATCGGCTAAATTCCTTCAAGTTGGCGTCGCTGACACAAATGTTCTTTATAATTCCAGAGAGATCTGATACTGTAGGGTTAAGCACAGTTGTTGTGCTGGTGATGGCTAGGATTACGATGCACAAGGGTAATGATCACTGAGGGTGAAGGAAGAACATTCCAGGTGGCTCCATGATGAGTAGAGGAACAATGGAGCACTGTATAGAAAGTGTTTCTAGATTGTACTGCCACATGGAGGAGACTAGAATATTCCGTGATACTATTTTGGGTAAATGAGGTGAGAGTCTGGCTACCTCAAATGTGTATATAATTAGCGCTTTAAACCTCCTAAATCCTCGTAGTTCTGAATATCAAATATATCAGCAGCTCATATTGATTCATCGATAATCATCCATAAACATTCTGCCAATTAACCTCCGTAAGCTCTTGCCTTTACAACAACAGTACCTTCGACGGTCGAGTGATTTGAGCTACAGTGGTAATGGTTGGACACTGTCACAGTTTCATTACAAAATGCATGGGCGATCTTGTAGGTACAATATATTAATTGTAATTCTCTAGAGATAGAATTATCTATAGCTAGACTACAGATATATATACACTGAGATACTCCTGTTCTGTGAGGTTCTCTGTTGCAATTTCATAATAAGAGGAGCAGAAAGTATAGCTCAAAGAATATTGTTCCCATTAAAGTTCTAAGTTACATGTAAGACGCGAATTTATGTGCGCATATCCTAGAGTTAAAGTGGGTATGCAAACAACAATTATTACAGTAAAAAGTCTTCAGCACAGCTGACCACAAAACCATTGCGCAGGGAATAAAGCAGTGCCAACCCCACACCATCAACGCCATCCTATTTGTCGCAAAGTAAACATAACCATGTCTCTCACTGCATTTGCACCTAGTATCATATTACCCTGCACATGCAAATGCATGAGAGAACATCTCAACAGCAAAAAGAAATTAAAGTATAGAATACAGGATGTATTATGCATTATGTAGGAAAGTTGTTCATACTTGCAAGGAATTCCAATTATCGTAAGAAATGTGGTAAATTCCAACATTCTCACTATGACTAGAATAACATGGTCTCATTGAAAATACCCTAGAAGATTCTTGATACATCTGTTGCCCTCATGAATCTTCAGTGTGCTTCCAGAAGGTTCATTGAGAATCTTCTAGGCTCTTTGTACTCCGAGATCTTTCCCGAAGATTCCCTTGCATTCATTGCCTGCACTAGCCAGTGTAGGCTACAGGGATCCTTAGGCTTAATAGCTGTCACAGATCAACTATAGAAAGTAAGGAGCATTTGTATGGATGATGGTATTTTATAATTCAACTATGAAGACCTAAGTTCTACATACTAATCCAGGTATATATACAGATTTATTACATTCTAAGTTCTTCCCTCCATGGTCAGCTCATTTCTAGATGATTCAAGTTGCTACTCTAAGGGTATCATTTCTAGCAACATCTCCAAGGTTCAGTATCAGTCTTACTCACATGGTGTTGATAAATTGGGACTAAGAAGTTTATCTCAGAGTGAAGAAATGTGATTGATTGATTTTTATGAAGTATTCCATCTCTCTTTAAATACAAGTCCATCTGTCCTTCATCCAATCACCCACGTACAGACAATATAATCTCCCCATACTATTGTGCAAGCTTAATTTGTCAAATAGTCCTAAGTATGAAGTAATAACACGATTAGTTCCAATATTGCAAACAGCAACTGTCAGGAGCAACTAATACTAGTACAAGTTTACGAGTTGTAGATAACACAAATATAGATAGTTACAGGAATACGACTTGTACATGATTACATGAGTACAAACAGTTACAGGGTATTTTCACAGATAACGTCAGGTAAAACTTTTAGAGCTCAGTATGTCTCACATGAGATCTTGGCGCACTTAGCCCGCAGGGTTATATGTACTTTCTTGTTGGTTTCACATTGCTTTGGATACAGGTCATGGTTAGGTTGACACATGGAGACTTTTCTAGTCCCTTCTTAGGAGATTCTAGTATCTTTTACGTGGCTTTTGCGCCTGCCCGTTGTCCAGTGGTTGTACGCCAGTACTTGCCAGTACTGGCTATAGGAGATATCGGCTTTGTAGCCGTTACAATAGCCATTACAGATACTGATGCTATAGCGGCCGTGTTGCTCCACGTTAGATCTAGGACATTCCCATCCCTGTGCGTTGGCTTATCAACAATGCTAATTAGGTCAATGATGCGGGCTGTTGCCCATCCCATAATCTGGTTACCATTGCTGTACTGATTTGTTGTTAGCGGTTGTCAATGCTGTGACACAGAATTTAAATTGCCTCCAACAACCACTAGACCTTGTTGGAAAATATACTCTGAACAATATTATATGGATAAATATGATGAAGTAAAGAAGACTTGATATTTTACAACTATGTGAACATTGGACTTATATATACATCTTAGGGGAGAAATTCTCACTAGTCTCATGTGCCTGTCAAACCTAGTGATGACCAGCCTCCTCTCATCTACCATGATGAGCCAAGATACACTGTAGTACGTAAATATCCAAACATATATGCAACAGTAGGCGCAATTAGTGCACTCGTGACATGTGTGGAGAGAGTCAATCTTGTCGGGAACCTGAGACAAAACAGATAGTGGTTGAGTCCTAAATTTGACAGTCATAATTTCCAACAGACCTCTAGTTTTCCACCGGAGTAGGAGCTCCGAGGTTCCATTAGTGCCTGGGGCACAGTATATGTTGGTAAAACACAAAGTAATACAAATTGGGTGCCGTCACAAAGTCGGTGAATAATGTCAATTAACTGGTATTGTAAGAGTCGGAAGTAGAATTGTATTTGAATTGTACTGTAGGCTGTATTGAAGATTGTGAACTAAAGTGTAAGGATTCCTCTTCCGATCCTTTCTTTAGGATATAATTTTACCTTTCTTCATATGTTGCTATGACAACAGGACAGTTCTTGGCACATGGTATCATGTTGATATTATGTTAAGGTTTATGTTAGGATGAGCTAGTGAAAGGAGGGCAGGTATATATACAATGGTTTGGTCTGTAGGCATAGAGTTCTTTACGCTTAGTCTTCTGTCATAACCACCACCTTCGGATCACCTCTTGTCACCTATAGTCGCCTCTAGTTACCTTTAGCACCTCTAGTCACCTCTAGTCACCTCTAGTTACCTCTAGTACCTTTAGTTATCATTAGTACCCTCTCGAACCTTTAGACCTTTTAAATACTTAGATTAACCATCTTTCAACCCTCAATTTCCTCCATATTATCTCTAGTATACCTTCAGTCATCTTTCGCCGTACATTTAACATCTTCTAGCCCTTCGAATTCGCTCCAGCTCAAACGTCTAGACTCCAATCTGACATAAAGAAAGAAGATAAGGCGGGAATTTTCTCCCTTATATACATGATAGGTGGTCAATGCATGTAACAAACCTAGCTCGTTCATCCATGACCTAGCCTTAGGTGCCTTAGGCCCCAGCCTATGACAGGTATCTCGAAATACATAAAATGTTGTCTCTCCCTTCCTCCTCTACTCCATGTGCCTCGCTAATGAGCTAAGTCAGATCCCTGTCAGTGTCCTAACAACAACCTGAATACCGCAATCAGATAGAACAATTCATACTGCCCAAATATGATCCTTTTACCGAAAGTATACATTGACAAAGGTTAGACCGCCCATCTTTACAAAACAGAAGTCAGACGTCTGGCCTGACAACAGTGGAAATAGCTGAGCCGCATGAATATCTTTGCGCATGAAAGTAGTCGCACGGGGCCGGAAATATATTTATCCAAATGGAATATGGCTATTATAGCCAAGGTGACTTTTTGTTATAAAAACCCCCCTGTCACAGTCTAGATAAAAGATTGCTGGATTGAGGTTCTGGATATTTCTGCCTGAAGGTTCCGAGTCCCCTAGGGCAAGCATGTATGGGGCTTAATGGCATGTTTTTTTGTTTTTATGTTTTTATTTATTTTGTCCTAAGCTAAAGCTATGTTTTCCACATTGGGTCAAGGACAGGCGGAGCCGGCAGGGTTCCCTATAATCTTTCCTACAGCCTAACTCATTCCAACCTCGTGAATTGCTACCAAAAGTGCAGCTGATTAAACAGAAACAAAAAATCAAGAAAATCAAAACAACTCCGAAAAAACCAGAAGATTCCTCCATAATGGACCCAGTCAATGTGCTCCTCACACATTCCCTCGTCCGTCACACCTTCCAAATGACAAATTTACTTAATCTCCACTGAGAGCAGTAGATGAGTTAGCAGGCACCTTTGATCCAGCCGGTATTCTGCTAATTGTTAGTAGATGCCCCAGAAGGGGACATCTTCGAGGTTGCTTTTTCC
Organism: Blumeria graminis f. sp. triticale; assembly: GCA_905067625.1. Taxonomy (NCBI): domain Eukaryota; kingdom Fungi; phylum Ascomycota; class Leotiomycetes; order Helotiales; family Erysiphaceae; genus Blumeria; species Blumeria graminis. The sequence continues at coordinate 16,600,586 of LR898476.1, forward strand.
TCAAACTTCTTCTTCAGGTCTCAGCACTCCGAAACCTGTTGCCTCTGCCATTGCGAAATCCTTTGCCGCGGCGACGATCGCCTCTTCAGCCTTTTTGGCTGCAGCCCTAGCTCGAGCCGCCTCCGCGAACTACCCTTGCTCGAGGTGGAGAATCCGCGCGAGCTGCTATTTGGTCACCGGCCCAGACTCTCTGGGTCTGTCTTGACAGTCCCGAGAATCTGATTGGTGGCGTCCTCCACAGTTGCAACACTTAGTGAGGGCCTTACACTCGGCTTCCGAGTGCATGTTGGAGCCGTAGTTCCAGCTGGCTGGAGCGCGGGAGCAACCACAAGTGGCGTGGAAGCCCAAACAGCGTTTACACTGTTCAATTTGGCGACGAGGCTTGTGAATGGTTGCCATACCAGATTCGTCGAAGATGTGGAAGCCTGCACGAGGGGCGTTGTCCCGCGTGAAAAGGGCATGCCAGTTCTGATACGGTGCCCCAGGTCGACATGTCCCATGAGGTCGGACCTAGATTGGTATTGCGCCGGTCATACCGAGAATCTTGGCAGAGACCCAGCTAGCATCGACCGCCCTGGTGCCGCACACCGTAACTATCCTTACAAGTACGTTCGGTATCTGTAAGGCGACAAGATCCGAAGATGCCTCGAGTTTGACGTTATGACTCGCCAGCTTCGAAGAGCCATGTAAAGTCTCTTGTCGTGTTTTTTCGTTCTTTGCTAGCATAGCAAAGCCCGTTCTCACTCGGTGGAGTGAGGTTATTTCTTGGTTAAAGTAGCCAAATGTATACTCTAACTTAGTTCTCACGCCACTTGTGGAAAATTTTCGCCACAGGTGGTCCTTTTCAAGGCGAAGGAACAGTCGCTTATCAACTTTCGCCTTGGGGTTTTCTTTTTGTTGGGCTTTGGCTGCAGGTTGCGGCACAGCCTTCACAGTTGGGCCTGCTTTTTGTTGCAGTCCGTGTCTTGCCACCGTGGCCCAGGTGCTTTTGACAGGCAGAGCTGGGACGGTGGGTATTGTTTGTCTCCTGGCGTCGGGAGCCCTTGGGAGAGGGTTTGTCGGGCGAGGAGGGAGGACGGGTGGCGTAGTGGCCGGGCCCGTGGCCATGTATTGCGCAATGGCGGCGCGTAGGTAGACTCTCATGGAGTCTACGAATTGTCTATTTGACCCGTTGGTCAAAGGGAGGAGGGTGGCTTCGACGCCAGAGATGGCGGTGGAGCAGAGGGCCAGATTTGCCGCTATTTTGGCGGCGCGTCGTTTTTCGGCTTCGACAATTGGTCGAAGTTCGAGGGGACACTCTCTTTTTGTGGCAGCTTTGGGCTGCGACGTTGATGTTGACGCTGCTATGGGTGCAGCGTTTTCCGACGGTTTTCAGGTGGCCAGAAGAGGTGTGGACGATTCTCCAATCCCGTAGGGGACGGAGGCTTGTTGAGGGATTTCCTCAACAATTTCGACTGACCCGATCATGTCAGTATCGGGCTCAGTGATGGCGGGGAGGGCTTTTTCCTTCCCTTTGATTGAGACCTTGCTCATCTCCGCGCAATTCGGAAACTGGGCAAGGCCAGGTACTTGTTCGGGAGCCCTCGGGTGGACTCTTGTGTTGTCCAACTTGGCGTTGGGACGCTTTTTTCGAACAGGTGACATGGTGAAAATGCCAGTGACTTGATCACAATTTTTTGATAGAATGCGACGAGCGTGTGAGGGAGGGAGACGGGAAAAAGGTGAAGATTCGAAAATTCGGATTTCAAAAAATTGGCATGTTTGGGATTTGATTAGATTTTAGTTTGCGTAGGCCTGATTCACAAGGCTGGATTCTCAACAGCGCTAGTATTAGGGTCTTGCTTATCATGTACAAATAGAGTGAAGCGCGCATTAGATATAGATTGTGTTATGTTCAGTTAATTAAACCTAACCTATACCCACCAGACTCTCTATCACCTTGAAATTGCACCTCGCCCCCCCCTTAACACCCTCTTTCTTTCTTGTCCATGGTTCCTGTACCATGACTACATTTGCACCAGTATCCCATGCCTGCTGCAATGCCATATGCATATTTTGTTGTACTTAGGTTATGAGTAGATATGGAATGATCAATAAGCTATGGATAACAGAGAAGAGTAGAGGATGATAATCAGAGACTGAATATATGAATAACTTAATTAATACAATTGATGATGCTACCGAGGTAGACAGGACTGATATATATACATGCTGTACACCCATGATACAGTCCATGATCATATACAGTCAGACCCCTGTCAAGACAATCCTTGTTAAGACAATATTGCTGTTAAGACGATTTTTTTCACAGCCCCAATTACAATGTCTTAACAGGGGTTTGACTGTAACCAGAATGTTCCATAGCCACATCCCATTCCATTCTCTAACTTGTTGTACTAGTTGTAAGGGCTAGAAGTAGAATTGTATTTGAATTGTACTGTGTGCTGTGTATAGAAGATCTTAAACTAAAGAAAGAAGATGGAAGAGGAAAAGTCTTCCTTATATACATTGAAAGGTGGTCTGTGCTTTTACCAGACTATACCAAAATAGAGCAACTAAACAGTCACCTGATTGGTAACAGCTCAGATCAGTCACCCAAGCCCAAGCCTTGGCTGCCTTAGGCTCTAGCCTATGACATTACCCTCTCTGTCCCATTTCTTAGCTTTTGCTCTAGCTTTGTAAGCATCCAATGCACTGGTCTCTTGAAAATCATGTTGTGGGTGCCATGATGGTTTGGCATAACCTGTCCACTTCACAAGTACCTCTTTCCTACTGCCCCTTCCAATCTTTCTATTCCTTGAGTCTAGAATCTCATCAACTCCAAATTCTACATCACCAGTACTTGTTAATATTCCTGGAGGTTGAGAATCATCTGACTTCTGTGAAGGAAGAGGATCATCATGGGCTGGTCTTATGAGTGATGTGTGAAACTTATTATGAATACCTTTAGGAGTATCTAATTGTAACGGCTGTTAAGCCTAATTATCCCTGTAGCCTACGCTAGCTAGCGCAGGCAATGAGATCAATGGTGTAATCCAGAATCTTCTTGGAAGTTGTCGAAGAATCCAAACAATTCTGGTCATGGAGGGAATCCTATGGAAGGAGGAGTATTCTGGATTATATATATTTGTAGTCACTAGCTGTTAGAATTCTCTCTCTAGAGAATTATAATTAATATACTGTACCTACAAGATTGCCCATGCATTTTGTTATGAAACCGTGACATATTATAATTCTCTCCACAAACTTCAGAACCGCAGTCAGTCAGTCAGTCAGTCAGTCAGTCAGAATCGCAGTCAGAATCGCAGTCAGTCAGTCAGAATCGCAGTCAGTCAGTCAGTCAGTCAGTCAGTCAGTCAGTCAGTCAGTCAGTCAGTCAGTCAGTCAGTCAGTCAGTCAGTCAGTCAGTCAGTCAGTCAGTCAGTCAGTCAGTCAGTCAGTCAGTCAGTCAGTCAGTCAGTCAGTCAGTCAGTCAGTCAGTCAGTCAGTCAGTCAGAATTGCAGTCAATCAGTCAGTCAGAATTGCAGTCAATCAACTTTGCAAAGATGAAGTGGGATCATTGCAACATTTCTATGGAGGAAAACAATTTTCTTAGGGCAACATGGAAATCAGAAGATCAGCTAGCTAAGCTTCGGGAAGAAGGAAGCTGCTTCAGATGTGAGAAACGGGGATGTCAATCTAGGGTGTGCCACCTTCTTCCAGCAATTAATCCACGAAAGACTAAGAAAAGTTTACATATTTATAAAAAAAATATGAAAGAGGATCCGTATGGTGATGGTCTAGGTCCTATTGATCCAGCAGTGTACGAAGTGGATCCGTATGGTGATGGTCTAGGTCCTCTTAATCCGGCAGTGTACGAAGTGGATCCGTATGATGATGGTCTAGGTCCTATTGATCCGGCAGTGTACGAAGTGGATCCGTATGGTGATGGTCTAGGTCCTCTTAATCCGGCAGTGTACGAAGTGGATCCGTATGATGATGGTCTAGGTCCTATTGATCCGGCAGTGTACGAATTGGATCCGTATAGCATTTCTCCGAGACTCATAAACCGTCCTATCGAAATTCAGCAAATAAGAGATCGAGGAGAAACAATGGGTTGGTCAGCCAAGAGGTCTGTCATGGGGAGCTGTCTTACAGATCATGAAATGAGAAAGAACACATCGCCACCCCTTATTAATGCCATTACTAGTGATAGACCGATTCAAGAAGAAAGGAAAGATTTTGTGCAGCCAATAATATTGGATAAAAAGTTTTCAAAAAGTTTGACAGCAGCTGAACAAGAACCGAAGATGAATACAAATCCATTTTTAGTTAATGCATTAGTTAACGACGTCACTATGGTGCAAGCATTAATTGACAATGGATGCCTGTGTTCAGGTATCATTGATGAAGAATTAGCAGCCCTACTAAGTTTACCATGTAAACCTATCTCTCCCCGAACCCTTCAGACAGCAGAAAATTCATCTCAAGACAAGCCAATAGTAAAAAGTATCACTTGGGTCTCCATAGACCTTGATGGCTTTGTTACTGAAAAATTGTGGCTGTATGTAGTACCACACAGTACACATCAGATCATACTTGGGAAGAAATGGTTAGAGGACCAGGATGCAGTAATTCATTCCAAAGAGCAGCGGTTGGAACTCAGGAAGAGCGGTGGTTCTGTTTACAGTGTTCGACGCTGGCGTCAAAAACTAAGGGGAATAAAGGAGCCTAAACGTGCTGCTGTTGAGGCATTATCTTTTCTGGAAAAGGGAGTTCCCGTCTGCAAAGCCTCCTTAGACGACATAAATAAGGCACTCCGTACGAAACATTGTCTCAAGATCTCTGATGCTCGAGACCGATTACCGGGCCCTGTGAAGAAGTTCGCGCGCCTCTTTTCTGACGATAGCGGCGCTAATGATCTACCGCCTACACGAGATCACCTTGACCATGCTATAAACCTCCGAAATGAGAATGGGAAGCCAGTCCATCCGCCTTGGGGCCCTCTTTACAGTATGTCAAGAGAGGAGCTTCTAGTGCTTCGCAAAACATTGACAGATCTTCTGGGTAAGGGATGGATCAGACCAAGTAGTTCGCCGGCGGCCTCGCCAGTACTTTTTGCTAGAAAGCCAAACGGAGGGCTACGATTTTGTGTGGATTATCGCGGGCTGAATGCAGTCACTCTTCCAGACAGGTATCCCCTTCCATTATTTAAAGAAACTTTGCGACAACTTTCAAAAGCTAGGTGGTTCACGAAACTAGATGTGAAGTCAGCTTTCCATCGTATCAGAATCAGAGAGGGAGATGAATGGATGACTGCCTTCAGATGTCGCCATGGTCTTTTTGAGTGGCTTGTTACACCATTTGGTCTTGCGAATGCACCTGCAACCTTCCAGCGTTATATTAATGAGCAACTACGAGGACACCTTGATGTTGATGCGACAGCATACATGGATGACGTTCTAGTATACACAAATGGTAGTGAGGCCGATCATTGGAGAACGGTTCAAAGTATCTTGGGAAAGCTAGAGAAGGCTGGTTTGTACTTGGACATTGATAAATGCAATTTTCTATGTCGAGAGGTGAAGTATCTAGGATACATTGTGAGAGCTGGAGACTCGGTGACCGTAGATCCTGACAAGGTCAAGAGCATCATAGAATGGAAGCCACCTACGTCGGTTAAAGGAGTTCGATCGTTTCTCGGCTTTGCAAATTTCTATCGATGCTTTGTTGATAGATTTTCGGAGGTAACTGCACCACTGACCAGATTGACGAAGAAGGATTCAATTTGGAGATGGGGACCTGAGGAGAACGAGGCGTTCGAACTACTAAAGCAAATTTTTTCAACTGAGCCGGTGCTAGCGCAATGGGATCCCGAGCGAGACACAGTGGTGGAAGCCGATTGTTCTGGGTATGCATTGGGTGGATGTTTGTCTCAAGCTGATAAGCAAGGCCGGCTGAGGCCGGTGGCTTACTACTCCAAGCGACTGAGCGGAGCGGAAGCAAATTATCCGATACACGACAAAGAGATGCTGGCCATAATCACGTGCCTGCAAGAGTGGAAAGCTGAACTGCGTTCTGTTGCAAGGCCATTCACGATTTTGAGCGACCACAAAAACTTAGACTATTTCATGACCAAGCGACTACTCAATGAACGGCAGGCCAGGTATTACGATGTATTACATCAGTTCAATTTCACTCTGAAATGGCGACCTGGCAATGCTTGCGAACGGCCGGATGCTCTCTCAAGACGCGATCAGGATCAGCCCCATGGCCTTCATGACGAACGAACCACGGGTAGAATTATGCAACTGTTACCAACTGTCAAAGCTTTACCTGTCGATGCACAACTCGGTACAGCAGACCCAGCAGCGACAGCGAGAATATCTGACGACGATGAGATTCAAACATTATGGAATCAAGGAGTCATTTACGATAATGATTGGCGACGAGCGCGAGATGCTGTCCAGCACGGAGAGAGAAGTTTCCCACCAAATATCGCTCAGAAATTAACCGCTAACATTGCAGAGTGTACGGTTGCCGCAGATAGCGTTCTTCGTGGAAGGGAAAATCGAATTTGGGTTCCCGATTATGAGCCACTCCGAACGGCGATAATGCAGCGGACACACGATAGCTACCTAGCAGGTCACCCGGGCAAAGATACAATGATTGGCATACTTTTAAGGCGATGGTTCTGGCCAAAGATGAGGGAATCGGTCCGTCGTTTTATACGGAATTGTGATGTCTGTGGTCGTACGACAGTATGGCGAGAGGCGAAGGCTGGGTTTCTTCGATCACTGCCAATTCCTGACCGAATAGGAAGCGAGCTGACAATTGATTTTATTACTGATATGCCACCTTCTCAAGATTGTACAAATATAATGGTTATAACAGATCGGCTATCTAAAGACGTTTTTCTATTTGGTACAAAGACAATGGAGGCTGCACCAAGCGCTAAAGTTTTTGTCGACCGATATTATCGTTACTTTGGCTTTCCACGTTATTTGACAAGTGATAGAGGCAGTGACTGGATGGGAACCTTTTGGCAAACTTTCTGCAAGCTAATAGGAATAACTCAACGCTTGACCACGGCGTACCATCCTCAGTCAAACGCAAGTGAAAGAGCAAATCAGGAATTGTACAAGTACCTGCGAGCGTTTACCTGCTACTCACAAGATAATTGGATGGAACTGTTGCCTGTAGCCCAACTGGCACTAAATTCAAGACCAAGTTCAGCGATTGGAGGACTAAGCCCATTCTTCTTACGGCACGGATACGATTTGGACCCTCTGGCAGAGCCTACGCCTATCTTAGAGAATGGTTCCCGACACCCGGGACGACTATCTGCTCAGGATTATGTTAAGAGGTTAAAGGACGCGCAAGACTATGCACAGGCAGCAATGGCTTCAGCTCAACAACGAAACGAGGGTAATGCAAATCGTTTCCGAAGACAACCAGATCAGTATAAAGTTGGCGACAAGGTTTGGTTGGATCTCCGAAACGTGAAAACACCACAGCTCTCCAAGAAGCTAGCCTGGATACATGCAAAGTACGATGTGACCGCGGTCCCAGATCCTTTGACTGTGGAGTTGAACGTTCCTGGAAACATCCACAACCGCTTTCATGTCGAATTGGTGAAGCGGGCGGGTGCGGATCCCTTTCCGAGTCAGCGGCGGGACGATGCACAAAATCCCGCTATCCTTGACGATCTGGGCGAGCAAGAATTTGGAGTGGACTCAATAATACGAGCGAGAACAGTGAGACGTGGCCGTGGTAGTTTCAGGCAAGCCCTAGTTAAGTGGACTGGCTGGGCAGAACCAACTTGGGAGCCCATTGAATACGTGGCAGACACCGAAGCTTTAAAAATATTTGAGGAGACCTATGGTCCCATAACTTCAAATGATGGCCCTTCGGAAATATACTCAGGTAGATACGTTGGCCAGGCCGAGCCTCATGTCCAGAAAACGCGGAGGGAACGACGAAAAAAAAAAGCATTAAATAAGAAAATTAAATAAAATATTTACTCATTGAGGAAGAGAAGGGGGATTGTAACGGCTGTTAAGCCTAATTATCCCTGTAGCCTACGCTAGCTAGCGCAGGCAATGAGATCAATGGTGTAATCCAGAATCTTCTTGGAAGTTGTCGAAGAATCCAAACAATTCTGGTCATGGAGGGAATCCTATGGAAGGAGGAGTATTCTGGATTATATATATTTGTAGTCACTAGCTGTTAGAATTCTCTCTCTAGAGAATTATAATTAATATACTGTACCTACAAGATTGCCCATGCATTTTGTTATGAAACCGTGACACTAATTCATAAAAGTGAGCTGAGTCCGGAAATGTTCTAGTTATTTTGTACTTGGCATGTATCCAGTCAAGTTTCTTGGAGGGTCTCTCAGTGTTTATATTCTTTAAATTTAACCAGACCAGATCTCCAAGCTTATAAGTAGGTGCAGTATCTCTAGAATTGTTGGCATATTTTTCTTGAGACTGCTGGGCAACTGCCATTGATGTCTGTGCAAACTGATGCGCCTCTGAGAGCTTCTCAATAACATCCTGACCTCTTGAAGCTGGTGTTCCTGGAGAAGAGGGATTATGATCTGATACTAAAGATATAGAGATTGCATCATATCCATGGGTCATAAAAAACGGACTTATCTGAGTTGTGGTAGCTATTTTGTTATTGATAGATACCTGTGCTAGTGGGATCCAATCTTTCCAGTCTTACTGTTCATAAGCAATAAAAGTTCTCAGATAAGTTTCTACCTCTTGATTTGCTCTTTCTGTTGAACCATCAGTTTCTGGATGATAAGCTGTTGAAAGCCTCTGGTTGATCTTAAGTCTATGACATATAGTGTTCCAGAATGCATGAACAAATTGAGGTCCTCTATCAGAAACAATTGCCCGAGGAATCCAATGGTGAGGCAAGTAGTACTGAAAAAATAATTTAGCCAGTCCCTCTGCATCAAACATATCTGGGGGAACTGGTATTAGGATTAACCCTTTGCTTAGTCTATCTGTAATGACCAAAAGAATAGTTGTCTTCTCAGGACCAGAGGGAGGAAGGCCTGTAATGAAATCCATAGATATTTCCTGCCATATCTGTGATGGAATGGGTAATGGTCTGAGCAAACCTTTTTTCTTGTCTCTCCAAATAGTGGTTCTGCCACAAACATCACAATTTCTTACAAACCTCCTTACTTCCTGGTTTGATCCTGGCCAAAAAAACTTCCTTGACACTAATGAAATTGTAGCATCTCTTCCTGGATGACCCGAGAGGAAAGAATCATGAATCTTTTGTATAACAGCTGTAGTCAAGGGCTCAAAGTTGGGTAGCCAAATTCTCTCCCTATAATACAGAATATTTTCGTTAGATATTGCACATTCCCCTGTAGAAATCCTTAGCTCGAGGTCAGAAAGAAAAAGTCTATCTTGATTTTTAACTGAGTTAAATGCTCTGGTGTATCTTTCAATAGGCTCTCCTGATTTTAAGGCTTGATTCCACAAACTGCAAAGGTCTGCATCATCTTGAAATGGGCAAGGTAAGTTAGTAGTGACCATAGACTTAATCCAAAGTTGAGGTGCTAGAAGAATGTTTTCCCTAGCAGCAATCCTAGAATCTGAAGCATCCTTTGGTATATCTTGCTCTCTTCTAGATAGTGCGTCAGGTACAACGCTTGCCTTCCCTGGTCTATGCTTTAGTTTGAAGTTTAGAGGAGCAATTACTTCCATCCACCTAATTTGTCTTTCATTTAATACCTTCTTTCTTTCAAATGGCTCCAGGTTTTTATGGTCTGTAAGAATGGTAAAGGGCTTCTTTAGCCCTCTAAGCTCGCTATTCCATTCCTTGATGCATTTAATGATGGCTAAGAGCTCCTTGTCATGAATATCATAATTGCACTCTGCTGGGAGATGTTTTGCTGAATAAAATGCAACTGGTCTCCATAGTTTTGATACTGGATCAAGTTGTGTTAAGGTACCACCAATAGCCCATCCTGATGAGTCAAGCTCTAATTTGTGTCTCTAGATCTGGATTAAAAGTAGCTAGAACTGGTTCTTCCTTGAAAAGATTCTTGATATGTTGAAAGGAGTCCTCACAATCTTTTGTCCATTCAAACTTTTGATCCTTCCTGGTTAGATTTGTTAAAGGTCTGACAAGCTTTGCAAAGTCCTTGATGAAAAGCCTATAGTAATTTGCAAATCCTAGAAATGACCTTACTGATTTAACACTAGTAGGTGACTTCCATTCTGTTATTGCTTGCACCTTAGTTGGATCCATCTTGATGCCAGTTCCTGCTTCTATCACATAGCCGAGATACTTAGTCTTTTTGGTCTCAAATTCGCATTTTGAGATATCTAAGTGTAAAACATTTTCCTGTAGGCTTGTTAGTACCTTAGCTACCTTCTCTCTATGGTCTTGAAGTGTTCCCGAGGTGAATATAAGGATATCATCCATGTAAGCTGAGCAGAAGTTGTCCAAATACTCTCTAAGGACCCAGTTTATATACCTCTGGAAGGTGGCAGGAGATCCAGTAAGTCCAAAAGGACAAACTTTCCACTCAAATAGGCCATATCTTGTCCTAAATGCTGTCTTCCATTCTTCACCTTTAGCCATTCTGATCCTGTGAAAAGCAGCTGACACATCCAGCTTTGTGAGCCACTTAGCAGAGTTCAGAGCATTCAGAGTCTCTTTTATCAGAGGAAGAGGGTACCTGTCCTTCTTTGTGATTGCATTTATTCCTCTGTAGTCAACACAGAATCTTAGGCCACCTCCAGGCTTCTTTGCAAAAAGAACAGGTGCTGCAGCTGATGATTTGCTTTGTTGAATAAAATCTTTATCAAGTAGGCTAGTTAATTCCTTTCGAAGCACTAGAAGTTCATCATGACTCATGTTATAAAGCGGTCCCCATGGAACAGGTTTTCCATTTCCATTTTGATCTTGCTCTAAAGGTATCTCATGATCAATTCCGAGCCTATGAGGTGGTAGACTAGCTGCTTCTTTTGGATTAAAAACCTGAGCAAAAGACTTGTAAGAGTCAGGTAGCATAGAGGTAATTTCATTAATAGAAAGCTGTATCTTTGGCCTGAGCGATTTTTCTATGTCTGATAGTGAGGCGGCAAACACCTGCTCTGTTTTGCTTTTCCTTGCTCTCTGTGCTAGGCCTGTGAAAGTGGAGGCCATAACTTGACTGACAGTAAATGCATGAGCTCCTAGTTCCTCATTTCTCTTTTCTCTTTCTTTGTTGCTGATAAGTGTCAAGCCATGATGTTTGAATGTTGATTTAGAATTTATAGAGTCCAATTCAGCATGACAGTATTTTAACCAGGGCATACCAAGAATTAGATCCTCTGCTTGGTTTGGAATCACATAAGCCCAGGCCTTTTCGATTTTCAGGCCTCCAATATCTAGTTCGAAACAAGCTACTTGGTCAATTATGCTTGTCATGTTGCTTAAAACACCAGTAATAGCTCTTGGCTGTAAGGGAGAATTGGTTAATTTTAATTTTTGTAATTGTTTTTTACTGATACTTGCAAAGGCTGACAATCCGGGATCAATAAGTGTGCACAGCTGGTTGGATCCATTGATTAATGCAGTAGTTTGGAAAAGCTCACAGTCTATATTAGGCTTAAATAAATTCCATTCTTTAGAAAGACTACTTTTACTGCAGAGTTCCTTCCCAGCTTTTGGCTCCTGTAAGTGACTTAGTAGAGGAGCTCTTCTTTTCCCTCTCGTCCTTTCAATCCTTCGGGCTGTGCTATCCTGACTAATTCCACCTCTTCTTCCTCGGTGAGCTTTGCTAGATTTATGTTTGCTGGCTTTAAGGGTGGAAGATAGTTTCAATTAGGGGCAATATTTCCTTTATGTCCACACCTCACACAGAGACCTTTTTTCTTCCTAAATGCAAGTACATCTTTTGTAACCCATGATGCTCTTTGGTTTTTCTGGCCCTGGGTATTTGCTATAAAGGTAGATTTTGTTGGCTCCCAGTCCATTTTTGATGTGTTTGAGTTTTCCGAAGAGTTTTGCTGTCTAATCTTAGTTGCTGGCAGAGAGAAGGGTGGATTAATTTGGTCTATTGCTTACTTATCACTGTAAATAGTATGGACATAGGAAACAAATTCTGCCCATGTATTTTTTGATGAGCCGAGAAGCACTAGCTGGAGTTCTTTAGTGAGGGCATTCTTCAAGAGGGAGATTTTTTGACGATCAGATTAGGATGACCAGCCAGCATTTGCTAGCACTGTTTCAAACTTTGTGAGAAAATCTGGAAATGGTTCTTTCTCTTTTTGTTTCATTTGATAGAGCTCTCTCTCTGCCCTTGCTTTTTTGTTGGGATCTCCAAAGACTGTATTAAGATACTCCAAAAAGTCAACTCCTGTGCCTTCTCCATTTTCTGACAGGGTTCTTGCTGTTGCTGAGACCATCTTTATTGCATCACCATCTAGTCATGAGTAGATGTACATGGACTGGTCAAGAGGTGAGCCCAGGGCTACACCATCTCTTGAAAGCTTGTGGAGAGCTCCTAGGTGCCACTCATCCCACATACTCCTATCTCCTTTAAATTTGTGAAGTTTTGGTAGCCTTTCTTGAGTATCTTTAGTCTGGGGCAAACCAATTGTTGCTGGTGTTGGCTCAAGGGTTGTGGGTTTTGACTGCCTTGCTTCTTTGAGAGCCTGAGTGGTAGAATTTGCATGCTGTTGGAGGTTATGTATTATCTTGCTCTGTTTTTTCATTTCCTGACTTTGCTGCTCAAGCTGCTGCTGAAGTTGCTTTTAAAAATCCAAAAGTTGTACATCCTTAGAGTCTTCTCCTGTGATATCCATAGTGGATGACAGAGTTGCCAGTCTAGAATGAAATAATAATTGGTAGACAAATAAAAGGTAGCAGCCACAAAAGGGGATAAGTGATACAATTAATTAAACACCAAAAATATTTTGTGAGAGATCCAGTATAACAATACAACAACAGATAGAGGTAGATTTGGAAAGATACAGACTGTGCTTAATGTAGATTAAGATTATAAAAACAATGAGTTATAAGTTATAATGATGCATAAAAGAAAATAACTATAATGTTGTCACTAAATATGCTAATAATGTTAATGACTTTATAGTTAGTAGTACTATTATTATATAGTCAAAGAACTTAGGGATACTTATCATTAATCACTGAGGACAATAGCTTGATGTTATGTCAATGTCAATGAATTTCAATGAAAGGTGAGTTTAAGATGATGTAAGGGCTAGAAGTAGAATTGTATTCGAATTGTACTGTGTGCTGTGTATAGAAGATCTTAAACTAAAGAAAGAAGATGGAAGAGGAAAAGTCTTCCTTATATACATTGAAAGGTGGTCTGTGCTGTTACCAGACTATACCCAAAATAGAGCGACTAGACAGTCACCTGATTGGTAACAGCTCAGATCAATCACCCAAGCCCAAGCCTTGGCTGCCTCAGGCTCTAGCCTATGACACTAGTAACATAAAGCTCTTGGTGTTGATTGTAATAACAGTTGTGCAGGGACCACATGAACCCTGCATACTGAGCTAGTACATGGATATGCTATATCCCTGTAGATAAATAGGGATGGCCCATAGCAGCTCTGACAGTCATATCACAACAAGTTTCCCAACCTCTTCTGACATTCACTTGGTGAAAGTGGACGGTGTTGTATTTGTCTTTTGGTGCTTTTGTTAAGGGGGTTCCTAAAATTTACACAACATTGTTGAGTCCTGAGCAATGTCGGTTTCAACAGCCTTACCTTTTCTTTCTGAGTACGCTAGACCAGCGTGATAATCACGTTGTCTGCATTCTCTGATGAAATGAAGTTCTGCAAGTGTATGGGGCAGAATTATCCCGTTTTGTCGTCTTGTGTTAAGGGCAAAGAGGATTGCAGACACTGCACGTAAACAGTACCACAAAGAATTAATATTTTTCTATAGAGATTAACTACAGGAAATCTGTTACATTAAATATGCCCTATGCAGCTACCAGTGATCTTGATTCCTGACACATAATCCTTTGCTAATGAGTGATCTGTTTCCCAGCCTCAGCATAATTAACTGAGTGATTTGAGTTGTGAGAAATAACCCCATGTTAGATCACGTGATCGAAGTCCTTGAACGAGGCTGGGCTGTCTTTCAGGCCCAGCCTAATCGAACGGGGCACAGCGCGTAACATCTTGGCCGGGCCATACAGCTACCCTCATTTGAGTGGTGAGGTCCCGCGCAATTTGAGCACTTTGACACCTTGGCCTGGCACACCAATTATTACAACCAACCTCAGGTTGACACTAAAAGACTCCCTCGAAATATAAAAGAGTAATTGCTTTGTATTTCGACCTAAAGCTTTGCACAATAACTAAAAGAAAAGACAAGGAGAGAAAGAGGTCTGCAGCCTCGCTAGGCTGAAAGCTCCACCAGCTCGCTTCCGGGACCGATGCTTACTGAACCAGACTCCACATCACTTGATACCACAAACCTTTCACCTGTAAACTCAAGCTGTAACACTGATGTCTCATGGGTTCCCCCACATCTCCCACATTGTTGGCTCTGGGTACAGGAACACGTTGTGTGGAATCCTTAGCAACTTTGGTATTGCTCGATTGGTCATCAGTGTAAGAAGGGAATTGCCGGCCCGCTCTTGTCAAAGAGACGAAACTTTAAATTTGCTGGTTTTTTTTTTTGTTGGAAATGAACAATCCAGCTCGTTGAGTATCTACCATGTTTTGTTTCTATGGTCCGAACCTGGATTGGAATGAAGTAACAATTGTTATACTAATAAAGACTTAACAAAATTACAACACACATTTCCAGTCATATATAGACTATTCATAGTCCACTAGTGATCCAGCTCTGTAGAGCCAACACTAATTTCTTCTACTTGTGTCCTAAACAAAGCAAGTGATCTGTCTTCCCGCCTCTTGTTGAATATCCGAAGGCCTTTTATAGTCATAGACCCAAATAGGATGTAAATGAAAAAAAAAATCCGAAGAACACCATCACGTGACCTGTATCTTTCATAAAACATCATCTCATGCAGACTTCCTACCCAACTGGTGTGTTGTGGTTATGAGCTTTGCAGAAGTCACGTTGCAGAGTGATTAGGAGTGGATGATGTTATAATTTGTGGTTGGTAGTGAATAGACTCATACAATACTATGCTGTAGGTATATGGACAGAAAGTATAAGACTAAACCTGTGTCCATTTGTTGTGGGTACATCTATGAAACTATATACATGCTCACCTAACCAGTACACTAGTGATGTATGCTGTGGCCTTGAGCCACACGCAATGCCCTAGCCTCGACTACCTTGTTGTCTCATATCATAACATTGTGACCACTAACAGTCAAGTAAATATCTGACCCATACGTTATTTACCCCATGATAATAATGTATATATTAGGTCACAACAGGTACATTGAGGTTATAGCTAAGGCTGCTATCCTAGCCATGTTGGTTATGATTTTTTTGATCGTAACTGGCAATGGCTTGTGCCAGTGGTGATCTTTCCCCAATCTAGGTAACAGGCGTTTATCTTCCTTTGAGGTTGTCTGCGCCTTTGGGCGGCTTTTTGGAGCAGTTATTTTTGGAACTTACTCACTAGGCAGAGATGGTAGCTTGGACGCTTTGCCGACTGCTGTTGCCAAGGTCGAGATTGTGTCCTGAGGTTTTGGTGATAGATTGTTGCCGTTATCCTCAATAAATATGTAGTTCCTAAGCGCAACTGGTTTGGGAGTGCTTGCCATGGTGGGGGGCTTCTTACTTGGAAAGTTGGGTGCTTCTGCCTGATCTACTGCAAAGTGTTTAAAATGGAGACACAGAGTGTTGTGGACGTACGGACCCTATCACAGCGGTGGATCTGGTTTGCTGGATGCATAACAGGAATAAGTCACAAGGGTAAGTAATCAGGATAGGTAACAAGGATATGACTGTGCTGTGCAATGGGAGAGTAAAAGATTTTTATGTACACAAGAAACAACCAAATACCCAAACACTTCACACTAACCTAATATGGTACTTGGTCCTGTGACAGTACTCCCCCTCCAAATAATGTTTGGTCTCCAAACTTCAAGTCTCTAGGAAACTTGGCAAAGGTCTATGATGCTGAAATTGCCGGGGCCACGGAAGGCCTTACTGCAGCACTCCTCAACCCATTGGCTTTCTATGCCTCTAACGTCACTGTTTGCCTTGACAACCAGGAGGCTGCCCTCCGTCTTCTCTCTGATGTTCCCACAGCGTCTAGCTCAGCGAAAATCTTTCTTTTATGCAAGCTTGCAGCAAACTGGAAAATATGGTCACGTGGCCAAAACACAACGCCTGGGGAAGTGGCCATCTGATGGTGCCCGGGCCATGCAGGTATTCTGGGAAACGAAGCAACTGACGCGCTTGCCAAAGCCGCTTGTGCGGCTCCAGCTCTTCACTTGGTATTCTCTATTGCTGTAACGGCTAGTGAGCCGATAATTATCCTGTATCACGTGATGTTAATCACGTGATACAACAATTCTGTGAATGGCGAAACTTCACTCTAGTTTATTCTGAACATGACTAGAAGATTCTAGCAACTGGCAGTGAGACTGTGAACTGGTATCAGGGGAACATAACAGAAGCTAGTATCAGACAGGAAGGAATATTCTAGATAGCCTAATAAGTGTATAAATAGTTTAGTTAGGACACACATATTGTAGTATAGAAAATAATAAACAACCTTTGTATATTTGATTGCCCCAGCATCTATACCTCGAACTGTGACAATTGCGAGGGCAAGAGGAGAAGTCAAAGCCCAGCACGAGGCTTCTGTTGCACTTTACTGGGCAGAAAATTCTCCATCTAGATATAAAGAATTAGGAATTGGTCCTAATATTAAGATTACTGCCGAGCTCGCCTGTCTGGGGCGACACACACTATGTGTAACGGCTGGTAAGCCAATTGGTTCCTGTAGCGCATGTTGGCCAACATGAGCCTAGCCTGATATTGGTAGCGCACAATTGATCGACATCAATGCGTGGATATATGATACCACTCAACAGAATATCAAGGCATCGGCATCTAGCTTGGCAGGGCAGCAGTATTGGACCATACAGCTACAACACATGTGAAGAATCCCATTGGAACCGAGAGGGAGAGACTGTGCCTCAACCACATAGACAATGTATATATATGTATAGATAGAGACTGAAGTAGTTTTCTCTTCAGAATGATAATTTACATACTATCAACCACATAGTTGCACCAGAGCCTGTTCCTTGATCCGTGACACCACATAAGCTCAGACAACGGCCAAACCGTGACAGTCTGTGATAATCTCAAACAGAATATGAGCTCCGGCAAGCTCTGGGCGCCACTCCTCCAAGGCCTTGATGATAGCTAGTAATTCCTTATCATAGATGTCATAATTTGATTCAGCTGGGGTGTGTTTTGACGAGTAAAAAGCTACTGGATAAAGTATGTTGTTATTTCCCTTTTGAAGGAGCGTTGCCCCAGAAGCCCAGTTAGAGGCATCGGTTTCGACCACAGTATGTTTATGATAATCAAAATAAGTCAGAATTTGTGCTTGGGTGAAGGAGCTTTTTAGCTTCATGAATGCATGGACTTGATCTGCGGACCATATCCAGGGTGTATTCTTGTGTAGCAAACAAGTTAATGGTTTAATTAGACCTGAGTACCCTCGAATGAACCGTCTGTAGAAATTTGAGAAGCCAAGAAATTGTTGTAATTCCTTGATAGTAGATGGTTTTCTCCAGTTCAAGATTGCCTTTACTTTTTCAGGGTCCACGCTGAGTCCATTTGTAGAGATAATTAGCCCTAGGTATTTGGTTTGTTTTGTGTAGATATCTGATTTCGCAATATCAATTTGCAATCCTGCATTTCCCAGCCTGCAGATTACTTCTACTACGTGTTTAGTATGTTTGTCCCGGGTCTTCGAATAGATTAAAAATTCATCTAGATATGCGGTGCAGTACTGATCTAGCGCGTCATGCAGAATATGATTAATATAGTTTTGAAATGTGGCAGGCGCATTGCATAAGACAAATGTCGTAACCAGAATTTCATACAGTCCGAACTGCGTAGTAAATGCTGTCATCCTCTCATATCCTTCGGCAATACGGATGCAATTAAAAGCAGCAATGACATCCAGTTTAGTGTAAAACTGGGCGCCCGCTATTGAGTCCAGTGTTTCTCGAATTAGAAGAAGCAGGTATCAGTTTTTTATGGTAATATCATTGAGTCCGCGATAATCCTGACAGATTCTTATGCCTCCAGATGATTTGGGGACAAGAAGGAGAGGGGCAGCGGCAGGCGAGGAGGATTCCCGAATAAATCCTTTTTCCAGCATCTCATTAATCCATTTTTTTATGCAGAGAAGTTCCGCTGGAGAGAATGGTCGGTTTTTGCGGTGAGGTACCTGCTTACCTGGCGTAATTTCAATTTTATGATCCCAGGATTGGTGCGGCGGTAATGTGTTGGAATTCTTTGGCAAAAAATGCGCTGCATGATTTTGAAATTCTAGTGGTAATTTTTTCTTTATGTCATCAATCATTAATTCAGGTCTTAATTCAAGGAATTTATCAATGTCTGTTTGGTCTTCTTTTCTGCGTAAAAATTCTGAACGGATACGTTTATTACAACTTTTTAGGTTTAAAAAATTATCACCATCAGGAGAGGCTTTTTGTCACATCGTGCGCTAAGGATACTGGGGATCGCCGTCTGCCGAACGTAAAGTATTATTAACCGTTAGGATTATAGTTGCTAACGAAGGATACTTAGATATGATTCGATTGGCAAGGTGCCAGGTAGTCAAAGGTTGTAGAACTACAGAATAGTCGAAAGACACGAAGTCGTGAAGTCGAGTTGACAAGCAGGCAATCAAGGCTGATAACTCAGGGTGAATAGAAGTACGAAGAATGTAACGAATAACGAAAGACTGAGAATATAAGATTATAATATTATGTAAAGGCTAGATTGAGAGATCAAAGATCAAAAGAATGAAAGATTGAGAAGCTGGAGAGCTACTATGTGGCAGCTCCAGGTTCCTTATGTCTAACTCGAGACAGTACTTGAACTCAGCTAAGACTATGACAAATGTAGTTGTGACGCCAGCCCCTCCATCTCTAACTGTCGGAGTTTTCCCGGAAACCTTCTCAGTAAACCTTTTCCCAAAACCATTCTTAAAACCTTCTCTTATCACCTTTTCCTGAGAACCTTCTCCTTGAAACCTCTTCAAGGATACCTGGCCATAACACTTTTATTGGGAAGAAGGATGGATCGCTTTCAAATTTAGATGTGTTCCCGGTTGTCAAACTATCACCTTTGTTGTCGCTGTCATGGCAGCTATGAACGGTAGAATTAGGTGAACATTGAAAGTGGAAGTCTGAGTTGGGATGTAACTCTCTCCATGGAAGGCGGTGATGTTGGCAGTAAGGGGAGGCAAAAGTGAGCGTCATATAGTTCCAATCACAAATAGGATTGTGCAATCTCAGCCAAGGTATTCCTAAAATGATTGGGTTGCATTTGCTTAGGTTTGTGACAAAAAAACGAGAATTTCTGAACAACTGCCGATATTTAACTGAAAGGTGAAATAACGAGTGATGGCGGCCTGCGTGCTACCATCAGCTAGGCGCACTGAGCGTGGACTCAATAAAGGCTTAGTTTGAATTCCAAAATGCTTAACAATAGACTCTTCATCTGCAAACCCCATAGCTGTACAGCCGCTATCAATTAAACTAGTAATATGAAATCTTACTGGGTCACGAATGCGCAGATTGGAGAGGTGAGAATCAAGAAGCATTGAATTACTTGAGCTTATGAATCACAGCTCCAGCAGTGAGTTATCTAGTAATACTTCTCGAATAGAATCATCTTCATCCTCATACAAATTAAACCCTTGACAGCGACTTAAGGCAAGGGTTTGTCTTTTAACTCATGCTCGTAAATTGGAATCAAATTATCATTATTCTTTAAATTTTTAGATGCAGTATCAAAATGAGAATTGTCTAGCGCCCAAATTCGGGAAGGAATTGATGTTTGAAAATACTGAGGTTGAAAATTATGCGGAAATTGCTGAGGAAAAGGTTGCATCGAATTATAGTACATATTGGGTATCTATACAGGTTGTGAATTATAGGGCGGAAATCTTCTGTTACTGTACAATGTACGAGGATTGGGGGCAAAGGGTTGCAGTCGATTATTTGGGCCCCTGGGCATCGGCTGATTGGTGCCTCGTTTTGGCATCAGTATTGGGTCAAATTTTCGATGGTGATCTTTAGAATAATGTCCTTTTTCACCACAAATAACACACAAGCCGTTTTCTAGACGATTTTTTCGTTCGGCGCTTGTCAATTTCATCCTGCTTAAGTCTATAGGGTCCCCAAAATCAGCTGGCAGCAGGTTTATCGAGGAATTATTCTCATTCTGGTGGACTATATTGGGAGTCTGAAGCTTTGCTATATGGTCCTGTTGTTGAAGATTACGGGCAATATTATTGACCATTTCACTACAGCCAGCATAGTCATCAGCTCCAGGTAAAATAACTTGATTATCAATTACACTACTGAATTTTTTATTAAGCTGTTCTCGGAGCATGTCGACTTTAGTATGGTCATCATATTTAGCTCTTTCGGCTTAGTGGTCAAAATCAGCCTTAAAATCACCATAAGCATGTCTATCCTGAGAAAGGGTGTCCAGTGCGTTTTTGGCTGACTGAGTGCTGTCAAGTAAGATATACCAGGTGTCGAGTACTTGCCATAAAATTGCAGATGTCTCCCATGGCCACTTCTTTGAGTCTCCTGGATAAAAGTTCATTATTTGTACGCCATCTTGGGCCGCGTCCCATGCTTTTCCTGTGAGTTGACTTGTTATGTAGGATATTTGATGAAAACAAAGGGGGAAAAAATTTTCATCAATAAGCAGTACTTGTTGCATTTGAGTCTTCCAACGCTCATACATCACCTGCCGCTTTTCGGTGTCTTGTTGTAGGCCGCTGAACTTTTCAGGGTCCGATCTAGAGCGACGGGGGATACTGGACTCGCCGTCATTGATGGTTGATGTCTTCATATCCAAAAAATTGACTTTTGTATAAAGATCATTTTTTTCACTATTTAATTTTATGATATGATCATTCAATTGGGAAACTCTGTCAATGTCAACTGAGCGCTGTGCATTTAATTTGGCAACTCCAGTATTCAGGTTGCTAATTTCAGTAAGTCAGGAATCAAGTTGCTGATTCTTTGTTGTGATTGTCTGATTTAGGTTAAGCACCTCTTGGTGCGTGAGGCCAATCAAGCCTTGTTGTTCTGCAACTTGATGATGTAATTGTGTCAATTCCACATTGAGCTCAGAAATCCTAATATCCCTTGCATCTAATTGTGCCTATAAAGCACCAATCCCGGAATCAAAACAACTGAGTAAACTACAAAACATCACCTTCTCGGGTTAATAGTGGTGGAGGCTATTGCACTAAGTAGGGGGACGGGATTTAAATCTTCTGGAAGCTGGTATCCCTAAACTGCCGTGATTAGATTCGGCCAGCTTTATCGGAATGCAGTAATAATCTTAGAGTTCTAGGAATTGGATGCCATGCTGGAAAAAAATTGGTAAAACTTTTTTTTTGAGGTTTAATGTGACGAGACACAATATATAGATTGCAAAAAGTGTCACAGCAGTGGATCTGGTTTGCTGGATGCGTAACAGGAATAAGTCACAAGGGTAAGTAATCAGGATAGGTAACAAGGATATGACTGTGTTGTGCAATGGGAAAGTAAAAGATGTCTATGTACACGAGAAACAACGAAATACCCAAACACTTCACACTAACCTAATATGTTACTTGGTCCCGTGACAGGCCCTCCATTTTTTCTAGGTTCCCAACACAATCTTGTGTGTATGTAAGAAGTTGGAATAGGTAATATGGTAGCGCTTCAGGCTACCTTTGGAGACATGAGCAGCTGTATGGCGTGGGCGCAAGGAGGTTATTGGGGGTTTTCTATGCCTAGATGGCGCCACACTCGTTTATGCTGTGGCTTAGGCTCTGTGTTGCTTACACTTGTACTTGTAGCGCACATCTCCCACACTTTTAGCTTTAGTCCGAACATGACACTCTTTTAGTCAACTTCTACTTTTGTTCCATGAATATTGCACCCATTTCATTGCGCAATATTTCCAACACAAAGGCAGTAATAACAGGCGTGATATTTTCCAACAGAGTCGCGATAGCTGCTGCTGATTGCTTCTCTTCTTTGCTCTTAGCCCAGTGTTACAACCGACCTGAGGATGATACGGGTCTCTAAGAAGAAGTTGTATTTGGACATTAGGCTACAATACGTAGGTAGGAGAAAAGACAAAGAGAAAGGAAATGCTGGGAGCTACAAGCTTGAGGTAAGCTCGACCGCGGCTCCACTTTAGTCCGGCCTGCATCCCTGTTATACATTATCATGTGATCCCGGATTATTCTACCAGTCTACCTCCAAGTGCCCTAGCAAGTCCAACCATAACACCCAGGAATCAATTAGTCAAGAAATTCCTGGGCTATATTAAATCTTTCTTTTCTTTGTTGTTCTGCTTTTTGCATTGTATTCATAATGCCAAGCATACTTGGGTGAAGTTGCCCTCCTGAATTTGAGGGCGTTGTCAATGACAATGCAACAGCTAGGGCCATTGCGCCAATTGGATATTCCTTTAAAAAAGGGTAATGAGTGATGCGTTGTGGGATGAAATATGGTAGAAGGTCCGACATTGACAAGAGGATGTCGATTTTAGATATGCTTAAAGTTGTTTTCGACCTAGATTTGGTTGCAATTCCTCTTGGCTATCCTGCATATTTAGAGCATACCGAGCAACTACCCAAGCACCAATGGAAGTTGAAGAATTTGTCTATGCTGACTGGTAGCAATTGGAGATGAGTAGTCTACGTCAACTCTATATTGAGTGCTGTTCGGCCTGGTCTTTCTAAATTGCAACAGTTGGTACTCCTGTAATTACAAATATCACACCAAGTTTCACCTTGGTAATGATAAAATGCACTCAACAGCCTCAGGGCTGAAAGAACGTTATTACTTTAGTAGTATGATAATAAGTCTCCCAATCATGTATTATTTTTTCAGCTTACTATTTGTAACAAATGATCTGTGCATAAAGCTTACTTTGTACAGCTCCTCAAGCTTCAGAACAACTTAGACACCGAATTTCATTCAGGTGACTATTTTCAACGCCTGTTAGTGGTGTCCCCTACAAACCTCCAGCTCTCACTGTAGAGTCTGCAGAGCCAAGATTGAGTAACAAGTCCTCACTTTGATGAGGATTCCCAATTGCTTTTGCCGTCTGTTTTGTCTTCATCTCTCAACACATCCCCCTATCACCATTATCATGAAGCTAACCACGATCAGATTAGATGGTAGGATCGAAGCCCTACTCATCACCCACGCTTGGTCATGGAGAAGCCATCCGATGAGTTTCTGGAGCGTACCCAGCACCTGATACTGAGATGGTGGATAGGATCAGGTCGGCCTCGAATGTGACAAAGAAGGGAGATATAGATGAATATGCGCACCTCATGTGTTCCAGCTGTCTAGGCATCGCCTGGCTGCAGGTTCTTTGAGAATTTTTCCCGCACACAAAGTTTCCACTGCTACCATTTTGTTTGTTTGTTTTTTTTTTTTTTTACTTTTGGTCCTGAGCTAACGCTATCTTTTCCACATTGGGTCAAGGACCAGTGGAGCCGGCAAGGATCACTGCGTACATGCCCAACTCATTCCAACTGCATGAACTTCTACTGAAATTGTAGAAGTTAACAGCAAAACTAAAATCAAAAACATAAATCAAAACCTGAAATCAAATTTGGAAGAAATACTGTTTGGTCCGGATCCCGCGCTTCTTGCCTGTTCCCTTTCCTGCCACATCTTCCAGGTGACTTTTCCTTATCTCTGCTGAGAGCGAAAGATTAGTTTGCAGATACCATGAATTCAGCTGGTATCCTGCTATAAATATTGAAGCTCTTTGTAGACTTCACCGAGGGTTGCTGTACCCTCAAACTTCTTCTTCGGATCCCAGGATTCCGAAACCCAATCCCTCGGCCATTGAGACATCCTTTTTTGAGGCCATCATTGCCTCTTCGGCCCTTTTGGCTGCAACCCTAAATCGAGCCACTTTCGCAAACTCCCCTTGCTGGATCTGGTGGATCTGCGCGAGCTGCTCTTTTGTCACCGGTCCGGACTTGCTGGGTCTGGCTATGCAGGCCCGGGAATCCGATCGGTGAGGTCCCCCACAGTTTTGACACCGGGTGAGGGCCTTGCACTCAGAGTCAGAGTGCATATTAGATCCACATTTCCAGCAAGCTGGAGCGCGGGAACAACCACGGGTGGCGTGAAATTTAAGACACTGTTTGCATTGTTCGATTTTGCGACGAGGTCGGAAGAGCTTTGCAGCTCCAGAGTTGTCGAAAAGGCGGAATCCAGGTCGAGGAGCAGATTCTCGAGGAAAGAGCGCTTGCCAATTTGAGTAGGGCGCCCCTGGTTTGCTAGTCCCATGAGGACGAGCCAGAAAGGGAACCAACTGGGTCACTTGCGTGACTTCGTCGGCAACCATCTTTGCTGTCATGGCCATCGGGCCAGCAAGAGTTCGAATTGTCTCCGGGACGGTGGCAATTTGCATGGCAACCAGATTTGATGCTGGTTCCAGTTTGATTCCAGATTCGCTCCGTGATGTGGAGGAATCTAGGAGCTCTGTTCGAGCGAGTTAATCCTTTGCGGTTATTGCAAAGCCGGTCTTTACCCGCTGAACCAACGTGATATTGTTGGCAGCGGTTCCCAGCGCCTGAGACACCGCTAGCCTTACTCCAGCTGGAGAAAAGAGACGGTGGGAATGGAAACAGTCAAGGCGCAGAAAAAGTCGTGAATCGGCCTTTCCACTCGAGTTGGCACTTTTTGCTTTCTGGGCGGGCGGTGCTGCCTTTTTTGTCGATGGCCCAGCGCTGCTGACTAGGCCTGCCCGAGCTACGGTGGCCCAAGTTGTCTTTGGGGCCGGAGCCTGGGTTTTCGTAGAGTTAGGTGCCCTAATTTCTGGAGCCCTCGGTGAGAGAGGGTTGGCGGGGCGAGCAGGAAGGACTGGTGGTGTGCTTCCTGGACCGGATTGAACGAACTGGCCAATAGCTGCTCGTAGGTAGACTTTTATACTGTCTACGAATTCTTTATTTTCGCCGATCGAAAGAGGCGAAAGTGCTGCTTCAACACTGTTTATCGCAGTCGAGCAGATGGCAAGGCGGGCCGTAATTTGCGTCGTACGTCGCTTTTCGGCCTCCATCACGGTTTGCAGCTCCGGAGGTAACTCCATAGCTGATGTCGATGCTGCGCCTTCTGAGGCTGGCATAGCATTTTTTTCCGGCAGACGATTCTGCACGTTCGATCGTCCTTTCTCTGACGATCTCCTTTCCTTTCCTGGAGCTGCTTGCCTCGAGGGCCAGCTCGGCGGGTTTCGCGGTCTGTTGACCGTTCGTTTCTGTTCTGATCGGATCAGAATCAGTCATCTCTTGGTCGGGAAGGGTGGAAGACTTCCCTGGGACAAAGGCCTCACTCGCAAACAAGCTTGATAGTTTTTGCGCGAGGCTAGGAGGTTTCGGACACATGTGTGTCCGTTCAAAGCCGACAGAAATGGTCGACTTTGGTCGTTTGCTCTTCATCGGAGGCATTTTGGGACGCCTTTCGATGGTCATCAATTCGAGAACTCAAGCACAGGAATAATTATGAGAAGGGAAAAGGGAAATAGGGAATTTTCGAATTTTCGAATTTCTCGAATTGTGCGTTTTGTTTGTTCATTAAAGTGCTAGGTGAAGTAACTACCGTCGCACTCCTACTGGAGCTTGAGCACGAGTGAGGTCGGGCCGGATGAGGTTAACTACCGTGCAGTACAAATGCCTCGTCCCACCTAAATGACCGGAACCATGCCAAAATGCATCTATGTGTTGAACCATGACGAAACTGCTAACATTTTGTTTTTTTTTGGGTAAAAAGTTACACGAAAAAGATGGCTGAATTCCACGGGTAAAATCTGAGCTGAATGGCTATTCATCACGGACAATAAATCAATGATATTTTATGTAACAAAAGAGGCAAGAGGCACTGTACAAGTTGTGGCTTTGGTCAGAGAGGAGCCCAATGTACTAGATAGTCATAGACTGAAGTAGTACAATAAACACAAAGACAGACTGAATCTCATTCCCAAATATCACTGTGACGTATGTTTGATGTCACAAAACTGTAACCCTTATCTAAAATCACAGACCAACCGGAAGTACACTAAGCTACAATATAGCAATAATACCGTCAAAACCTTTCTGAAAACCTAGCACGATGTCTCCCTCCGATACATGCGCCTACTCTGATGGGTCATCTGAAGGCCACGGACGATCATCGTGGGGATATGTCCTCTTAATCGGAGGACAAACAATCGTACAAGGTCACGGTCGTCTACATGGCGGTGAAGTTTATGATGCAGAAATTGCAGGAGCAGCAGTAGCACTTCGGAAAGCTATGCGCGCTCGAAAGAATAGAGAGAGAATCTTCGTTCTTTTTGACAATCAGGCAGCTGTACTTGCGCTTCGGGCGGGAAAGTCATCATCGTCGCTGCAGATAACCCGCGTCTTTCACTAGTTCGCTTCAGAAGCGAACGTGACAGTGAGGTAGGTGCCTGGACACTCCAATATTAATGGCAACGAAGAAGTGGACGTAGAAGCCCGAGCCGGTCTTCAGCTGCTGCCAGATAGACAGACGCAGCCAGTGCAGACAACGCAGGCATATATACGCAGTTTCATGGACAATCGCCGACAGAAACTGGTGGAAGACTAGCGGAAGAAGTCGGGTCCGGACAGATATCGAGAGCTGGACTTACAGATGCGACGTCGGAAACCCCCAGAACTAGGGCTCCCTCGAAGATTACTCCAAAGGCTCCTGGCAGCAAGATCAGGACATGGAGACTTTGCGGACTATTATCGCCGCCTGAACCATGAAGACGCGAAACTGGAATGCGTCTGTGGGCAAAGGACAACGCCATCTCACTTTGTCTGTTGCCGGAAGAATGCCCAGGTTGAGGAGATGCATGACCGTGGAGGACTGTACCAACCAACTCCTTGGGCCGGAAGGTCTCGAGAAGTTGAAAGAATCTGCAAGGATTACCCGCTGCTTTGGGAGCATGGATGCAGACCCGCCCTCAGCTGGATGCGAGGGCCGAAGGGATTATTTTGTCAGGACGAGAGAAATGACTGAGGGGGGCATAGGATGAGAGTTACTAGCACCGCTCTTACATGTTAATTTGCTTTGTTTCAGTTGGTTTTGTTCGTTATTTCTTTTGGTTTTTGGTTGTTGTAATCAGAGTTACATAGTGACAGTGTAGTGGGAACGAGTAGGGCATAGCTATTTAGAATGATCCTTACCAAGCCCACCAGTCCAGTGCCATAAGGTGCTGGGCTGGTGCCTGGGACCTTAGAATAAATCAATCAATCACTTTTCTGATAATCGAGCACGACCTTGGGGGGAAGTCGGAAGGAGGCTAGAAAGTTAGATTGTGAATTTCCCGAGGTACTTACAAGTCTGCAGCGCCCAGCTTGCCGGCCTCTACAAACGCTTCATAAGGGTTGCTATGTCTTTGGATTTAGTCCTCATGTCGGTATTAGGAGAGCCCCGCACCCAGAGGTGTTTGCGATTTTTCCCGGCAGCCACATATCCGCAAGTGGCCATCGCTTCCTTAAATGGATAAGGGAGAAAATAAAGGGAAAAGGGCTCCTCTAAGTGTTTGATCGAATGAGGACTTGTGAGGGGTGGTACTGTTTGAGGCAAGCTGTATAGGTGGCACAAGAGGGGATATTCTACTGATATGTGTATTTTGGCCAATACGCATAGAAGACCTGCGTGTCATATCTAGTTTAAGATTCAGAAAGGAAAATAATGATAACTTAAAATTAATAACAATATATTAGACACTGAGGGTCAAATGAAAAGTGTAAAGTAAAAGTGTAATGATGAAATCTCTGCTTCTCGACTCCTCTTCGGCCTTGATGCTATATACCCATCTAAAACTATTTCTGGGGGAGAATATCTTCTTGTCTCTCAAAATTACGTATAAAATATATATTATATGTGTTAGAGATCGAAAGATCTCAAAGATCAAGAGAGTCAATCCTGGAAGATATGTCATTCTAATATCTAATGATTCTCATTACTATATTCAGTAGGTTCTAAACTGTCAGATGTTTGACACAATACCAAACTGAAATTTAAGCGCCTTGGCCTACCAGCATCAGGTGATCCAGAACATTAGAGAGCGATATAGATTTTTACTGATGAACAAACAGGCTGCACCAAAATGGATTTCAAAGATAAACCTTAATCATCCACCGTAACCTAATCAGGGCCCCAAGCAGTGTCTCCATTCAGCTAAGAAGCAAGCATATCGGGCTTAATTCCTACCTGTGCAGAAGAAAAGTACTTAGAGTAGAGAAGCCAAGCTGTCAATGTGGATATCTGTCACAAAACGTCAAACAGACGGTCTTGAATTGTCCTCAGTGGGCTAAGGGAAGAAGAGAGGTGCTGCAACAGGCAAAAGACAAGTCTTTTGGAGCCATGATAAACAGCCCTAATGATACAGTGAGAGTTACAGAGTGAATACTCGGTAACGGTTGGCTTGAACAGTTCCGGCTTACAGAAGAAGTTGAGATAAAAGCTAATGAAAGGATAGAGCGATGTGAAAAAGGAAAAGACAGAATGAATACTAGTAGAACAGTGTAGGCGCACTTCCTGACGTAAAACTTAGAAATCTGATAGACACAAGATGGGAGTTTTTGGGGGGCTTAACCGAATTGGTTTACTCCTATGTAAATATTACAGCTAGATAACCCTGAACGGGCCAAACGAAATCAAATCAAAAGTTAAATCCAAAAAACCAAAGTATCAAAGCACGCCCTCGTCATTCATTCAATGGCTATGCGAATAATATAGCACAGATTTTTGGGATTTGAACTGATTACCACAAGCCCCAGATTATATCCTTATCCTTGTGAAATTCAAACTTGCTAAAGATGCGGAAGGCATCTGCGTCTGCCTCTGAGTGGCTGAGGGGAAATTCGCTAAGGGCCAATAGATGCAAGTCCACAAAGAGTACCGGCCTTAGTGTGGATTCCGATGAAGTGGTCACTATGACGAGTATTAGGGTGCCATCTGGTGAGGTACAGCATACCACTTTGTTCTTGTAGCGCTTTGGAAGGGATACATCTCTGTATCTAATAGTCGGAAAAGTCTTGGCTAAGAGTTAGAGATGCAAACTGGATGGGCCCGAGTTACCTGTGTTCTTTTGGAAAAAGAGAAAATTAAAGACTAACCGACAAAAGAAGTATCAGTAGCTGTGGAAAAGAGCTTAATGTTAGAGTCGACTATTGGTGCCATGAAGAGGTTGGATAAAATGAATACAAAAGCCTTAAACTGTATCATCATGAAGTTCTTTCCCTGCCGGTGAACGGTAGCACATGTAAAGCAACGCGGGGTGATTGGAATACAATTGAACATTTGTAAACACACGATTTCTCCTCTACTCTAGCATTACTTACCGTCACTAGAGTACTTGATGAAGCTCGCCGTGATGTTAGACTAGTTTAGGGTCAAACAAGATCGCAGCCAAGTAAATTCTGAAGGATAATTCTTGAAACTGCTGACTCACTCGGAGGGACAAATTCCCGAATCTGTATGATAAATGAATTTCCAATATTAACTGAGGGGACCAACTTGAATTGTTAGTGGTCGTATTGGGAGGCAACAGTTACGATTATGTTCAATAGCGGTACGAACGTTGACACCTCGGAGCGCTCTATCAACCGTCTACAATTCGCCATCATGAAACAACTCATGAGATGTTCTTGAACTCTACCTCATCTGCATCTCCTTGCGAAAATGAAAACAAAAATTCCAACATAAAAATCAATATTCCTATCCCTCTCAAATAATCAAGCTCATGGTTTTTAATATATACGCCGCCAGATAATTAAAAATGTCTATGAGTCGAGCTACTGAGCTGACCCTCCTGAACTGGGTGATTATTCCAAAGCTTGACAGCTGAATTTAAATTAACCAATAGATAGGTAAATACTTTTCCTTTGGACAGTGAGGTAACTACTGTAGAAGGTCTGTCAGATGGAACTGTTTTTGCCAAGATGATCGGTATGTGCTAATTGGGAATTGTATTATCATTCTTTACAAGAGTTTGCTTTACTGTGCCAAAAACTTACCTATTTTTACAGGAAATATATGTCCGGACTACGCTACTATCGATCTCCAGCAAAATATCGGACCTTCAAAATGGATCAGCAACAAGAGAAATCTAGAGTCTGTCCACAAATTACTATTACGATATATCGCTGAGAAATGTCCGAACCTTGACTCACTTGCTTTCGAGAGCAAAATTGATTTAAACGCAATAGCAGAACATGGAGACTCCCAGGAGACTAATAAGCTTCTAACTATGTTTCTCATGGCAGCAGTAGAAGGACCTAAAAATCGTGACTATATAAGCCTCATTACGACCAAACTAGATACACCAGCTCAAGAAGAAATCAAGACCATCATAATGAGAGCTAATGCCACTATACGACCATCAGCTGACACTAAAGAGTCCCAAAAGGCACCAGACAAAGATAATGATCTTGCTTTAGAAGAAGCACACGCAAACTTGTTCGCTGAATACGAGGCCCTTAAAAAAAAACATGCAGACTTCATGACAAGATTCGAAAGGCTTACTATAAGTCATGAAGATCTTATCCAATACAGTAACGAGGCAGACGCCCGGCTAAAGGCTCTACAAGATACGGGCGTAGGAGATCACGCTGACCATATGAAAAATCAGGTAGAAAGGATACTTGAACTCGAGGATATTATAGCAGCTCAGGAACAACAAGTTGAAGCTGATCGAGTATTGAAGGAAAAGCAAATTCGAGAACTAATTTCTCTTCGACCGATGGCTGCCCTTTTGACAGAGTGTCAGGATGAACTCAAGGTTGTCAAAGTTGAAAACCTTAACCTCATAAAAAAAGCCAACAAAGTCGATCACTACATCAAGAAGCTAGAAAACCACACATCGCTCCAGAGAGAGAATTCTGAATTAAGGGAGAGGATAGACTTGCTCGAAGATAATCAGAAAGACTATGATAAAGTTCATGAAGAGAACACAAAATATAAACTGACAGCGACCGAATATGGTAGTCGCTTCCAGGAGCAAGAGCTTGATATTGTTGAGCTATCTAGCCAAAGAACTGCATTAAAGCAGGAAATACAAATCCTGAACGAAAGAATCTCAGAGCTTAACGAAAGGCAACGTCATGACGAAAAATTTATTAATGAATTGCAAGAGCAGATGCGAACATCATTAGGAGCCCTTTCACCTGTGTCTGCTGTTCCTGGTCAAGTTGGATTAAGCCTCGAAGAAGAGCTCGAACAAGTCGAGGAAACACCCACTCATTCTTTGGAGAACGTCAGACTCAAAGCTGAGCTCAAGCTTCTTCAGAATAGTATTGGAAATTCAAAAATTACACAACTTAATATTGAGCTTGCTCAGTCAGAAAGAATTAAGAAACAACTTGAAGAAAAATATCAAGAACTACTCGAAAGTCATTCTGTGGGACAGCAACAGTTGAATGAAATTTTGGACAATATATCAGGTGAAAAGTTAGTAAAGTTCACCATCCATTTATCAGGCCAGATAATTTATGCGCTGATGGATTTTATGCAGGAACGAATCCATTATCGGTACTCGAAAACTTTTTATTGAGGCTAGTCAAGAATTGATAACAACAAAATCCAAGCTTGCAAAGCTTCAAGTAGAATTATCCGAGCGCGAGCATGAGCTGCTAGAAAAGAAATCCAGTTCCGAAACTATTAGCGATACGGAGCACGACAAAATTCGAGAAATCAAAGGAAACAACAACACTCTTGCATCTGACCTTCAGGCAGAGCTGCTTACTCTTCAGGACAAGTATAATACGATACTAGCCGATTTCAAATCTCAGAAGAAGCATCTTGATCATGTAAAACTGATGCAGTATCCTGATAATGACATGGCATTGCTAACAGGAGAGAAGCTCGAGAACGCTGGCTCAGTCCAATCTCTAAATAATCAAAATACGCAAGATGAGATATTTGAGGTACGTCAAGTGTTATACGCAAAGTGTGCCAAGACTTTCTTTGAAATAAGCAAGACGAGAATACAGGAATCTTGCATTACCTTCTATGTCTAAAGTGAAAAGCTTATACTTGTTTCCGATTTGCATTCACCAATTATTTTATATTTATGGCTATTTTGCTCTCTACCCAAGTGGATAACTTGCAGGAATGAAATAGAAAATCGTTATATTCTAAGGCCCTCTATCGTGTCTGAGCATGAGAATATATATGTATTTACTATAATGGCTAACACCAGGCAGACAAATGAGCATGATAAGACTATACAGCCAAATGAACAGAAACCTAAAACATTATCTAAAGAAAATGTTAACATTCTAAGTGTAAATTTAAATTCCCTCCAAAGAAGCCCAAAAATAGCGGAGAATAGCTCATGTATCATATTGCATCAGCATCAAAACACTTTTTTCCTAGAATTTTCTTTTGTAAATGGAGTATGAGACTTAAAACGTATACTAACGCAATTACAGTTGACGAGTGAATGCCAAATAAAGAATTTGGCTCGTGAAAACGCCTTGATTGCCACTGCATGGTATGACTTAACTAATAGAATACAAAGTAATCATGTCGTTCTGCAGCGGAGACAGGAGGCCCCGAAAAGCTGGCTTAACAAGCAGAGGCAGATGGTCGATACGACCGGTAGACGTTAATCTTTTTCAGAGAGAACTTTCAATTTGAATGTTGACTTGTGTCTCACGTGCAGTTTATTATCCTATCCCTAAATGCTTGTTATTACTTAAGACGAGGAATTAAAATTCATGTTAGTAAATAATTCATAAAGTTTTGATAAGCTATAAATACGTAAATATAAATATGTTTTTCGATAAAGAGTTAGAGATACCAAAAGCGCATATTGAATTTCTCCAAATTCTGAATTTATTAACTGAATGTTTGAAAAAAATATTTCAAATACACGACAGCTATACCAAATTAAAAAATTGATTCTTTGTGATGATATGAAGGAGATTCTGAAACTCAAATATAGGACTAACTCATTATCCTTCTTGTCTGAGGTTCCCGACAAGATCGATTCTCTCTCTACATGTGTGGATCCCGGATAGATCTACAGGGCACGAGTTAGCCGGATGTAGGAAACACGGCACACACGTAATCGTAATTATTACATGACCTCACGCACAGGAAATCGCATGGTCAAAGCTCGCAACCACAGCAATAGATCTACTAGTGTGAGGAGCAGGGAGGAATCAATGTATATAGACACATAGATATCCTACACTTGAGGGATATAGAATTTACTTATAAGTCTCAAGCTCTACACAAGATCCGTTGTAGTTAGGAGCCACAAGACACCACGTGATAACCTTTCATTCTTATACCCACCACACCCTTTACTAAGTATACATCGCGCGCTCAGAAACCTCAACATACTATCATGCGTTGCATGCGCGATGCACCATTCACAATTTATATATATTTATAAGACTCGATAGGTGTCACCTTTCCTCCTTGTAGACAATCTCAATCACCATATCAGACCTCACCAATCTATCCTATGACCTTTACCTTGACATATTATCAACCTAATCATCTATATTTACGACCCTCGCGCATAAATTCTACACTCATTCCGATTAGTTGGCTCCAATTCAGGTAGTATGTGTGTGTGTATGTTTTTTTATTGTGCTACTTGAGTCTATGAGTATCTAGCACATTGGGCTCCTCTCTGACCGAGACCACAACTTGTACAGTGCTCCTTGCCTCTTTTGTTACTTCAAAAATCATTGATATATACCCCATGATGAATAGCCATTCAGCTCAGTTTTTACCCGTGGAATTCAGCCATCTTTTTCGTGTAACTGTTTACCCAAAAAAAAACAAAATGGTAGCAGTGGAAACTCCGTACGCGGGAGAAATTCTCAAAAAACCTGCAGCCAGGCGATGCCTAGACAGCGGGAACACATGAGGTGCGCACATTCATCTATATCTCCCTTCTTTGTCACATTCGAGATTGACTTCATCCAATCCACCATCTCAGTATCGGGTGCTGGGTACGCTCCGGAAACTCATCAGATGGCTTTTCCTCCATGACCAAGGGTTGGTGATGAGTAGGGCTCCAATCCTACCATCTAATCTGATCGTGATTAGCTTCATGATAATGGTGATAGGGGATGTGTTGAGAGGTGAAGACGAAACAGACGGCGAAAGCGATTAAGAATCCTCATCGAAGTGAGAACTTGTCACTCAATCTCGCCTCTGCAGACTCTACAGTGAGAGCTGGAGGTTCGTAGGGGACACGACTGACATGTGTTGAGTGTAGCCCCCCAATTCAGGTAGTAGCAAGAGTGCAATTCGTACTGAAATTTATATATAACTAACACGATGATGCACCCAAAGTAGAATTTTAAAAATCATTATCAGTGTGGATAGCAATTCTCAAAATCATGTGCTGCTCAACGACGGCCACTGTTGGTATGACAAAGGTCATACACCAAAAGTCTATTAGTTCACTTAAATCTATGAGAGTACTTGTGTAAGTATTTCGAACTATCGTTCAGAAGAAATGCGCATTCATCGTTCATTTTTTATCTAGTTTACAATGATGCTACAAGATGTTAACCATGTTGCGTTCGGATAAAGTATTATCCGAATGACGAAATCCATAACGAAGGAAACCGTTTGCATGTAAACCAAGAACCATCAACTACAAGTAAACCAAGCTAGAGATGCTATCCCAACAGCCACTCCCATCAATTAATCGACCAGAATGAAGACTTCGTTCAAATCCCTCCTCTCCTCGACTCCGTCCTAAACCAAGAAAATTTTCTCAACTCTATGCAAGGGCGTAACGATGTAGTTGGTCATATTATTCTCAGCCATGAAATTATTTCCCTAGCAAGCTCATTCAGACAATTGGAGAATGAACTTCGCCAGCATCAAAATGACTTTGACACATTGCCTGAAAAGAATCATGAACTCTTTAATGAAGTTTCTGAATTTAATACAAAGCCCACTACCACTGAAAGATAAACTTCAAAGCGTTATATCTACCGGTCTGCTCAACACCCTGATCCAGATAATTTTTCTACGAATAACGTCGATATTCACAAGGAACTTCCTATATTTATCCAAAAACTTAATATGAAGTTTGTTGTAAACAAGGACTGGTACCTGTCTGAGCAAACAAAGATACTTTATTTAATTTCTCGCCCCAAGGTAAAAGCAGACTCTACTATTTCTCATGGTATAAGCTAAAATGGTTCTGTTAAAAACCGATCTGTTGATGCTATTTTTGACCTACTCGAACAAGCATTTAGGGAGTTCAATCCTTCTAATGCTGCTCGTAGGAAAATACTTACCATTAAACAAGGCCAGAAAGACACTGCCTCTCACCTCATTGACTGATATGAGGTCGCTCAAAAAGCCGAGCTCTCTGATGATCTCTTAGTTAACCATTCATATGATCCTCTCCATCCAGCTATTGTTACTCACCTTCAAAAACGTGTAGTGTTACGCCATGAATTACCAACGGATCTCACATCATTTTTAATCGAGGTTCGCCACATTGATGCTTGTCAAGGTTCAAGAGAGTATTCATATGATATATTTAAGTTATCACGTGATACGTGATTTATATTAGATTAGATTAGATTTAAATGATAGTCCTAACTATTAATATTTCGCAACCTCGCAATGAACTGGAAAAGAAGACCACGCGGTCAAAATACGACGCCTGGGAAAGTGGCTATCCGATGATGCCCAGGCCACGTAGGTATTCTCAGGAACGAAGCAGCCGACGCGCTTTCTAAAGCCGCCTCTGCGGCTTCAGCTCCACACTTAGAAATCTCCATTGCGAGGGCAAGGAGAGAAGTCAAAGCACAACACGAGGCTTCAGCCGCACTATATTGGGCAGAAAATGCTCCTTCCAGATACGAATAATTAGGTATTGGTCCTAATACTAAGGTCACCATTGAGCTTGCCTGTCTGCGGCGACGCGGATTAGGATATCTCCTAGCTGCACGGTCCGCTCACGGCGACTTCGCGGACTACCACCGACGCTTCCAGCATGAAAATGCCACCCTTACCTGCTAATGCGGAGAAGAGAAGTCCCCCGACAACTTTTTCTATTGCCACCTCGGGCAGTACCAGGCAGAGCTCTTTAGGGCTCAGATCTTCAATCCCACCATATCTTGGGCTCTTGCTACTGCGGAGGGAGTTCATGCATTCAGTAGCTGGGTGTTTGACACAAACTTTTTCGAAAAGCACAACAACAAGTCTGACGAGTATGAAGTCATGTGATAAAAGCGTGAGAGCTTTAAAGCGACGCAACCAATATTTCTCGTTACTAATTTTATTTCTTTGCTTTATATGCTCCATGGAATAACATCTGCAGATCATGAGAGACAACGGGAGGCTGATATTCATGTTTAATTAAATCTTTGAGCATAGTATAATAAGATCCTGGTTTTCATCTGCTATATTGGGTCTATGTATGCTCCAACACGTCGGGTAGTTGTACATAGACTGGGCTAATCAGTACGTGAGGAGCTCACGTACTTTGCGCGGGCACGACGTTAAATATTATAAATAAATAAACAAATTATAGTCCTAAATGATTCAATGACTATAGAGGACTCCTAGAAACTATATATTAGAAACTAGCTACATTTTTTCCCTTTCCAATTTTATGATTTTTAACTATGTTCTCATGGACAGAGAGGGTCATGCCCTATGATACGCGATGTATATTAATTTCAGGAGATACGTTTGGGTACCCATCCCCTCTTTGTACACAATCTTATGAACCAATTTCGACATTGTCAATCTAGCCATCCATTTTCGTGACACAGATACCCCAAAAACTTTAATAAAAGATACCTATACCAGTAGTACATCCCCTCCTGTGCCTCGCATACAGCCCCCCTCAAACAGTACTGTCCCTCACAAGTCCTCATTCGGTCATACACTTAGAGGAACCCTTTGCTCTTCATTATCTCCCCTCTCCAGCCAACAAAATGATGGCCATTTGGGGGTTTATGGCAGCCAGGAAAAATTGCAAATACCACTAGGTGCGGAGATCTTCTAATACCGACATTAGGACTAAATCCGAAGACATAGTAACCCTTCTGAAGCGTTCAGAGACCGGCCAGCTGAGCGCTGCAGACTTGTGGGTACCTCGGAGAATTCACACTCTGCCTTTCTAGCCTCCTTCCAACTTCTTCCCGAAGGTCGTGCTGAAATGTCAGAAAAGTCTTGACAGAGCGTGATTGCTGTACGGAAGCTTAGCCCGGCTTCTTTTGTGCCGTCCAGGGCGCTGGGGAGTGCCGTTGACTCATCGACAATAGAAGCCCTCTTGGCTAATTAGCCGAAATCGTAGTCTTGGCGCCCACAAAATATCCAAAGTTGAAAATCCCTCACAATTATCGGTCCAAGCACACTTTTTAGAGACCTGTTCGCCCCCTCGCTCCACATCTCAGCCGCCTGATATGCCTCAAGTTGTTTGTCCCATTAGAGCAACAGTCCCCCATAAACCAAGACCCCAACTTTGTAAATTATGACTTAATTTCCTCCTTGCGGGCATACGTAGCGTCGTAAATTTGTAGTGAGAGATGGCCGGTAATAACTGAGGCAAGCTCCTGTTTGACAGTGGGGTGACGCCTTTGTCGGTCGTCGAGGCGAGATAATGTGTGGTTAGAAAGAGGTTGAGGACTCAGAAGATAATGGTGAGTGCTGCATGATTGAGAAGTCGTCAAATGGAGATATGCATGTGTTTGCTTTCGACTTCGATTCGAATGCGATTCTTCTTGGCTATCTCAGATATGCAGAGCATACTGAGCGACTACACCGGCACCATTGGAAGGTGAAGAGCTTTGTCAGGGAATACAACTGGATCAACATCATCCCCTGCCAAATACTAGTATTAGCGTGTAGCATATGTGTTGGTGGGCCATGTAATGGGTTGGTTACCACATAGGTTTAGTTCAGGGTTTATCTCATGTAACGTTGAGCTATTGTATGAGTTTGGAGGAAGCTCCAGTTCACTTTTACCTAGAGTATAACTAGTCGCTTTACTGCTGGTAGGATTGGGCATACGACGTTCTTGTATCTTAATTACCTGTTGGAGACTACTTACTTATTCGAGCTACCTGTATATCATAACTCCTACCCAGTGATATTACCTATCTGAGACGTCTCCCTTACAAGTTTGTCTTTGCCGACTTCGGTTGATTTAGGGAGTGTAGATGAATGATTTATTTGAGTTGTACAGACGTGGAATCTCAGCAGGGGGGTTTTTAACCAAAAACTAGCTAATATAATTTCTACCGTTCGCCATCTGACCGAAAACTCTGAAATATACTTACTGTCGTGACTGAATCTCGGTTTTGAGGAAAAGGATTTAACCTCCATGTTGGAGAGAGCGTCGTGGACAGCTATTCAACCTTTGTCATATACCCCCCTACATGGAACTCAACCTTTGAGAGAACCCGTGAGTCGCCTTGCTGTGTATCTCCAAATGACGTATCATACCGGTAGACTATACGACCAAAATATGTCTCACGGTCGTTAAATTAACAACGCTAGTAATTTATAGTACAAGTTTTTCAGAACAATGATTACGATGTTTATTTAAACTGGACAGTCACTATCTTGTTTGCGCAACAAATTCTATATTCATTTCATTCTAAAATTCCTATAGCCACCACCATCATCTCGACACCTGACTGCAGGAAGTATAACAGGCTTCCTCTGCCCCTCGCGTCTAATTACTAATTCCGAAGTTTAGAAGCTGGAATAGAGCTGAGGAGTTTGGTAAAGAGCATACAGGGCTCGATTAAAAGTGGGGAGGCTTTGGACAAGCAGGACGGATTACCTCAATCTTCATTACACACACTAGCTCATATTAGGTCTCATACTTTTTCATGGATCTAGATTGTCGTGGTTGAAAAACTTCTAACTATTGGCAAATTCCCTTGTTATTCATACACATTGAAAATACATTGGTTTCGTGCTCGCCCATCATGTCTTCTGCAATGTCTGATGAAGTAGCGGAAGATTATCGTATAGCTCTCGAGGCACTAACATTGAATTCAAGATACGAAATAAGCAACTTAACAGTGATTGCTAAAGAGAATACAGAGCACGCTCTTGCTATTTCCGAAGCCCTGAAGGATCATATCAAAACGGTAGGAATTGTTTCATCGTTTATTATTCAAAACTGTTGAACTTGAAATCTTGATCTTTGCAAAAGATAGTTTCACTTACACTACTAGACATCCCCGCAAAAAAAGTTGCCATCGTTCTATGTTCTGGACTCCGTTGTAAAAAATGTCGGAACACCATACACCTTGTTTTTTGGACGGCAGCTTTACACGACTTTTATGGAAGCATATGCTCTTGTCGACAACAATGTAAGGAGGAAAATGGATGAAATGCTTAAGACTTGGAAAGAACCTGTCCCTGGATCCATGGACACTCGACCTGTTTTCCCACCAGAGGTCACCCGACCGATTGAAAACGCACTCATCAAGGCAAAAACATCCTTTTTGCAAGCACATCAAGAGCATATGAGAACACAGCAGATGACAAACCGTGGACGTCAACAACCAATACAGCCATCCTATCGAGAGACACCTACTCCTCCTAACGTACAAAGACCTATTCAACCACAACCACAGCCACAGCCCCAACATCAGCTATCTTCTACTGGATCTAATTACACTACTCAAAAATTTTTTCCACCAGAAAATCAATCATATCCCGCTTCATTCGGCAACCAGGCTTTTCCTAGTCTGACAAATGGTCATCAATATCCAAGCGTGCCAACAGTATTGCCTTTCTCCGGTCAGCCGAGCGACCAACAGTATATTGGTGGTGAAAACTTTCAACTAGGATCAGGGGCTAGTCGCCCGCAATATGATAACCAATCAAGAGTACAGTCCTTCGCTGTCCCGCTAAGAGGTGATTTACCGTACGGTCAGTTTGATGCCGTAAGATAGCTCCTCTTCATCACTACTTGAAATACCTGACACTTTATACAGCGCCAGCCAAATCAACAGTATGGCCAACAAACAACTAGTCCACCGAATTGGCAACAATATACATCACAGGGTTTTCAATCAGGCGAGGCTAGTAGAGATACTTTGAACAGTGATGTTGAAAGGCTCATTGCGGAGTCTAAGGCGGCATGGGCACGAAATATGCAAGATACTGCTGCTTCAACCAGACTGAAAGCTTTACTTGATTTACAGAGTATTTTGCAAAACCAAAAATTGCCGCCTGATCAAATAGCACTTATTAGAAACCAAGTGGCTCAACTATCTGAAGCTTCTATGGCGCAATCTGTTGCTAAAGCCCCTTCTACCCACGCTATAGCCCCTTCTTTTTTAACACCGCAAAATTCATTGGATTCTCTTCTAGGCCCTGGAGCTCTAGCTGCTCTTCTTGCGAGACAATCTGCAAGCCCCCAATTCTTAAATCAACCCTCAGCCCAGCTACACCCACCTCAATCTCCTTCCACCCAGACTCCTTATCAGTTTACTCCCCAAGCTACTAGTGCTACTCCGAATGCGAACATTAGTAATAGCCTAGGTGCAAATGGCAATGATGCTTCAAACGCCGGCTCTAATGCCGTTTTGCTCGATAAGTTACGAGCTGCTGGCATAATTGGAGGCTCAACAGCCACGGATTTAACCTCCAACACAGCAAAGCAAGTATTTCAACCTGCGGGGCTCCCAATTCCATCACCCAGGTTGAAGGTTGCCGGTATGGAAATTCCCAAAGATCTTGTGCTTAAATCAGCATCGCTAAAAATGTAAGGCAAAGCATTGTCAAATAAGACATGACGCTAAATATTGTAGTCCTCGGCCGCACCTGATCTCCAGTCTCTACGAAAATCTGGGCGTACCTTGCAGCCAATGTGGTAGAAGATTTCTTCCTGATATTGAAGGTAAAAAGAAGAAAGAAGCACACATGGATTGGCATTTTCGTGTCAGACGAAGAATGGAAGAAGCTGAGACACGTGGTCAACATCGAAGCTGGTACGTTGATGAATTAGATTGGATCAAATCCCGTGAAATTGAGCAAGAGACTGTCGGAGCTACAAGCGAGCTAGCTATTATACCATCAACTTCTACCGCCCTCAAAGCCCCCCCACTCGAATACATTCCTGTCCCCGATGATGCTGCGTCAGCGAACTGCTTATGCCCTATCTGTCAAGAAAAATTTGAGATGATATGGCTAGACGAGGCGCAAGAATTTGTCTGGATGGACGCGAAGGTGGTTGGAGAAAAAACCTACCATGCCAGTTGCTATGCTGAGGTATCGAAAAACATATCGTCCCAGGTCGGTATAGGTAATCCAGAACAGACGGTACTAGGCAAGAGAAAAGCCGATGTAAGCTTCTATCAATATAATCATAACACAACTCTGAATGATTCTGATAAACTTATAGGATGAACTAATGACTTTCAAAACTAAGATTAAAAGTGAGCCCCTGGCATAGATCTGAAGAAACAACATACAAATCTCACGCGGAATCTGAATTGTAAATAATACCGCTAGATAGGAAATCTGGATTTGTCTAATGGTTCTTGTTGCCTCACGAACAGCATAGCAATGGCGTTTCGGTGTTGCAATTTTTCCTAGCCGGTTAGCTCCTTACCAATTATTTAAACTTATTAAAACCTTTCTCAAAAGGTGAAGTTATATTACCCTAACTCGGTATATATAAATCTAAGTATACAAAAGTTACACATATTCCAAGTATAGAGTGTTCCCCCATAAATCAGCCCATTTAGCGTCGCTCGCTTATTAGGGCTAACATAGGACATGCAAGGATTAAGGTTTACACAATTATTATTTCCCTTGCACTTTTACACGCCCCCTAAACCTGAATCCGCTAATTAATCAATCTACCATTCCAAGTCTTTCAACAAACTCGTTAAATGCCGCATTGTTAAGCGGTTTAGTCAAGCCGTCCGCTGGGTTCAATTTTGACTCCACTTTCCTTATGGTAATGTTCTTGTCGCGAACTTCCTGTGTGGCGTAGTTGTACTCTACACGAACATGTCTTCGGCCAGAGCTGATTCCTGTACTGTTAGCCCATTTGATTGCTCCGTTGTTGTCTTCAAGGACAGGGATGGGTCCGGATGGCATTTGCCCCAGTTCTTCCAGGAATGTCCTTATCCAAGCGCAATCTTTTGTTGCTTCGAAGATGGCTGCATACTCGGCTTCGCAAGTCAGTGTAGATACTGTTGTCTGTAGTTTTGACCTCCAAATGACTGGGCTTCCTCCCATAAATATAACATAGCCTGTTGTTGATTTAGATGATTCAAAGTCATCTGCAAAGCTAGCGTCCACAGCACAATGCAATCCATATTTCCCGAATTCATTCACGTGTCTGTGATCTTTGGTATACTCCAAGCCCTTGTTTGCACTACCAGACAAATATTGGGCTACTCTCAGCGCATGCTTGTGGTGATGGGGAGAAGGATTACACATGTATCTCGCTAATTGAGACATAGCTTGTGAAGTGTCGCATCGGGTCATGCATGCCGAAAAGTTGTATTTTCCTATTAACCTCTGGTAATTATAAAGCTCTGTGCTCGAGGCTTTTCCGTTATATTTCTTCATGTCTAGCCTACTAGCAACTGACATAGGTGTTGGTACGGGCCGTTGACTCTGTAATTCCAGTTCTATCATTGACCTGTCGATGTATTGTTTTTGGTCTAACCTCACACTCCCTGTGGGTGATGATCTTTGGACTCTGACTCCTAAAAACCATGAAGCTTCTCCCAAGTCATTCAGTGGCACTGATTTATTCAAGGATTTTGTTAATGCACTGATTTTACTTTTATCAGGCCCTATTAATAGAAAGTCGTCAACGTACGACGCTACTATTACTCCACTATCTTTATTAAAGTAAATTGCGTCGTCGGCTGCCAACGCTTTAAACCCTCGAGTATGCATTAATGATTTAACTTTATCTTGCCAACACGCTCCGGATTGTTTTAATCCGTACAGTGGCCTTTGTAGTTGGATTATACTTTCCTCTGTATATCCTGATGCCTTACTTAGATCTGGGTTTGAA
Source organism: Blumeria graminis f. sp. triticale (assembly GCA_905067625.1). NCBI lineage: Eukaryota > Fungi > Ascomycota > Leotiomycetes > Helotiales > Erysiphaceae > Blumeria > Blumeria graminis. The sequence goes on from LR898476.1 coordinate 16,643,820, forward strand.
TTAAAAAATTCTTTGAGGTAAGGAAACTGTCGCATATAAATGACTTCCTTTAAGTCTCCTGCTAAGTAAGCTGATATAAAGTCAGCTTGCAGAATGTGCCATTCATTTATGGCTGCCAATGCCATCAATACTCTCCAACTAGCTGATCTAGCCGTAGAAGCTGTTGTTTCATTGAAATCAATACCCTTCTTTTGTAAAAATCCTCTTGCTACAACTCTAGCCTTAAATTTGTCCAGTTCCATATTTGATTTGTACTTTTTCTTAAGCACCCATTTCGCTGAGATAATTTGGCCATTCTGTTTGGCTGAATTTTTTGGAACAAACTGAAATGTTTTCCTATCCACACACCCCTTTATTTCAGTAAAGATAGCCTTTAGCCACTCGTTTTTCTCGGAGCTACTCATTGCTTCCTGCAGGTTAGGTTCATCTGGTGATACGATTTGTTTAGCGACAGATGAAGAGTTAGCTAATAGCCTAAACATGTCGTCTCCATCTCCATGTAGGTTATGGAGTTGCCTCTTGATTGATTTTTCTATGAGGCAATGGGCACTTTGTCCAATTTCTTCCTCGTGATCTGAGTCCTCCTCTGTTGGGCGTTCATCTTCGTTGTTTATGCTTGGGCTCATGTTCTTGTTCCTTGTTTGACTTTCGAACAATGGTGCTTCGTCAAAAGGTCTTCTAATTGTCTTCTTTGGCCGACCTGGTCCTTTAGGTTCATGTGGCGGTGATACACTTCGTGTCCTATTGTAGTCCTCTTCTCTGGCATAGTTGGTTTTCCTAGCTCTCAAACGACGTTGGACGCTGGTTGGCAATGACCTCACTACTTCTTGGGGTTCTGTTGGCCAACCCAAATTTTTACCAACGTTCTCGTATGCTAAAACATTTGGTGAGACTAAGAATCTCCCACCGCCCAATATCCATACAAGTTTGTTTGTACGTCCCTTGTATCCGAGAAACACACTCCTTGCACCCCTGGGGTCTAGCTTTTCTCCTGCAATTCTGCGCGACTTCTCTACATGTGTTATGCATCTTGATCCGGGAATTAAGAGGTGACTGACGTCTGGCTTAATCGGCCTGCCTTTCATAGCTGACCAGAATACTTCATATGGGGTCTTGTGCTGATCGACTGGAGATTGAGATGTCATATTGAGTGTATAGCATGTTGTCTCCATTATTTTGTCCCAAAATACCGATGGTATTTTTGTTTGAATTGTGCAGCATCGGGCAGCGTCCTGTATGAACCTAATTCCTCTCTCTGACACTCCGTTCTGATGCTGATTGTCTGGGGCGGACACAATGATATCTATACCTTGGTCTGCAGCGAATTCCTCAAATCTCGACATGCCCCAATCTCTGCCTCCGTCAATTGTAATCCACCTGACTCTTCTCCCTTCAAGCTGCAGTTCAGCGTTAATATTTCTCAGGATGTTCATCAACTCAACTGCCGCATCCTTTTTGGTCTTCAGTGGCTTGAGGAAACGGTATCTAGATAGATCATCCGTCGTTAAACAGTAGTAACTATTGCCATCCATGGTTTTAGGGTTGCTCGATCCCAAGTCACAGTGCCATCCTTCTCCGACGTATTCAGCTCGTCGTCGTCTCTCATTGGTAGTGTATTTTACAGATTTACCTAGATCACAAGCCTCACATGGTATATTGATAACATCACTCGGGGTTAGGTTTATGCCAGTAGTATTTTTAATTGTCCACCGCAACCTATCTGCGCTTGGGTGGCATAATCTTCGATGCCACAAGGTTAGGTTTCTAATGGTTTCGTCAGAGGGAATTTTTGAATTTTTACTGTTGTGTTCTTTGTCTAATTGGCACGGGAATCCTGATTTGATATGTTTCATTGGTTCATCTTCTCCAGAAAGCCAGAGAAAAAATCCTCGTTTATTGACGTTTATTAAAGATATAATACTTCCATTACTGTCAACAAGCTTTTCACCTTGTAATGAGCATCCACTTCTGTAAAACAATTCGCCGCTTATAATGTTTACGGGAAGATTCTTAACATAAAAGACATTCTTTAATCTGAGCCTTCTCGCTTTATTTTTTGAATTTCTGACCTTGAGGCATACTTCGCCTATTTTCTCTGGATAAATAACTCCACTGCCTGTCCTTATTGCCACCTCCCGTGGTCTTAAGTTCCTTACAGACTCCTTGACAAAATTCTTTAGGTTGTTAGTGGCATTAATATCAGCCCCTGTATCAAACAGCCACCTCTTTCTAATTAAAGAGTTAATTGATGCGTTATTCAGTTGATGGGCAAAGTTTAAACTCACTCCATAGCATGAGCTATCATCATTACTGGAGTGTGGCGTCTCTTCAATCTCTGGGTTGTTTACTATCCCATTTTCTTCCATCCACTCATCGTACCAATCATCACCAACATTATACTCGATCATCTTTTCTTTACCCTTCGTTGAAATTTGATTTAAAGGACGATCATGATCCGACTTTCGAGCCGGGCACTCTCTTGCATAGTGATTGCCCCTACAGATGTGACATCGATGAGGACCTTGAGTTGTTCCCCTCTTGCTATGGCAATTATTTGCATAATGACCAGTTTTTCCACAAATGTAACATACAACTTGGTTCTTACTCTCAGGGTTCTTGTCACCCTGATTTATTTTAGGTTTAAAGGCCAGCTTGCCTCTATTTTCAATTTGACCTAGCCGAATATTGGCTTTATCTCCCCTTTTGTTGTCAAAGTTGTAGTTTACCCGAAAGTCTCTGTTGGGATAATATTTGTTTGTGTTATGAAAAGCCTTGAGACTGTGGTTGGAGATGAAATCGTTGATCAGTTCTTCCAACGACCATTGTTTGGTTTTTGAGGTATGTGAGGCCTCATAATGCCATCTGTGGGCCCTTTTCTCGACCGCACGTTTGAATATAAGTATTGTGATATTGTCAGCTAACTCCTGACCAGTTGATTTAAAGTCTCTAACGCAGACTCTAAATTTTGTCACGAAATCGATGGCGTTACCTCCGTCGTAAGCCAGCTCTATTAGGTCATTGAAAAAGTTTTCAGCCTGTATTGTGCCAGACTGTCGATATGTCTTGTTGAGTAATTTCATCATATCCGATCCGCTGCTTAAATCTTCAATGATTCTTCTTGGGTTATCGGTCACTGATCTCCTGATCATTGATCCGAAATTTGCTTTATCTAGGTTTGTTAATTTGATCCCTTTAACATACCCTATCGACTGCAAAGCGAACATCACGTCATTTTTATAAACTCCCCAATCCTGGGAGCCGCGTAAAAAGTGGTCCTTGTGTGGTTTCCACTGTAATTGATCCCACCTGAGATTTATTTCTGCTGTGGTTACTTGTAATGTCCTTTGAGGAGGACTCCACCAATCGTCGTCGCTGTCGGACTGTTCGCTCCTTTTCGCCGAAGAACTAGACTCGTTATCGACATTCTTCCTTCTCACATTGGATTTCCTATTGGACCTTGACTCGTCCATCTTGTAATTGCTGGGCCTTGTCTTGCCCGAAATACTTGCGACCGATTGATCGGACTCAAGATTGTTGTCTTTCTGTTGTGCAATAATGTCGCGATCAGCTTTAGACAGTTTTCCTGACATTTTCGTTGTGTGAAGAAAGTAAAGGAGTTCTTTTGATCGTAAAAAGATAATGCTACCATATTAAAACCTTTCTCAAAAGGTGAAGTTATATTACCCTAACTCGGTATATATAAATCTAAGTATACAAAAGTTACACATATTCCAAGTATAGAGTGTTCCCCCATAAATCAGCCCATTTAGCGTCGCTCGCTTATTAGGGCTAACATAGGACATGCAAGGATTAAGGTTTACACAATTATTATTTCCCTTGCACTTTTACAAAACTATAAAAATTGGTTGAGCAAATTAATCTAATAAATCTCCTTTTCAAGTTTTATCGTGATTTCATCGGATTTCACACTACCAACTCTTCTTGACTCTCTGTTCCAGTGAAACATCAGCTTCTAATTCATCATCACAAATCAGCATTTGTTGTGTTATAAGCATGATATACACGTACAACGCAGGTATTTATTTGAGACAACCTTGAACTTGAGGAAAAAGTTAATTTTTATTGTAAGGCTGGGTGTGCTTGTGTTGTTTACGTCACAAATTTGTGTAGTCAGATAGGAATTTATCAGTTACCAGATATGCTACTTATTAATAATTACAATCTGCACGAGGATGAAAAATGACTGCGTCATAGGATTACACATTGTATTACACATATCTATTCAAGTTTGTAATTGACCAGCACTCCATATAATAGTCCACTCTTTTTAACTAGCGTAATTCATTCCATATCTCCTAGTTAGTTGATAGTCCGGGTAAAAAGAGATACAGCCTGATCTTTGAGCCTTAGTGAAATTAAATTACCCCTCCTAACCATTGGTTCCGCATAATTTGCCATACATTTGAGAGATTAAATACATAGGTTGCTCTGCAGGTAAAAATCGGACTTCACATTGTCAACGTGGCAGATCTTTGACAGTGCGTTGATAAAATAATAAGTAAGGGGTCCATCCATTCCTCGTGCCAGGGTGTATGGCTTGTTCGATGGTCATTTCTGAAACTTTGAGATCATCAAACTTCATCCAACGTTTGTCGGGACCTTTTGCTCGACATATGTAGTGTCCTGAGTTCATTACGCCGATGTGACAGATAACGGCAGTAAGCTCGTACTCACAATCATAGGTATTTCCCTCGTTTCGATATTGGTTGAGTGAGAGATTAGAGGAAAATGGGATAGGAGAGTTATCCTTCCGACCGTCCCATCCAAAACGCTTTAATTGAATGACAAGTGTATCAGGCTGATGGCAAATCTTGCGATTTCGTTGTTTCGGAGATCTGGAGGAGCAACGGTCACATTTAAAGTCTTCAACCCAATAGGAAAAATATGGCCTGAGGTAATCCGCTATTGTTCCATTTTTTATCTTCGGTCGCAAATCTATAGAAAGAGTACCTTCAATTTCACCTTTATTGACGGAGAGATAACCACACGAGGAGCACTTGGTATTCGAATTGAGCGTAAAACGAGATATTGCCTCAAATGCACTGAATTGACTTCTAAAATTAGTTAAAGCAAAATATTTTCCAGTGAGACTTACTTTGTCGGGAGTTGCTCGGAAAGCACTTTAGCTAGCCATACAAGTTGCTCTTCTGGGTCTTCCTGTCTCCCAGATCGGCCATTCTGCCACCCAGCTTGCCACTATTAGCGCCGCAACACATTAACGTCGCATGGTAATTTTTATACCTGAAATAAACGCTTTATCTAGTTCTTTGGTTGCAACGCGCAAATCTTTTGAGGTACTGCTCCAGTAGGAGTTGAATACCGAAAGAAGCCGACAAGCTACACAGGGTGTCGCGCAAGAGGTACGCACACCAAATCTGTGGTAGCTCCGAAGCCAGTTAACTAATTTGGGAGAGTGAAGGAGTGCTTGCAATAAAGAGTTTCGATAACAAAGGACCGCAGGGTTGTGGAGGCCTTTTTGTGCCGATGACGGCATATCGATCCAGGATGACGAAATTTGATGAACCTTTTTAGAATTTATTTAACAATCTCTCACAAAAATAGGATGAACTTACACTTGTACTTTTACGATTATCTTTTAGAATGAAGTTCGAAGCCGTACTACTTTTTACTATTTTATCATAATGAAATGGCGTCACCGTTCTCTTCGCAGTGTTTTCTGATAATAGGCTGGTCAGTCTTGAAGATGTGTACTAATTATGCTTGGCAGATATTGGATTGTGGGTTTGTTAGTAGTCTAGAACTGTGACTTTACTCGGGTAAGGTGGTTGTTGTTTGGTGTTGCATGATTATATAGAAACTCAGAGTTGAAGAGGTATATGACCTACGCTGAATTGAAATGCTTTGCCTGCTAACTAAGATAGAGGATTCTAATTACAGTAAGTATGTATCATCGATTTAAGGAAAATTATTACCTCCGATTTTTCTTTTCTTCCGTGGTCCTTCTGTAACCATTTGTGTATCTCGTTTAAGGTTGGGAGTAAAGTTCGGGTTGATTGGTGTGGTATGCTTAGTTCCATTTCTCTTCACCTTGATTCTTCGCCTCTTCTTCCTCGATTGTAGTGGTAGATGAAAGTGTAATGGTAATAATGGTGAATTTGGAAGTTGATTTGTATTTGATTTCGTCCGTTTACTCCTGTGTTGAGAGCTTTGCAGAAATGAACTGCGGAAGGGTTGTGTTGAAACCATTTTATTGGAAGATCGGTTGTTAAGTGTAGTTGATACTTTATTTGGGAAGAGCTGTACTCCTGCGTGCTCAGTGTCTTTCTAGAAATATTTTGTCTTTATCGGATTAGACCAGCACTGCATGAGTACTTATATCGAGAGATTGCAGTTTGAACCCCGATCAAGCTTCAATGAGAAATAAGGATTTTGAGCAATTTCTATCTTGTATGGAATAGATTTGTGCATAATAAATGGCTAGTAAACTTTGCAAATATTGAAATTGTTAAGCATTGTTGAACGGAAGAGGGTATTCTTGTGGCCTTAGTTCTTCTCTTTTTGCAACATTATTAAACCAGTATTTTTTTGTGAGATCCCCTTACACGCGAATATATTTCCATAAACATGCGGATATATGTATGTACATAAACATGGATGGAGGTAGCAGAGTGGTTTCAGACGTTATGTTATGGCCAAGCATGACACACATTAGCAACCGATGCGATAACCCTGGTTGTTTTAATTAAAAGAATGTAAGCGTGTAATTGAGCCCGGATGTCAAAAGCAGTACCAGAGTTAGGATTGGGAGTATTTTTGTGGATCGCTGGGGAACGGATAACGTGGCAATTCAGGCTGCATCGCTTAATCTTTCGCTTAATGGCGCTAATTATCGATTGATATTAGGCAAAATGCCTTCGTGGAATTCAACTCGTTACTGAGTTTATCGTGGGGGCTCAGCCCTAGCATCCATGACAAAGTTCTCCGGAGACCGGGACATTCCGTTAACTTTAGGGTTCAACGCATTTTTCTATGTTGAGTAAACCGCATCCTTCTTTCGCAAGAAACTGAATAAAATGAATTAGGGCTAGATAGGATTAATAGCTGTTTGGTTTATCAAATTAGTCTCGTACAAGTTGCCTTGTCCTAACTTGACGCGAGGCTAAGGTTGAATCATTACAATTTCGCATGTTGATGTTAAGTAAGAGTGAGAAATTAGGTCTCACCTATTACCGCGCCAAGCGGCGCTACCTCAAACAGCACTTTGCCCAAGCTAGTGTTAGCCCAAGCCCCAAGAACGCTTCTTTTTATCATCATCTATTTGATAAAGGTGTACTGTTACTGTCTACCGAAATTTCTAATTAATCCTATTCTGCCTACAAGTAGTCTATTTCGAAATAATTCAATCACCCTCGAAAGCCTGATTCGTTCAAAAATCTCAGCATGAGCCCAGTCTTCTCATCCACGAGCTCGAATACATAAACATTTACCAGACTGAGCACACTTCGCGAATATCTGCCATCTCTAAACTGAGGATGGATGGCAGTATACACTTTGCCCAGTAGATCGTGAGTCAACTACGTACCCTAACTATTCCTTGATTGAAATAACAAAATTATCCCCAGCCAGCAATCTTGGGGATGGATTCAACTTAATTCTGACGACACGTGACATAGGGTACATGCATTTGTGCTATCCTAGACTTATGGTTTGGCTACTTAGACCATCTATCGACTGTGAATACTAGTTCGAGAGAGGATTCTGAATACGGGTCCCCCTGAATTGCTCAATTATGCTTCCCTATTTCACATTAATATCCCTCGCGCAAATAGCTGACTAGAGGTGAGCCTAATATTTTGAAACTCTTGGGTGTGGGAACGGAGAACAGTAGGTACGATAATTCTTGTAGCCTTTCAAAATGAAATTATTCAGATTCCTAACGAAACAATATATAAGTGTGTTGACCTTTTGGCTATCGACTGTTTTTGCAAACCTGAAGTCTCTGCGTGTACATTTCCTATATCCATACCTTTCAACTTATTACAGATCTCTGATTTAATTGGCATCGGTGACTTCGCCTTTTCTTTCAAATACATACCACATCATGCTTATATGATGCGATTTCAACCCTACGAGTAAATATAGATTAATCGCTCCGTACCTAATGTTCGACTAAATTCTTCTTCAGAAGCGTCTGCAACAAGTCTGTTGATAGTCTAAAATATCAATTTATTATATGCATCTATATTTATAGATTCTTTTTGGTGAGAAGCTAGATTGGATCCCACATTATCCAGTCACGGACTTCACGAGACAACGAGAGGGCCTCCACGTGCTTATCTGTCTGCGGATGAATGTAACTTTCCACAGCCCTTATTCACACTGGACTAGCTTAGAAAGCTTGATTTGTTTCATACTTTGAAGACTGGGGCTTATCGCGCATTATGCCACTTGAATCACATGCCTGCTCGATGTGCGACACACTTAGGGACTAATCGAGGGACCAGAAACTCAAATGATCAACGATATTCTCCTATCAACTCATACTACATAGCACTTTTTAAAAACTTCTCCCCTAGTGGACGAAAATTACCCACAAGATTAAACCAGAGTGTATCATTTGAAGATCTCAATTCTTTGTAATGTAAGTAAATAAATGTGTGTGTTGGGAGGTATTAATTATTATTTTCTAGTTCTTTTAGGAACAACTCGGTCCCAAAGAGCGCCGGTATGCGACGTCTTCGAAAATGTTCCGCGTGCAGGCAAGACGCAGAGTTGTTCCAAAAAAAAGTGAGGACGGAGAACCAAACTGAAACCACTCAAATACTCGACCGTCACCTCTTGATTCATTAGACCAGCAACCTGTAACGTAACTCAGTTAGGTTAGAAAATTTTGACTTCGACTTAATCCAAACCCTAAGTTGTCAGTTCATATCGGAGATAGGATCGAGGAGTACGGTGAGTGTGCGGCTTTGTTGCGTTACTTCAGTCTTTGACTTTTTTATTTTTGCATTAGATTTTAATTGCGTATGCAGCTATCTAGCTATGACACAATATCAAAGAAATTTACAGAAAAGATGACTCAATTTACAAGAAGAGCAATCATGCCTCAGATTTCATTTGCGAGTACCACTGCGAAGTTATGGTGGCTATTTCTTCACCCCAAGTCAACCCTCATCCGTGAATACCCACCCAGGGGAACGTCTCAAAAACCCCGAGTTATCCAGACATGCCTCCATCATCTTTCAACTTTCCTCTGCGCGAAATGTAACCTGAAATGTCTCCTTCCCAAGTGGAGTAGGTGCCCAGGCTACTCAAACCATACCAGAGAACACCACCAGGAGGCGGACCACGACAACTTCCATTGTTTGCTTGTGTTTATAATGTCAGCTGCAATCTCGCAAGCGAGGTCTTGGCGCTCTCAAAGCCCAATTCGTAAAACTCCTTGCCAGAATTCGGAATTTCATGCCCTTCGAGGTTATATCCTTCCTTCGCATAATCTTGTCAACTTGTCCTGATCCCTCCCACGTCCATCCCAAAGAACAGTCTCCTAGATTTGTGCGCCACGCTTTGCTTCCTCCGTCGGGTATAAATATCGGCGTGGGCGTGTATTTGGTGGTCAACTGAGGCCAGAGAAGGTCGGAGAGAGGTGTGGTCATAGGGATGAGGATGTACTAGGCCGTACTTGTAGACTTGATGAGACTTAGGTAGGAGTCAAACTCGTTGGGAGCGAAATAACGACATGGAGGAGTAATTTGGATTTTTGCCTCGTGGGCCAACTTCTTTGAAATTGCGATATTCGACTGAACTTGGCACTGGGAGAACATTTCACTCCCAGGTTCGTAGACGACACCGCGTACAGATGTTCAGTCTTGCCCTCCGAGTCTTTGACTATCTAACACATTCAGCTGCACTTTGGCCCAGTCCACACCCTTCACAGTGTTTCTGTCGCATTTTATTACTTCAAAAGCCATTGATATATTGCCCGTGATGAATAGCTATTCAGCTCAGTTTTTACGCGCGGAATTCAGCCACCTTTTGCACGGAGCCTTCTTTCCGGAAAAAATAAAAATGGTAGCAGTGGAAACTGCGTGCGCGGGAAAAAGTCTCAAAAAACCTGCAGTCCCGGCCAGGCCAGGCCTAAACACCGGGATCACATGAGGTACGGATATTCATCTATATCCCCCTTCTTTGTAACAGTCGAGGCTGACTTGATCCAATCCACCATCTCCGTATCGGGTGCTGGGCACGCTCCGGAAACTCATGGGATGGCCTTTCCCCCATGATCAAGAGTTGGTGATAAGTAAGGCTCCGACTCTACCATCTGATCTGATCGTGCTTAGCTTGATGATAATGGTGATGGGGGATGTGCTTATGGATGAAGAGGGTACAGACTGCTAAAGCGGTTGGGAATCCTTAACAAAGTCTGAACGGTGTTTCTTAATCACGGCTCAGCAGACTCTACAGTGAGAGCCGGAGGTTCGTAGGGGCCACCACTGACAGGTGTTGAGAATAGTCTCCCTTTCGACCACTGTGGTTGCGTGAATATTGTATGAAATATGCCTTTGAGCTCAGGCTGGAATCTATAGTTCTGTCAAAATACGGGCAGTTTGAATCTGACCAATATTAGTGTTCAGAACTATTAGGTTTTTGTGAAGGATCTTTTCAGAAGATACATTGTCTAGATGGGAACAGGAAATGTAGTAGGCAGCAAAGAAATAATTGTCGCTTTTTACATAATATATTTTTCATATTTCAATTAACTCGCAGTGTCTTCGATGGTAGCATTATCCTGAAATAGATCTTTGATCCCTCTAACTCGATTTCCCTCATGAATCAAATCCATCTAAGCTTCCCCACAAAGGAGCCACTGACCTCTAAGTTCCATCTTTTTATTTTCCGGATACCCTCACAATCTTCATGATTAATATGTGACAGGTCATCAAAATGAGTTCAAAAACTATCCTCACCACTAGCTACGATTGGGGGGCATGGCTCGTCGTTATCAAGGCAATGGAAATTGGGGGCAATGCGTGGAAAAACATTAGACCAGAACTCACTACACCTCCTGCAGAACCCATCTGAATATGACCTCCTCTAGCACCCAGTGGTTTTTGTAATTTTCCCGGCAGCCATACACCTGCAAACGGCCATCATCTCACCGGCCGGAGAGGGGAAATAATGAAGGGCAAAGGGCTCCTCTAAGTGTTTAATCGAATGAGGACTTGTGAGGGGTGGTATTGTTTGAGGGGAGCTGTATGAGAGGCATAGGAGGGGATATACTGCTGGCATAGGTATCCCTGGCCTGTAGGTAGAGAGGACCTGCAAGTCCTACATAGTCATAGACTGAGACAGGATAATATAATTATTACGGTTTGACCATTGTTTAAGCTTAGGAGGAAACCTAAGCGTTTAATTGGGAATAACTACGATAAGACTGAAAGAGGAAGGATGGGCAAATACAGAGGAAATGACACTACTAGCCAGGAGGTCGAAGCAACATCATAGCGTAATGGCTCCTGATGATACTTGGCTCGGTAGTAAGTATTAGGCCCGTGGGAAAGTTATCAGTCAGCAGACTCACGAAGCGGACCAAACGTTATGAGTACCTGTTAGAAGTAACTAGAGATTTATTTCACATGACTTAGTTTAATAATTCGATTTAGTCAATACCGACTCGGTTTCTGTCACAATAATGAATCAAAAAAAGGCCTCCCCTACACTTTAAAAAAAGCATCGTAATCCAACGCTTTTCATCCTCGAACCTCATGGTGAACAGTAATTGTACGGCACGATCTGCTATTCTGGGCATAAGAGGTAGAATGGCGAAAGCCGCTAGCCAAACCAAGGCGATTTGGCCCATTTGTAGATAGAAAAATCTCTTTTTATTTTTTATTATTATTTTGGGCATCATATTTTAATTGCGTATGCAGCTATCTAGCTATGACACAATATCAGAGAAAAAGTATAGAAAATATGACTCTATGTATAAGAAGAGTACACTAGCCACGGATTTCATTTGAAAGTACCACTGCAAACTTGTGGCGGCTTTTTCTTCGCCTCAGACCAACCCTTATCCGTGAATACCCACCCAGGGGAACGTCTCAAAAACCCTGAGATATATAGACTTGCCATAACCGTCCATTTAATTTTCCCCGCAAGATACGTGGTCTGAAGCATCTTCCATCTATGGCTTGTTTTTGTGGTATCAGCTGTAATTTCGAAGTCGAAGTATCGGCTGTTATGATGTGAAATCACTCAGCCAATTAGACAAGCTGTATTAGATGTTATAGAGATCTACACAAGATGGAATATTCTACTAGCAATTAACTAGATAAGCTTTAGGTATTAAAATTAGTATTCTCCTTCACTTAAATAGCAATTATCTGGAGACGGATGTAACAAAGCGAACACATATCATCGTCCACTTCATAATAGTGTCAAGCACATATTGATAAAGCTACTGTTTGTATGCAATTCCCCTCCTCATAATCATAATATTGGCGCATACACTGCTCTTCAACACGTAAATCTCCTTCCCAAAATACAAATTTCCACGCACGTCAAGATTGCGTCCATCCTTTGCATCATCTTGTAAACTTGTCCTGATCTCTCTCACGTTCAACCTAAAACCACCTCCCGAATTTGTGCGCCACGATTTTTCTTCTCCTATGGATATTCGTATTATCGTGGGCTAATATTTTGTGACCGGCTGAGGCCTGAGAATAATCGATGAAAGGTTCGGTCATTGAAATGAAGATGTGCTACGTCGTACTTTTAGACTTGATGAGGCTTCGCTAGGAATCGATCTCTTTAGGAGTGAAAATTTGAAATTTTAGATACGGCAAAGTATCGTTTAAATCAAAGATACTACGTTGTAACGTATTTGTTCAATCGTGATTCGTTCTTTTCTTTTATACTACCCAGCTCATACAAATGAGATACTCTCACTGTTATGATATGAGACAACAAGGTAGTCGAGGCTAGAGCATCGCGTGTGGCTCAAGGCCACAGCATACATCACTAGTGTACTGGTTAGGCGAGCATGTATATAAGTTCATACATGTACCCATAATAAATGGACACAGGTTTAGTCTTATACTTTCTGTCTATATACGCAGAGCATAATATTGTATGAGTCTATTCACTGTCAACCACTAATTATAACATCATCCACTCCTCATCACTCCGCAATGTGACTTCCATATAGCTCATAACCACAACACTCACTTGTTCCGGTCGTGTCTATCTAACCTAATTTGGCTTAGCCAACATCACTTGGAGCGTGATTCTGGATGACCCTCACAACAGACATGGTGGGGCATTTGGAATCATTTCCATGTGGACCGACTTCGATGGTAAATCGAAATTTAATTAAACTTGACTCTGGGAGAGTATTTCATTTTCATGTCTGTGGAAGACACTGCAGTCGGGTACTCAGTCTGTGTCCTCCGGCTCAGTCATCTGCATGGGCGTATTTGGATCTAAATTAGGCTGAATAAAAAACAGCCAATCATATATTTCCCAGTAGGGCCCTGTACCTAGGACGACATAAAAACATGACGTCACTAAATTCTTGGTCTTAAAGTGAGCAATCTTCAACCCGAGACTACTTTAAAGTAAATTTGCCACCTATATCTGTCTTGACCGGCTCAGGAATCAAATGCAAAAGCCATAATTTAGTTCTTTCATTTTCATAAACACATCACGATGTTGCGAATTCTCCGCCTGCTCACAGTACTCACCTTTAATGCATTAACCGTATATGGAATGTCAGTCATAATTTCTTTCCCAAAAACCACACCCAACGACGTCGTTCAAGATACCAAATCTCACATCGAAAAAAATGGTGGCGTGGTTGGCCATGATCTCCGAAACATAAAGTTCGTGATCATGTTCTCTAAAGCTCATGATAACTAACTGAATGCCAGTGGATTCTCAGCCACAGCTTCAGATGCAATTATTGACCAAGTTTTAGAACTTAAAAAAGAGTGGGCTCCCGAATCTGAATTAGATTCCATCGTCTCAATATTATGAGCGACTACATAAAACGCAAGTGATGAGATTACCCCTAGAACACTGCCTTGGTTAGACAAACTTGTCGATGATGTTAAATGGCTTTACTTGGGTAACATCTAATCTTAGTCTGTTGGTCTCATATGCCTTATGCCAAATCTATTATCGAAAGATAAAACCCAGAGAACAATTTTTCATGAGTTGATGAAATACAAATTATTTATTCGCCCTCGGATATCTTCCCTTAGAATTTGTAATCTATACCGGGAATCTTTTGTTGTGGCGTGCCAAAAATAATCGGGTTGGATTTAATTTCCCTTCAATGTGGTAGTCGATCAGTGCGTCTTGGATCTCCTACAAATCAGAAGACAAGTACATTTAGGCTGGACTGTTTATGATCAAGTGAATGAAAACAACACAGCCTTCGTCCAAGTAATGGACCACGCTAGTTCTGACAATAGACAGACTCCCATGTCCAAACGGCGAAGTGCATATGCTGCAAATCTAACCTCCACGAACTTATTGAAACTTCCTGATTCTCTATCTGTTTGACTTATGAGACCCTAGGCTATTTATGACCAGGCACTTCCTCGTCACTTTACGAGTGAAATCTAGAACATGAGAGTATCTATTTGGAGAGTCGTAAAACGAATTCTAAAGCTCCTCGGCGTGTTGAAAATGAAAAATGAAATAACATTGTAATAAACTGGTAATTAAGTACGACCTCACATCTCTTCTGAGACTTGCATTAGAGGGAGGTTAAGGGGGCTAGAAAGGGAAAAAACTAATCGTGTCTTGCAGGTCTCATTCGCCTCGCAAGAAGTCTTCTCTGGTAGCTTCAAAGAAGTAGCTCCATTTCACGATTTAGTCCAGATGTCATTAGAAGAAAAGCCTTTCACTTGATGCTTTGTGATAGTTTCCTTGTGGCCACACCTCCATTAATGACCGTTGATTGAATAGCTTGGGGGGGGGGGAAGATACCAGAAGGAGCAAGTCTAGTTCAAGTGTGTACTTTTCTGAATAATTGTGGAAGTATCATCCTCGGACAGCGGTCATAAAGTAGTAATAAGAGTGAGTAATCTTAACTGCTTGTGAATTCTATCACAAATGATGGATATAGAGGTATCGTTTGCTAAAAATAAGGGCTGGTTTTCACTGCATGTCTTTTTTGAGCGAGTCATGAGTAGAAAATTTAATTTAGAGATAAAGTTTGTTTCATCCTGATTTACGTGATGAACAGATCATCTTAAACCCAGATATAGTATCTCAGTGGTTAAATTGAGCCGCTCTAAAGCGGTAGTCAGACGATTTGGGTGCATCAAGAGTCATGGCTCAGTCGTGCCAATGTTACAACCTGTTGGAATTGAGAATAATTGGGGCTATCAAATGGGCCACGTTGTTGATATATACCTGACTACAAATTCTGCACTTACTTTCCCTTCAGCAACTACTTGAATCAATGCGCTCTACAACCTCAATGACTGAGGGTTCGTTATTTCCTAAATTCAACCAAAAATTCGACGCATAGTCAATGTTGGTATGATATAGGCCATACACTCAAGGTCTCTCATATGCCTTTTTATTTCTGAGAGTTCTCTTGTTAGTAGTTCGAACTGTAGTTCGGAACGATGGGGTCTTTGTGAATTATTTGTACACGTTATCTTGATTAGTTTCAAGCTCCAGAGCGAAACTCGCTATCATTATAGATGCGGGAGGGATGGAGCTGGTCGCCTTATCATCTTGAGGCGTGGCCCCTTCGTTCACACGCATTTCGGAGCTAATGAACCTTCAGCTCGTTCTACAAGTAACTCAGTCAACACAGAAAAGAAAAAAGAAAAAAGTAGTTGTAATTGGCGTTGAGTGAGCACTCCTCCGCCAGAGCATCATTACTGGCGAGTATTCAAGAACAAAAGATGCGACCTTGCATCCAGTAGAGAAGTGGTTTGCGGCCTGGGCGTAGGTTTGATGCTAGAGGATTGCTACTTTGCATCCGGATAATGGATTACCCGGATGCCACACTCCGCAAATCAACAACGCATTGCGTAGCGTGCCGAGCGCAAAAAGAGAGAGATGCAAACTTATTGTCTGCTCGAGTCATAGACTATCTAGCACATTGTGCTCCTCTGACCCAGGCCACACATTTTACAGTGCTCCTATCCCCTTTTGCTACTTGTAGGATCTCTGATATACCGACTCCATATAAATTTGGCGAGATGAATAACTCCGACAGCAAATTTCTTCGAGTGATGTGGGAGGAAAAACGAAGTATGAGCCTCACAGGGTTACCGAAGATGTAAATTACATTAATTATTAAAGAAATAATGACCCCTCAGTCATTGACGTTGTAGAGCGCATTGATTCAAGTAACTACCGCAGTGAAACTAAGTACAGAATTTGTAGTCACTTGTGTACCAACAACATGGCCTACTTGATAGCCCCAATCATTCTAAATTCTAATGCCTACTTTCTTTTTAATAAATTTTATTGTCCTGTCTGAGTCTATGACTATGTAGGACATAAGTAGCCTACTTGATAACCCCGGTTATTCTAACTTCTAACGTTCATAGTAAGGGCTTGACCGAAACCCTTAGTCTTTACTGAGGCAGGCGAGAATGTTCACACACATTAATCTCTAGCGGTTTCATGGGCCTGGGTATAATGTATCGTGACGGAATACAAAGAAACAAACTTGAGATCTAATACCAGGTAATAATAATAATCCACTAATGTCCTATTTGAGTTTCCAACTATGTAGGACAGACTATTTCAACACAACTTTTCTTTATCATTCTCATTGGGGCTTTCCTTCATTTAATGGTGGATCTCCATTACTGGTTCACAACTTGATACCAGGTTGGTAGTGAAGTTAACACGTATTCTCGTCATAGTCTCGAATATCGGTCATGACACGAAGTGATGGTCTAAATAGTCTCGGATAGGTGACTTAGGTCAATCTTAATGGACACATGCTGAAACCACGAGCACGGAGAGTGTCAAAATGTTTTCGCAACACAGTACTCCCCTGTGATTGATTGTTACGGCGTGAGCTAGTGTAATTGAATATCGCCGTCTGCACAAGTTATCCTGGTGATGACTAAGGAATTGGATATAATAAGATCATACTTCAGTACGAATGTGTGTGGATTCCGAGCTTGCGAGTTGCCTCGAGGTTGAAACGAGGTTACGAAAAAATATTACAAGATTGAAAAGCTGGAGAATTGGTGTGTTGGGGCACCATCTTCCTTAAATACAACTAAACTATGTAACAGATTCAACATTGACTACAGCAAGGTCTAGTCACGACTCAAATCCTGACCTCAACAAGATTGATCGAAGTTGGCGCATCATCTGATCTTGCCGTATGAGCCCATGTGTTGGGAGTTTGCAGAAAACCTGCTCCTTAGACCTTCCGCTTAAACCCTGATTTAAGAATGCCTCGCCGTGGCATTCACTACGCCCAGTAGAGCGGGGATAGCCTGAGTGGGGCAATAATTTCTCAATTAAAGGTGGTAATTTTCATCAACATTTGTGTGGAAGCTACTGTTTTTAGTGAGATAAAAATTAATACCTAGCTCAGGGTCGAAAGATAAGCCGACCCTTTAATTCCATGTGGTCGTCACTCGAGGCTAGAGACGGACATTCAACCGCTCCTTTTTCATGCTCGCCCTGACAGAGGCAACATTTTCGGCCTCGTCTTACCGCCTTGCAACTGACAATGTATTCTCCAGAGTCTCCCAACTCGAAGGAAAAGAGACGTTGAGGGTTTTGAAAACATATCAGCCCCCTCCCTGTCTTTAATTTTTCCACCATTTTGGAGCCCATCCAGTATTTCTCGCCAGGAAATTTTTTTTCCAACAGTCGCTGTAACTCGATATCGGTATATGGCCCTATTCTATCCACATAAAATGTACTTAGTCCTCCAGTCATATAAAAATGTAAGCTCGTGGCAGTGTCTCTTTTCAGTCCTAATTCTTTAGGGAACACTGGCATCTTCCCCTCATCCAGTTTCGCACTATCATGGTCTCGGTAGTGTATGTACCAATATTTGAAAGATATCTGCCCAATTCGCTTCACGGCATCTATATTAATTGTATTGTTGCAGGCTGTCAAAAAGTTATCATCAGTCATTTTCTCGCGTATCTCCGCCGGGATTTTCGCAACCAGGTATGTGCCGTCTCCGAAAGCTGAAAGTCCTCCATAATCTGCCTTTATGGGAAAATCAGGTTTTACTCTGTGCGACCTCTTCTCATCTGGCTGGTTGGTTGAATCTTTCATCATGCTATTCCCCCCCTTCTCTTGTGCTATTTGTTTTTTCCACACTCGGGATTTCTCCCTCCTGTATCTCTCGCCGCAGACGTCGTAATTTGTCTTGGAGAGTTTTTTAGACTTTGACACCTGAGGCAGCAAAATGGGTTAGTTGTGTTCTTTCGGCTGGAAGCGGCCAATCTTACTACCCCTGACCCCTCACTCATCGGCACCTCTAATGCTTTGTCCTTTCTAATATCATCCAGTGATGTTTTCTCCAAGACCAAGTTCTTATCTTCCGTAACTACAACACAGTCAGGTTCGAGGTGATTGAATTTTCTAGACCTGATTGCTAGTTTACAAATCGGATCGGGCATTTCTGTGTCTACCTCCAAACTTCTCTTTTTACTCTTTATTTTGGGGGTTTCCATGGTGACTTGTAAAGAATTCTTAACCATTAATGATAGATTGGAAATTTCTAGTCTCAGTCAACCTTCTATTAGTGACCAAGGCAAACTTGCCGGAACGAGAATGCTAGCCAGAGGCAGAGGTAGGGCTTAATGATATAACTTACACACTCGCAGAGAGGCTCTAGATAGCTAGGATTTTTCCCTAGGAGCTAGCTGGCTTGTTAACGCTGGCTAATCTTCTCTTTCTGGTAATTTAAAAACACTTTTTCCTGTTGACGTTCAGATTTTTGGCACTTGATTTTTATCCAATAAATTTAAAACATACACGAAGCATTTTTATGTTTTTTGGGGGATATAAATGGAGAGGGAAGCATCTCACCCCTCTTCTAGTCTTAGTACCGCTCCTAGGTCCCCCTCTCATGTTGAGTTTATTTTGTCATTCACTCAATTAAAAGGCTTCAGGAGTGACTGTCCGTCTTGGTAGCCGCTTTCAGATTCACCAATTTTGAATAAGGGTCCCAACATTTCAGCTCACCTTATAGTGGCCCCTACTTTTGGTCCTCCCTTAATCACCCATTAAAACACTTTCAAATTTTTATCGTGGCACGTGCTTTACTTACGCTGTAATTGTCGATATTCCCCATTTAGGTTCGAAGATATTCCGGTAGTGGAGGTCAACAGGGAGTGTGGGTTGACCTGCGCAGAGAATGGCGCCGAGCAAGTATCTTACCACCACAAATAAGAGCCTAACAAACTGCGGGAAGTAGCTATGTGAATGCACCTCCTTTATATGTTAAATAGTTTAATTTTGTTTTTTTGCTTTCCTTTAAAACATGTAGAAGCCCAGAGATTAAATCCTGGCGTCTTTTGTCTCAGTAGGGACTTAATAGGGTTACTCGCTTGACGCGTGATCCGCCAGACGTTAAATAAAGATAAATAAATAAAAAATAGGTTCGAAGATATGTTTGCTTAATTTTCCAATGCATGTAGATATGATGTCGCTAGTACTCTGTTTGTATGGATCGATTTCGTAGTCTGTTCATGATAAAGCCCTATGATGGATTAAATTTTGTATGATCCTTCGACTTTGTCCATGAAAAATCTATGGATGCCTTCCCATGGTCACTAAAAAGTTTACTTGGACAGCAAGTTGCACATGCCATATACAAGATGGAGTGAAATGACTCTACATAGAGTAAAGCTAGCATGCAAGCCATGTTTTCAGTTTCCTTGAAACTTCTGTTCCCTGTTCACTAATATATCCTACCATATCCTCTTGACTTCTTGACACAGACTTGTTTTGTGCTCATGATTGACCTTGTTACTGAATGAAGGGCATCTTTTCGAAATGTCTATGTCACGGTTTCATTACAGAATGCTAAGGTAATCTTGTAGCTGCTGTATATCAATTATAATTCTCTGAAAAGAGAAAACCTACTGCTAAGAACTAGGTTTTTGTAAAATTAAAGGTACTCCCCTTCGAGATCTTTCTCTCAGTAATTTGAATAGTTAATGCCGTGAAATTATCTAGAAAATTCTCGGTATGACTGTCACTCTATTAGACCCTTAGTGTATTGCAGACGGTTCATATACGATCCTCTAGGCACCTTTTCTTCCAAGATATTTCCGGGAGTTTCCCTTGATGTACTTGCCTGCGCTAGCCAGTGTATGCTCAGGAGTTCTTAGGCTTAACAGCCGCTATATTCTGGATGCCAAATTAGGTCCACTCCCACTTCAATAGCCTTACAAATCATTCCAAAAGTCGGATCATTTACATTCTGTATTATTCCATTTGATCTTGAGTTTTATTAAATTTCCTGCGATGTGATCTCTTTATCATATTCCTTCTTAGTATACTATTTTTTCCAATCACAATAACAGTTTAAATAGACGGGTCTAACTGTATTCTCCCACTTATTTCTTTGCCTTTGATAAGGATTCGAACTGATCTTTTACTGTGGAAAAATTTATCGGATTCGGGCGTTACTTGCGAAAAGTTCAGAGCAGAGGGGGAAGAAAGTGACAACTTGAAATGTATTTCGAGTTACTTATGATGTTATAATAACTACCGACTTAGTGGCAGCACCCAAATTATATGACTTCGCGGTTTACCAATATCTATTATCATGTTAATGTCAGTTCTTGCATTATTCTTCCATTTTGTTTCGCACTTAGTTCCTTTTGGAGATGTTTGTGGATTGTTGCATTGTATTTTTTATCACATCATATGCCTTGATCGCAAATATTCTTACTCCCACGTTTCTATTTATTTTCATGATCGAGAGGCTACCGAATCTTATCTGTTCTAGCTCTAACATACTTTTAGGTGGTGGTCGTAATAACAGTTATTTAGATGACCCTTCTACCAGATGCCAATAATATGACGATATATCTTCTTCAAGGTTTTTTAGGTATTCCATTGGCAACTCTCTGCATCTATGGACACTTGTTATTTTCTTTTCTCAGCAAGTTTATTCTGATGCATTCATAGGGTGAGTCGTGCAGTGAGGAGGGAAGAAAATGTCTAGCTAAACCAAGACTTTTAGCCTAGGTTTTCGCTCAACGTTAAGTGAGTTCAACTAGCAATATACTAGTGTGACAGCGATCTCCACCCCACGGAATCCGATTTACTGTTCGGAAATACGTCAAATGTTTTTATAGAAAATTTATGTTAAAGGTAATGTATTTTTTTCTTCGTCTTCGATTTAGGGCGTTGTAATCTCTTGGAACGGCATAATGGGGATTTTGATTATGGTTTGAGGATTAATGGAATAATCAATTCGGATTGGGGGCCCTTAATTGTCAGGATCCATTAGGCAGAGGGCATAGACTGGATGTCTGTCCGCGGTGTCCTCTACGAACCTGAAATTAGAACTTTTCCTCTGAGCCAGATCCAGTCAAATTTCGCAATACCAAAGTTTGCCCACAATGCAAAGAGCCAAATCTTTCCACAAAATCTAATTTTCACCCCCCAGATCAACTCCCAATGAAGCCTTAATAAGTCTGCAAGTATGACCTAGTACATCATAATTTCAATAAAAATCTACTCAGATCAGTCTCTGACCTCAAATTGTCTCCTAATGTACGCCCGCGTTGATATTTTTATCCATAGTGGTAAACAAATCGCGGCGCACAAATATTGGAGGTATTTCTCCAGGAAGGACTTTAGGAACAATAGTACAAATAGGCAAGATGATCCAAGCCGTGGATACGATTTTGGAAAGAAGTTTTTCAAATTGAGCATTTTCTGCTATATGTCTTGGTTTCCGTGTACAGGCGACACTTTAAACACTGTCATGGTTGGATGGTGCGGTGGTACATCAATCAGGCTGGTCTCCGATACAGAGTCCAGATAGCTTGGACACATTTCCCACTCGAGACATGAGAATAATAATTCGAATTCATCGAGGCAAAAACAGTTTTCTCGCGGTGCTTCTGTACTTTGGTGACGAAGAAATACGTCAATAATCAATGGATTTTGAATTGTGATCTGGTGGATGTGTCTGAGTTTCGTTTTTTGTGCTACTTGAGTGATAGAATATCTAGCACATTGAACTCCTCTGACCCGGGCCATACCTTTCGCAGTGTTCCTATCCTCTTTTGTTACTTGTAAGATCTCTGATGCAGTGTCCATGACGATTAGCCACCCAGCTTACTATTTACCCGTGGGATTTGGCCGCTTTTTCCACAGAACTTCTTCTCAAAACAATTATTAGTAGATCTGCGGTTCAAGCAAGACGAAGTCTAGAAACAAAAGCCTTACAAGGCACGCGTATTCATCTATTTGTTCCCACCCTGTGAAATTGAAGGCCAACTTGGTCCAATTTACTATCGACGTATCCGTTACTTGTTACGCTCTGGAAGCTCATCGGATGGTATTTCATCCATGATCAACGGTGGGTGATGAGAAGGGCTTCGACCCTACCATCTGACCTGATAGTGGTGATCATCATGATAATGGTGATATTGGGATGTGTTGAGAGATGAAGACGATACTGACCGCGCAAGCGATTGGGAATCCTCGTCGAATCAAGAACGAAAGTTTCACTCAATCTAGACTCTGCATACTCTACAGTGAGAGCTAGAGGTTCGTAGGGTACACCACTGATAGATGATGAGTCTGGTTCGCCTAAACTACCTCATTTTTAATGACATTTGTATTACTGCTCCTAGCATGGCACGGGAGGTTTATGGTTACATGTACTTAGAACTCAAGTTGGACTACTATAGCGATTGGCTTAAATACCGTGAATATAATAAGAATCTATGTAGGCCATATTCCGTTTGTCTCTCCCTTACGCGATCTTCTATGTCGCGGGCTATAGACTGAAGAGAATTAAGAATAAGAGCTTGTTTTCCTCAAACAATCGATAAGGACTCAAAAGAGCTTGAAAATACGAGTTTCTCGGAATACAAAAGTTTAGAGACCCAGTAATTGCACTAATTTAGGAGCCTAGGTGGCTGAGATTAAGCATGTAACGCGATGGTGCCTGGAAAGAAGTTTCTCTTGTAGGACGGGCTTGGCGTAAACCAGTTTGTAGCGTGGTCAAGAAAAGTTAGGCATGTGGGTTTTGAAGATAGAGTTCATCCTACAGATGGCATCGAAACTCATCTAGAGATCGGGCCCGTGCGAGGCCATACAAGAGTAATGAGTGCCAGCTACCTATCAAATAAAGACCAATTTTTTTCAGGCCAATATTGAAAATATTTCAGCACCAACCACAAAGACTTGCATCCTATGGGGACGTGCGACTACCAGAACAACTCAATATTATGTAGCGCATTGATGTGATCACTGAGGACTAAATTGGGTTGACCGAACTATAGGCCAGGTGGTATCTTAGTCAAAAGGTAGTTTCCGAGAAATTTGATGTCCATATGTGCATGGATTTGAAGGTGACAGTGTAACAGCGTTTTAATCTATATTCCAATAACTTTTGTCTTGTCCGGCTTCATTTATTTCAGCATTACTTAATTCCCTGGCATTTTATTATCTCCTCTTTACATGACTTCGGCCCGTACAATAAAAACTTGATAATGATAACAACCCTACGTGATGATTTTGGAATAGAATCTAGGTTACTAGATGGATCAGACCTAGTACTCGAAATTGTATCCAACTTCCATGAGTGCCTCCTAATTCAGTATGTAGCGTAGTGTGCTCAGTAACCCATTATTCTGCCAAGCAAGCCTCCAGCCTTTTGTTCTTTTGTGCTTTCAATAGCAGTGAGTAAGCTCCTCCATACTTGACCAGGTTCTTGACTTGCATCGATCCCTTTCCATATGCCAGACTTCCGATAGTAGTCAACAACAGGGGCCGTTTGCTGGTGGTAAGTGACGAGGCGCTTTTTCAAAGCTTCGGCATTATCATCTGATCTTTGTATCAATGGCTCGCCAGTAATGTCATCTTTCATTTCCTTCTGAGGGGGATTGAAAACCTTGTGGTAAGAGCGTCCAGAAGCAGGGTGTATTAAGCGGCCAGTTATACGCGAGATTAGAAGACTGTCGTCTATTTGAAGCTCAATAGCGTTTTGGAGTTTCTCGTTTCTCTCTAACAGCATGGAGTCTAGGCGCTCTGCTTGTGTAACAGTACGGGGAAATCCGTCGAGAATGAAACTTTAAATAATACCTTAGAACTCTGAGATTCAGTCGGAGTACTAACATACCCTTTCTTGCATTCTGCGTTTGTATCGAGTTCAGATTTTATCATGCCAATGACAATGTCGTCGCTGACAAGTCCGCCCTGATCCATAATTTTTTTTGCCTCTTTACCTAGGGTTGTCTGCTTTGCCACTTGTGACCGAAGCATGTCGCCTGTAGCCTTTATCCATGTAAGCGGTGTACGGGCAACGTTTGTGAGCCTGCATGCTTACCAAATGACAACAACTGAATCTTTCTTTGATCTTGGGGGCCTGGGTACCTTTGCCTGCGCAGGAAAAAGCTTAGCCGTCGCTCAACGAAAAGGATGTATAGAATAGGTTAGGCAGCAAACCTGCGCCAGGCGGTCCAATCAATAGCATCCGAACCTTCCCGTCATAGGAAGCGTCTGTTGTTCTCTGAACGTTTGAAAGGCTCTCTTCAAGTTGTTGAACCCTCGCTTCCAATTTGTTGACCAGTTCCCTTAGAGATTGTGGGTCGTTGTCTCTGGCTGACACCATGATAGCGGATTTATTGATTGATTGACCTGCGTAGAAATATTAGGTACAAGGAGGAGCGATTCACTGGAGAACAGACGAGGGTTGAGAATTTGTATCAATATTTAGACTGTTTTCCTTAAATAGGTGACTGATGGGGACCCGGATACAGTAGAGCTCGGCTACAAGCTGCCGCTACAGTCTCCACGGCTAATAGAACACTTAATAATGTCGAGAATAACGACACATTTAACGAAACTTTACGCGCAATAATATCACCAATTCCCGACAAACTACTAACTTGATTTTGTTAATTATCTTGTCACACCGTGTTATGCCTGGACAACGACTTTGACGTTAAGTCACGTGTTACAGGGATCACGGCTCGTTGAAACTTGGGATTTGTAGAGCCTTGTTTACGCAGCCTTGGATATCAGACGTTCTTGCAAGACAAAGGTGCCTCTAAATACAGTTCCCGACCATCGACTATGCCTGCAACTACAGCGGAAACGCTCTCTTTCGTGACGAGAAATGTCTCTGTTGCTCCGTTAGTTCTTCTCTCAGTTGCAGACCACTATGGTCGATCAGCCAAAAATACACGAAAGCGAGTCGTTGGAGTGTTATTAGGTCAGAATGATGGAAAGAATGTACGAGTTTCCAATAGCTTTGCAGGTACAGAACCTTATTTCCAACAGCAAACACTTCCAATAAATCTAATTCATCGTAACAGTGCCTTTTGAAGAAGATGAATTGGATCCGTCTGTTTGGTTCCTCGATCATAACTACGTAGAGTCAATGAAGGACATGTTTAAAAAAATTAATGCGAAAGAAAAATTGATAGGATGGTATCATTCTGGTCCAAAATTAAGAGCTTCTGATCTAGAGATAAATGAACTTTTCAAACGCTACACACCTAACCCATTACTGGTTATCATTGATGTTCAACCGAAAGAGTCTGGCGTGCCGACAGACGCATATTTCGCAGTGGAAGAGATCAAGGATGTAAGATAGCCCTCAGAATCAATACACTGAAGGCACATTCTACAGAACTTGACTAACCCTCTTAAGGATGGGACAACAACGTCCAAGACGTTTGTGCATACCCCTTCAATTATTGAAGCTGAGGAGGCAGAAGAGATTGGAGTCGAACATTTACTAAGGGACATTCGGGATGTGGCGGTTGGTTCACTGTCGACACGAATCACCAACCAGCTTCAGTCATTACAAGGTCTTCACTTGCGGTTACGAGACATCGGAGTGTATCTCCAAAAGGTTCTTGATGGATCTTTACCTATTAATCATGTTATCTTGGGGAACCTTCAGGATGTCTTTAACCTGTTACCTAACCTATTCTCCTCGAAGGCCTTATCAGCTTCACCGGATGATGTAGAGGCAGGGCTCAAGGGCAATAGCGAGTTGGCACATGCTATGGGTACCAAGACAAACGATCAATTAATGGCTATTTATTTAAGTAGCTTGGTTCGGGCTATAACTGCCTTCCATGACCTAATCGAGAACAAGATTCAAAATCGACAACAACAAGAAGAGAAAGATGCGAAGATTGAAGACGGAAAGGATGTACAAGCTGGCAAAGAGAATAGAGAAAAAGAGGCTACAGATGCTAGCGGAGAGCCGAAGGAAGGCACGGAAAAGGGCGACAATATGCAAAAGAAGTAAATATAGGGAAATCTACGTGACCGTCCGCCTTAACAAACTTCCCCCCCCCTTTTCCAAATATTGATGTAGCACGCCCGTATGAAAAAGCCCGGTCCTACAGCCCTCAGCTGATGCGTTCTCTGTGATTCATCAATTATTAACCTCTTACAATCGATTTGGTGGATTCTGTAGCTGTGAGTCTGAATAATCGAAAAAATTGAAATTATTAATGCTACGACGGGCTCGGTATTAAAGGTTTTGGCGTCGGATTGTCGAAAGGTAATTCACTTCTTAAGTGACAAGACTGCTACCGTTCCAGTGTCATAATTACACGATTGACGCACTGTTTCCAAGGCCTAGAAAATAACTTGTCGGGCCCCCAGTGTGCAGGTGTGGGCTGGCATTCAAAACCTTAGGCGCACAGGCAGCAGATAACTTAGAGCATTATCAAAACTAAGGTATTGAGTGGGGGATAAGCTTGTGCTGATCAGAACAGGATACAGGCAGTACATCGGCTTACCAGTCGGAATAATTGAAATTACATGTTCAATAGATGATTATTTCAAAGATACATGTAGTCTGTTTAAAATTTGGTTACAATTTAGCGCGCTGAAAATACTTGATCTGGCATTCTGATCCAAGGCACTAATTCACCGATAATCACTCGCTATACCAGCCATTTCTTCCCTGTTGACCTGCCGTTCCTTTACATATGATCCTAAGAGTTTTCCCCAACGTTCTCCAATTAAGCATGCAATCAAATGTTTACATATGGGTACTGTCTCGGTGGCATTTTTACGCCGCACTCCCCCGAACTCCCATTCAACGCTTTCATTATCGACTTTCGCGTCTTCAATGTCATTTTTCGAATTTTTACTGGAGACAGAATCAACTAACAAGGCTGGAAACAATGAAAAAGTAAAATCAGCACAGGAGCAGTTCCAGGCCGTGAGATATACAGTGTAATACTTCTCGGCACTAGATGAAGTGTTTCGGTAACTTGAGCGCTTAGGGGCTCGTTTCTTGGGCTGAGTTGAGCAGACTTGATACATGCCGCCTATACTTCCGCTCCGTACTTTTATTTCCAGTGCCGGGTTATGGTGCATGACGTTTGGTGAATCTGCGGAAAGATTGGTATTACTGATAGCTGGCTGCTGGAGAGCATGGGGATCATCTTGCTCTCTCGAGACATGGTGACTGGTTAGTACAATTCTTGTTACGAGTCCACGATCCAGAAGGTCAAGTGCCTGCAGTAACATTGGGGGAGGAAAGAGTGCGTGTAATGTTATAAGTATAGCTTGTCGAGAAGGCGGCAACGAAGCGAGTGGATTAGATGACGTAGCTTTACCTTTTGCAGAGTCTGATGGCTCGGCAACCAGTTCTGTGAGCGTATCGAAAATCGAGGTCAAAAAGACGTGAGGTTCTGGAAGTGACATCGTAATTCTTATTTTTGTGATGATTGTGGTGGCTTGGACGCGTTGTCAGGCTGGTTTACATAGATTCCAAGAACATTGTTTTCGCATTACCACGTGATATTACTACGCTCTACTACTGCTAGTCTATTTGGGTAGTCCCGAAGAAAGATCGGCTTGTCTACGTAAGCAAATATACCGCTTGGTGGTTATTCGTAATTGGTTCATTCTGCTGGTTGAGAGAATGACTATCCAGCCCATTTTGCTCCTCTCTATCCCAAGCCATACCTTGTACAGTGCTCCTAGCCTCTAATATTACATGAAAGATCATTGATGTATTACTCGTGATGAATAGCCATTCAGCTTAGTATTTACCCGTGGAATTCGGCCACCCTTTCCACGGAACCGTCCACCCAAAAAAATGGGTGCGCATATTCATCAATTTCTCCCTTCTTCATGAAGCTCGAGGCCATCCTGATCCAGTCCACCATCTCCGTATCGAGTGCTGGCCACGCTCCGGATACTCATCAGATGGCTTCTCCTCCATGACCAAGCGTGGGTGATGAGTAGGGCTTCGATCCTACCATCTAATCTGATCGTGGTTAGCTTCTTGATAATTGTGATTGAGGCCTGTGCAAAGTGATGAAGACGATATAGACGGCGAAAGCGATTGGGAATCCTCATCGAATCGAGGACGAAAGTGTCACTCAAACTCGACTCTGCAGACTCTACAGTGAGAGCTGGAAGTTCGTAGGGGACACTGCTGACGGGTGTTTAGAATAGTCCCCCTAGGTTTCGTGGAAAATGGTAGCTAAACGGCTATTCATCAATGATTTTTCAATTTAAAAAAGATGATGGGAGCATTGTATTAAGAGTGGCCTGGGTCAGAAAGGGGTCAAACATGCCAGATCGTTATAGACTCAGATATATATTTTTTTTTGCATCAGATTTTAATTGCGTATGCAGCTATCTAGCTATGACACAATATCAAAGAAACCATCGTTTGCTTGTGTTTATAGTGTCAGCTGCAATCTCGCAAGCGAGGTCTTGGCGCTCTCAAAGCCCAATTCGTAAAACTCCTTGCCAGAATTCGGAATTTCACGCCCGTAAAGAATGTATCCCTCTTCCGCATCATCTTGTGAACTTGTCCTGATCCCTCTCACGCCCATCCCAAAGAACAGTCTCCTAGATTTGTGCGCCACGCTTTGCTCCCTCCGTCGGTTATAAATATCGGCGTGGGCGTGTATTTGGCGGTCAACTGAGGCTAGAGAAGGTCGACGAGAGTTGTGGTCATCGGGGTGAGGATGTACTTGGTCGTACCTGTAGACTTGATGAGGCTTAGAAATGAGTCGAACTCGTTGGGAGCGAAAAAATGACATGTCGGAGTATTTTGAATCATTGCCTCGTGGGCCAACTTTCTTGATATTGCGAAATTTGACTAAACTTGGCACAGGGAGAACATTTCACTCCCAGGTTCGTAGAGGACACCGTGTACAGGTGTTTAGTCTTGCTCTCCATAGACTTAGGTAGTTCACTAAACTTTGCACTTAGCGTAGTAACGCAACTTGCGGGGTAAGGAATTTAGCGGCGAGAGCCGCTAGACGCACCGAGGCGACTTGGTCCACTTATTGATGGAGGCACACTTTTTGTAACATGGATAAAAGCCTTCTGACTTAGTATTAGAACAACAGCAAGGAACTCACGTATCTAAGTCTCAGTCATCTCATACGTCGTGACCCCTAAAGTTCAAGCTCATATTTTTCACTCAACAACGAAGCTTCAACAGCTGCGCGCACGGGAAGTGCACGATTTTGAAACCCGGCAAAGCTAGGTGTGGACATTACAAACATGCTGATGCATGATGGGACATGCTACAGGCATTCTTTCGGCAAACTGGCCATCACATTACTGCACGCTGCGAAATGGCCCGATGAAAGGAAATACACGGTATTCCGCGAAAAATCTGTATAAAATAGTGAACCAAATCCAGAATCTAGCTCTATCCATTCCTAATTCGAGTGAGCATGTCGAGCAGTCTCTCTAGGCTGAGCTAGAAATATAGATACAACAAACCCCGACATGATATTATATCCTCAGGACAAAAGAGACCGTGAGCCACTTGATCATCTGCTCGAGTAAACTAGCTTGCACATGGCATTCTTAATATTGCAATATAGAGACACGACTTACCAATGGCCACCAACAATTGACTAGTTCAAAGATGGAGCTCATCTGCACTCAGTCCAACTTGTTGTCGGATCGAGATTCCCCCCCCCCATCGAACTTTATGGAAATTTTTCCAAGAGCAAGATGATATTACATTTTGAATAATGGTGGCTGAGCGATGAGATATCTCGAGGTAGTTTTAATTATTTCTAATTTTACTAACTTTACGCTTATTAGGTCATCTGGAAGATTGATTCCCGGCTGTGATATCCGCTTCTCGCGTGCTCCACTTAGTGTATTCTACCGTCGTGTACTCAGCTGCTAAGGTGTTATTGCTACTTCCAGACTGACTTGGAATGCCGGGCTTGGAATTTTTCTCCCATCAAACGGCTGGTAGTTGTTTAGGCAGCACGAACAGGAGAGCTGGACCAACGCCCTCACAATTCGGGGGGGCAGTGTATATACCTCGGCTGGGAGGAGATGGTTTGATAGCCAAAGGTTATGGCACGAAAATCAGCGAGTATTGAAAGAGGAACCAGAAGCGAGGCTCGGGCGCGTGCGCGTGCGCGTGGTGGCCGAGGTAATATACTGAGAGGAACATGGTTTATGTTTTGTTTTATCAGAAGGGGGTTCGGTGGAGAGATTTATTCTGTTCGTTTGTTTAAAATTTCAAGTCCTAGCTTACACCCGCTATCCCCTCGAGGTCAAAGACCAGTAGATTTATTCTGTGTTCTTTAGAGGCTGCTGGACTCGTCAAGATCCAACATCGGTAGCGTTTTGATGCGGGTCGGGGCATATAGAAGTGAGGAGGCATGCTTTTTTCCTACCGGGCTAACCTGATTGAGCCGGCCCCATTCGTGTTGGAGCTCTAGTTAACATTTTCATAAATAAAGGGTTACAGACTTGTCCTTGGCGCATACTCAGCGAGGGTCGACTGTTCCGTGTAGACGAAGATACCTCAAAGCGGCAAAGCGAGTGACCTGCTTAGTACAAAAGCCGGAGTCACGAGAGCCATCCACCATGTACAGCTAGCCTAATCATGTGACATGTATTGGTAGCCGGGTCCACATCTAGTGATTTCAAAAAAAGAGACTGCAAGACAGGGGA
This sequence comes from Blumeria graminis f. sp. triticale, assembly GCA_905067625.1. Classification (NCBI taxonomy): domain Eukaryota; kingdom Fungi; phylum Ascomycota; class Leotiomycetes; order Helotiales; family Erysiphaceae; genus Blumeria; species Blumeria graminis. Next base: position 16,674,945 of record LR898476.1, read on the forward strand.
TAGCAAGAGTCATGCGTGCAGTGCCCCGCATCTCTCCTGTACGCACTGGGCCGGAATGAATTGCTTCGCTGATCTTGGGTAGCTGGTATGGCGCGCCTCGGAGCCCTGTTCGACGGACCCAACTCTGGACAAGTGGGACGCGGAGACTGTGCAGGCCACCTTCACTTCCAGGTTGAGGAGGCACGCATGAACATCGACAAATGTTAGTCAGCCGGATCATGAGTTGATGCGGAGGGAGCGGCGGTGGGAATGTGGTAAGGCCGCAGCTCCTGGGACACCCTGCATCGTTTGCGTGTGCTGGCGGACCTGGGTGGTGTGAGGAAGCATGGCAGGCCATCGGTACTCGCTTGGCCTCGTTATGCCGATGGGACGAGATGCATAGAGCCGTTACGGGCCAATCCCAATAATCTCGTGCCACGCGCACTGGTGCTTCACGCCCAACTGCCGCCGTTCCATACACCCACTGCATTGATCAGCAAACAAGAATCTACACCATGTCGGCCAGGCTCGAGTATGAACGCTTCAGATCCATCATCTCATCCACAATCCAAGGCGTAGAGTATTCTCACCCACCCAAAAAGTTTTTGATTGGTTTGTCCTGCAGCTTTTAGGTGGCAAGATGTGCTGCCCATATTTCGCGACTACACTAGATGATGTTGAATACGCTTCACATTCGTCTCTCCACTCACCTCTCACCTTCACTGTAGCCTACTCCCTCGTCGTCTTTTCTAGTCTAATCAAGGCCTCTCAATCTCTCTACATTTCCTTCAAACCTTTGGCCGACAAAAACTCAACAACTGTCAGTGGTGTTCCCTACGAGCCTCCGGCTCTCACTGTAGAGTCTGCAGAGCCGAGATTGAGTAACAAGTCCTTACTTCGACGACGATTCCCAATCGCTTTCGCCGTCTGTTTCGTCTTCACCTCTCAACACATCCCCCTATCACCATTATCATGAAGCTAACCACGATCAGATTAGATGGTAGGATCGAAGCCCTACTCATCACCCACGCTTGGTCATGGAGAAGCCATCCGATGAGTTTCTGGAGCGTGCCCAGCACCCGATACTGAGATGGTGGATAGGATCAGGTCGGCCCCTAATGTGACAAAGAAGGGAGATATAAATGAATATGCGCACCGCTTATAACTGGTACTGCAGGTTTTGAGAATTATCCCCACGCGCGTAGTTTCCTTCAATAAAAAATTTTTGAGAAAAGGTGATATAAAAAGTATAGTTGGATTCCACGGGTAAATACTAAGCCGCAAGGCAATTCTTTTTTTTAATCATTTAATGTGTATGCAGCTATCTAGCTATGACACATGACCGGTGCTATGTATACATGTGGGATAACTCTGTTGACGTTAGAGACACTCATACTCTGGATTTCATTGCAAGGCAATTCATCATGGGCAGTTTATCAGAGATATTTTTCTGTCACGAAAGAGGACTGGAACGCTGTAAAAGTTGTGGCCCGGATGAGAGAGAAGCCCAGTATACTAGATATTCATCTACCATTTCTGCGTATTAAAAAAACAAAGAAACTCGGGCTTACCTAGTTTAGCCTCCGGGTGGTGATCTCTGACGGATCAGTGTGCTATAGGCCAAAGCAACCTTCGTGTCAGCAAAAAAATTGAAAAAACCCGAAAAGTGTGAGGTCTTGCTTCATAACTAATTGCGTGAGAGTGAGGGTTTTATTGCCGGGAGAGTTTCCTATTACTATTTTCAATACCCAAATCCACGCTCTCATGACAGTTTCTCCACCCTAATGCCCGTGTGAAGTCGCAATTACTACCAATTTCATATATATTATACTTTGATGCGCTTCGCATTCTTACGTCTAAATCCATGCCTGGTCCTTCAGTCATGAAAAGGTTCTACAATATTCCATTCGTATTACATTTAGATTTTACACATAATGGCGAGGACCCCACTTGAATACCATCAATACATCTTGACTGCTCCTAGGGTGTACGATGAGGCCTTACGTTAGGAAGAAGAATCCCTGGCTAAAGGTCAATGCTTGCATAAACACGTCAACTCACCCATTCCTTTGGCTGTTTCAGTACCTCGACAAGCCTGTGCTCCCAGCTTCCTTTGTCCGGCTCATGCATGTATTTCCATTTTGCAGTCAGAGGCAAACTCATCAATATACTCTCTACCCGTGCGTCGGGAGTGGTCAGTCCAAAGGCAGTCCCTCGATCGTGAACAAGGTTGAACTCCACATATCTTCCTCTTCTGATCTGTTGCCACTCTTTTTCTTTGGCAGTGTATTCCATGTCTTTCCGCCTCTCGATAATTGGCATGTATGAAGGTAGAAAAGCCTTCAAGCAGCTCTGTACGAATGCAAATGTGTCTTCTTGGTTACTTTCCTGCTCGTCAAGATCATCAAAGAAAATTCCACCAACGCCACGAGCCTCTCCTCTATGCTTGTTACTAAAATAACCATCACACCATTTCTTAAAGCGGGGATAGTAAGCTTTATTGTGCTCATCACACGCTTCTTTGATGACCTTGTGAAAATGCACCACATCCTCGTCAAAGAGATAGCTTGGGGTTAGGTCTGTTCCGCCTCCAAACCACCAAGTATTCGGGGTACCATCCGGATTTGAAGTCTCGAAGTATCGATAGTTTAGATGAACGGTCGGGGCCATAGGATTGATGGGATGAAGGACTATACTTAAGCCAGTGGCAAAGAAGTCCAATGAATTGACATTCGGATCAAGAGCCTTGTGATTTACCCGCATTTTCTCAATGGCAGGACGAGGTAGAGTGCCATAAACTACGCTGACATTTACCCCAGCTTTTTCAAACACATTTCCATCTTGCAGTACACAGGAGATACCTCCACCACCCTTTTCCCGGGTCCAAGTGTCAACGCGAAATTTTTTACCATCAAGCTTTTCTATTTCGCCTATGATTTTTTCTTGCTGCTCCTTGATAAACTTTTCCATTCTCAGCCGTAAATTCGACTTTTCAGATATGCCAGTTTCTTGTTTAGCAAGCGCATCTCTCTCGGCGATGGTCGGTGCGTCTAGCTTTGTGGCGTCTCCAGTCATCTGCACCTTGTTAGTCTCCAGTGTAAGCGGCGGTAACAACATTATTGTACAATTGAAAAGATAAGAATACTGATGAACAAAGTCCCAGCACCGGTGACTATTTTTGCATTTCTATATTGGCGCTTCTGCTCCCAATGTATCTCGGGCCCAGGACGTGATGATCCTTTGGCATATGTTCGAGCATGCTTAGTGAGAGGTGAAATTCTCAATTGGAATTGGGGACATCTTAAGAGGCGATGGCATGACAAAGTACGAGATGCCATTTGCTTAATGGTGAGGCGGGGAGAATGCGAGTGCGGCAGGGAGGGAATGGAAACAAACAATAACCAGCAAAGTAAACTAAACCTATTTGAAAAGATAGTCTTAGTCAATAGCAATGGAAAATCAGAATTCTCTGTGTGACTTGTCCGAGGACTTCTGGGGGTCTAATCGCCTCTTGTGGTAACTGCCCTAAACAAGGAATGCGATGGGAAAATGTATTGGCAGTAGAGGCGCGGTTAAGTCGGTGCTTATATATAGCAGATGCTCTTGCGCCTTGTGATCCATGTCCTTGTCAGTGGGGCTCAGTGAGCATCGGCCTTGTCCCTCCATGACACCACACGTTAATCACAACCATCAACATCCATCGATTCTTATCTCATATACTCTTTTAAACAAGGATCTCCTTCTACTCGCTACTCCTTCTCTCAGCAACAAAATACCAATATGCGGTCCAAATTTAAGGATGAGCACCCCTTTGAGAAGCGCAAAGCTGAAGCTGAACGTATTGTACGTTTTGATGTCCTCGTCGGATTTGAGCTATTCTTGCCATAACGCCATCTAACGAGCTAACTCGCAGCGTCATAAATATGCCGATCGGATTCCTGTTATTTGTGAGAAGGTAGAAAAGTCAGACATAGCCACCATTGATAAGAAGAAATACCTCGTACCGGCCGACCTAACCGTCGGTCAGTTCGTGTACGTCATCCGCAAGCGTATTAAGCTCTCCCCCGAAAAAGCCATCTTCATTTTCGTTGACGAAGTTCTCCCACCTACCGCCGCTCTAATGAGCTCTATTTATGAAGAGCACAAGGATGAGGACGGGTATGTCTATTCCCTCTAATCAAATACATTGGGCATCCAACATAGACGAGTACTAGTCGATAACCACTGACATGAATAAAACAGATTCCTCTATATATCTTACAGCGGAGAGAATACTTTCGGAAGCTGCTACAAAATATAGATGTTTGCACACAAGAAATTCAGATCCATGTTACGCTTTCTTAATTGGCGTTTTGGGGGTTTTATCTTCATAGAAATTAGGATGGTGTCATCACTCAACATACCTAGCGATGGCTCACTTTTCGTAGATCCCTTTAAGTACTCGGGGCAGATGGAGCTCATGAGTTATGGTTATCGTCGAATTTTACCCTTGGATGTGTCAATTTTACTCTGTGAAGTCTTGTTATACCCCTACACATTTATGTTACGTGTGGAAGGAAATATTAGAACAAGTTATATCATACTGAAAATAAACATCAATATTCAAGCTTCTGAAAGCAAAGCAATGCTATCCTTCTGGTTGCTCAGAACATGTTGTTAGTACTTGGTTTAAATTGGCAACTCCATGAAAGTTGAAGTTCTTTTTTTTCATGGCAAGAGGGCATCGACGGAGATTTGGATCTGTCTCTGGTCGCTATACATTCCCAGAAATGCTCATCAGTGAGTGCTATGACGGATCTGCTCCATGTCAACGGTCTGCTCTAATAAAATTTGTTTCGTTTTAGAATCAGTGGAACTGAAGCCTAGTATAAAATTGAAAATTTTAACATCTTGACTATCCCTGACCTTTTAAGGAATTTCTCCGTCGAAATGATGATCATATTAGGAAAGCCAAGCTGTTAGGGTTTTATAAGGGTAGATTCGATTAAGTATTAACTGAGAATATCGCCCAACAACATGCAACCCTGATTTTCTAATGAATATGATGCTATGAGACATAAAAGTCTGATAGTCTTCTACATGTAATATGGACCCCATCTACTTTTTCCAGGCTAGTCATAATGGCAAGAACAAAGATCGGCTGCATGTCAGTTTATAGTAGTTGCCAAAAAATGCGAAAGATTTGTACATAATGGGAGAAATTTAATAAGAAGGGCCTCAAGAGATCCCAAAATCTGCGATGCGAGCGCACAGGCTCGTTGACCCGTTTTCGTAATTAGCCTCCAGATCACTATCAATCGCGCGGGGAACGAAACTCGACACCTATCAGTGGTTTTCCCTACGAATCTTCAGCTCTCACTGAAGAGTCTGCAGAGCCGAGATTGAGTAACAAGTCCTTACTTCGACGACGATTCCCAATCGCTTTCGCCGTCTGTATCGTCTTCATTTCTCAACACATCCCCCTATCACCATTATCATGAAGCTAACCACGATCAGATTAGATGGTAGGATCGAAGCCCTACTCATCACCCACGCTTGGTCATGGAGAAGCCATCCGATGAGTTTCTGGAGCGTGCCCAGCACCCGATACTGAGATGGTGGATAGGATCAGGTCGGCCCCTAATGTGACAAAGAAGGGAGATATAGATGAATATGCGCACCGCTTATAACTGGTACTGCAGGTTTTGAGAATTATCCCCGCTCATGCAGTCTTCATTTCTACCTTTTTTTTTGGGTAGAAGCTTCCGTGGAAAAGGTGGCTGAATGGCTATTCACCACGAGTAATACATTAATGATCTTTCAAGTAGTATTAGAGGGTAGGAAGAGTGCAGCTGACACTATAAAAACAAGCAAACGATGGAAGGTGTTGTGGTCCGCCTCCTGGTGGTGTTCTCTGGTATGGTTTGAGTAGCCTGGGCACCTACTCCACTTGGGAAGGAGACATTTCAGATTATACTTCGCGCAGAGGAAAGTTGAAAGATGATGGAGGCATGTCTGGATAACTCGGGGTTTTTGAGACGTTTCCCTGGGTGGGTATTCACGGATGAGGGTTGACTTGGGGTGAAGAAAAAGCCGCCATAACTTCGCAGTGCTACTTGCAAATGAAATCCGAGGCAAGCCCAAAGCAGTATGGCGATGCAAACACGAAGTGAGCACCTGGGGCTCAACTCGTATGTACATGGCCGAAAAGTACCCGAGGTATTAAGTCCAAGCTGTCCATGTGGCTACCTATTGCAGACCTCTAAGCATACGATTATGTCATTCCCTCAACGAATGGTAAATATGAGATTTGTAATCAAGCCAAAGACCGATCATACGAAGCAATGATAAATAATCGTGGCGACATTCAAAGGATTACACAGTGGATCCTAAATCATGGCCGGATAGAGTAATTCCAAGTGATTTAGGCGGTCGGAATGCTGCTGTGGGGGAAGAACAGGTCGAGCAAATGATGGGTCGATAGAGATGATGTGATGTTGATGATGTTTGGTCATATTTTCATTGCGTATGCAGCCATCTGCCCATGACACAACCTCAGAGTCGAGACATCAGCGCAAACAACGCTCTCCAGCGTGTAAATCTCCTCGCTGAAATAAACATATCCACGTACGTCAAGATTGTATCCATCCTTTGCATCATCTTCTGTACTGTTTAATGGCATGATGACATTGTCATCTTTCATCTATTATCATAGAAATGATGACTAATTATGTTGATGAGTAATGAGCTACCTATTCGGAAATGGCGTCAGGAGAGAGGGATAACTGCTGTATATGAATAAATTATTCATTATCCTGATTTGACTCCTTTAGGCCCATGCAGGCTTTATCGGAAGATATGTACTTTAAGTAGGATGACTCAACTTGACGTTTAGAACACTCACACTCAGATTCCATTTACAGATACCACTCGAGGTTAACCCTTACGGCGTGTAACCTCTTCCTTGCATATCCACCACAGGGAAAAGCTTGAAAGGCCTGTGGCTATCCGAGTGTGCTTTCATCATCCCAACAGTATATTATCACCGCGAGAGAGTGTGGTGTGTGGGATTTACCGGATTCAAACCAGCTTTATCCCGTCTCAAATGGGGTAAGTGTTCAAGCTACCCAGAATCTACTTAGGATAACGGCACAGATGGTATACCACTGCACTATCCAGCCCTACTACTGCATATACATGTTTCCTTTAGTCAGACAGAATAGAATCTTGTTTATGTTCCCACTGAGTCTATGACTATGAAGGACAGCTAAAACTATCTAAATAGCTTTGATTTGATTTCATATAGCCCATCTAGGTACCCTATGGGCCTATGTAGGTATATGTAGCTATATGTAGCTATAATATTTACACAGGAAGAAACTAAATTGTCAAGGGATAGAGTAAATTGAGGGAAGTTACTGTCACGTGATATAACGCGTCTGATACGCGATTCACGATGTATATAATTTTACAGGACTCAATAGGAGTCTCCTTTCTTCTTTGTAGACAATCTCAATCACCAGATAAGACCTCGTCAATCTACTTCATGACCTTCCCCTGACACAAATTTAGTAAAAACCCCCTAAAACTGTCTGTCTTGTGTCTATTGGTTTTCTAAGTTTTCCCACAGGAAGTGCGTCTAGACTGTTTTTTTTAATCCATTTATGTCCTATTTGAGTTTACAACTATGTAGGACAGCAAACTGTTTATACAGTGTGAAATCCGTCTTATCCTTGTCCACATCTTCTCATCTTTTCGTCTAATGCTATTTCTACTTCTGCAAGCCGGAATTGTTCAAACCAGGCTTTTGACAGGATCCATTTTGTTATTCTCTCTATATCATCTGGGCTGTTCATCATTGCCGTAAATGACCTATCTTTTGCCTTTCGAAGCACCTCTCCTCTTCCCATTGCCCAATGAGGACACGCCAAGACCATATGTTTGACATTTTGAGACGGATATCCACACTGGAATTTTGGATTAATCACTCCGGAGACATTCCTTCGATACAGATAAGAATTGAGACCAATTTGCTCACTTCTTATCTGAACTGCAACAATGCCTTGGGCCCTGCTAAGGTTCCGGTGGATATTTCAGGGTGTATTTCTACAGGTAATTCTTTTTCTGTCTATTGTCTTATCTGTAACAATATTTGCGGCTTTCCATTGTTCATAGTCTGCCGAGGCTCGATGACCAGATGGTATCTCGTTTGCTGGACGTGTCCATGAGTTTTTCTACTCCTGGAACGTGGCTACCTTACCGGCTTCTTTTTGTCTCCCTTTCGCATTCTCCATGCCACAAATTCTGGTCCATTCTTCAATGTCTTGCTTTCGATTCTTGGCGTGCCTGTTCTCGGTTCCCTCTATGGTCTGCTTGACTTTGCTGCACGCAGATAGTATCCATCTCCTGACAGGTAGATTTTTTGATAGCCCGACGTGTTGGACCCTCCTTTGTTTCAGGTAGATATCTATCGGGAGAATCGAAGACTCGTGTTCTAGTACCCTACTGCTGGTAGAGTTATATAACTCTGTAATAAGCTTCGTGCATTTTCGTTGGATACTTCGCAATGGTTTGACTATCATTGCTGGTATCTTTCCTGTTGGCCCGGCCTCGGCCCATATTGATGACCCATACGTGAGGGCCGGTCTCACTATTGAACTGTACAGCAGCTTAGACTTCATGAATGTGGCACCCCAAGTTGACTGCGTCAATCTACTTATTGACTGTACTTGGATATGTAATTTTTGTTGAATATGCTTTCATGGGAGCCCCATTGGAGCTTAGTGTCGAAGTATTTTATTATAATTTGTGTTAAATTAAATAACTGTTGGTCAAACATAATTATTCTTACACCTGAACATAATGGAGTTATGGTTGTGATCATTGTTTACTTAGGAGCATAATGAGTAAGGCGTTTGGAGATCTTATATACCCTGTATTAGTAGTCCCATATTAGCGTGTAGCGAGAGCTAGGTCGTAGCATTAGGAGAGAGTGCAGAGAAGCAGTCGCGATACACTCTTCGTATTTTATGTTAACCCAATACTTTATCAAATCTACTTCCAGTAGTCCTATATCTGTTGTCTAAGAGAATCATATTTTAATAATTGGGGTCGAAGTCTATTCCAAGAACCTGAAGGGAAGACTGTGGAGACATTAGATGAAATCGTATGCTGACAGTTGCTTCAAGGTTGTGTCGCTTCCTTGCACGTGTGAAATGTGTAAGCTGGTACTTCTCTGGCGCAAACTTCACGCCGTTCTTTTTTGCCCATGCCATGCATATCACGTGCAGTTCCTCTAACTTCTTGCTGTTTTCTTCGGTTGTACCTGACCATGTTAGTATGTTGGTATCGTCAACAAATCCAACTGCCGATATAGAAGAAGTTTGAAGTATCGGCAAGAGCGTGCTGACAAAAAAGAGTAAAAGAATCGGTGAGAGTGATGAGCCTTGTGGTATTCCTGTGCTGGTGAGGATACGTTTTCCTATAAAAGACCCGAGATCTACCGAGATTGTTCTTTCTTCGATAAATGCTTCTACGAATCGGCTGATCCACCTTGGAATACTTTTACTCTCAGGCTATGTATTAGACTTTCGTGGGAGATATCGCCAAAGGCTGCTGATATGTCAAGACTAAGAAGTGAAGCGACCTGGTTTTTATCCCTACACCAGATGTTATGAATCTGATCAGTTAGAAGCTCCACTGCCAAGATTGTGGACCTATTGGGTCGAGCACCCATCTATTCGTCCGGTAGGAGATTAAAGTCTTCGGCAGCTTTTGAGATCCAGTTGGCTACTAATTTATCAAGAAGCTTACCTGTTGTATTTAGAAGTGCTATCGGTCGATAAGATTGCAGTGTGTCATATCTCGGCTGCTGTGGCTTCCTTGTGATAACTCTTACTGATTCTTTGAACCCTTTCGAATGAAACCCCATGGAGATGCAGGCATTGAATAGTTCTGCGAGATCTTTACTAAGAGTAGCTTTACACTTCTGGAGAACTAGGATTGGGATCTCGTCTGGGCCCATAACCTTATCTCCCGTATCTAAATAGTTTTAAAATTAGTTGTTAACTTTAACATTGTTTTGCCTAGCGTTCGCGAAAAGATATTGAGGATCACGCAATTTAAAAATCTAAAAAAAGCTTGGAGGAGGCCGGCGCATGCTTCGCATATTACTTTCCTTTACGCTCTCTGACGGGGAGTCGAACCCCGGTCTCCCGCGTTCACAATGACAAGCGGAAATCATAACCGTTAGACCATCAAAGATTGTTGTTTTCCGCCGATAAAATTAATCTATATTTTGAAGATATATTTTTCTTATTTCTATAGAAATCGTGAGATATAAATACCACCCCAGAATTCCTACACGTGCTCTGTTTGATCCCTCTCACGTCCATGCGAAAGTACTGTCTCCCAGGTTTGTGCGCAACGCTTTGCTTCTAACTTCGGATGTAAACATCGACGTGGGCGTTTACTTGGTGGTCAGCTAAGGCCAGAGAATAGTCGATATGAGGTGTGGTCATTAAACCACAATTGGTTTCCTCCAGTGTGAGGATTACAGTTCATAGATACCTGCATAGGCCATAGGCCGCCAATTCAGGATAATGAAATCAAATCAAATGGGTTACAGGCTATCTGGACTCTTCGTTGGCGATCAGCCTGTACTATTTACCACTGCACCATCTAATCATGACGGTGTCATATGAGTGATCTGCATTCTGACAAAGCCAATAGTAGCGCACACTTGGCTTTTTGATGGAGAAAACTCCTTTGCAAAAATCAATGTTAACACTTGTGTAGATTGTACTTATCTTGATATCACCCACGTAGATCCAAGATGAATTTCCACCTAAAGGTGTTCGTGTTGTTCTGGGCGTACATGTTGAGGCTGTCCAAGGCCAGAGACTCAGTTGAGGAGATGTGTAGTCATTGAAACGAGGATAAACTAGGTAATACTTCCAGTCTTGGTAAGGCCTTTGGTTGAAATCGATCTCGACGAGATGGAATATTATCTATGCGAGGTTGTGGGAGATGGCATAGTTACCGGTAAATAACTGCACGTTCACTGAGACTTGTAGATAAAGGTAGGTTGCAATGAATTAGTGGACTTGCTTGCTTACAATCACGTGGTGAGAATCACTGACTTTATATACATGTAATAAATCCTATATCTTTCCCTATCCACAGTCGCTCAGTTCTATTCAACTCTGAGTCATCACATTCTATTCCATCCTGTTCTATTCTATCTGGCTCTAGTCTGTTCCATTCTAACCATCTTGCGCCTCTGCGATCCATACTAGCCAGATACCGGGGTAGCTATGACATCAATCATAACAGGGAGAGATTGATTAAGCGGGGAGTCTTGAATCATTGCCTTCTGGGCCAACTTCTTGGGTATAACAAATCATGATTGAACTTGGCCTTGGGAGAAGATTTTACTTGAAGGTTATCTTTTTTGATTGAAACAAAAGTTACCTGGAGGTTTGCTAATGGCACCGCGGACAGTTACCCAGTCTTTGCCTAGCTAGGGTCGGCCTCGCAGTCGTCACTAACCTCAGAACTGAGTGAAGCAAATTTCGCTTAAAGTACTGCAACAATCACCAGAGAGGATTCAGTGCTTTCTCAAAGCTATCAAGAAGCAAATCTACACAATCTTATCCAACGCTGACTCCCCTACAGCCTAGTTGATAAAATTTATAATGGCTCTACAGTCAGCTGGGGACGTGCCTCTAATAATTATTTCAGATAATGCATCCTCAGAACGCCGCGTCAATCCGTCATGGACCATATGGCAGTTGAAGACGAAACTCGAGCCCATTACGGGGATTCCACCATCATCACAGCAACTAATCCTTAAGTTGGGCAACCAGCAATGCGTGACCATTGCGAACGAAAATGAAGAGGCTATATCACTCGAACAATTTCATTTTTCTCCCTACGCTGAAATACATGTAGGTAGCCCTATCTCTGCTGCCTGAACTATGAAATACGTGAATATTCAGGCCCGAATCCATATACATCTATAAGACAAAGCACAAAGAGAATCGGATACTAATTGCTGCGTCATGGGGCTCTGACTATATCTTGATTGGATACAATCTTCATTTCCATAGATTCCATGGAATTGAAAATACCATATCGTTATCTAGGGTGCAAGCACAGATCAATTGGAAATATCTTAATCTGATGAATTGGCACCGGTAAAAGCACGTATCCTTCAGCCTCTAGCTCTAACCTGAAAGTTGTGCAGTGCATGCCGAGATAACATTGCCAAATCTACATGATGGACAAACAAAGATAGCTCATGTCTCGTAGGACTACCAGCTAACACGTTCGATCCAGGTTACAGATCTTCGACCACCGGGGATGCGACCAAACTATTCTGACCCATCCCAAGTTCCTAAATTTGAGTTGCCGCTTGATCAGTATGAACAAAAAACTGATAGCGTGCTTGCGTGGAAAAAAGCAAATAATCTAGGACGCTTTAATCCTGCAGCACCATCTCTTGAGCAATCAAGGCGTCAGGCCATCGAGACGGAAATCCATGATCGCCAAATTGAAGTTGGTCGTCGCTGCAGAGTTGGCGGTGAAGACTCAAGAAGGGGCGTTGTCATGTACATTGGTGAAGTTGATGAGATTCCTGGCGGCGGAGGAAAATGGATTGGAATTCAACTAGATGAACCTATAGGTCGGAATGATGGTAGTTTGGGAGGCAAGCGGTATTGGGGTAAGGATGGAGATTTAAAATCTGGTGTTTTTGTGAGGCCACAGAAAGTTGAGGTTGGCCAGTTTCCTGTCTTGAACGACATTTTTGACGAAGATATGGAAGAGATTTAAGCAGTCTGCTCGAGAAATTAGGACTATCAGGGAAAACGAGTGAGGAGCAGAATATGACTGCATCCTGCAACTTTAGAACCCATTGTTCGAGACTGTGACAAATGAACACATTAGACAAGATTGATCAAGTTAGAATATGACTGCAACAAAATTTATGTGTGTACAACCAGGGTGTACGCCTCACTATCTGTGGGATTATACCTGAAATATCAAATATCAAAAATCAAAAATCAACTCTAGTTAAACATATCCAGAGATTTGTTCTTTAATTCTAAATGCAATTCACGGTTTTAGAGTCAGAAGAGACATGGTAGAACTTTTTATCATCATCTTTGCTAATTTTTGAGAGCCATAAATATATTATTCAATTGTCTTGATTTGGCACCTTGAGGCCCAGGCAAGTTTTTATCGGAAGATATGTACTTTGATTGGCATGACTCAATTTGACGTTTAGAACACTCACACTCAGATTCCATTTACAGATACCACTCGAGGTTAACCCTTACGGCGTGTAACCTCTTCCTTGCATATCCACCACAGGGAAAAGCTTGAAAGGCCTGTGGCTATCCGAGTGTGCTTTCATCATCCCAACAGTATATTATCACCGCGAGAGAGAGTGGTGTGTGGGTCTCACTAGACTCGAACCAGCTTTCTCCTGTCTCAAATGGGGTAGGTGTTCAAGCTACCCAGAATGTACTTGGGATAACGGCCCGAATGGCGTACCACTGCACCAATTAATCTTTTTGAGAAAAATAATGCATCGGAAAATTCGAACTCCCCCATGTTGTGATATACAGTAACTATGGGTGTGTATCAGCTGTAAGGTGTCACATGAACTTAGTTGAGTGTGGCTAGCAAAGCACAGTGTTGTAAAGGTAAGAGCTTACGGAGGTTAATTAGGAGAAGGTTTTTGGATGGTTATCGATGATTTAGACTGAACTGCTGATATTCTTGGTATTCAGAACTACATGGAACTGGGCGGTAGAAAGCGCTACTAGATACACTTCTCAGGTGGCTAGACTCTCGCCGTATTTTCCCAAAACAGTATCACAGAATATTCTAGTATCTTGCATCTGGTAGTATCACCTGGAAACAGTTTCCATACAGGGGGACAGAGGATGAAGGCTGAACACCTGTCAGTGGTGTCTTCTACAAATCTGGGAGTGAAATATTCTCTCAGAGCCAAGTTCAGTCAAATTTCGCAATACTGGATAAGTTGGCCCACGAGGCAACAATTTGAAATACTACCGACGTCGTTTTTTCATTCCCAACAAGATTGACTCCTACCTAAGTCTCATCAAGCCTACAAGTACGACCAAATACATCCTCATCCCAATGACCAAACCTCCCTTCGATCTTCTCTAGCCTCAGTTGACCGCCAAATACACGCCCACGCCGATATTTATACGCGACGGAGGAAGCAAAGCGTGGAGCACAAATCTGGGAGATAGCTCTTTGGGATGGACGTGAGAGGGATCAGGACGAGTTTACAAGATGGTGCGAAGGATAGATACAGTCTGGACGGGCGTGTGTCTTTGAATTTTGGCAAGAGTTATACGAATTGAGCTTTGTGCGCGCCAGGCCTTCGACTGCGAGACTGCAGCTGACACTACGTTAAGAACAAGAGCACTGACGGATTGAATCTCTACCTTGGAAGGATGCTACATGTGTTTGTAGAACACCAATGTAGCTATCGAAGAAACTTGTGTTAATTGAAGAACGCTTGTAATTAGATAACACAAACCATCTTTTATCACCTTAGGATATATCTCATAAAATACACGTCTTGGATATCCTTATCGTAGTTCCTAAACTATCCAGTACATCCCATTCCATTCTATTCGATCCCATATCATTCCATTAGGAATCTATGATGCCCCAGTTATGGGTAGCCCTCAAGTCCATGTCCTTGGACTTGCATGAAATACTGTCATGCATCAATCTGCACAGATCTGGAATCTCTTGGCACATTTTATGGCATCAGATTTTAATTGCGTATACAGCTACCTACATTGCCTCTAAGTTCTGTGCATTCGAGTGTAGGGGTTGCGAAGTGGCTTGCGGTGACTTGAAACTCAAAGCACGCCTGTAATAAGTATCACGGGATGCCTGTGGAGTTCGTTAAGTCAGATGTGATTGTTCGTTCATAATCCTAACAGGAAACTCCTAATGTTACAAGCAAGCTAATACATAATTACATAATAAGTTTCCACTAATCTTCTCAACACAATATCCCGTGACCTAGACACACAGTTCCAAAAGGTAAAACTTCAAATTGGTTCGTTGAAGGGATTATCCCTGTAGGCACAATTGGGCTAGCTCGTAATAGGTTAGTATGTCTCTCCTCCTTACCTCGCTCGCCATGAAATATGGTCCAATCGTCTTCATCTAACTATCACTTAGGAAAAACACATTTTCAACGACACTTTTGGCCGACTGACCTACATAGGCCTCGAAACTTGTCACCACTATCAATTCTTCCTCACTTCTAGCAAACAATGTCTCTCCAAAAGTCTGCTTCAGAAACTAAAGTTTGCAAGCATCTAACTCGCGATCAATATATTGAAATAAGAGCATTAAGAAGACTTGGCTTAACATTACAACATATATCCGACGAACTTGGCTTCACGATAAGGCAAGTACAACTTGCGTGTGCTCGAGAGAATGAGATTCCCAGACCTCGCAAAGGACGCTCACCAAAACTATACGCGGAACAAGTTGATGAGCTTAAGGCTTTCGTGCGGGAATCTACTGAAAATCGGCAGATGTACCATTTGGAACTAGCAACGGGGCTCTTCAGCCACTGGGGATGCAGTGAATGTTCAATTTCTAATGCACTCAAAAAAGAAGTTACAGTAGATGCATTGCTCGGAAGAAGCCTCCGTTAAGTGTGGTTAACATGCACGAAAGATGTGTAGCGGTGATAAAGGAAAACGAAAGGTACACAAAGTATTAGCATGGAGCAGACATACAAAGTATGTAGAACGGTTTCATTTTAGTTGCGAGCCATACTGAGGGCTTCGATGTATTCTTTTGCAATACAGAGCAATTATTTTTGAAATAGATGTGCATTTTTAGAGAATATCAATTGATTTTTTTAATTTTGAATTTCAAATGAGGACCATTATACCTTTCCCATTAATTCAAAACCATCCCCATAAATTAGATTTTCATGGAATGTCATTGGATAGTACCCCTTGCTTGCATAACTAGCCGAATAACTAGACATGGGCCTGCATGAAGACCATACCAATTAAGGCAATATGTACAGGGATTTAACCCCGATCATTTTGACAGCTTTACCTTTGCCATCCATAAGAGACTGTAGCTACGACACAATATCAAAGAAGGATACAAACTGGTGACTCAATGTAAAGGAAGTGCACTCATGCCTCGGATTTCATTTGCAAGTTCCACTACGAAGTTATGGCGGCTTTTTCTTCACCCCAAGTCAACCTTTATCCGTGAATACCCACGCAGGGGAACGTCTCAAAAACCCTGAGTTATCCAGACATGCCTTCATCCACTGAATTCTCTCTGCGCTAAATATGATCTGAGATGTCTCCTTCCCAGTTGGAGTAATTGTGTAGGCTATTCAAACTGCCAGCGGAAGAAGCAGCTCTCATATGTTATGCCCCGAAGCCTTAGATTGCTATTAAATACCAAAGGTTGGATAGAAAAAGGCACTAAAATATTAAATCAATTAATTGTTTAAAATTTGTAAACGTTATTGGCTCAATCTTGTATTGCATCTAAATCACTAAGGTTCTCTACCTAGGTTCAATCAGACAGACCGCCCTTCTTGTGTGTATGTGCGCACGGATCACCTTCGATGCCTGCATAACTAGAGCTGACCATACTTAAATAGGTATCCGCTCACAGATTTGGTAGAAATAGGGGATAGTCAAATTTCATGTAGGAAAACCCAAAACGGTGTACCTAGAATGGAGGAATAATATTTGCACAAATTTATGTAAGAAGAATGCAAGATTTTGGATAAAAAAGTACCTGTTGAAGGTCAAATTGATTGAGAATATTTAGTTAGATGTAAGTGTCAAGCTTTAAGCTGCATACAAAATGAATTAAGATAAACTCAAACTAACACAGAGAAGAGAGAAGACTACCAAGAGGCAGAGTCCGGCGCATTCCCTCGTTTGCTTGTTTTTATGGTCTGTTTTAATCTGCCAAGATGGGCACCTACTCCACTTGGGAAGGAGACGCCAATACCACTTTTCGCGCGGAGAAAATTCAGTTGGAGACATGTCTGGATAACTCAGGGTTTTTGAGATGTTCCCCTGCGTAGGTATTCACGGATAAGGGTTGACTTGGAGTGAAGAGAAAGCCGCCATAACTTCGCAGTGATACTTGCAAATGTAATCTGAGGCATGAGTGCTCTTTTCTTACGTTGAATCATCTGTTGTGTACTTTTCTTTGATATTGTGCCATAGCTAGATACCTGCATGATAGGGCTTGTCCCTCACTGTCCATGAGAGCAAAATTCAAAGTTAAAAAGTTGGAACCTATAAAATGTAGCTAGTATCTTATTCTTAGATTCTAGGAGTCCTCAATAGTCATTGACTCAGTTAGGACTATAATTTAAATCTAATTTAATCTAGATAGCTGCATACGCAATTAAGATCTTAAATTAAATTTCAAGAGCATGGATCATAGTTGCTTATCCCTGTATCTGAAAAAAATTGAGGTTGGTTTTTGATTTGATTTTGATTTGATTTTATTTAGCCCGTTCAGGTACCCTATGGGCCCATTCAGGTATATCTAGCTATCATATTTACACAGGAGGAAACCAAGTTCGGTAAAAACCCCCCACAACTGTCTATCTCGTGTTTATTTGTTTTCAGAGGTTTCCTACAGGTTGTGCGTTTACACTGTACGTCAAGTGTGAATACCGTCCTATCCTTTTCCCGATCGCTCAATCCTTTCGCTGACTGCTGTCTCAACTTCTTCTGCAAGCCGGAACTGTTAGAGCCAGCCGTTTGTAAGTATCCACTCTGTAATTCTCTTCATGTCTTCCGGGCTGTTCATCATAGCTTCGAAAGACCTATCTTTTGCCCGTTGCAGCACCTCTCCTCTACCCTTAGCCCATTGAAGACAAGTCATGAACATATGTTTCACGTTTTGTGACGGATATCCACACTGACACTTTGAATTTGCCACTTCAGGGATCTTTCTTCTATACAGATAAGAGTTGAGGCCGATATGCTCAATTCTCATTAGTTTTGTAAAACTACTTTGGGCCCTGCTCAGATATCGGTGGATTTTAGAGGGTATGTTTCTGTAGGTGATCCTTTTTCTGCCTATTCTCTTGTCGGTGTTTATGCTGGCTGCTTTCCATTAAGTTTGGTTTGTGATTATGCTTTATTCTCGTGGTAATTTTCCTTTTGACTCCGAAAATATTAGTCCTCCCGGCCAATCAGCCGCAATCTCGGTCTCGGCGCCCACAAACGTTCCAAATTTGAAAACCCCTCGAAAATGTTAGACTCAGCATGCCCGTGACAGATATCATCTCTCTCTAGTTCCATGTACCAACTGCTTATGCTCTCTTCAGTTATACAGGCTCACTAGAGCAACGATCTCCCACGAACTAAGACCCAAATTTCGCATATTGCAACTTAATTTCTTTCATGCGGGTAAAAGTAACACCGTAGTTTTATAGTTGCAGACGGCTGGTTAATAATGAGTCAAGCTCCAGTTCGCAAATGAAGTAACTACTTGATCAGTTGTTGAGGCGAGTTGGTATATAGTAAGATTGAGGCAGGTCTTGCACGAGAATGACAAGACTGAAATCGATGATAATTCACCGATTACAGTTGTCATTGTATTTGCTTTTGAGATCGATTCGGATGCTGTTCTTCTTGGCGGCCCCAGTTTTGAAGAGCATAGTGAGCGATTACATCGGCACCACTGGAAGGTGAAGATTTCTTCTTTGCTGGCAAGTATTCCAATTTTTTCAACACGCATATCAGTAAGGTCTGAGCCTAACTGATGCTCGTACTTGGGTTAGAGATCTAAATCCATGGTTTAGGTTGTCGTGAAATCTCTCAAACTTGGATTTTCAACCAAAGCCAAGCCAAAACCCTTCGCCATGTGACTATGGGCTTAAATTACTTAAACACATCTTTGTTTAGGGCTGAATCTTGGCCCCTGAAAACATTCAATTCCCAGGTCCGTAAAGGATATCACTAGTTGACGTCCAGGAGGGCAAGACTGAACACCTGTATGCGGTGTCCTCTACGAACCTGGGAGTGAAATACTGTCCCAGAGCCAAGTTCAGTCAAATTTCGCAATATCAGAGAAGTTAGCCCACGAAGCATGATTCAAAATACTCCGCCATGTCATTTTTTCGCTCCCAACGAGTTCGACACATTTCTAAGTCTCATCAAGTCTACAAGTACGACCAAGTACATCATTATCCCGATGACCACACCACTCTCCGACCTTCTCTAGCCTCAGTTGACCGCCAAATACACGCCCACGCCGATATTTATACCCGACGGAGGAAGCAAAGCGTGGCGCACAAATCTGAGAGACAGAACTTTGGGATGGACGTGAGAGGGATCAGGACAAGTTTACAAGATGATGCAAAGGAAGGATTTAACCTCGGAGGGCGTGAGATTCCGTACTTTGGCAAGGAGTTTTACGAATTAGGCTTTGTGTGCGCCAAGACTTCGCTTGCGAGAGTGCAGCTAACACTATAAAAACAAGCAAACGATGGAAGGTGTTGTGGTCCGCCTCCAGGTGGTGTTTCTCAGGTATAGTTTGAGTAGCTTGGGCACCTACTCCACTTTGGAAGGAGACATGTCAGGTTACATTTCGCGCGGAAAAAAGTTGAAAGATGATGGAGGCATGTCTGGATAACTCGGGGTTTTTGAGACGTTCTCCTGCGTGGGTATTCACGGATGAGGGTTGACTTGGAGTGAAGAAAAAGCCGTCATAACTTCGCAGTGGTACTTGCAAATGAAATCTGAGGCATGAGTGCACTTCCTTTACATTGAGTTATCAGTTTGTACTCTTCTTTGATCTAGGCCATAGCTAGATAGCTGCATACGCAATTAGAATTTGATGCAAAAAAAAATAGTTGACGTCCAACCTATCTTCCCCGGTCAAGGGTGACTTATTGGGCAAGGGTATTTTCTAAGTGGACCGAGCTCAATCAAAAAACGTTCGCATCTAGCTTAAAGGATATTTGTGTTGATCGCGTTCCCGAATGCCTATATACACGTTCATCGATTACATAGAAGCTCAGAAAATCGGCCAATCATGTCTCCATCTAACGTGCTCGCAGCAAAACCCAGACAAGAATCGACAGTAGCAAGATTATTGGGATCAGGTATGTAATTGAGAAATGAAGTGCTTCACTTTGATATTTATTTTAACACATTACAGGTTCTGCCGGGATTGCTGAACTCGCAGTCTTTCATCCTGTGAGCTTAGGCATCGAAGCTAAATTTTTCCTGATGGAAACGCTAAACCATGACAGGTTGACACCATAGCGAAACGCTTAATGAGTAACCAAAGCAGAGTAAGTAACTTGTTCGTTTTTAGACTACTGAAATTGATTTTTTTAATAAATAACTAGATCAGTTCGGTATCACAACTTAATGGTGTTATATTTGTTGATAAATCATCCGTATCAGCCGGTCAGAAGTTCTTCTCCCTTTTTCCTGGACTTGGTTATGCTGCGGGCTACAAGGTACAATATTAAAAAAATATCAGTTGATTCATAAATTGACAGTATGCTAGATTCTCCAAAGAATATATAAGTATGGAGGTCAGCCATTCGTACGTGACTACTTGAACAAGAATCACGGTTCCACCTTTGAGGCTACTTTTGGACTAAAAACTGGCAAAGCAATGATAGCCTCATGTGCGGGAAGGTTTGACATCCAAATGGGTAGTATATGAATTGTTTTACTGATTGATCACTTAGCATAATTGGAATTGGGGAAGTCGTTCTACTACCCCTAGACGTACTGAAAATAAAGCGGCAGACCAACCCAGAGGCATTTCGGGGAAGAGGCTTGGTCCGGATTATAACCGACGAGGGTTTCGGATTGTACCGCGGTTGGCAATGGACCGTTGCCCGTAACGCTCCTGGGTCCTTTGCTGTAGGATCTAACCTTATCATCATTTCTGAACCTTTCACTAAAAAAACCCTAGCTTTTTGGAGGATCCGCATTCTCAAAGGGATACCTGTTTGGCCTCTCTGATTACAACCAGGCGTCATGGCATCAAAACTTCGTTGCATCTATCGCGGGTGCCTCTGCCTCTCTACTTGTATCTGCGCCATTGGACGTTATTAAAACACGCATACAGAACCGAAACTTTGATAAGCCCGAAGGTGGCTTTCTGATAGTCAAAAACATGATGAAAAATGAGGGCTTCACTAGTTTTTTCAAGGGATTGGTTCCCAAGGTACGCATACTCAGTTGGGTCATATTCGAAAAATTTTTAGTTAACCAAAATTTAGCTTCTAATGACCGGGCCCAAGCTTGTGTTTTCTTTCTGGCTTGCTCAGACATTAATACCTGCCTTTGACATAGCTTTGACAAAGAACTAATAAATTTTCAATGCTCCTTTAACTGATGAATGGGTTGGACCAAATGAGGGGATGGCGTTTAATGGTAAATCTAATTTAACCTGTTGCAACATGCTTCGAGAGAGTTACCTCGCGCGCCCTCGTACATAGATCCGTGAGGAGGGCTTTTGGCAACGCTCACTTTCCTCTAAAAATCCATTTCTACCGTTTTGCTTTTGGATGGTCAATGACGTCATAGCCCGGCCCGAGCGATAGGCATGTGGAATTCATGGAGACGGATAGCGCGAAGCCTGCAGTCTCTTATGGATAGAAAAGATTAATTGGTCAAAATGACTGGGGTGGTATCCCTGTAAATACAGATTGATTGGTTAGGTCTTCATGCAGGCCCATGTCTAGTTCATCTACCAGTTATGCAAGCCAGTGTACTATCCAATGATCTTCTGTGAAAGTCAAAAGTAATGGGGATGGTTTTCAACTCTACAGGAAATGCTAATCGGTCCTCATTTAAAATAAAATAAAAAATTATCAACTGATATTATCTAAAAATACACATCTATTTCAAAAATAATTGCTCTGTACTACAAAAGTATACATCGAAGGCCTCAGTACGACTCACAAGTAAAATGAAAGCATACTACATGTTTTGTACATATCAATGATCTTTCAAGTAACAAAAGAGGACAGGAGCACTGCACAAGATGTGGCCTGGGTCATAGAGGAGCCCAATGTGCTAGATAGTCAGACTCAAGTAGTACAATAAAACACACAAAGATAGATACATAAATACATTTTTTGTACTAGTCTGCTCCATCCTAATATTTTGTGTACCCTCCATTTGACTTTATCACCGCTACACATCTTTCGCGTATGCTTCCGACTAGTGACAATAGCTCCTCAGAAGGGATCGTCCCATGCATCCTATAGCAATGTCTTCAACGTGGCAGAGCGCACAAGCCTGATCCCATTTATCTCAGGACTATTTACCTGAATGTGATTTTTGAAGATATTCCACAATGACTCGATCGGGTTCAGGTCCGGAGAGTAAGGTGGCCATCTAATAGGCGTTATTCCAACCTCACGCAGTGCATCAATCGTTGAGTATGCTTTGTGAAATGGTGCATTGTCGTGCATGTGTAGAATTTCTGGATTTTCCAAGTGAAATTGATCCAAAAAAGGGAAAATCCTTTAACAGAAGGATGAGGCCCTCATTGATCCCCAATCCTTCTCCCAGACTAGAAATGGGCCTTTTTGTGATCCGTAAAATCATCCCCAAAACATCCAACTGTTCCTATGAGCATGATGCGCCACAATAGAGATCTCATCAAACTCATCATAAGGCTAAACTCTGCTATTGGTACAAGGAAGATTTTGATAGAATTTATATGTATTTTTCTTGTGACACGAGGTTTCATATGAGAATCACCCGATACCCAGATTTCGTCAGTCCATAGTATGCGACTCCATAGTTCATCGCTCCAATCTAAATGTGATTGTGCGAGCTCCAATCTTTTCTGCATGTTGACCGCACTTAACAAAGGCTTCTTCCGAGCAATGCATCTGCTATAACCTCTTTTTTTGGGTGCATTAGAAATTAAACGCTCACTGCATCCACAGTGGCTGAAGGGTCCCATCGCTAGTTCTAAATAGCACATCTGCCGATTTTCAGGAGATTCCCGCACGAAAGCCTCAAGCTCATCAACTTGTTCCGCGTATAGTTTTGGTGAGCGTCCTTTGCGAGGTCTGGGAATCTCATTCTCTCGAGCACACGCAAGTTGTACTTGCCTTATCGTGAAGCCAAGTTCGTCGGGTTTATTTTGTAATATCAGGCCAAGTCTTCTTAATGCTCTTATTTCAATACATTGATCGTGAGTTAGCTACTTGCGAACTTTGGTTCCTGGAGCCGACTTTTCGGAAGACACTGTTTGCTAGAATAGAGGATGAATTGATAGTGATGTTAAGAATCATGGGCTTTTTTTTTATTGTTAAAGTCCTTAGCTAAAGCTCCAGGTCCACTATAGGTACAAGACTGATGGTGGCGGCGGGAATCACTGCTTACAGGCCCAGCTCATTCCAACCGCGAGACCTGCTACAGAAAGAGTAGAAGGTAAATTACAACTCAGAAGATACCACCTACCCCAACTCCGAAATCGAGACTCCATCCTTCAACCCTAAGTTCAAGTGCATAAAATTTTCCTCAGAGATATTACGCTTCTCACCCCATTCCTTTTCGCGTCATGAATTGTGGCAATGACTATTTTATCTGATCCCCGCTGAGAGTAGTGGAGTGAACAGGTCGTCTATCCAAACAGTCGGTTTCCTGCGCAAAATTTTCGAACCTTTCGTAGCACTTGGGCCCGAGAAATTTTTTGACAAAGTCAGCGTGGGACATTGACCTTCTGAGCCTACACGTTTGTTGTGCGTGGCGGCTACAGTGGATGAAATGGGTTGGAGTAGTTTCCTTCCCGCAAGAGCACTCCATAGGAGCGTATGGGTTGTTGGAACGGCAATGGGATGCCGCAAAATTGCCGTGATCTGTTCATGCTGCAATTAGTGCCCGGAGTAGGTGCCTAGAGAGAGACAATTCGGGTGGCTTGCGTCTCCGCACCAGTAGGTTATGTTGACGGTATTTAGGCGGACAGGCCTCTTCCCACCAGTTTTCTAGCAATCTCTGCCGTCTGCGATTCGTGTCTTCACGAAAATATGCCAGAGTACTGGATCCTGGTTGCGTATTCGGGCTAGGCAATTCTCGAAGTACTGCATGGGCCATGGCGTCTGTCTCTTCATTTCCTTGGATTCCTGCGTGCCATGGAACCCACTTCACTGATATTTTTGCCTTGTTGGATAACACACGGAATTTGCGTATATCTTCTATGCTAGTTGGGGTCGATCCCGTCACAAGCGCCCTTACTGCTTGCTGACTGTCCAGAAACACGTGTATTTGCCATGAACCTCCGCCTTGCCTGGACTGCTCGTCCTCCATGAATTCCACTGCGGCCTCCAGAGCCTTCCTCGCATAAATTATCTCTGGATCCAGCACCTCTCCCCCGTGCTTGATGCCACTTCCCTTGCTGATGAGTTTCCCATCCCTTTTCAGAACGAAACCCCAGGCGGAGCGTCCGAGTATGTGCAAATATCTGTTTCTGGCACGTCGCAAATCCATCTAACGTAATCTTCGCGTTCCATCGACTTTGAGCCTGATTATCTAGGATAAACCACCGGCATCGGACTTTCAGGAGTTTCTGCTTCCGGAAGCTCTCGGTAAGCACGCTGTAATTGTGACGTCTGAATTTCTGGTCTGGCGGAGGTTTTGGGGAATTTTTTGTATTTTCGAGTGCCGACATTCTGGCACACGGAAGCGCGGATCCTCAAAGGGTGTCGGTCATCAACCGTCTTAGCCTTGCCAAAAGCTGGAGACGGTTTCCCTCTAGTTAGACCTTTGCCGGCGGGATTCCTCCTTCTCTGTGAAGGACTACATTTGGTGTTATCCTCATTACTGTAATTATAGCCCGTAGTCTCATCAGGTTAGCTCTGTCGATCATAGTGCAAAGGTTGGAGGTAGATGACTTGACCATTCCTCGTAAAGTTGGGCGTTAGGACCCTGGCCACCAGATATCAGATTCAAAAGTTGCGAGCGAGACAATACACATGTCTACTGCCTTAGTCAATGGCCTAGGAGCTGCTTGCCGAAAGGCAGAGTTGAAGCGGCGCATGTGCTGGGTAACTTTTACCGCTTTACCACACCACGTATTTACATGGTGTTTAAAATTGAGTCGTGGATCCAGATTCACGCCTAGCCAGCGAATGCTTTCCGCAGGCTCAATAAGGGTTCCGTTAACATGAACACCAACTTCTTCTTCTCGGCGTCGTCCCGGAAAATGAATGACTTCAGATTTTTCCGTGTCAAAGTCGACAGCATCATTCCGCGCCTATTTGAGATGATGATATGTCTCACTTTGTACAGCAGCGACAAACTCTGTAACTGTGTGGCCAAACCCTAGAATACCGATATCGTCGGCGTAGCTAAACCTCAATCCCGGACTACCATTTTATTGTGATTATGAGGAGGGGAATTGCATACAAACAGTGGCTTTATCAATATGTGCTTGACACAATTATGAAGTGGGCGATGATATGTGTTCGCTTTATCAGATTCGTTTCCTGATGATTGCTATCTACATGGAGGAGAATACTCCTATTTATACCTAAAGCTCATCTATCTGATTGCTAGTAGAATATTCCATCTTGTGATGTAAGATATTCTATCATATGCTATAGAATAGTTTACATTCTTGTTCACATCATCCACATGCAAACGTTATGATGTCACTACACCAACCAAATCTTGTATAGATCTCTATATCATCTAATACAGCTTGTCTAATTGGCTGAGTGATCTCACATCATAACATATTTTTCATTGGCTCCGCCATGTACAGAAGGAATAGTAATGGCGAAATTGGTGATCCCTGGGGGACTCCACAGATCAGCTCTCTCTAGGTGGTGACTACGCCGGAGAAACGCACTTTTACCTTCCGATGTGTGAGGAATGAGGATGTCCATCGGAGGATTGAGTCTGGCTATCCCTGAGCTTGCATGCGCCTAATCAAGCGATTGTGGAGCACAGCATCGAATGCTCCTTGGACGTCTAAAGTTACGAGTGTCGGGGCCCATTCCCGGGAGCGTACTTCTCCTAAGTCATGGACTACGCAGGAGACCAGGTCCGTTGCAGATCGCTTTGGAAGCGCACCGAATTGTTGATGGTCGACCACATAATAGGTAGTTGCAAGGTGCGCCATTCGCTTGGAATGAAGTCATTCTAATCCTTCGCCTATGCGCGAGAGTAGATCTGTAGATCTTCATCCTTTGATCGTGGTTGGGTCCCTATTTGGCTTTTCCAGTAGTACCACTTCCACCAGTTTGAAGTAAGATGGATGAGCGCCCAGCCGTATACAGGCTCTAAAGAGCTGCGAAATGCACGGTTCTATCGTCTTCCAGCATGCTGTTACAGCCTTGAATTTCCGACATTAGGGGCCGCTGATACTATTGTTCCTTTCAGATATTGTGTTGTGATCCTATTTGCGCACGGACCAATTATATATTATGTATATATATTAAGGAAATAATGACCCCTCTGTCATTGAGCTTGTAGAGCGCATTAATTCAACTAACTACCGAAGTGAAACTAAGTACAAAATTTGTAGTCACGTGTGTACCAACAACGTGGCCTACTTGATAGCCCCAATTAATCTAAATTCTAAAAATATATGTATATCTCTAGATACCTCTTGTTATCTTCTTACCTGTTATAAATTTGTTAGATTTAATCTGGATGTGGTAGTGCAGGGATTATTTTCTTAATTCGGTTAGGTCTGAGGCAATGGGATTTAGATTTGTTCAGGCTGGAAATTTGAATTTGTTCTTTAGTTCTAACAAAATTTTTTTGGTTTTTAAGAATTTGCTTATTTGGCACTCGCTATTTGGATAATCTGATAATCTGAACATCTATGAATTCGTAACTTTTGATAATCCGAGCCTCGATTACCTCATTTGTCTCTTTGTAACCAATTCGCACCTTCGTAACTTCGATAATTTGTCTTCGTCGTAATCGACTCGACCTCTACAGCTTAACGGCTTCGAAAATCTGCCAATAAGTAGATTCATAACATTACCCAAGTTTAGAATCTTATGAACTATATTCCTGATTTAAGTGTTTATCTGATTCGACTTGGTCATCTTTTAACCTGTGCTCTCCTCCGGTTGTCACACAAGCCTCAGGAAGCCCAACCATAGCTCTATCTACCCCTAGTACTGTCATCCCACAGCCGATTGTGCAAGTTCGCACTTCCTCATCTGAGATTTGACCTTCCCAAGGTATCCGGTTATCGCTTGGAGTGTTGCATGGCGGAAGGTCGTCCGATTGTGGGTGACGTGCAAGAAGGGCATCTCGGAGTATAGTAGCTCGCTCCAACGGATCCGTAATGAAATTTCCGTTGTGACTGAGCGGCGGAGGGGCTTTGGCCTGTCTGTGGTATGCCGAACACATCAGCTTGAATATATAGAACGGTGCTAATATTGCTTCCACTTAGCTTGTCTGATATTGTTTCTTGGCGACTGTGATATCCGCACGAAGCTTCTTCGCGCAAGTGGCCCGCTGTGTCAGTGACTTTGCGGCTCAGTATTTGGCGTGTACGGATTTGCACCTAGGAGTCCATCACGGCGTAGATTTTCCACTCCCCTTTCTGACCCTTGTTCCAGTCGGTTTGATGGCATTCGAGAGATAGAAGTAGATCTCCTGGGCGTAGTCATCTAATTTCTCTGTTGTACTCAAATCTAAAGGTGGATGTGCCCACTTTGTAACAGCACGTGCAGAATTAGGCATATTTTTCTTGAGCACTCTGATTTTTGATGGAGTCATATTCCTGGTGACGGTTGCGGCGGGTATGATTCCACGGATTGGAAGATGGTCGCTGGTAATACATTCCTCCCTATCGACCCAAGCAATTGCTATAGATATGTTAGTCCAGGCGAGCTCCAAGGTGTTACCGGCTCTGTGAGTGGGCTCTCCAATGATGAGGCAAGAGAGGTGGAAGTTTTCCGCCCACTTTTCTATCTCGTCACCTTGTCTATACGACTTAGTAGCGCCTAGTTGCTAGGCCGCGTGCACCGAGTTGAAGTCCCCAGCTGCGATCAACCTCGGGGACGGATTCCAGTTTATCAGTGGTTGGATAGCAGTCGAGTCGTTAGGGGCTTTATACACATTGAGGAACGTGATTTCATTGACCTTTACCCAGCAGTAATCATGAGTGGGTGTGGAACAAGGAAATAACTGCTCCGCTGATATCACATTTTTGTTCTTTCGGGTGAATGTCACAGCCCTCGGTCTGGCATCTACACCTCCGTGCGGTGTATGACAGACATAACCTGAGTGTGATATGGTTTCTTTTGATCTTAAGTTCCATCGCGGTTCTTGAATTAGCACAACATCCACGCCTAGCTTGTGAGCTCGATAGAGTGCAATATTGTGAGTTGGGCCTGCTCTGCCTACATTGATTGACATAAAATTCAGTGTATGATGGGGGCGAGAAGGGGCCCGTAGGGCGCCCTTCACAAAGCTTCTTCAGGGTTCAAGGCCTCAAAGCCCTAATCTCCAATCATTGCTGTATCTATGGATAATATGTCCTTAACAGCAGCTGGAGAAGTTGGTCGGGTCGATCTAGCGGCAGCTGTAGCAGCCTTTGCGGCCCGGTATTCACGTTGGTCAGCTTGTCGAATCGTCACGAGTTGCTCCTAGGTGCTGGGCCAGACCTGTTGGGACGCGCCAGGCAGTCTTGACTGCCGGATTGATGAGGCCCTCCGCAGTTTCGACATTTAGAGGCTGCTTTACACTCGAATGCCGAGTGCATGATGGATCCACAGTTCCAACAGGCCGGCGCCCGAGAACACCCACGGGTGGCGTGGAAACCGAGACATCACCTACATTGCTGTATGGGAGGGCGGTTTCGTTGGATTGTCGCTACTCCTGAGTCGTCAAAGAGTCGGAAGCCAGGCTTTGGGCTAGCATTCTTGGGGAACAAGGCCGCCCAGGATCTGTAGGGAGCCCCAAGCTTGGGTTTTCCGTGAATCCTTACTCGGTCTAGAGTACAGTTAGTAACTCTGAGGGTTTCTGCGGCCACCATTTCGGCAGTGGCTTCGATTTGTCCTTCTAAGCCGAAAACGGCGACTAGAACAGTAGCGACCCGGAGGGAAATTAGATCACTTGGCGGTTCTAGTTTTGCCTCCACTTATGCGAAGACGCTGGAGACCTCCAGCAGTCGGGGTTTTGCATCCGGGTTTTGGCACGGTTTGGTAAAGCCCGTGGGAAAATGTTACACCTGGTCGACATCGGAAGGAGTGCATTGTGTTTTTTTAGCTACAGCTTCATGAACGCCAGCCGGAGAGAGCTGTCTCCACTCGTGGTTTGCATCGAGACGCAGGAAGAGTCGGTCATCTTGCGGTGCTGTTGCTGTTGCTGTTGCTGTTGCTGTTGCTGTTGCTGTTGCTGTTGCTGTTGCTGTTGCTGTTGCTGTTGCTGTTGCTGTTGCTGTTGCTGTTGCTGTTGCTGTTGCTGTTGCTGTTGCTGTTGCTGTTGCTGTTGCTGTTGCTGTTGCTGTTGCTGTTGCTGTTGCTGTTGCTGTTGCTGTTGCTGTTGCTGTTGCTGTTGCTGTTGCTGTTGCTGTTGCTGTTGCTGTTGCTGTTGCTGTTGCTGTTGCTGTTGCTGTTGCTGTTGCTGTTGCTGTTGCTGTTGCTGTTGCTGTTGCTGTTGCTGTTGCTGTTGCTGTTGCTGTTGCTGTTGCTGTTGCTGTTGCTGTTGCTGTTGCTGTTGCTGTTGCTGTTGCTGTTGCTGTTGCTGTTGCTGTTGCTGTTGCTGTTGCTGTTGCTGTTGCTGTTGCTGTTGCTGTTGCTGTTGCTGTTGCTGTTGCTGTTGCTGTTGCTGTTGCTGTTGCTGTTGCTGTTGCTGTTGCTGTTGCTGTTGCTGTTGCTGTTGCTGTTGCTGTTGCTGTTGCTGTTGCTGTTGCTGTTGCTGTTGCTGTTGCTGTTGCTGTTGCTGTTGCTGTTGCTGTTGCTGTTGCTGTTGCTGTTGCTGTTGCTGTTGCTGCTGACCTCTTCTCTGATTTTCTGGCAATTGGGGCAGCCGCACCTGAGGTAATATTTGTAGGAGCCTCTGCACCTGAATTTTGGTGTTATGCTCTTGTGACAGTGGCCCAGATGCTTCTGAGCGGGAGAGGTGCAGTAGCCTTTGAAATAATCCGAGGAATGGCTACTGGGATTACGGTCGCAGGGGGGAGTCCTAACACTTGGCTGTTGGGGTAGGACTGACGGAGCGGTACTCGGACCGGCCGCCACTAATTGCACGATTGCTGCTCGCAAGTAGACTATGATGGAGTCTACAAATTTTTTTTTCACCGGTGAAGAGCGGTAGAATAGCTGCCTCGAGACTGCAAATAGCTGTCGAGCATATTGTGAATTGCGCGGCTTTTTGTCAAGCCATGCGCTCCTCCGCTTCGATCGCTGCAAGCAATTCGGGAGGGTACATATTTTCTCTGCCTGCTGCTTCTGGTGCTGGAGACGATGGGGCGAGCGACGAATTTTCTATTATTATGGAAGTTGTATAGAGAAGCTTAAGCTGTTAGGCTTGTATTTAATATAACCTAGTGAAACGAGTTGGAAGATTGAAGAGTCTGAAAATATTCGACTTCAGTTATCTAAATATTCAGACATATAATGAATATGGTCTGTTTGTCGATTATGATGTGGCTGCGATTTCAACACCTAAGACCACATTTCGCGTGGAGAAAAGTTGAAAGATGATGTAGGCATGTCTGGATAACTCGGGGTTTTTGAGACGTTCTCCTGCGTGGGTATTCACGGATCAGGGTTGACTTGGGGTGAAGAAAAAGCCACCATAACTTCGCAGTGATGCCTACAAATGAAATCTGAGGCATGAGTGCTCCTCTTGTAAATTGAGTCATCTTTTCTGTACATTTCTTTGATACTGTGTCATAGCTAGATAGCTGCAAACGCAATTAAAATCTGATGCAAAAAAAAAAAAAAAAAGATGTGACTGCGATTGCAGTTGGATGTAAATAATGTAAAGGTCTGTATCAAGTATCTTTAATATATATATTTATTATGGAAATACCCTCCCGTGAAGTCTACTCTAATATGTACATGTAAATGCCTTCTTTTACTGATATTCCCAAAGTCAAAGATAGAGCACCTATATCCCCTGAGATATATGTTCGATACAGAGCTGTGACCTGCCTCCGATATTATGCGCAAGTCCGAAACTACGTTCTACCATGTCCGTCAGTTCTGTATTGAGTTTTCCAGCCTTCATTTCCGTGCACATATCCTAAAGTGTAATTTGCCCGTAGATGTATGATCAGCGGCGGAATTCTGCAGTCTAATAAACACAGTTTAGACACCATGGGAATACAGTCTAACTCTAACAGAAAACTATAATGGAGAGTTGTTGATTAAACCCACTTAGTATCAGAGCGCTATTTAAACCAATCACTACAGCTAAGTGAAGGACACGATTTACTTGTTTATGCTAAATAATTGAGAGGCTGGTCAATATTTGAGTCGTCATGAATGTGGCTAGTAATAACAGAACCTTATTGCGTTCCATGTTAATGTGACTCTTCATTGCCAAGTGTCGCCAATTTCAACACTTACAGTCATCAAGGTTATTACTGTCGGTTCGCAGGTGAATGGCGTAGGGATAAAGGGCTTGTATTAAGTGTTTACTTTCAAAATTATTGGTCAGCGCATCACGTGATATAGTTAGAGCGCTAAGCTTCACTTTGTACCTTATGTTAAAGTTATGAGCTTGAGCGAAGATGGAGGTTGTAGCGGAATCAGTGTCGGCGGTTAGACCGATGCAGTAAGTCCCGTATGAGGTTTTGAGAGGAAGATCCGAGTGGAAACAATTGTATTTAGATGTATGGTTCAGAGTAAAACCGAGATGATAAGAGTGAGATTGCGTGTTCGCATTTCTTATCAACTGTGGTTTTTGACCAGTATTTATCAATCTCCATGGATCGTAAGTTATGATCCATGTAGATGTAGATCTATGTACATACACATATATGGGTCAGGAATATAAAGCTAAATACATGTGTGTCGGTAATAGATACGAGAAAACTATAACCTGCATTTGAGACATAGTCATCCGCTGGAATGCTAGTGTGAAATAAACGCTAATGCGCATTAAACTTTCGGTGAATGATGTATTGATAACAGTGATATAGAATGGGGAATTTGATAGTCAAATTAGCCGGACTTACTAATAAGTTATTCTTGGCATTCCAAGATATATCATATTTCAACACCTTAGATATTAATTCTTGAGGAGGGAGACAACAGAAGAGATAGACAGAATATAGCACTTGTTTTTAGCACTTTTGAGGCATTAAACCAAGTGAGCCCCGTTGTACCAACAATTACCACATGATGCATCAGCGTAGCTGTGAATTGTAGAGTCGTGTTTGTTAGGAAAGAAAAGAGTATGATCGATAGTGCCTCTATGATATCGAAGAACCCATCTAGCTGCAGCAAGGTGCGATGAGCCAGGACAAGAAGAGAATAGTGAAAGGTGAGTAATTTTAAATGCAAGGTCAGGTCGCGTTCCAATTTGAGCATACATCACTGAGCCTGTAATAGATTGGTATGTGCTGATATGATCAATTTGATCCGCTGGTTCAACTCGTTGAAGGTGAGAATTCGGTTTGAGTGGAGTGGCAACAGGATGACATTCTAGCATGCCGAATTTTTGAAGGACTTTGAGGAAGTAAGATTTTTGGCTAAGCGATATACCTTGCGGTGTGATTTCTACATCAATTCCGGGAATATTACGAACTTGTCCTAGGTCTGTGCATTCGAATTCGAAATGAAGGAATAGACGAGTTTCATTAATAATCTTGGGATCAGAATGACATCAATGTAGACAGCAACATAGACGGTGGTCTTGTTGTGGACGAAGATGTATGGTTCAAAAGTAGCTGGAACAAATCCGTACTTTCTCAGAGCATTTTTAAGGTGAGATGCTAGACAAGGGGTGATTGTTTCAAACCGTAGATACAGTTTCGCAACTCATATACCGCATTAAATTCCTTAAATCCATCGGGAGTCTCCATATAGATGTCGCGGTCTAATTTTCCATATTAAAAATGCTGATTTAACGTCCATTTATATAACTCGCCATTTTTTGTGGACAGCCAATGTGAGAAGCAGACGTAGTGAGTCAAGGCTTACAGCCGGTGCATAGGTTTCTTCAAAATCGGTGCAAGGTATTTGAGAGAATTCTTTAGCAACAACTCGAGCCTTGTATCTTTCGATAGGACCGTCTGCATTGTGTTTCACTTTGAAAACACAGCGAGATCATACGACTGAGCGATCCACGGGTCTAGACAAAACTGTCCATGTGCCGTTGCGCCGAAGTGCATCCATATCTTTTGTGATTGATTCTTTCCATCTTTCAGAGTCCTCAGCTACCATTGCTTGCTTGTGAGTGATGGGCTACTAAATAGCTACGTGCGCATTATAGTTTGCAAATATATCTGGCTGTCGTGTATTTTTATTGCTTCGTTGAAGGGCAGAAGAGATATTTTCTTGTAGATTTGGATTAGATAAATTGATAGCAGCAGGCAGAGTCGAGTTCGTGAGAGATTGAAAATACCCACCATATCACGGGCTGGCGTTGTATAATTACTCGGATGTTCAGAATATATAATTGTAGTTGCACAAGGAACGAAACTAATCTACAAGCAGAGATCTAAATCTAAGTATCCTCGCTTAGTTACGCCATAATTATCACGTGACTACACCCCAACTAGCTGCCCCTGTGACACTACCTCCCATTTAAACAAGAGCTTCACTCTTGTACCATGAGAAATAAAAAAAAAGATAGAGAGAAGCAATTGGATAGAAAGATAACATTCTCACTTGCGTTTTAGCCATGGCCGTGGTGCTCCTGCTTGTGGATTTCGTTTATGAAACTTCCAGAGTGCGTCATCACATCCCTTTAAATGCGATGCAGGTTCCCATGTTGTGTCGCCTGCAGTCCATTGAACTTGATAGTACCAGCGATTATTTTGCATCTTTTCGTATCCTACAATTTTATCGAAGTGATATTCTACCACATCTCTCTGGCCATCTGTTCTTACAATTGTTCTGCCCTCATTTGCTTTTATATCCTCGTCTTCTTGCCCTGGTGCTCGCTCACTCGATCTCAATTGAACGTTAGAAACGTGAAAATTTGGATAAATTTTTATATTTTGTGGTAGATCTACCGTTACGGCGTGTGGCGAGGTTCTTGTGACACGAAATGGACCTTCCCATCGTGGGTTGAGTTTTTCAAGAGGTCGCCCCATTTTCCAGTTCTGAGTGCTTATCATAACCATATCTCCAATATGATATTTTGGTGCGTCCGAACGATGCAAATTTGCATTTTTTTCATAACGGTCTTGAGAAATCTTGGACAAGGTCTTAACATGATCTAGAATGACTTTAAATCTATTAGCTATCTCATAAGCCTTAAAATATTCTTTCCGCTGAGCTTCCGATGGCATTGGGGCTGCTGGTATTTGAGCTTCAATGCCCAACTTTGGATTGTAACCATAATTGGCAAAGAAAGGACTAACCCCTGTTGTTGAGGATATAGCATTATTCCCCGCGAATTCGGCTAGCGGCAGCCACATAGCCCAGTCATCTTGAGCCCAGTTTACATAAATTCGTAGAAATTGTTCTACTTCAGCATTGACCCGCTCTGTTTGTCCATTCGTTTCTGGGTGATATGCAGAAGAGGGCTTGAGAACAGTTCCCAGTCTTTGGGATAGAGATTTCCAGAATGTGGAGATAAATTGAGACCCTCGATCGGAGAAAATCCGTTCTGGTGAACCATGCAGCGACCAAATTTTTTCGATAAATATTTCGGCCAGCTCCTCTGCGGATAGAGTCTCCGTTGGAATAAAGTGGCGCATTTTTGTAAGTCGATCTACAGCAACAGCAATGTGTCGGAATTTTCGATGTCGAACTTCACATTCTGGCAATGGTGATATGTAGTCAATGGAAATATCAGACCATGGTTTAAATGGTAATGGTAGTGGTTTAAGCAGTCCGGTAGGAGCTTTTCTAGGTTTCTTAGTTTTAGTGCAAAGGAGACAGCCTTTGCAAAACTTCCTTGCAGCGTCTGTCATACCGGGCCACCAGTACGTTCTATTTACTAAGTCAATAGTTCTCTCTCTTCCTGGGTGTCCGGCGGCTCCTG
This sequence comes from Blumeria graminis f. sp. triticale, assembly GCA_905067625.1. Lineage (NCBI taxonomy): Eukaryota > Fungi > Ascomycota > Leotiomycetes > Helotiales > Erysiphaceae > Blumeria > Blumeria graminis. Next base: position 16,710,104 of record LR898476.1, read on the forward strand.
AATAGTGTGCTCTGTGAAGTACCTGAAGTTGGATTTCTTCATTGTCTGGTGGGATTACTAGACGGTCTCTATAATAAACGCGTCCAGCCACTATTCGACATTCACTAAATGCGATTTTTAACAGTCTCGCAAGCCAAGGTTTCCAGCGTCTAACGGTAGAATCTGATAGATCAGTTATGATATCTTGCATAATTAAGGAGTTGTTGTATGCGTTCGAGATCAAATCATCGATTGATTGAGAGACGTCTATTTTGTACATTTTAATGGATTTCAAATGGGCAAAACTGTGATCAAATTTGGAAGCCGGAATCAAAGGAACGCGCCTTGCGGAAAGGCGGTCATCTAAAATATGCTTTGGAGCATGTTGCGGCCTTCGGCTCAAGGCATCGGCTCGGGTATTCACTGTACCTGGCCGATATATAAGCTGGAAATTGAATCGGGATAAGAATTCCGCCCATCGCATTTGCCTTTGATTTAAATCCTTAGTTGTCTGAAAAGTTTGGAGATTTTTATGATCTGTTAATATTTCAAATTGGGATTGTAGTCCTTCTAACTCTGGGCGCCATTCTTCTAGTGATTTGATAACACTGAGTAATTCCTTATCATAAATGTCATAATTGCACTCTTGAGCTGAATGTTTGGACGAAAAATATGCGACAGGTCTAAGTTCGCTTCCAACCCATTGTGATAAAGTACCACCACATGCCCAATTACTTGCATCTACTTCCACAACGGTTTTTCTTGACCAATCAAAGACTGCGAGAGAAGGAGCTTTGCTGAATGCCTCCCGTAAACTTTGAAATGCAGACGAACAAATAGAAGTCCAGGTCCAAACAGCATCTTTTTTAGTGAGGCCGAATAGAGGGTGTGCCAATTCAGAGAAATTGCGTATAAAACGGCGGTAAAAATTTGCAAACCCCAAGAATCGTTGGAGTTGTCGTTTTGAAGTTGGAGGTTCCCATTCCAGTATAGCTTTGACTTTCTCCTGATCCATCTCAATACCTCCAGGTGTAATAATAGGACCAAGGTATTTAGTCTTTGTAGTATGGAAGTCACATTTATCTATATCAATTTGAAGCCCTGCGGCGCGAAGCCGTTTCAGTACCTCTCTAACATGCTTGACATGTTCCTCTATAGAATTTGAAAAAATTATGATATCATCAAGGTAGGCTGTGGCATATTTATCTAATACATCGTATAATATATTGTTAATATACCGTTGAAATGTCGCAGGCGCACAACTTAATCCGAAGGGTGTCGCTAGTTGTTCGTAGAGGCCAAAACGGTTTATGAAGGCTGTCAGCCATTCGTGGCCTTCTGCTATTCTGATTCTATTGAATGCTGAAACAACGTCAACTTTTGTAAATTTTTTGCTCCACAAATAAGGTCCAGAGTTTCCTTGATGAGTGGAAGGGGATATCGGTTTTTCATTGTGATATTATTTATGCCACGAAAGTCATGACAAATACGAATGCCTCCTCCTGGTTTTTTGGCTATAAGAATTGGGCTTGCAATAGGCGACGTTGATGGTCTTATCCATCCTTTACCTAATTGATCGTCCAACCAGCGTTTGATGACATGCAGCTCTGATGGAGAACAAGGACGTGCTCTAGATCTAGGAAATTTATGGTTTCCAGGTAAGAGCTCTATCTTATGATCATAAGAACGATGGGGAGGAAGATTGGTGGCCTCCTGGGGAAACGCTACATCTGCTATATCGTGATAAACTTTAGGGATTTTCATCTTTATTTCCTCCATAGAGGGAGGACGACGATTAGCCTTCTTAAAAAACTTAACTACATCTTCATCAAAGACTCTGCGTAGCTTTGTATTGTTTGCATCAAATATTAAATCTATAAATTCATGAAAATAATTGGGGAATCTACTTTTCCACTTACGAGGATTTCCCTGTCCTCGGAGTAATTTCTGGTATTCATCCTCAACTAAGTCTAGAACCTTGATATCGGTTTCTCGCTCTTCCCCTAATTTTTCGAGTTCATCTGCCATAATTCGCATTACCTGCACACCTTTTTGTCTTGAAAATTGAAAAAATCCTGGTGCTTTGAGAATACGGATGTCATTACGATTCACTTCATCAAGGACTTCTAGCGGAGAATGTAGCATTTCATGCTTATTCTTAGTTGCTTGTTTGACCCGTTTACCAACCATAGATTTGGCTTGAATTGGACTCGTCGATGCCAGTGTAGTTGAAAGCTCCGGTGCATCTTTCTCGGGTACAGTGACATGTTCATGATCGATAACTTCCTCAACATAAGGTGACTTATAATTTGAATTTTCGGGAATAAAGCAGTTACTTAAGCAAAATTCTTTGTCAAATTTAACTGACTTGAATTGCCAGTCAATGGAAGGATTATGACGCTCCAGCCATGGAAATCCCAGAATAACATCATGTTCGGGTCCTAGTGTGGTAACCAGGGCATCCACTTCCTCGAAATGATTGCTTAATTCTAAGGAACCAGAAACACGATGCGTTATTAGCTCCGAAACACATCCGTCAGCTAAATAGAGAGGGCGAGGACGTGTAAGAGGTGTTAAGGATAGTTTATTAGCAATTGCCCAAGCTTTTCTTACAAACATGAACTCGGTGCTACCAGTATCGAGAAGTATAGATACTGAGAAAGAAAATTTGCGCTGTACTGTAGAGTGAAAGATTCCAGATAATTATATAGAATTTTTGCCAACTTTATTTAAGATTATAGGCTTTCCAATAGTTGAATCCTGATGTATACATTTTCTCTGTAAATCAACAAACTTTTGTACATTGATGCCCCGCACGCGACTTAATGCCGGGGCTCTACATTTCCCTGACTCCAAGGAGCGTTCCTATCAATTTGATATTCATTAACATGCCCATTTTCCGTTTCAACTTCTCCCAGAACTCGACCACTCTTGTGGCCTAAATTATTTACAGGGCTACCAAGGCTATGTTGCTGTTCATATGGGGAATCGTAATTGTGGCCCCATTCGTTTACTTCTTGCATCCGTAAATGCGGAAAATTACTGGAATTAGCATTTCTAGTTCCATCTTGTCCTCTTGCATAGCCCGGCTGAGGATCTCTTCCACCTTGGCTCCGGCGACTAAATGGAGCAGAAGAACAGTTTTTTTTATTATCACCACTGAATGCTCCTCGTTGACTACTCCGATTATAGTTAAAATTACCTTGTTGACCTCCACGGTTACCGCGACTCAATTCCGCTGATGCCAACTCACGATCGGCAGTATCATGGCCCCTTCTGCTTTTTCTTGCAATTTCGGAAGTGCATTCCTTTGAATAGTGACCTCTTCCACCACATCGATTACACAAACCGTGATCTCTTCGATATTGCCATTCAGCCGGGGTCACAGTGACTCTAGTCAAGTGCATTTGATCTAAGTCCATGGGATCACTTGTTGGCATCATTTCGCTACTATGGGACTTGGAAAAATTCCCTCCACTTGGGTTGCCAAAGAAGCTGCTTTCGATATGGCGGTTTGACTCCTGATTTTTCCAAAATTGAGAAAAAATCTCTATCCATGCATATACGTCATCTTCGGAAGGCAGGGGAATATGATTTTTTGCCGCCACTCGTAGAGGTTCGGAAACCTTACGCCTGAGATGATATACTCGCATGGAAGAACTGAGTTCTCCTTGATCTGCAAGTCTTTCAAATTCTGAAATAAATGATGGAAAGTCTTTCCATTTCCCAGTCATTCTCAGATCATTCAAATTTCCTCTGGCTATAGCGCGTATGTCAGCTGTAAGATATTTTTTGTCGAGTTCTCGGAAAAGTTCTGCAGAAGTAGACCATGGCCAGCCTGATGGGTCATCGGTACTTGAGAAAAATAAAGCAATTTTAGACTGCAGGCGAGTATAAGCATCGCCTTTGAGCCAATTGATTGCATCACAGATCTTCTTGAACTCAGAATCAAAGTTCCCTCCGCTAGTATTCCACTTAGAGATTAGTTTAAACTTCCAAGCATTGTAATCATTGTGCCTTTTTACTACGTCTTTCTGACCACCTGAGAAAGGGTCTATGGATGGTGGCTTCTCCAAGTAAATCATACTTGGCGGAAATGATTGCGCCGGGTGCTGTTAGATGACAGAAGCTTGGGGAACTGTGGGAGCTACGGAAGGGGGTTTCTGTTCTTTAATTGGAACCTCGGATAATTGACTTTTGAGCAACGAGATTTCATTTTTCTGTTTGTTGTACACTGATCTTAGTTTTTGAACCTCGTCGTTTCTCTCCTCATTCGTCCTTTGTAAGGTATGTAGAGTTTGCCTCTGGGCCACACAGTGTCCATTAAAAAGTCCGAAAAGTTCATGGAAAATATCTTTCACTTCTGCTGGGGCATTAGCCAATATAGAAAGGTCGACTTTCTTTTCAAAATTGACGTCAATAAAAATATCTTGTACTGCAGGGTACTTGGTTATCACCTCCACTAAAGCTCTCCAGGCCCTATCATGTCTATCGTCACGAGTGTATGTAGGAGCGGATTCAATGTTGCTGTCTTCTCCCCAAGGATTATCCATTTTTTTTTTTTTTAATTACCCAGTCTTATCTTGTCTCAGATTATGATAAATATCTCGGTCTTTACTCGGTCTCGGTTTAATGGCAAAATCTTTGAATCTCTGAGTCTACCATAAGGCTTATTTTAAATCGCTACGCGCTATAATTATTCCTGGTAGCCTAAAATTTGATATGAAGCGCGTGCGAAGAAAGGTGCAACTAACTATCACGGGCTGGCGTTGTATAATTACTCGGATGTTCAGAATATATAATTGTAGTTGCACAAGGAACGAAACTAATCTACAAGCAGAGATCTAAATCTAAGTATCCTCGCTTAGTTACGCCATAATTATCACGTGACTACACCCCAACTAGCTGCCCCTGTGACACACAAGGCATAATATTAACTTCTGGCGGCGTTTCTGAGTGATTTATCAAAGAAAAAGGAGAAGAGTCAGCATTTGATGAAGAGATCGATGACGTTTTTTCCGGGCTATTGATATCAAGGAGGACTTCCCCTTGCTTTATTTTGTTTTTTTGTTTGTCTTGTTCTTTTTTTTTTTTTTTTTGCATCAGATTTTAATTGCGTATGCAGCTATCTAGCTATGACACAATATCAGAGAAGTGTATGATAGATGACTCAATTTACAAGAAGAGCACTCATGCCTCGGATTTCATTTGTAGGCATCACTGCGAAGTTATGGCGGCTTTTTCTTCACCCCAAGGCAACCCTCATCCCTGAATACCCACCCAGGGGAACATCTCAAAAACCCCGAGTTATCCAGACATGCCTCCATCATCTTTCAACTTTCCTCTGCGCGAAGTGTAATCTGAAATGTCTCCTTCCCAAGTGGAGTAGGTGCCCGGGCTACTCAAACTATACCGGAGAACACCACCAGGAGGCGGACCACGACAACTTCCATCGTTTGCTTCTTTTTTTTTTTTTTTGCATCAGATTTTAATTGCGCATGCAGCTATCTAGCTATGACACAATATCAGAGAAGTGTATGATAGATGACTCAATTTACAAGAAGAGCACTCATGCCTCGGATTTCATTTGTAGGCATCACTGCGAAGTTATGGCGGCTTTTTCTTCACCCCAAGGCAACCCTCATCCCTGAATACCCACCCAGGGGAACATCTCAAAAACCCCGAGTTATCCAGACATGCCTCCATCATCTTTCAACTTTCCTCTGCGCGAAGTGTAATCTGAAATGTCTCCTTCCCAAGTGGGGTAGGTGCCCAGGCTACTCAGACTATACCGGAGAACACCACCAGAAGGCGTACCACGGCACCTTCCATCGTTTGCTTGTGTTTATAGTGTCAGCTGCACTCTCGCAAGCGAAGTCTTGGCGCGCACAAAGCTCAATTTGTAGAACTACTGCCAAAATTCGAAATTTCACGCCCGTAAAGAATGTATCCCTCTTCCGCATCATCTTGTGAACTTGTCCTGATCCCTCTCACGTCCATCACAAAGAGCTATCTCCTAGATTTGTGCTCCACGCTTTGCTTCCTCCGTCGGGTATAAATATCGGCGTGAGCGTGTATTTGGTGGTCAACTGAGGCCAGAGAAAGTCGACGAGAGGTGTGATCATTGGAATGAGGATGTACTAGGTCGTACTTCTAGACTTGATGAAGCTTAGTTGAGAACAGGACTCTTTAGGAGTGAAAGACTGACATGGTGGAGTAATTTGAATTTTTGCCTCGTGGGCCAACTTCTTTGATATTGCGAAATTTGACTGAACTTGGCTCTGGGAGAATATTTCACTCCCAGGTTCGTAGAGGACACCGCGTACAGGTGTTCAGCCTTGCCCTCCTCTTGACATGCTCATTAACTCCGAAATATAAATGCCGTCCCAGATCTCATCGTTGCTCTAGCCTTGCACCTTTATATCGTACCGTTTGGTTGTTTTCGTCATTGGAGATTTGTGTAATCCCCTCGGTGTTTCTTCCCTTTTCTTCCTCCTTTGTACGCCTCCTGTTTCCATAATGACTTTCCTCATTAGGGCGTGTGTAAGTAGGTGATCGGACGAGTATGGAAGTGGGTCGCAGGTGTGGGATCAAATGAGAAAGGCTCCGGTGCAAATGTAGAAGGAGTTTGAGAGATGTCAGATATTTGAATACGACCCCCAGATAGACCTAGACCCACTCGTGAATCGTATGTTAGTGGTGATAAGTTTTTGTTCAACTTTGTTCCGGCTGTGAAATCTCTGCCCACTGATTTTTCGACCAAAATATCGAGCGCAGCTCCTTCAAGTCGAAAATCCATCAAAAAATTCACCCCACCCTTTTTCGGGACTGAATCTCGGCTCTGGGAGAATATTTCGCTCCCAGGTTCGTAGAGGACACCACTGACAGGTGTTCAGCCTTCGCCCTCCGAATTCCCCTTGCATGACAGGAGGAAAGACAACTTGTCTTGATGCTATGATGGATCTTTTTGATGGAATATGTACGGAAATTTTTAGTAGAGTTCGTGTATCCTACGAGAATACCGTCCATGGCCCTGGGCCAGAGAGGAGCTCATATTAACCAGTAAAATCCAGCCACCTTTTCTACGGAACTTCCTACCTCAAAATCTTATATATATATATATATATATATATATATATATATATATATTGTAACATCAACGTGGAATCCTCAAAGCCCAAGTAGGTTTGTGGTCACCTAGTAGGCATAGGAGTTCGTTACGTGAGTAGACAGTAGTGACATGACTTAGTGCGGTTTGCCGTGTCACCCACATGGCGCTCACGGCCACAAGTGAATTGAACAGGAATCATCACATCATCGAGAGACCCATTGTGACGCAAATACGTATATATTGCCAACCGATAATATCTATAATTGTTGGAAAATAGTTGAATTTGCTTTGCACAAAGCGTGGTGCATATCCCTATTGGCCAAGTCGTCGAGGCAATGTCTCAGCCAATACCACGACCTACACGTCCGCAAAGTTCTATGATAGAGAGAAGCCTTAATAAATATCTCACTACCGTACCCTTCGTTTTGCATTCAACAAACCTTAAGTATACGTAATTTAAGGCCAATTGAAAATAATAAAAATAAGATAAAAATGGTAGCGATGGAAACTGCGTGCCCAGGAAAAAGTCACCAAAAACCTGAAGCCCCATTGTCGAGGTCTAGACACCGGGACCAAATTAGGTGCACATATTCATATAAATCTCCCTTCTTCATAACATTAGAGGCCAACTTGATAAAACCCACCATCGCCATATCGGGTGCTAGGTACGCTCCAGAAAGTCACCCGACGGCCTTTCCACTATGATCAGGAGTTTGTGATGAGAACAGCTTCTACCCTACCATCTAACCTGATCGTGGTTAGCTTCATAATAATGGTGACAGAGGGGGTGTGTTGAGAAATGAAGATGATACAGACCGCGAAAACGATTGGGAATCCTTAACAAAGTGAGAACAGTGTTACTCAATCTCGGCTCGGCAGACCCTAAAGTGAGAGCAGGATGTTCGTAGGGGACACTATTGGCAGGTATTGTTACGGTTTGACCGTTGTTTGAGCTTAGGTGGATACCTAAGCCTGATACTAAGAATTCTTACGAAGAGGCTGTATGGGGAGGAGATGAAGCTGAACGAAACGGCACTACTAGTCAGGAGGCTGAAGCGTTATTACAACTAAGTGACACCTAGAAATATGTGGCTGGGTAAGAAGTATTGTGCCTAAGGACAAGTCACTAGTCTGTAGATTCACGAGGAGGATTAACTCCTATAAATACAAATAAATACCTGTTAGTAGTAGCTGGAGTTAGCTTTTCTCCTCATATAGTTTATTAAATCGATTTATTCATCACCAACTCGGTTTCCGTCACAGGTATTGAGAAAAGTCTCCCTGTATCGACAATAAAGATCTAATGTCTGCATGAGATTTTAAGATCTATTAACTGGTGATTGACGAGAGCTAAATCATGATGATTGGAGAATGATCGGAGAATGTACATTTATGCTGGAACAGTTAAGATAGTTTATGGAGGGATATCTTTATTTATACTTTGAAATGAAATTTATATGGTAATAATTATCCCAAGCACATGATCATGTCCTGCCCTAACTAGTCAAGTGATAGGCGTGAGATCTGGAGTGTTGGTGTGACAAAAGTCATACACTAAAAGTCTATTAGTTCAATTAAAGTTATGAGAGTACTTGTTTAAGTATTTCGAACTATTATTCAGAAGAAATGCGCATTCATGGCTCATTCGTGTTCTTCTGAGTTGATGTTATGGAATTGCTATCTAGCCTACATCCGGATAATGCTTTATCCGAAAGTCAGAATCCACAAATCAAGACATCTAGCCAATGCGATGTAACAACTACCGCCTGCAAATTACTCCAGCTAGATGAATCATTCCGACATGGAGAAAAGTCCGAAAACGCTCCTTTGAAGCAATGATTGACAGTCCTGGCGATTTTAAAAGACTTACGCAATAGATTCTTAGTCACGGTTGGATAGAAAAAATCCGCATGACAAATGTAGTCGAGATACTGATTTGGGAACGAGACAGGACTAGCACAAGTTTACGGTCGGTACAGAGTATGTGATTGGTACACACAGACGGCACTGCAGTTTAATTATACTTCCTGAATGATAAATTACAAATTTGAAAGATACATATCAGATAGCTGGGGAGGTTTTTACCGAGAGGTTTCCTCATGCAAATATATAGATAGGTTTATAGCCACATGCTTGGGCCCATGGGCGCCCAATTATAAAAATGAAATCAAATCAGATATAATAATAATATGTTAATGATTGGGGGAAGCTCGTCCCTTATCCCATAGCTTGTTCGCATGTAGACCGATCACGTTACCAGTATCCAGCGCACCAAATTGTGCTCCCAACAGAGCAATAATGCCATTCGTTCTATATCAACAAACTATCTCTCATCCTGCACACAGTACTACTTATAGTGCCGATATGTTGGGACTGGATCTCCTTCATGCGCCAGCCACTAGATCTACCATACTACATAACTGAGCAAAACAAAAATTAATGATTTCTAGTCTTCTATTCTCTGACTGTCCACAAGTCTAGTGATATTAGAGGCTGTAAAGAGGGTGGGTGTTAGCTAGCAAATTGCGCCGTAATCCCAGTGAACTACACCGATTTCGCCCCAAATAGAATACAGCGACATGGGTTGTAAACCTTTAATGTAGAAATTCAAGACTATTTAGGGTTAATCTGATAGATAAGATATCATCAAATTCTAAACTTTGATAATATCTGCTGTAGTATTCATAGCCATCTGGAAGATGGTTCTGAGGCTTGGTCCATTATTTAATCTTGTGTCCCGCTTCTCTCATTACCCTACTGTGTGAGCTTCTCTACACTAACAAATCCTTAAAAAAAAAATTTTTTATTTAATCTATACTATACAAATCTGTGTAATCTTCATTTGGCTCAGCCATGGTATCAGCTGGTGCAATTTCAGATAAGGATTTATTTCTTGCGTTAGAGACTGGGGATTCAGCAATACTCCCCTTTTAGTTTTGTAAACTGAGAGTTATAACCTCCACTTGATACGATGTGGACACCCCTCGAGAACTAGGTGAACTTTTCCGAGGTGTATTATAATTTATTTGCGGTAAGTGATTTGGAGGATTAAACGACCTTGTGGCATGCTGTTTCTTAGGCCCAATTCTTAGGGATTCAGTGCTTGACAGATAACCTGCTCGTTATGACGGACTTATTTGCTAGGGTAAAGTTTTCATTGAGCACTAGCAGTGCAAGAACATAAAGCGCCTTATCGTATTTAGTCACTCTTTTTTTGAATGTCAATCGAGCGCGTCGTTTCAACATTATTGTGGTCCTACTGTACATTCGTAACCCATTACAGGTTTACTTCCATAATTTTCCTAAGCTGACCTCCTTGTCGTCATGTTTATTTAATACCTTTGCTGTAGCTAAATCAAAATCCTCTTGCGTGACATGAACTCGCCGCTCCCTTAACGCGTACATTCCAGCTTCGGTACAAACTCCTTTTAACTCGGCACCAGAACATCCATTCATTTTTTCTGCAACTTTTGTAAGATTGATACCACGAGTTAGGTTCATACTCCTGCTATGTATCCGAAGGATATCCGCCCGGGCTTCGACAGAAGGTGGTGGGAACTCGATTTTTCGGTCAATTCTTCCTGGTCTGAGAAGAGCTGGATCCAAAATATCGAGACGGTTTGTTGCCATAATTACTTTTATGTTCTTAGTAGGCTCAAAACCGTCCAGTTGATTTAACAACTCTAACATAGTTCTTTGAACCTCAGAATCGCCACCAGATGAGCCCTCGAGACGTGATGAACCGATGGAATCAATTTCATCCATGAAAATTATTGATGGTGCGTGTTCTCTGGCCATCACGAACAACTCTCTTACCATTCTAGACCCTTCGCCTATGTACTTTTGCACTAATTCTGAGCCAGATACCCTGATAAATTTACATGCTGTATGGTGCGCAACCGCTCGCGCAAGGAGAGTTTTTCCAGTTCCAGGAGGTCCATAGAGTAGGACACCTTTAGGCTGTGCAATTCCAAGAGATTCAAAAAGTTCAGGATGCTTTAGTCCTAGTTCTATTACTTCTTTAATCTCTTTAATCTGCTGATCTAGGCCTCCAATCATATCATAGGTGCTATCAGGAACCTTTTCTACCATCATGAGAGAGACTAGTGGATCAACCGAAGAGGGAAGCATTTTTTCAAGTTTATAAGAATCTGAAAGGAGCGTAACTCGCTTCCCTACTGTGAGCTTTGTGACATCGACGTTTTCGGAGATATCAACAACTATGTGACGTTAGTTTCTAGTACTAGGACCTAGGCCACCATTCTCACCATATTTGCCTTCTGGATGCACTTTGACCAACACCTTCTTGGTTCCCATAACTTTCACAACTTCTCCGACATACGAGCCTGGCTGCTGTAACAAGCCTAATTCCTCTCTCAAAAGACGCACTGTGAAATTTTAGCTCGAATCAAAAAAAGAATGCTTGATTCAAGACCTCTGGAGTTATAGTCGTTTCGCTGAGCTTCTAACCTTCTCAAGACAGCTTGTCCCCTGATAATCTCGAGCTTCATGCTCTCAATTTTGTTGTGAAAAAAACTTCCGAGCGCCATTTCCACTAGCTAGTGTGTTTTATCTTCAGTGTAGTTGAGGTTGGATGGGCTCACATGTTGGTTCTGCGCGATGTAGCTCAGGCTACTTCACTGCCGCGCGCAGAAGCGAGAAGGCTGAAGATCGCAGGCCCCGGAACAAACGAGCCATGCATCTCACACCGAGTAAATAGAGCGTATGATTGGATTAAATATAAAACCTTGGTTATTTCATGGTTGCCCATGTTGTCATTTGAGAAACGAAAGTGATAAATTAATATAGCATCAGGGATTCAATCGAAACCAGGCGAATGCTCTTTCTCCCCGACGATAAGATCAAGGGATTTCTGATGCTTGCATTAAATCACTCCCTCTTGGTCTGTGAATAACAAACTTCGCTAATTACCAGATTAAATTCTGAGGCATAGCCGTGCCGTTTCCCGAAGTTTGAGGAGTTTTATTTGTACGGAGTAATTGCTAGCGTGCTACACATTTTGGACAATAGAATGGATGTTCCTGCGTCTTCATCATCTAAGGAGATAACAGAAGGCAAGGCCCGACAAGCTACTCAATCTCATGCCGCAAACATGTCAAAGTCTACCTCACCAAAAGATACCAGAAATGCTTTCACTCCTACAGAATTAATGGAAGAAACAAATCCTTCACACCCAGATTTTGTTTCTACGAGTTTTCAATCCACAGATACTGTGCGGCGTTGGCCAGAGCCACAATCTTATGGTAAGATCTCACCCATACATGAGATTACATACCGCTCCAAGCTTCTCAAGATTAATCCCAGCGCTCATATTTTCTAAAGGTTTAATTCAAAATCAACAACAGCTAGCTTTACCCCAAGCCGAAAGTTTGCCTGCCGAAAACTTATTTGTCAACGAACGACAAAGTGCAAGTAGCCTCGAGCCTTCAGGCTCAAAAACTCAAACATCCCTTCTACAAGGATCGGAAAGCGGAAGAGGCAGACAACGTGCGAAAAAATCTGGCCTGGTCCGTAGACCTTCCTCTAATGTTCGAGCACCTTATCGAGGACAGGAATTCTCAGTTGATGACGATGTCACTGAAATTCAGGACGACCTAGCCAAAAGTAGTGGACTTGGACATAGTAGCTTTAGCTTCAGTGTTAATAGGCAGCAGCCATCCACGCTCAAAAGACGCCACAATGCGCAACAGTTGCCTACACTAGCTAGTGTGGCTTCAAGAGACGATGAAGATGCTGAAGAAAGCGAGACAGACGCTGCAATTGTTACTGGAGCTGATACAGGCGTCGAAGAACTGGCTCCTGAAGCCCAGGAGAGTACAGAAAGACACAAATCTTTCTCAGCCGAAGATGCTGAAAATACGGACGAAGCTGAAAATGATGACGATATAGATGACAGTCTTAGCGAAACTGAAAGCTTTACCTTGAAAGATAGGCAGCAAGCTATTAACGAAACCCACCCCTTTGGTATTCGCATATGGAAGCCTGCCTTATACAAAAAAAATCGATCAGTGCAGAAAAACGCTGAGGGAGATATCCACTCATCTCCTGGCGATCGAGTTAGTCGCTGGCTATTATTTTTCAATCTATTATGGACAGTATGCTTCGGATGGTGGCTCGCCTTAGTAGCTTTCATCGGTGCTCTTGTATGCTTCATTTTTGGAGCAGCACCGAGTGCATTACCCTACGGACGAGTATTGTGGGGCCTCTCTGGCTATTTATTTTATCCCTTTGGAAAGTTTGTACGACTCGAACAAGATGAGGCATATGCTCATGAAGATCAAGGCGAAGGAAGGAGTATTACAGAATATGAACAATGGCAAAGTGGTGACATTGAAGACGGCCGCTTGTTTTTTGGGCCACAAGAAAGACGTTCCATCGTTGGCCGTTCTCGGCGCAGCATCGATTCAGCGAGTGAAAGTGATAGCCTCCTTGGTAGAACCAGGCGAAGTGGAGCCCAAGAAGATTCTGATCTTCCGTTTAAAAGACGTCTATTCGGTCGAGGCAAATGGAATACTGGCCGAGTCATATTTTTCCTCTTTTTCTACGGACTCATAGCCCCTCTTTTGATCCTAGTCTCTGGAATCTGTTGGTTCTTAGTTTTTTGGATACCCATGGGCAAGGTTACCCTGTTGCTTTTCTATCATTTACGCAGACATCCACTTGCCCTATCTTTTCAATCTGACTCTGAATATTCCCGTGGAAGCATACCCAAATCATCTATTCTTCTATGTAGCTATCGGGCAGTTGGACTGAAATACTGGAAGTATACGATTGACGGTACTAATATCTTCCTCATAAACTTGATGGGTGTCGTATTATTTGTTATCTTTGATTACTTCATTCTGCTAGAAGTCCTTGGATTTGAGGATTACGCAATCACGCATCCAGCATTTTTGTTCATAGCTGCACTTGTTTCGATTATTCCATTAGCTTATTTCATCGGTCAAGCTGTGGCTTCGATATCAGCGCAATCCTCCATGGGTCTTGGTGCAGCCATTAATGCATTTTTCTCAACATTAGTGGAAGTATTCCTCTATTGCGTTGCACTTAACCAAGGCAAGGGTCAACTTGTGGAAGGTAGTATTATAGGCAGTATATTCGCAGGTATCCTCTTTCTTCCAGGCCTCTCCATGTGCTTTGGTGCAATCAAGCGCAAGACTCAGAGATTCAATGCAAAATCGGCGGGTGTTACATCAACGATGCTATTATTCGCAGTCATCGCAGCCTTTGGCCCCACCTTATTCTATCAAATTTATGGAACCGTAAGTTTCTTTGGTCTCTACAAGTGGACAAGGCTAATATTTAATAGCATGAACTTAATTGTCTGGACTGCGTCGACGCTTCAGAATCAAGGTCCAGTCGTGACTGTCGATTGTGTTATTTCTCTCAGTCTCCATCTCTTAATGATCGATTCTACCTTGAGGCCGTCCGTCCGTACTGTTGGATTGCTGCCGCGTTACTTTTCCTCGCGTATGTGACTGGACTCTGGTTTACATTAAGAACTCACGCCGCTGTTATCTGGAATGAGGTTGATGAGAAGAAAATCCCAGAGGTGGCACAAATTCAAGCTCAACAGCAACATGCTAGTAGTCTCTCCCAGGGGCGTTTACACAGACCCAGCTTTGATGCACGAGGTGTCGATATTCGCGATTCTGTATTGTATAAACGGATCCTTGGACAGTCCTTGAAACAATTCGGCTTAGGCCCTCGAGAAGAAGTCTCAAGAAGCCACTCAACAAACGAAGCCGGTATACCAAATATATCGTTACAAACAGCACATCAGCCACCTCCAAAGAATCACCCTGCGGATACTTTGAGAACTGAATCTCACTCAACTGACTATACGGATGCTCGGAGGAATAGTCTAGTTCGGGAAGTTGCTGAGATGGCCGCAACCGCTGCGACAATCGCTGCAAATAATGCTAGGAAATCTAGAATGGCCTCTATTTTACCGCATCATGTACATGGACAACACAAGCCCAGTCGTATAAATTTAGCCCCTGATAGCGAGGAACCTGCGGCAGCCGAACCTCACTCGGCAGGTGGTCATGATGCACCCAACTGGGGACGGACAAAAAGTTCGATAGTTTTGTGTGTAGCTACTGTACTTTATGCACTAATCGCAGAAATTCTGGTCGGCACTGTTGATGTTGTGCTGAAGAACGTTTCAATCGATGAAAAATTTATCGGAATAACTCTCTTTGCTCTAGTCCCCAATACTACCGAATTTCTTGTAAGATCCCTTGCCCCCACGCGCCTTTCTCACGTATAGGGCTCTATTGACAAGTACTAGAATGCTATTTCTTTTGCCATGAATGGTAATATCGCCCTGTCAATGGAAATTGGCTCTGCCTACGCATTACAAGTCTGCCTCCTCCAAATCCCTGCGCTGGTGTTTTATAGCGCTGTTCAAGGTCCTTATCTTTCAGGTCCCAACATTGTTGACCATACTTTCAGTCTAATCTTTCCTCAATGGGACATGGTGACCGTCATTTTGTGTGTATTTCTCCTGAGCTATATGTATGGGGAAGGGAAATCCAATTATTTTAAAGGTAGCATTCTTCTTCTCAGTTACCTTGTAGTTATCATTGGGTTCTGGTTCTCTGGGATGACGGGGCTCGAGAAAATGAGTGTGCGTCGTTTTGAAAAATCCGGGGCCGAAGCATCCTTTAAAACTATTGGCAGATCAAACTCTGGAATAGCATGGGAAACTTGAAATTCTAAAGGAGTGGCGTCGAGAAAGAAGTGAATTATCTTGGGATTACATAGAAACATGATTCCGAATAGACGCCGGAGTTTGTCACGAATGCTGCAGTTCAAACCTAATCGTCTAAACTAATAAAATTCATTGCATTCAACCAGATTAGTCAGACTATTCTATGCGATGAGACACGATACAAATTGGGCAAGCTAGGCGTGCCTGACTTACGATAGCCTATAATTCCACAAGCCTTTTCGGCTGGTCGTCCAAAATAGAATGGGTCCTCTGGACAGTTTTCTGCTAGGAAACTAATTCTTCAAGTAACATGCCGTATCCGCTGCTAACCTTTGCAAAGAAGCCATTTCCAGAAAAAGGTAGCAGTAACAATCGCCAAGCCATACCTGATCAGACATCGGCTATTCGAGGCTCTCATCACCAACGCCGCACAGCAATAAGCTGAATAAATTATGCGTGTGGTTTTCGAAACACAGGGAAGCATGGATCCTCGCGAGGGGGTCTTTAACGTTTAGGCGAGGTCAATGTTGTGGATCCCAGTTGACGGAATACTGAAAGTGTACAATGTTGACTGTTGATTGGCTCAAGCGGTGCGGGGAACATTCAGATAAGTTGATGAGTGTCGATTGGCCTAAATATACGTACACGTAGGGTTAATTCAATGCAAAACGAAAGGTACAAAATGAATGAATTTTTATGCATCACGGGCACAAGCCCTGCACTCAAAGAGCATAACGCGGAGAAGACTAGCTTCCCCGACGACTACATACGAAAAAAGCTCAGTCTCACGTTTAAAATACTCACGTGTTGGGTGCGTTCGCTGATACCACTCGTGACCTTGGTGCTAGGGATTTTCACCCTTCCTCACTCGTTCATAACCACCAAAGGGAAAACAGGAAAAACCTTTGGTTGCCCTGACATGCTTTTGTCATCTTTTATATAGCCACCGCGCGAGATATAGCCTCACAGTCCCCCCTTTTCTCGAGTAAGGTGGACTTCCAGGCTACTCAGACTTGAATTCGGGGAGATGACGACCAGGAGGCGGACCAAAACACCTTCCATCGTTGCCTGTTTTTAGGGTATCGGTTGCACTATCCGAGATCATTGTCTCTGCGCCCACAGACACCCCCAAGTCGAAAACCCTCGAAAATGTGCGTCCCAGCATACCCATGAGGATCCTGAATTCCAAGTCCGAGCGTAACGCCAAGTCTCACGGCAAGCGAGCCGCTGAGCTCCGAGTCTAGGCGAGCCGCCGAGTTTGAGGTTCCATCAAGAATGCACCCCTCGCATTCTTTGGTCACAATTCAGGCGGCTAAGCACCTCACTCCTCTCCCACTGTATTCTGATAGTTTACTTGTCATGTATCATTGATCGTTACATTATCTGGAGTATAGAGGAATTCATGTATTTAAGGAGGAGTTAGAACGTTAATAGAAACACAAGTTTACACCTAGTCTCAAGCTCTACACACATATAGATTGTCGTAGTCGGAGCCACGAGACATCCGTGAATTTCACAGTCAACATTTATCGTTTTATTCTTACTAACGTGCATAAGAAACCTCACCCATTTGTGCTTTTTATTCGTTCGTCCCACGTCCCAGCTACCTGTCCTCCCATGAGATGTGAAGCCCCATTAAAGCAAGGCCCGAGCTTTGTAGATCATGACTCAATTTTCTCCTCGCGGGTATACATAGCCTCGTAATTATATAGCGGGAGATGGCCAATTTTCCATGAAGCAAATACTCGATTGCAAATCGAGTAACTCTTTTATCGGAAGTGGGGGCGAGGTATGGTAGCAAGATCGAGGTAGAGGACTCGCGTGAGAATGATAGGTCCGACATTGACGAGAAGTCGATGATTTTAGCTATGTTACAAATTATCAAGGATTTCTAGGAGGAAATATCTCGAAGAGCAAGTGTTCAATTTCGGACAAGACTGTCGGAATACTCGAGTGGTATTATATCACAAGCTTTCTGTAGCAGTAATAACAATTGGTGGTTAACATATATCTTCTATCTCCTCTTCTAACTAAAGGAAACACGTATAAACAGCAGTTGTCTCTCTCTCCTGACGCCATTCCCAAACAGGTAACTCATTACTCATCAACATAATTAGTCATCATTTATAAGATAATACATGAAAGGTCATTAAGTTATTAGGTCATTCAACAAAGACTTTCTTGATAGTTGTATAGGATATCGAACTCTCTTCTCGATGTGAATAATAATATTTAAAATTAATAGGAAAGCGGAAAACATAATTACTGAGGAACAAACAGGCAGCACCGGAGACGCAAACCACCTGAACTGTCTCTCTCTAGGCACCTCCTCCGGGCACTAATCGCAGCACGAACAGGTCACGGCAATTTTGCGGCATACCATCGCCGTTTTAATAATCCACACGCTCCTATGGAGTGCTCTTGCGGGAAGGAAACTACTCCAACCCATTTCATCCACTGTAGCCGTCACGCACAACAAACGCGTAGGCTCAGAAAGTCAATGTCCCACGCTGACTTTATTAAAAAGCTTCTCGGGCCCAAGTGCCACGATAGCTTCAAAAATTTTGCGCAGGAAACCGGCTGTTTTGATAGACGACCTGCTCACTTATCCACTGCTCTCAGTGGGGATCAGATAAACTAGTCATTGCCACAACGCATGACACGAAAGGGATCGATGCGAGAAGTGTCGTTTCTCTGAGGAAATCTTTTATGTACTTGAATTTAGGGTTGAAGGATGGAGTCTCGATTTCGGAGTCGGAGTAGGTGGAGTCTTCTGAGTTATAATTTACCTCCTACTTTTTCTGTAGCAGGTCTCGCGGTTGGAATGAGTTGGGCCTGTTAGCAGTGATCCTCGCCGGCTCCACCAGTCTTGTACCTATAGTGGACCTAGAGCTTTAGCTTAGGACTTTAATATAATAAAAAAAAAAAAAAAAACAGGCAGCACCAAAATGAATTTCAAAGATAAACCCTTAAGAATCCACCGTAACCTAACCAGGGCCCAAAGCAGTGTCGCCATTCAGCTAAGAGGCAAGCATATCGGGCTCAATTCTTACCTGTGCAGAAGAAAAGTACCCGGAGTAGAAAAGCCAAGCTGTCAATGTGGATATCCGTCGCAAAACGTCAAACACATGGTATTGGCGTATCCGCAGTGGGCAAATGGAAGCGGCGACTTTCTCCGACAAGCTAGAGACAGATCGTTTGAGGCAATGATGAACAGACTAGGAGATGTAACTAGAATCACATTGTGGATACTAAGCAAAGGATGGATAAAACAGTTTCGACTGGCAGGGGAAGTCGAGCTAGCAATATCGAATAGAATTAAACCATCTGGAAGGGGAGAGGATGGAATCCATACTGGCTGAACAGTGTACACTGCACTTCCTGAAAGTAAACTAAACAAATTGATAGGAATATAAAGAGACAGGATCCATGGGTTTTCACCAAATTGGTTTCCTCCTTTGTAAGTCATGAAGATAGTCACCTACATGGATGCATAGGGTGCCTGATCGGGTTAAATAAAACAAATTCAAAATAATACCATGATAACGGGAAAACGGTAATCTACATCAGGATTTGCCTTAGAGGTCGACCGCGGGGAACTTAGTGTGTTTACTCTTTGTCATCGAAAGGTCCATCATACTCAGCCTACGGCTTCGCTATATACAACAACAGAGAATTTATATTGTTGATATTTCTCAAGTCTGTAGTGAAATTACAACGGACGATAAGTAGGTAATCAATTGATGTAAAAAGTATTTTCTCTTGTGCTTCCCTCCAAATATTTTGTCAACTACAAAAATCAAATTACGTCATACTTAGTCACGTCGTGACTAGTTACCCAACTTATCAAACACATCAAGCGATAAGATGCTTGTAGCAAAAATATTTTGCCTGGAAACTAGCCATATCATCATTTTGGCATTTAGAATCTTGATTTTACCTCGTCTTCACCATCTTCCACCATTTCTCTCTCTGCACTTCAACATGGCGAGTGTGGGTGCTGATGTGGGTAAATCCAGCGGTTTCGACGTGTCGCAAGAAGCGAGGATGGCAACCACAATCAACGGCAGCCGAGCGCAGACAGCTCCAAAGGATAAGAACCTTGAAATCCTAGGGAAACTATTAAAACAGGTTAGACTAATTGTGATGGGCGAGACGGATGAGGACCTACCATTTGTGGAAGACTTTAACGAGGCCGTCAAGGCATTTAACGCGCACAAAAGGACCTAGATGGAAATTTCGCAGTAGTCTCCAATTGACGAGGGGATGTTGGCATTGGGGTAAGTTGTAAAGAAGAGTCTCACGGATCTTGCTCTTTTTTTACTTTTCATTTTATTAAAAATCATTTAATGTACATTCAGCTATAGAGCAATGACACATGACCGGTGATATATATACATTTAAGATGACTCTTTTGACGTTAGAGACACTCATACTCTGGATTTCGTTCGCAAATACCACTATGGGATATGCTTGCCTACGCAAACAGTTGACTCTCCTTCGTAAGTACCCACCAAAGGGAATTTCAAAATCTTTGGTTATCCAAGCATGCCTTCGTCATTCATGCATACCAGCGCCGCGAGAAAAGTGGTTGTGTTTTGCCAGATTTGAACCAGCGATCTACTGTCTCAAGTGGGATAAGTGTCCAAGCTATCCAGACTCTACTCTGGAGACCGGCCAAGGCGATGAACCACTGCACTATCCAACCATAGCGGTGTTTATAGTGTCACCTGCACTCTGATCAGGGATTCGCTTTGATCACCAGTAAAAATTCCGAAGGACTCAAAAGGGGGCCGGGACTACCACGAAAGGTTGTCGAGGCCCCAGAAGCTTCAATAATCCCTGAAGCAGGAGCATTACCGTCGGGGCCTAATCTCCGAACATTCACTCGACCAACGCCGAATGAGGAGGTGCCTGTGATGACCTTCACGAATGCACACAGGAAGGGTTTGATTTGAATTCATTTCATATCAGGCTTACGCCCTACACCCAATAGGCGTGATACGGGTCTATATTCCCTCGGGACACACTACAACCTAATTACATAGTTTGCTTGTCAAATCTATACGCACAACACAAATAATGAAATTAATTCCAAGAAAATGAAGCGCCCTGCGCCTTTCCTCCTTCCTCACAACTATTTGTCCTGACAAACTTCTTTTTTGGCAGGACTTAATCCTCCCGGTATGGTATTTGCCTCTCGTAACACTTAGTTACTGTTAATAACTAGAGAAATCTTTCCCAACCCTTTTCTGCCAGTATCTCCCGTCATCTCGTTGGTGATTCGTGCTTCAGGCTTCTCCATTGCTGTAGAGCAATCCGGCATTCGGCAAAATACCAAGGACGTTTCTCCCTTCCACACACGCATTTACAGTTTTCGAATTCGTGGCCAAATCTTTCATGGTATTTTCTGAAATCGCCATGTCCCGTCCTTGCTGCGATAAGGCGGTGATGTGCCCACCACGGCAGTGCTAGCTCCGGTGGGCGTTTTTGTTTCATCTGGAGATCCAATTCTTCGTAGCGGCTCGGTCTGTGATCTAGCCACCAGGATTTCACTCCTTTTTCACATCTTTGCCTGACAAAGCGAGTGAGGGCTGCGAAAGTGTATTTAGGTGTGTCCCTCATGTCGGAGAGAGATGTGTCCGTTTCATCCGGTAGGATCTTAAGAGCTTCCTTAGCTAGTCTATCTGCATCTTCATTCCCCATGATCCCAGCGTGTGCTGGTATCTATCGGATCTCAACTGATCTAGCTTGTCGTGCCAGTCTTGTTCATTCTTCCACTGCAGCCTGGGAAGATTTTGTTTGACTAGTTCTTAGAGTTTTCACGGCTGTGGTGTTGTCGTGCAGCACTTTTATCGGGCAATTGCCTGCTTTTCCCATGGCTCCTTCTAGGGCTTTTTGGGCCCCAAAGATTTCGCCATCGTAAATCTCCGCCCCTAGCAATGGACCAGAGTCACTCTCAATCACCTGGCCTCTTTTGTATAGGGTATACCCCCATGCCGACCTAGCTGGTACACATGACGTGCCGTATGAATAAGCGCAAACTGTCTCGGCCGACAGGCTCGCTATCCATTGCTTAGCATAAGCTGCTTCCTCTTGAGAGTCATTGCCAGTAATTTTTCTGATGAACTCGGCTTTTGGGAAGTATAATTTGCTGGGTCCTTCGGCCATCGGCTCATTTTTGGCGCTGATCTGAAGTCGCGTGAGCTGCTGTTCCGGGGACTTGAATGACCGGTTCTTCTGGCCTGTGCGGAGACCGAGGTGGCTTGTTGTATCCTTTGGACCCTCTCTAGACCTGAATACTAACGAATGCCATGCGTCCAACCTTTCAATCCGTGTGGCCGCTAGCATTTTTCTCTGCTGTAAGATAACCGCATACGGGGGGATGCCCGACTCTCTGTGTAGCGCCACATTTGGTGTAGTTCGCCACACCGGTAGCGCCGCTCGAACTGCCTTCAGGATTGTGCTTTCAAGGAGATCAGTGTGCCAGCCTACTCCTGTACCAATCTTTTTGCCCCGCTGAGTTGTGATTCGGGTGAGCCCTGGCCACCATGCTTCCGCTCCATGTAGCGCTGTACTAGGAACACAAGCCTGCTCTACTTTGATTATAGGTCCAGGGGCTGCGCCGCGCTGTACGGAATTTGTTCGACATATAAACTGTGTTAGACGTTGTGCCTTTCCGTACCATTCCTGGACGGCACACAGGAAGGATGATGATGATATTTTTATCGTGACCGGGTTCTACCCCAGCACCCAGATGGCGTGGCACGGGTTGTCCAGATCTAATTATGACTCTTCGCTACCTACATCATTGTTTCATAGAAACCTAGAAACACAGAACTGAAAGCAAATAAAAACACCATTTCTAAGGTGCGAGTGCCCTGTAATACACCTTAATACTCGTACCACAGCACACAGGAAGGATGATGCTTAGGAAATGGCTTATAATTGAGAAACGCCAACCTAAGGAAGGAAGCTTGGCCTGGGGCACAATAAAGCTATATATAGGTACTACATCATCGTGAGGTTTCCGAGCGCGCGTTGTATACTTAGTAAATGGTGTGGTGGGCTTAAGAATGAAAGGGTATCACGTGGTGTCTCGTGGCTCCTAACTACAACAGATCTTGTGTAGAGCTTGAGACTAATACGTGAATTCTATATCCTTCAAGTGTCGGATGTCTATGTGTCTATATACATTGATTCCTCCCTACTCCTTACACTAGTAGATTTACTGCTGTGGTCGCGAGCTGTGACCACGGGCTCTGAGAGTGCGATTTGCTGTGCGTGAGGTCATAGGATAATTACGATTACGTGTGTGCCGTGTTTCCTACATCTAGCTAATTCGTGCCCTGTAGATCTATCCGGGATCCACACTCGTGCCGCCACTTCTAAGCGCCGCTCGTCTAGCCACGTGGCTTGCAAAGGTTCCAAGTCAGCTGATGAGGTCACAGTGCCTTCTTCTCAATTTTCCTGGCAGTAGTCTGTTCGAAGGGTGATTTAACGAATTTTGTGGAAAGTTTTATATGTTGAGTGGCTAGGGATACGGTATACAGACAAGGAGTTGGATTAGGATACCTACGGTGGTCTGGCGTTATGGAAGCACTGATGACTTATTAATTACAAATCGCTAAATCTCACACACTCGGGTCTATGTAATCCGTAGATATAGCTCTGCTCTCAAGCTTTATCATTATGACACGCAGAGTATGGCAAGCAAGAACTCAAGCTTTAAAAGGAATTAAAGCTTGAGAGCAGAGCTATATCTACGAATTACATGTACCCGAGTGTGTGAGATTTAGCGATTTGTAATTAATAAGTCATCAGTGCTTCCATAACGCCAGACCACCGTAGGTATCCTAATCCAACTCCTTGTGTGTATGCCGTATCCATAGCCACTTAAAATATAAAATTGTAATCGAAAGGAACGTCCTCAGCATTACGCCGGGTCGGTTCAGAGTGGCAGGAAAGTGGGGTTTGTTTGTAAAAGAGCTTTTCTCCCTAACCAATACGGCTTACTTGTGACGGGCTAGGACTTTTGGCCAATGCACGAAAGCAATGCCACAATTTAATTTTTATGTTTTCTATGTGGAGTTTATAAGGGGACGGCTACGGCTCTTTACAACTACAATGCCTGTTCCAGATCCCCTGGCTCTTTACAGGTGATCTGATAATACTCCCGTCTAAATAAATAAATCAATTATCCTGATTTGGCGCCTTGAGGCTCATGCAGGCTTTATCGGAAGATATGTACTTTAAGTAGGATGACTCAATTTGACATTTAGAACACTCACACTCAGATTTCATTTGCAGATACCACTCGAGGTTAACCCTTACGTCGTATAACCTCTTCCGTGCATCTCTACCATAGGGAAAATCGTGAAACCCCTATGGCTATCCGAGTGTGCTTTCATCATCCCACCAGTATATTATGACCGCGAGAGAGTGTGGTGTGTGGGCTTTACCGGATTCAAACCAGCTTTATACTGTCTCAAATGGGGTAGGTGTTCAAGCTACCCAGAACCTACTTGGGAAAACGGCCCGAATGGTGTACCACTGCACCATCCGACCCAGTACTCCCGTATATTGAGCAGATTTACAAGCTCGCCAGCACCTAGAAGATAAGGATGAGCCCTTTGGTCCTAAACAGCCCAGCCATAGCCAACTGGGCCTAGCCCGTAACATACTATTGGAAATAAAGACATGGACGATTTTGTACGAACGGGCCCTCCATTTCTTCTAGATTCCCGACATGATCTCCTGTGTATTTAAGAGGTTGGAATGGGTAACATGGTAGCGCTTCAGGCTACCTATTGGAGACATGAGCAGCTGTATGGCGTGGGCGCAAGGAGGTTATTGGGGGTTTTATTTTAATAACGAGGTTATGAGAAGTCTAAGAATTGTCACAATGGGTGTAACAGTCAACTTGGGTGGATGTAGGATAGCACTTTAAGTCTAACGTGAAGAAGATAGATATATATTGTAGATCTGCTATATTGATGACTATTGAATATAAGAGTGGAAAAGGTTGATCATTATACAGAGGTCTAGCAGCGAGTAATTATACACAAAGACAATACATACAATATACCATCAATAGCAATAACTGCCAACCATTCAGCCATTCAAGAACTATGTCATTAGATATACCTGCGTCATATTATCATATAATCATGTATGGTTGAGATACTGGTGTTGTCATTGCTGTGTGGGGATGACGTATCATTGAAGCAGGGTCGCTTGTCCTGTTGGTTCACTTGCCCAATACTGTCACAGTCTAAGCATAGGCACTTGGGCAACCTTATGGTCAGAGGTAGTTTTAATTTCAATCTATGGTGAACTACAGATTGAAGAGTGTTGAAATACAGGGCTAATCCTAGTAATCAGGATTAACATGTGTCCTTTATGATGTTTAGACCCACTATTGTAGTATATATGTAGCGAAGCTCCCCGAGCCCTTAATAGAAATTAGTTGAACCAGTATATTCTTTTTACAGGTTATAGAGTCCGGTGATTACGCTGCTAGCGCAATATTAAAGATATACTTTATTACACTCACAACGAAAATCCACCATGTCTACAAAGTCATCGAAGTATGGTGGTACGAAACTGACTGGAGAGGACAGCTTTGACAACTGGAAGAACGATTTGGAAGACAGTCTAGTTGTTGACAGTCAAATCGACTTGATCGAAGCGAAAAGGGTCCCTGAGAAGAGCCTGGATGGGGAGATTGATGCAGCGGCTCGATCTGCAACGAGGTTATTACATGCGCAGGTATCTCTAAAGATAAGTCAGAGCGTCGATGAGAATCATCGATCAATAATTGGTGCTTTTAAGCATCCACAAGACAAGTACAACGCCTTGATATCGAAGTACGAAGGAAACAATGAGACACGATATCACCGCCTGGTAACGAGATTCACAGACATCACAGAGGGTAAATCGATGGGCATCCATGAGAAAGTCGAATTGATGAGAAAACTGCGAGCACAAGTCTTGAAGATCAAACCGAAGAACGATATTCCTGAATGGCTCATGATTCATACTTTGAAGTTGAGCGTTGATGCGGAGCAATACGAGACGACCCTCCAAGTAATCAACCAAAGCACTGTGGAGTTAGAATTTGACGACATAATCTCCCGGTTGGCATCTAGGGAAACAGAGCTTACTTCTAATATTGCAACAGCAAACTGGGCAGGGAGAAGACAAGGAGGCTGCCAAGTGAGAGGCAAGGAGGAACACCACAGCAATGACACTACTAACATCGCTGACTTCAATTTAACTCCAAAGATCTCTACGAATGCTAAGCTCCTAGCTGGAGGAGGCTGTTTCTCTTGTGGAGGGCCGCACTTCCAGAATAAATGTCCAGTGTGGTTGAAAACGTCGGCAGGAAAAGCTTGGTTGGTTTCCCAAGTGCCTAGGAAGGAAAACGCAAAAGAAGCAAAGGTCTTGGATAGTGATACGGAATCTAATGCTTCTCTCTCTTTTATGGCCCAAAATAGTGATGTGAAACGAGTGATCTGGTGGCTTGATACATGTGCCTCCACCCACATTGCAAATCGTAAAGATGTGTTTGTAGAAGAGATATTAAGCCCTTCGAATACCTGCGTCGCCGCCGCGAATGGAGGAACTATTTATTCAAAAGGATCAGGAACAGTCAGGATTCATTGGCAGAATAAGGAAGGAAAGGAAAGAATGACAACGGTCAAAAACGTTGAATACATATCACAATGCACAAACAATCTGATTTCCGTCGGAAAACTTGAAGATGAAGGTGTCTCCTTGACAGTAGACTCACCTAACAAGATTATCAGCTTGACAAAGAAGAACAAATTGGCGTTAGAAGGAAATAGAAAAGGCAAAATGTGGAGGGTGCGTCCATTACCTAAAGACATATCAAACAAGGTATTCAAGGCATCGCCGTCAACGCCAGATCTAATAAAGAAAAAAGTCACACTCGCACCTATTTTGGAGGCCCCTTTGGATGTATCCAATTCGAAAATCAAGGCAAGCAGAGCTCAAGTGGAGCTGTTTCATGCCCGTTTAGGCCACCCAGGAAAGCAACAGGAGGCAGAGTTAAGAAAAATCTTGAAGGATTTACCTGACCATTCCTTTTGTCCGTCCTTCTGCAATGCTTGCACACAGGGAAAAATGACAAGAAACCCGTCAAGAGAGAAAATGAGATCAGTATCAGCACCGCTCGAAAGGGTCCATATGGATCTGTGGGGGCCGATCAGTCAGCATTTAATACAAGGGAATCGATACATGCTATCAATAACAGATCAACATACCAGTATGATCTGGGTGTATTTTCTAACAAACAAATCACAAGCTAAGGGCAAAGTTCATGAATGGATTGATACTGTAGAATCTCAAAGACGCTGTTGGGGTAGTAGTGAAAAAGTGAAAGCAATTTGTTTCGATTGTGGAAGAGAATTCTTAAATACGGAGTTGATGAAGTGGTGTGATGGCCGTGATATTGCACTAGAGCCAACAGTTGGATATTACCCAGAAGGGGATGGATTCGCGGAGCGCAGTATGCGCACAATAATGGAAAAGGCGAATACAATGAGATTTGAAATGAAAATGGAGCCGGAATTCTGGCAACTTGCCGCCAAACACTCAGTTTATGTTCACAATTGTCAGCAGGTCAAGGATATGGAGCTTTCACCTTGGGAACAATGGAGTGGGAAGAAGCCAAGTGCGCTGCAATGGAAGGTATTTGGATGCCCAGCATGGGTATATATACCAAAAGAAAAGAGAAAGAAACTGGATCCAAGGGCTTGGGAAGGTGTTTTTGTCGGTTTGAGAGAAGAGTCGGAAAAGATCTTTCTAATATGGAGTTCAAAGGAAAAGAGAGTAATTGAAGCACGTTTTGTGAAATTCGATCAGACGGTCAACGGCGCAAATAATAGCGATCTGATTTCTTGGGAGCAGATAATTGGAGAATCGGAAATGGGGGATAATGAGGCTAATGATGATGAAGATGATTTGGGCGACAATTTGGATGAAGATAGCGAAATTAATGACGTAATGAGTGGTGATGGCACAATTGAGAGTGAGATTGGGGGTTTCTCCAAAGATCAAAAATTTTCAGCCAATGAAAGCAATGATTCGACATTAAGCAAGCTCACAGACTTCGTTAGTTCGACGTCAATGTCAAATGAGGAAGCAAATACAAGCTTTATGCCCCGAACCTCAATACGTCAACCAACGCAAAAACAGACAGCCGCAGAAAAAAGGGAGACAAAAGCACAACTCAAACAGCTACAACAAGATGAAATCGCGAAAGAATCCGCAGCGCGGAGGCAGCAAACGAGAGGTGATGGTAGAAGACGACGCGATCAGGTCAATATGATGAAAAACGAGCAAGGTATTCATAAAAGAGTGATCTACAAAGAACTTACATTTAAGCAGGCAATGGAGCTCCCAGACAATGAAGAATGGCTTAAGGCTTTCAAAATTGAGATGGATAACATCATTCGAAACAAGACACTTTCCAAGCCCATAGATGCATTACCAGAGGGGGTTGAAGCAATATCAGCAAGGTTAGTATTTGATGCCAAAACTGACAAAGATGGGAGGATAGTAAAATATAAAGCTCGATTGGTAGCAGGAGGGTTTTTGCAGATCTACAGCATCGATAATGAAGAGACTTTTTCGCCAGCAATTGGTATGGAAGGGCTACAAATAATCGTGGCAATTGCAGCGAAACACGGTTGGAGAATCCATCAAATGGATGTTGTTGCAGCATTTCTAGCAGCAGACTTGACAGAGGATATCTTTCTTGAGGTTCCAAAAGATGCACGACATTACTTCGGAAGATTTGTGAAAGTACTAAAGAGTCTTTATGGGCTGAAGCAGGCAGCACAATTATGGTACTTGTTACTGTCAGGATTTCTCGAAGGCATAGGATTCACAGCATCCACAACTGATCCAACAATATTGACCCAAAAGGCAACTGGCGTGGTGATAGGAGTGCATGTCGACGATATGCTTATTACAGGTGCCAATGAGAAAGCTATTGATACTGTGAAAGTTCAATTTTAAAGTCGATTCGAAATGAAGGACCTTGGGAATGCGGAGAATGTTCTAGGAATTCGCATCAAACGTCAACCAAATGGTGCAATTTCAATTGATCAAGAAAAGTATGCAAGAGGAATTGTGCAAGAATAACTTTACGAGGACTCGCTACTTTATGCTACAACAATGGAGAAGGGAGCTGTCAATGATTTAAAGGAAAATCCAGGACGCGTATTGAACGAAGGGGAGAAGAAGAAGTACGTTCAACTCTTGGGTAAACTTATGTGGCTCAACAATACACGTTTTGATATTGCTTTTGCTGTCACTAGAATGGCATCATTTGCGACGGAAGCAGGCTGGAACCATTGGAAGGCTCTTCTTAGAATTGTCGGATATATTTCTGGCACAGTCACGTTTAGTACAACATATGGGAAAAGGGATTATAAGGGAGATCCACCAATTGAATACTATACTCTGAACCATGGTGTTGAAGTATATTCTGGGTCAGCACAGTTGAATGACAAAATGGGCTATGCCGACGCAGATTATGCCAATGACCAACGGGATAGAAAAAGTATCCTTGGGTGTGTCTTGATGATAAACGGAGGTATAGTCCACTGCTCGAGCAGAAAAATGCATTCTATAGCTAGATCAACAACTGAGGCTGAGTATGTTGGAGGTAGTGAGGCGGCCAAGAAGGTGATCTGGTTAAGAAGACTGGTCGCAGAAATTAAAGGCAAGGACTGCGCAGGTAGCGCCGCGCCGATGTTGTTAGGTGATAACAAATCAGCAATTCAACTAGTGTCAGGAGTATCAAACACTTCAAAAATTAGGCACAATGATATTGCGTACCACCATATCCTCGACAAAGTAAAGAAAGGTACGATTTCAATACAGTGGGTGCCAGAGGAGCGACAATTAGCCGACGGAATGACAAAGGCATTGGACAGGGCTAAGTTTGAGGCCAATCAACAAGCAATTGGGATTTCAAGCGTGATCACAAACCTCTGAATAGCTTCACTCTTGGCTATTTGCGAGTCTTAGGGGAGTGTTGAAATACAGGGCTAATCCTAGTAATCAGGATTAACATGTGTCCTTTATGATGTTTAGACCCACTATTGTAGTATATATGTAGCGAAGCTCCCCGAGCCCTTAATAGAAATTAGTTGAACTAGTATATTCTTTTTACAAAGAGGATAATAACAGTTACTTTATACATGATTATTATCCCAGCCAATGACACAGATTTCTATCCGTATATCCGTATTCCCTACTCATATCCCCTACTCGTATCACATTCTCGTGACCCATCCCCGGACGTGTTACAATATTAGTATTGCCACTTTTAAGGCCCTTCTTGTTCCATGCTAAGCCTGCGTTAGACAGCGCAGGCTACAGGCAATTACCGGCTTACAAGCCGTCACAAATACTAGCCATTCCAAGTTGTGTGATCTATAAGTGGGTCTGATCACAACACTCCCTCTGTTGGCAACAACCTTACAGTCCCATTGATCACTGGCTGGTATTCCCATCTCTACTTTTAATGCTGCCATACAGTGGTGTCACAGGCTCATACCTGGTTATCATTAGGCTGCTGCCTAACAAATAAGGCTTGAACTCTTCCAACCATATTAAACATCATACATGTCATGAACCCCTCCACGACTCATTAGACCCAAGTAAAGGCCTTGGCCCAGTTCATGCAAATCTATTCTTAAATGACAAATTTAGATTGAAGACAGGACGACTCGAACACCAGTTGTGAGTCATCTAAGCCACATGCATCATAACTATTTTAATAACCAAAATTACTAACATTAAAATGAAGCTGAATTAAAATAGACAGAGATGCTGGTGTTTGTCGGAGGACAGGTCATGATCTATTTTGAGAATGGTATGAAATGAGGGAACGAGATCATAGTCTTGTAAATAAATAGGAGGCTTTCAGTCATGTCTCTGCTCGTTACTTTAAGATTTTCATTTGTATCTAGCTCTGAGTTCAGTTTGAATAAAACGCCACTTTAAGACCGTCACAAGCGGTACTGTTGATTTAGGTTTGGTCAAACTATCAGCTAACTGTTCTGATGACTGAACGTAAATCACATTAACTTTTCCAGATTGGTGCTGATCACGGAAAAAGAAGTTTCGGAGGGCAATGTGTTTCGAACGTCTGTGATTGTCATGGTTCTTTATCAAAGAAATAGCAGATTGGTTATTGACATATAAATTTGTTAGCTTCGATCCTTCAATCATGCCAAGTAAATTCAATTCCTCAAGCAATGATTTTACCCACTGTAACTGGCGACAGGTTTCTGTGGCAGCGAGATACTCTGCTTCAGTTGTAGATAAGACAACTTCACGCTGTAAATATGACCTCCAGCATATAGGTCCAGATCCAAGGTTGATCAGTGAGCCAGAAGTTGACCGGCTGCTAGATGGATCCGCTGCAAAGTCTGCATCTGAATAGGTTTCTAAAGTTGGCTTTATGTCATCCCTTTTGGTAAAATTGATGCCCTTGTCAGGTGAGTTTGAAATATATTGTAAAACACGTTTGGCTGCCTCGAAATGTTCTTCTGATGGATTTGGCAAGAAACGAGCTAAATGGTTAACCGCTTGTGCTATGTCAGGTCTTGTATTGTTTGCTAAATACTGAAGACCACCAACTATTGAATTAAATTCTTTTTGGAATCCTAGACTACAATCAGAGGTACTTGGCTCCATTAATCTCTCGAGGGGCGTTTTGGCCGGCTTGCAGGCTGTAAGTCCATGTCTATCAAGAATTAAGCGGGCATACTGTCCCTGCAAGAGCTCTAGGATATTTTTGCTTGGCTTGGAGATGTGTATTCCCAGGAAGAGGTCAGTATTTACCATTTTCAGCTTGTACTTTTTATATAGAGCTGACATTAGTTTTTCAATTTTGGTAAGATTCGGACCCATGACCTGGAAGTCATCAACATGTAGTAAGACAAACAAGTCTTTTTGCTTGGTTGTGTATAGACATACATCCGATGTTGTTGGAAATAAGCCTTACGCTGCCAATGTAGCCTTGGCATCATAGTACCATAACGCAGCTGCCTGTTAAAGTCTGTAGAGACCTTTTCGCAATAAGATGATATGGTTTTTCTTTTCAAATCCCTGGGGAATTTCCATATAAAGATCAATATTTAAGTCGGGATTAAGGAAAGCTGTGGGTACATCTCCTTGCCGTCGGTGCCAGTTAAATTGATGAGCTAACACAAGCATGATCCTACCAGTCTCCGATCTTGGAGTTGGAGCAAATGTCTCTTGGTAATCGATTCCAAACCTTTACGTAAAGCCTTTCGCTGTACATCTGGCCTTCCATTTGTCTATAGTCCCATCTCCGAGAAATTTTTTCTTGAAAACCCATTTACATTTCATTGGATGTTGTCCCTTGGGTAATTTATTGCGGTTAATAATTTTTATAGCACCTTTCTCTTTCAAAGAGGAGAATTCTTCTTGAGCTGCCTTCATCCATTGTTTAGCTTCTGGGCCTGTCATAGCTTCTTGCCATATTTTAGGATCTGATGATGTAATTGCTGACATTCCATGATGCATACAGTAGTAGTCGTGTTTTATAACCTTTCTACCTCTTTTCGTCTGCATAGTTTCAACTTCAGGAGAGTGAGCCCTTTTGTGTCCGGCTTTTGGAGCTACTGGATCCCAACCTGTCATTATAACATCATAGGGGGTTTCCTCATTGATTATTTCGTGATTATGTTGAGCAACTACTTTATTTTTACTCGGACCTCAATGAATATTAGAATCTGGAGAACGAGATCTTTTCTGTCCAGCGATGGGGGGTATTGGATCCCATCCAGTCATATTGAAGTCATATGCTACTTCTTCATTCTCATTTGCGAAATCATTATAATTTTGGATTTCTTCCTGAAATTGACTCCGTTCTGTCATGTCTTGTCCTATCTGTGCTTGTTGATTGATCTCCTTCTGGAGTTGCAGATACGGCTCTAAATTCTCTGCCAGCATATACTCCCTCTATTCTTCTTGACATTTCTCGCTCTGCTCCTGCGGATTAATTACTCTTTCTTGACGTGGAAAAAGCTTTGCCTGATCTTCTAGAGTTGGCTCCCTCTGTTCTTGGGGATGTATCTGTGACGGTACATACTCTTCATTTGAGGTATTATTTTTCATTTCTGAGTCTATTGATGGATCTTTTGGAGCAGTTGGAACTTGTGGTACATCATCTTCAGTCTCTGATGACTGACCAACTTCCTCTCGATAATGCTCCCTCTCGAACTGTTGATCAGTTTGGATATCTGGAGAGGTGGAAGATGAAGATTCTGATGGCTCCTCTGATCTATCAAAAAAGGATGAAGTTCCATTACTCCAGAAGTCAGATGCTCTTTGCTGTGCAACTAGGTTAAGTCTATCTCCGAACATGACATCTTCATTGAATGTGACATGTGGAGAAAAGCTTTCTATCCATTTCCAACCTTGTATTGGAGTCCAGTGCGGGTGAAATATAATAAAGTTCTTGTTGGTATTTGCTTGAAAACCAACAAACCACCCTATCTCTGCTCTAGGAGAAAATTTACCAGGCTTTGGATCTATATATTTGTAGGCACGACATCCGAAGCGTGGCAAATTCGAGAAGTCTATCTTTTCTGGGGCTGGTTGATTTAATCCTTGAAGAAAGTCAATGAGGGGCACCATTTTTGTGCGTAGGCAGTAGAGCCGATTAAAAATAAAGCACGCATGTTTAATTGCCCATGGCCAGTAACAAGATGGTATTCGAGCGTCAATAAGCAAAGACCTTGCCATTGTCAAGACGACTTTATTTGCGGCTTCTGATGCACCATTTTGTTCTGGTGTATCTGGAGCAGATATATAGGTTCTAATTCCGTGTTGCTCGCAGTATGATTTAGTACGCATGAACTCGCAGCCTCCATCTCTAAAAATTATTTTCACACGTTTATCATACTGGTGCTTTTGATCTTCTATCCACTGTATTAAAAGTGATGCAATCTGGTCTTTTAAATGTGTAGTTAATGCCCATCGCATGCGAGTCTTTGCATCTGTTATGATGACCGCGTATTGTTCTCCATATACAGCGGCTGTTAGTTTTCCAATTGTGTCAACAAATATTTCATCCAGGGGCTCATTTGGTATGAGTCTTTGATCTCTAGAGATAAATCGCTGAGCTTTACTTAGATGACATGTCTCGCAAGTGCTGAGATCACTAAAGTTTATTGATTGTAGGCCAACTGAACAATCTACTGTTTTCTTTAGGATTTTTTGACCAACATGCCCTAGACGTTCATGCCACCTCTGTGCGCCGGTAGTATTAGGTACTCTTGCTACACCTGGTGCAACAACGTTATTCTGTTCTTTTGGAGAATTATTTTCATTAAGCGGACGAACATAATAAACATCATTCTTACAAACGAGGCGAGCTATTTTAATATCAGGCTTTCCTCTTTTCTTTTGAACTAACATTTTATTTTCAGGGTCAGGGACTATATTTGCCAGTCTCTGGAGCCTCCCAGCTGACAAAATAGTACATACTGATCTTGGAGAGTATACTGCGTTATGAAGTTCGTACCTTATATTCCCTATACTTAGGCATGCTGTACCATAGTGAGTCAGTGATGACGAGCCGACTGCTTGATCAAATTTGAACGCTTTAGAGTAATTTTTCAAGTTGACAAATTTGTTTTTGTTTGGCACAAAATGATGCGAGGCACCAGTATCATATAGCATACGTTTTTCATTTGAATTTAGGATGCTGGCTACTATCGGTCTTTTATCAATTTCTTCCTCATCACTTGATTCTTCTTGACATGCAGTCTTAGCCTTTCTATTCTTATCTTTCACCTTTCTATACCGCCGAAGTTCAGGATGTTGCTTAAAAAAATCTTTGTTAAGATGTTTATGTCTACATCTCCGACAAGGATCATCTGGGCCTGGTTCCATTCTGCTCTTGTTAGAGACTGAGGCTACAACTGGATTTGGCCTTAGAGACCTCTGCTAAACTGCTACTCTAAGAGTAGACATCATATCCTCCAGCCTAGCGTACTTTTTTCCGTCAGTGTACGCTCGTGTTTCTCTCCAATTGCTCGGCCACTTCAATTCCATGGTTCCTTCTACAAACATGGCGGCTGCATATCCTTTTAAGACAACAAATTCATTTTCAGTCTTTTCAGCTGATGTTTATGGGATTTCTATCATTAACTCGGCCGCATTGTTCACATCATGTAGGTTCTTTATGAATTCGTCGCAGTAGGATTCAGCGTTATCCCCCATTTTGGTATTATGAAGGGCTCGGAGTGCTACAGAGTATGGGGTTGTAGCAGACTGCTGGTATGTGTTTGCCACCTCATCGAACAACTACTTTGCTGTACAGTGCCGATAATGCCTTGGTCGGATCTTCTCATCTAAGCGTTGCAGTATTATATTTTGTGCCTCAATCTCTCCATACTTCCATATTGCCAACTTTTCCTCATAGTCATTCACCAAGTCATGACTCTTCTCAGTCGATGGTTTTTGGCTTTCAAAGCTTATCGGGGGACTTGGTTTTGAAATTGGTTTTATGCCTTCGATGTTATAAAGACATGGCCTAATACTTTGCGTCGAGCTAGCTTGGGTTGTAGGTCGTTCTCCCAACTGACGAAGGAAACGCTTGGTGCAAAGACGATCTTGTTGTCCTTGTGACCCATGGTTATTCTGTACTGTTCCTTATGTAATGAGCCCGGGCTCATAACCTATTGTAATAACGAGGTTATGAGAAGTCTAAGAATAGTCACAATGGGTGTAACAGTCAACTTGGGTGGATGTAGGATAGTACTTTAAGTCTAACGTGAAGAAGATAGATATATATTGTAGATCTGCTATATTGATGACTATTGAATATAAGAGTGGAAAAGGTTGATCATTATACAGAGGTCTAGCAGCGAGTAATTATACACAAAGACAATACATACAATATACCATCAATAGCAATTACTGCCAACCATTCAGCCATTCAAGAACTATGTCATTAGATATACCTGCGTCATATTATCATATAATCATGTATGGTTGAGATATTGGTGTTGTCATTGCTGTGTGGGGATGACGTATCATTGAAGCAGGGTCGCTTGTCCTGTTGGTTCACTTGCCCAATACTAGCCATTCCAAGTTGTGTAATCTATAAGTGGGTCTGATCACAACAGGTTTTCTATGCCTAGATGGCGCCACACTCGTTTATGCTCTGGCTTAGGCTCTGTGTCGCTTACACTTGTACTTGTAGTGTACACTTCCCACACTTTTAGCTGTAATCCGAACATGACATTCTTTTAGTCAACTTCTACTTTCGTTCCATGAATATTGCGCCCATTACATTGCGCGATATTTCCAACATTATTTCCAATGCCTGGGATAACAGACATACACAAACAAAGTCGATGATCAAGTTTAAAGTCGATAAGCTACACTTCGAGATGTTGATAGCCGAGGTACATCAATCAATGATGATGTTCTTCCAGGGTAGCTTGCCACTACTGACAGCTGGTCACAGGGAATATATGAGACTGAATGCATTTGCCGGACGACCCGTTATAGTGCTAAATAAATTCACTTCACCAGGCGTTTTTGGCAAATGAATTAACCTTCTGTTCCATAGAAACTCCCATAAAAGTAGCTTGTGGAAAGAATAATCTGGTGAATGACCCTAAAGTCCGAGTATATCTCCGTGAGTATGAGGAACGTTTTCCAGGTCTGTTTGACCCTGCAAAGAGGAAAACTGACGCTGTCCGAAAACTCTCTCAAGTCAAACATCGCATTGACACAGGTAATGCTGCTTCCGTAATTCACAAGCCTCGTCTTATAGCCCCGCTATTACGGGTTTTACCCGGTGTTAGTTGGCTGGGCTGACTTACGGGCCCAGCCTTGCATGTAAGTGGGATGTGGCAAATAGGCCTGTCTATTGCAACAGGTTAGACGCTTAGTAAGTGCTTATGTAAGGTGGTCATCAGCACACACCTTACATTGGCTCTGTCCCACTGAAGTGTTCTCTTCACAGAAAATATAGATTATTTTGTGGCAGCCTTTGCGTACAGCGTCCGTGATTCTCGTCCTTTTACACTCGCTCAGGATACTTTTAGTAGGGATTTGGTCAACAAACGTAAGGGTAGCTTGCTGCAAAAGAGCAAGTCACTTTGAGCCTCTTCTTCACACTTGGTGCCCAAGAAATCCCTTGACTAGTCTAGGGCACTCAAACTATTCACATGCAGAAGACTGGAACAATAAAAATTGGATAACCTTGTATGTAGCAGGTATTAGAATATACAGTCCTAATGGAGTGCACATCCTACAATAGTCTTAGACTTATAGAGGATGTAAATGGATTTAAAAAAAAAAATCCCTGGACTGACAACAAAGCCTGACATGCATGACCCGAATGATGTCTAGCGCTTCTACTGTGACTATTGTGATCTAAATATATAGACAAAGAAACATACACACCCTCTACCGAACACTATGGGCTAGATTCAACGCGCTGCCTGTTACAGCGCGATCCAAAAGGGGCAGGATCTACCGTCCTCGAAGTGCATAAGGTGATTATCGAGGTTCACAATGGAGGTTTAGAACAAAGAATTTAAAGATTAAGAAGAGATAATTGTGGTAGCAAGATACCTAAGATGATTATTATCAAACGAAGGGAAAAAGACAAATTATGAAGCTGAAGATCTGGTTAAGCCATTTCTTTCGCTTCTTATAATCAGAACAATTCATTAATACAATCTCCGGCTCGCCCTTGAACCATCTATCACATGAGGGTATCTGAGTTGAATTTTCAATTTCCTCAGATATTTAGTCTGGGAAATAATACGTGGATTCTTCCTGTATCCTAAATTCTAATCATTCTCGAAAGCCTATATTTCTAATTTATGCAAAGATACTTTCATTAAGTACAGGATCGCTATTTCCGAAAGCTAGTCTTGGAGATGACCTTGTACTTTATCTCTTTAGTTAATATTGACTGGCCGGATATCCCGTTTGGTAACTTTGCCCCTGGCCAGAGTACTTAGGGCGTATCACTGTCGGTCATAGTCTCCATGGCTTTATTTATCTGAAGGACGGATTTTGGCATATCCTCATTGATGAAAACGATCGCGA
The DNA here is from genome assembly GCA_905067625.1 of Blumeria graminis f. sp. triticale. NCBI lineage: Eukaryota > Fungi > Ascomycota > Leotiomycetes > Helotiales > Erysiphaceae > Blumeria > Blumeria graminis. The sequence continues at coordinate 16,748,086 of LR898476.1, forward strand.
AAAAAACGGTGTTTTTAACCAGCAAATGCCTCTTCGAATGGTTGGTGATTCCCTTCGGCCTCACCAACGCATCCGCCATCTTTTAGGAGCTTGTTAATGAGATCTCTGAACCTCAAAAAGAATTTATTAGCGGCCTTCTGGACGATATAGTAGTTTTGGCAGACTCCCGCCGTGACCTTCAATTACATTTGTTACTTCTCTTCAAGCGCCTATATGAATATGGTATGCTCCTTAACACCCTAAAAACTAAACTTTTTGTGTCAAAAGGAACCTTTTTGGGCTTCGTTATTGATAAGGACGGCATTGCAGCCAACAGAGATAGACCAATGCCAGAGACAACTACACAGAATCGAGGATTTGTCAGTAGTGCCAGATACTTTCATCATATGATAGGCAACTACTCCGAAGAGTGGCCTTAGTGAATACCAGGCAGGACCGAAAAATAAAAAAATCATACCATCTTCAGAGGCCTGGCAACAATGGCAAAACATACACGAGATTATCACAGCCCTTCCGGTAGTGAGACTCTTCGACTAGCGGCTTCCTGCAGTTGTGGACAGTGATGCTAGCCAACGGCACGTAGGCGCCTGTGTCATGCAATCACACCTTTGCTCTTCTGGAAAATCAGCTCTTCTGTAACAGTTCCGATAAATAAAGCTTGGGCTTTCATATGTCGAAAGGTAAGTTTATTTACTAACTGAAGAACAAGACTACTGCTACACTCAACGCCCTATTTATATACATGATTCCAATATTTCAAACACTAGTCTCTGTCCTCTAGTCCGGCTCCCACTATTAAAGTGTGGGCTAGTTACCAACAATGTTTCGTGCACGGGCAGTACCAGACTTTCAATACCAGCGTATCTTAGCGCTGAGGTAATGAGTATGCATGTGATGAATAGCACAGACTACAGGCAATCTACCGGCTTACTAGCCGCCACATCTTCACCCCGTTGCTTACTTTTCAAAGAAGCTTACTGAAACCGAGTCGCATTATTCGGCTCAGGAACGTGAATTTTTGGGCATTCTGTGTCACGGTTTCAGTACAAAATGCATGAGCAATCTTTTAAGTACATTATATTAATTATAATTCTCTGGAGAGAAAATTCCTCAATTTAAAGACTTCATTTATATACATTCTAAATTACTGCCCTTCGAGAAGATTCTCCTTGTGATCTTAATTACTCAGACTCTTTGACAACTACCAAGAAGGTCCTTGGTATACCTGTTATTCTCATGAACCTTCAGTGTGTTTCCAGAAGGTTCACAGAGAATATTCGAAGTTCTGTGGCTTCTGAGACCTTCCCCTTGTGCCATAGCCTATGCTAGCCAGCGTAGGCTACAGGTGTCTTTCGGTTTAACAGCCGCCATATTCTGTAAGCTTTGCAACTCTGGTGTGACGGCTGTGCGTTCCGGAATTCGACGAACTCTTCAAAACTGTGAATTCGATTCACCATGAGTACTGCCATACTACTGTTAGTAGTGTCACCCGACTGGCTTTACACGTGCTCTGGCACCCGGAATTTGTGCTTGCCTTACAACAGTTTATAGCTGAATGTCGAGAGTGCCAATTGATGATGAATTCCAGTCAGATTCTGCCAGACTTGAAACCCGTCAATCCCCATCTGCCACTCAATTGATGGACCATTGACTTTACTGCCGTGGCTGGCCACAATATACTGCTTGCCATCTAGTATGCCACAGGCTCTGTAAAGACTGACGTGACAGAGAATCAACGGTTTATGAGTATAACTGTCAAATAGTAGGACACAAGTTTTATTTGGATGTGCATTAAACAAGGATGCTGGAGTTTGGGTGGCAATAATGATTATGAAGATGTAATGACAAATAGGTAATAATTAGTAATAGCTGTGTAAGCATATATCATGTGACGAGTGTTCAAGGTCATTAAGGCCCTGGCGCTCCGTCACAAATGAAGATAGATACAAATGAATGAAACAATTGTTATTGAGTTACCTCAAACAAAGAATCCATAGGAAATATTCCGACACTGATCAGTCTTCGAATTCAGATCAGAATACCTGTGAAGAGAGATACAATTTGTTCAGTCCCTGTTAAAGGCCTCAGCTCATATTGTATTTGCTAAGGAATATAGATTTTAGTTGACCCCTGGGAAAGGCCCTCAACTTTAAGCTATTATTCAAGAAATCGACCCCTTATTAACGAAGGCCCTCGATTTGCGTCCATCACGCCTACACTCCACCTAGAATTTTAACCATTTCCATCCCGAAAAACCCAAGTCTTTATTAGGTTTGTACACCGAAGAAAATGTCAGGCATTTCAAACATGAAACCAGAAACTCCCTCGATTTCTAAACAGGAAGAAATCGACAATTTTATTAAGAAGACTCTCAAGGAATTCACATCGTACAATTTCAAAGACGATAATCTTTGGGAAGCATATCAAGATGAATTCAGCAATAAAACCCTTGATGATTTCCAGGCAGCTTCAAGGACAGCGTTGCAATCACTCAGAACATACCTACGTTCTCACGGTGTCTGGGTTAAATGGGATAGGCATACAACTATGGCTGTATCCCTATTCAATACATTATCAGAAGAAAGCCCCACAGAATGGACTAAGGAAGGCATCATGAATTCTAATGAAACTTTTGACTCGGTCAAGATTATCAATGTCATGAAAAATTCTCAAAACTATTCCGTTCAAACCAAGTTGGGAAACCCGCGGATGTCAACTCAGGAATTACCCAAAAGATCCCAATCTATTCATCCATCTACAGATCAAGCTTCTCAAAAGAAACCCTCAGAGCCTTCAGCATATCCCATCACTGGCTATGGCAGAGAGTTATCAAACTTGGCAAAAATGTACGGGCCAGAGCTCAAATATCAGGGTGAAGCTGATAGCTTTGATTACAAGTTAAATATATTCATGGAACTGTGCGAGAAGGCTGATGTACCCGAGCTCCTATACGCAAAGGCATATTCAATAATGCTTAGTGGCTCGGCACTAACGCACTATTTCTCTGTAACATCAAATGGACACCGATCAAACTTCGATGAGCTATGCACCGCAACTAGAGATTATTTTGAAGGTCCAGAAACAAAAAGAAACAAGATTGCTAGATTGGAATCACTTACTCTTCGCTTGGTCATAACTGAAAATGTTGATAAAGTGAAGTCGACCTTAGAATGTTTACAAATGCTTTTTACCGAGCTTCGTCACTTGCAGCCTAGCTTTGATAAAGAATATAGATCAGAAAAACATCTACATACAAAGCTAATTAATGCCTGTCGCAGTTTCCTTGCCTGCCAGCTTGCATGCTTTAAACCAAGTAGTACCCTAATGGGACTTTTCAACAATCTCCAATCATCTATTTCAACTGTTGAGCTAAATGAAGGCGCCCAAACATCGCAATTATTCACGGACCGCCGTTATTACAAAGAAAATAATCAAAGAAATCCTGAAACTTTGCGCTCAAATTCTCATTGGAGGTCTCGTAAATCACTCGGGTTGTCTCAGAAAAGATGTTATGTTTGTAAACGCCCTGGTTGCTGGTCTCGAAATCATACTGTATCAGAGCAAGAATTGGCAAAGAAAATCTTCCAAAAACAGATGATGAATCAAATCAATGATCGTACAGACCAGCTGCTTGCGCAATATGAAGGCGATCAAGAAAATCTTAGCACTAGCAAATCTGAACTTGATAACCAAATTGAAATGCTAGTTCTAGATACGACCCCACCAGCCGAGATTGATAAACCCGACGTTCCTTACAATGAATCTTTTATAACCTCCTTTGGGACTATCCTGAATCCAAGAGAAACTGCTTTAAACCTCGCCGATCTCTCCTTCCAATATGCAATCACCGGAAGTGATCCAACTAACCCAGCAATTGTAACCGAAGATGACCCATTCAATTACTTAGTCTCCTCAAGGTACAATAGCTCCTGTTTTTATGGAATTATCATTGATACGGGAGCCTCAAAATACTCCATAGGTGGACTTAAGCAATTTCAGGCTCTCCAAAGAATTGCCAATATCACAATAGACACCACAAAAGCAGGCGCCGTAAACGTTCAATTCGGCATTGGAAGCAGCTCTTCAATAGGAGCTATTAAATTGGATACGCCTATTGGAGTCATAGAATTCCACATTGTAAAAGCCGACACTCCTTTCCTACTCTCTCTTTCAGATATGGATAATTTAGGTGTTTATTATGATAACATTCAGAACCAGTTAATAACACCTAGCAAAAAGGTTAAAGTAATACGGCGTTTTGGTCATGCTTTTCTGTTATGGGGAGTTTTCTTACAATCATTAATATCTTCTTCCTTTTTCATGAACCCTTGTTTCCTTACCGATACGGAGTTACGAAGATTACACCGGCGTTTCGGCCACCCTTCGGCACAACGCCTCTATACCGTCTTACAAAGATCCGGTCATAATGACATACAAAAAGAACATATAGACCACCTAACTAAATTTTGTGACTATTGCCAAAAGCACAAGGGACCACCTCGACGTTTCAAGTTCAAACTGCAAGATGACGACATCCAATTCAATCACTCTATCTTTGTTGACATTATGTACATTGACAATAATCCAATCCTTCATGTTGTCGACGAAGAAACCAGATTCCAGGCTGCCCAATGGCTTCAGAATATCTCCGCAAAGCATATCTGGGACGCAATAAGAGCTTGCTGGATAGACGTGTACATTGGACCTCCTGACTATATTGTCACAGATGCCGGCAGTAACTTCACTGCAAAAGAGTTTCACCAAAGCGCTGCTTCGATGGCAATTTCTGTCAAGAACGTACCTGTTGAGGCACATTGGTCTATTGGGATAGTGGAGCGCTATCACTCTCTAATACGACGAGTGTATAAAATAATCTCTCAAGAACTAGCTGGAGCCAAGATTGGTAAGGAATTTATGCTCCAAATGGCGATAAAAGCCATCAATGACACTGCTGGACCCAACGGCTTAGTTCCAACTCTGCTAGTTTTTGGAGCGTACCCGCGAATGACAACTTTAGACCCTCCCAATCCTTCAGTAATCCAACGCTCAATGGCTATGCAAAAAGCTATGAATGAGATAAGAAAGTTTCGGGCTGAAAAACAAGTTAACAGTGCTTTGAAGGAAAGAAATGGACCTAACGTTGAGCCAGTTCATAATTTGCCTGCCAACTCTGATGTCCTGGTGTGGAGAGAGGGAAATGCAGGTCATCTTGGGGAGTGGCATGGTCCTTTCAAGTTAATAAATATAGAAAAGGAAACATGCAAAGTTCAGTTACCCTCAGGCCCAACAAGCTTCCGATCAACCTCCGTAAAACCTTACTTCCGCAACTCTATTGACGATCCTTCAAGTTTGCAAGAACAAATTAAAGAAAAATAATATGATGTAAATCAAGCAAAAGACATCCCAGCCCGTGGCCAAAGAACCCGCAAACCACCTGCCCGATTTTGTGACGAGCCAAGTTTATCTGCTTTTGTCAACGATACAGAGCCTTTTCAGGCTACTTCTTTTCAAAAATCAAGACAAAAAGAAGTAGACGGTTTACTCGAAAGAGGGGTGTTCATCAAAGTTCAACCCTCCGATATCCCACCTGGAATAAGAATTTTTTCATCAAGGTTTGTTGATGAGATAAAACATCAAGGTACGGATAAAGCTTTCGAAAAATCTCGTCTGGTTGTACAAGCTTACAAAGACGAAAACAAACACTTTGTTCTTACCCAGGCTCCGACTATCCAGAGAGTCAGTCAACGAATCATTCTTTCTCTTGCAGCAATGCTTCCAGTAGACTTGTATCTTAGAGACATAACTCAAGCCTATGTCCAGTCAGAAACTAATCTTAGTCGCAACTTCTACATACGGGCACCAATAGAATTAGGAGGAAAGGGGACTATTTTAAAGGTTATCAAACCGTTGTATGGTGTGCCAGAAGCAGGAAATCATTGGTTTTTCACTTATCATCAGCATCATACTGAAAGATTATCCTTGAAACAATCCACATTCGACCCTTGTCTCCTCTACAGAAACGAACATGATGAAGGATTTGGTGTCGTTGGAATACAGACTGATGATACCCTATTTGTTGCAGATAAAGTTTTCGCTGGCGAAGAACAACTTCAACTCGACAAGGCTAAATTTGCGGCAAAAGAAAGGAAAATACTCACTGAATCTGCGCCCATTACTTTCAACGGCGGACACATCAGCAGAGATAGTGGCTCGCGCTCTATTAACTTAACACAGGAGCTTCAATGCAAAAATTTAAAACCTGTCCACAGGGAGCCAATTGATATTTACGGATCTAGAAATAAGTCTAGAACCAGTGTCTCAACAAAAGATCAATTTATTTCCCAACGAGCGCGAGGAGCATATATTGCGAGTGTGTGTCAGCCAGAAGCCTCTTTCGACCTTTCTTATGCTGCCCAAACCATGGATCCCGACAATAGTAGCATTAAGAAGCTAAACAAAAGGGTTTTGTGGCAAATCAAAAACCAGAACAGAGGACTAAAGTTTGTGCCACTAGACAAAAACTCACTGCAACTATTTGTCTTTACAGACTCTTCTTTTGCCAACAATAATGACTTTTCCTCTCAAATTGGCTTCGTAATTGTCCTTAAAGACCGTTATAATAAAGCAAATATTCTACACTGGTCTTCTATAAAATGTAAAAGAGTAACAAGAAGCGTACTAGCAGCGGAACTGTATGGAATGGTACATGGATTTGATTATGGCGCAGCCATCAAATCAACTCTTGATAAGATTCTACACATAAAAGTGCCACTAATTCTATGTACAGATTCCAAATCTCTATACGAGTGCTTAGTAAAGCTGGGTACAACCCGGGAAAAGAGATTAATGGTTGACGTGATGTGCCTCCGTCAATCTTACGAAAGACGGGAAATAGCCCAAGTACGCTGGATCAAGGGCAATAGTAATCCAGCAGACGCAATGACAAAGTCAGATTGCTGCAATGCTTTGAAACGTCTCATCGATCTCAACACTATTACAGTCGAGGAAAACAAATGGGTGGAGAGGGTTTAACATATTTCCCATTGCAGATTACATTTTCAAAAACGTTAAGTTTAAAAAGGAACTTCGATTGGTTTTCATTTTTCTATTTGTTTTGCCAGTGTCGAATAGTAGGACACAAGTTTTATTTGGATGTGCATTAAACAAGGATGCTGGAGTTTGGGTGGCAATAATGATTATGAAGATGTAATGACAAATAGGTAATAATTAGTAATAGCTGTGTAAGCATATATCATGTGACTAGTGTTCAAGGTCATTAAGGCCCTGGCGCTCCGTCACAAATGAAGATAGATACAAATGAATGAAACAATTGTTATTGAGTTACCTCAAACAAAGAATCCATAGGAAATATTCCGACAATAACTCCGATCCTAAAACGCATTGTCTACCAGTACGGAACTCTACGAGAGTGAATCTCTGATAATGCAGGTTATTTCAACAGCCAAGAGGCACAGGCCTGGCGTAAAGCACATAGCTCTCGAGTGTTTCCAGCTACTCCCATTCGACCGCAAGGAAATGGTATGGTGGACAAAGTTGACCACGCTTTGAAGCTGATTAATCTCTGGAGATGCAACAGAACCTGAAAAAGAACATCATAGAATTACTGTCAATAAATATATAATTTTCTAATACTGTGGGTAACTGATAACCACTAGGGGCAACGGTCTGACAAGGGGGATGGTTGTGGATCCATGGTAGGTGCCTTCTATGTATCTAGGCACCTACTGCATAGACCAGACCGAGCCGTAATTTAAGACTATATGATATAGATAAGTTGTTCATTTTATAATTGTCAGGATTGCCCTCTGCATAATCTATATATGTGGAGATAACCAGAAACTTGTGTTCTATGATTCTGGTCTGGCCTTTTGGCCGAGTGGTTATGCACCTATCTCATGCACAATGTACGATGGCGCCCTTTAGCCTGAATACCACCTCTTTGACCCATGTCTCCGCCCTGCTGTCTACAAGCTGCTCTGATAACAATATGCGTGTCATCAATATTGAATCTTCAGAATCCACTGTATCAGACATTGAATTGGTTGAGGATCTCAATGCCTCGCAATACCCGGAATTCTGATAATTAGGAAGACGCACAGGTAGCAGTGAGATATCAGGACCCACTATAGGGCTTGTCCCTCACTGTTGATGAGAGCAAAATTGAAAAGTTAAACAATTGGAACTTATAAAATGTAGCTAGTATCTTATTTATAGATTCTAGGAGTCCTCTTTAGTCATTGACTCAGTTAGGACTTTAATGCAAATCTAATTTAATCAGGACCCATCTACCCCTGTAACATCTAAATAGATGTTGGGCTCTCCCAGTCACGTAAAAGATTTCAAATTCAGATTTATCGACCTTCAAAGCCGGCAAAGACTAATTCTTCACCTTCCAGTGGTGCCAGTGTAATCGCTCAGTCTGCTCTGCATATCTTGGATAGCCAAGAAAAAGCGCATCTTAATCGGAGTCCAAAGCCATCTCGAGCATATCTGGTTGGAAATCGAGACTTAGTATGTATGAAGGTTTAGATTTCTAGGTATGATCATCCAGATCAATTAAATTGATTCGATTGCATGTGATTATGCTTGGCTAGGCGACATGAGATTCAGTAGTATTGGAAATGCTACCTTGCGATAATTGAGTGGCTGGTTGTTGCCAGATCACTGGGAGTTCGGGACCAGTAAAGCCTTGGGAATCTGTTTGTGAGAATAGACTTATTTTTATTTTTGAATTTGATTTCATTTAACCCGATCAGGCACCCTATGCGTCCATGCAGGTGACTACCTTCATTACTTACAAAGGAGGAAACCAATTTGGTGAAACCCCATGGATCCTGTCTGTTTATATTCCTATCAATTTGTTTAGTTTACTTTCAGGAAGTGCAGTGTACACTGTTCAGCCAGTATGGATTCCATCCTCTCCCCTTCCAGATGGTTTAATTCTATTCGATATTGCTAGCTCGACTTCCCCTGCCAGTCGAAACTGTTTTATCCATCCTTTGCTTAGTATCCACAGTGTGATTCTAGCTACAACTCCTAGTCTGTTCATCATTGCCTCAAACGATCTGTCTCTAGCTTGTCGGAGAAAGTCGCCGCTTCCATTTGCCCACTGCAGATACGCCAATACCATGTGTTTGACGTTTTGCGACGGATATCCACATTGACAGCTTGGCTTTTCTACTCCGGGTACGTTTCTTCTGCACAGGTAAGAATTAAGCCCGATATGCTTGCCTCTTAGCTGAATGGCGACACTGCTTTGGGCCCTGGTTAGGTTAGGGTGGTTTCTTGAGGGTTTATCTTTGAAATTCGTTTTGGTGCTGCCTGTTTGTTCCTCAGTAAACATGTTTTCCGCTTTCCAATTAATTTTAAATATTATTATTCACATCGAGAAGAGAGTTCGATATCCTATACAACTATCAAGAAAGTCTTTGTTGAATGACCTAATAACTTAATGACCTTTCATGTATTATCTTATAAATGATGACTAATTATGTTGATGAGTAATGAGTTACCTGTTTTGGAATGGCGTCGGGAGAGAGAGACAACTGCTGTTTATACGTGTTTCCTTTAGTTAGGAGAGGAGATAGAAGATATATGTTAACCACCAATTGTTATTACTGTTACAGAAAGCTTGTGATATAATACCACTCGAGTATTCCGACAGTCTTGTCCGAAATTGAACACTTGCTCTTCGAGATATTTCCTCCTAGAAATCCTTGATAATTTGTAACATAGCTAAAATCATCGACTTCTCGTCAATGTCGGACCTATCATTCTCACGCGAGTCCTCTACCTCGATCTTACTACCATACCTCGCCCCCACTTCCGATAAAAGAGTTACTCGATTTGCAATCGAGTATTTGCTTCATGGAAAATTGGCCATCTCCCGCTATATAATTACGAGGCTATGTATACCCGCGAGGAGAAAATTGAGTCATGATCTACAAAGCTCGGGCCTTGCTTTAATGGGGCTTCACATCTCATGGGAGGACAGGTAGCTGGGACGTGGGACGAACGAATAAAAAGCACAAATGGGTATGCTGGGTCGCACATTTTCGAGGGTTTTCGACTTGGGGGTGTCTGTGGGCGCAGAGACAATGATCTCGGATAGTGCAACCGATACCCTAAAAACAGGCAACGATGGAAGGTGTTTTGGTCCGCCTCCTGGTCGTCATTTCCCCGAATTAAAGTCTGAGTAGCCTGGAATTCCACCTCACTCGAGAAAAGGGGGGACTGTGAGGCCATATCTCGCGCGGTGGCTATATAAAAGATGACAAAAGCATGTCAGGGCAGCCAAAGGTTTTTCCTGTTTTCTCTTTGGTGGTTATGAACGAGTGAGGAAGGGTGAAAATCCCTAGCACCAAGGTCACGAGTGGTATCAGCGAACGCATCCAACACGTGAGTATTTTAAACGTGAGACTGAGCTGTTTTCGTATGTAGTCGTCGGGGAAGCTAGTCTTCTCCGTGTCATGCTCTTTGAGTGCAGGTCTTGTGCCCGTCACGAGTAAATATTAATTCAATCATCGACCTCTATATAACGTCATCTCTTGAAATTCTGAGTATTATAATTATTTTATTTTATTGTCCTGTCTGGGTCTATAACTATGTAGGACATGCAGGTCCTCTCTGCCTACAGGCCAAAGATACCTATGTCAGTAGTATACCAGTTCTGTGCCTCCCATACGGCTCCCCTCTAAAAGTACCACCCCTCAGAAGTCCTCATTCGATCATACACTTGGAGGATATGGTTTGAGTAGCCTGGGCACCTACTCCAGCCGGGAAGGAGACGCATCATACTACATTTCGTGCAGAGAAGAGTCAATGAATGGCGGAGGCATGTCTGGATAACCCTTGGTGAATGAGACGTTGCTATGGGTGGGTATTTACTGATGAGGGTAGACTCGGTGTGAAGAATAAGCTCTATGGGTGGGTATTTACTGATGAGGGTAGACTTGGTGTGAAGAAAAAGCCTTCACAACTTCGCAGTGGTACTTGCAAATGAAATCTGATGCATAAAAATAAAAAGGGCCAGCGGGACCAGTTGCATTTGGTTAATATCTGTAAGCCAGAGAAAGGCAAATCTTCGGTACAAATTGAAGGTACAAAAGATTAGTGTCGGAGCACTCAGGTGGTAGTTATATCACAAGCTTTATTTAGCAGTAATAATTATTGGTGGTCAACATGCATCTTGATTCTTGTCTACAATCCAACTAGAGGAAACACGTATATACAGCAGTTATTCCTCTCTCCTAACACCATTCCTAAACAGATTACTCATCAACATAATCAATCATCATTTCTAATATTATAGATGAAAGATGAAGTCATTCGACAATTAAATAGACGGTTTAATCGTTCCAACACCTCCGAGCCTTGGAATAAATAAGAACACAGTGCCATACGCCATGCTACATGAGCTGCTAGTTTTCATGATAATTAGGGGTATCATGTAGGCCACATTTCTGACACAGACGTGACTTTAAAACCTGTGCTTAGGTTCACTTCGGTAGTTACTTGAATGAATGCGCTCTGGAACCTCAATGGCTGAGGGGTCATTATCTCCTTAATATGAAGAATCAGTCAGTCACTGTTTAATCGACACCTATAATTTCGCATATGAAGCCTTGACGCGCAAATTCTCTGCGACATGAAGAGAGCCATTCCAAAAATCGGAATCCCACCCCTTGTAAGATGGTCTCCATCCTCAGCATCACCTCCAATACCTGCTCTTATCTCTCTCGTGCTCATCCTGGAGATCTGCTTCCCAGATCTGTGAGTACAATTTGTTATCTCCGGCGGACATCAATACTGCAGCCGGAGTAAATTTAGGGGCCAGCTTAGGCCAGAGACTGAGTCGACAGTGAATGTTTCCGGTAAGGTGAAGATGCACCGGGTCGTACTTGTAAACTGGATGAAGCTTTGGTTGGAATCCATCTTAAAAATGAAAGATTGTTGCGATGCAGCCGAATTCTCGCAAGGGCAACATGGCTTGTGAGTCGTCTAACCTATTTCATGCGGAGTATTTCTATATCCAAGAGCTAAAAATCGAAGTGTCTATCGAGATGGCATAAGTCTAGACTATCCAGTTACGTGGGTGCAAACGTCGTGCTCGAACAGTAAGCGCAAATAGGACTAGTCCCATGCTTCTGGGAATGCCAAATTCGTGGAGATCAAGTTGCTACGCGAGCAATCTCCAGAAATTTCTTCTTCATCCTCTGCGCCGCCTCTTTGCCGTGGGTGACGGTTATTTAAAAAAAGTACCTTGGAACTGACGGAAGCTGAGAGCTAAAAATAAAAATGTAGTTATCCGGCCATGGTGATTTGGCAGCATGACGGCAAGTGGAAGGAATGTGGTTAGTAAGATTCCGTTCCCCGGACCGTCTAGCATCCAAGCGTGAGGCGTCGGCCGACTGGGATTTTGGGCAGAGGATCAAGCCGACAATATTTCTCCTGGGCCCAGTCCTACGCTAGTTCGCATGGGAATCTCGGCATGGAGAGATGGATTGAATCAAGACTGCAGTGATGGCAGTGGACAGATATTCCGTCATCGTCATCATCATCATCGTCATGGATTACTGGTTTGTGTGCGACAGCCAAGTAGTCGAGATTAGGGCATGGCATATATCACTAGTGTATTGCTTAAGCGAGTAGGTTTGTACTATTATACATGTACCCACCATACGATGACGCTGTTCTAATCTTACACTTTCTATTCATCACCTTGCAGCATCGTATCGTTTTTATGTCATTTAACGTGTATTCAGCAATCTAGACATGACATATGATCATTGCAATGTATATATCTGGATGAGATTTCTGAGGTTAGAGAGACACTCGTGCTCTAAATTTCGTTTGCGATTGCCACTATGAGGTATGCCTTCTTATACAAACAGTCGACTATCCTCCATGGATATCCGGTCTCTACTTGGGGGACCGGCCCAGGCGGTGTTTACAGTGTCGCCCGCATTCTCTACAGAGCTAAGAAATATCGTTCACGTCAACAGATGGATTGAATAGAAATACATCAATGTCCCTACGGAGTCTATGACTATGAGGGACAGCTAAAACTATCTAAATAGCTTTATAGTTAATTGCAAATTTGAAAATTGATATGCTTAATCTCTGCAATACATAGATAATTAGTAGCAGATTAACACTTTTTCTTTATCAAGTCCCATAATACAAAGTCTCACTGATTCTGAATTCTCCAATTTCTTACAATCCTCACGGAATCGAATTGACGGTCAACGTCACTTCTATCACTCCAAATACCTGCACTCTCGAGACCGAAGTTGTGTGGCGTGCAACGCTCAATGTGAAATCCCCTTTCCAAAAATCGAATCATCCCTTTCCGAGAATATATCTATCCTTATCTCTCCCACGTCCATACAGAAAACTTGCCTTCAAGCTTTGTGCGGCTCGGCTATTGATTTCGGCGTGGGTATATACTTGGCGACCACGCGAGGCCAGAGACCGAGTTGAGAGCGGTATGGTCATTGAAACGAGTACCTAGCTGGTTGTACTTCTAGAAAAGATGAGGCTTCAGTCGGAATCAATCTAATTGGGAGTCAAAATTTGATGAGGCAGGGGCCTCGCATAATGGACTCGTGGGCCAAATCCTTGAGTATTGCAAATTTGGCAGAGCTTAGCTCGCAGTGAAAATTTCACGCCCAGTTCCGTTGTGAACACCGCCGGTATGTATTCTGTCTCTGTATTCCTCTACTATCCCTGGTTTGGGCTGATCTGGCGAGCAGAGTCTGGATAGCTTGGACACATACCTCGCCCGAGACGTGAGAAAGCTGCCGCGAATTCAGCAATACTCGACCACATATCTCGCGATGCTAGTCTGCATGATTGACAAAGGTATGCTTGGATAACCATTGGCGATTCACGCTCTTCCCTGTGATGGGCACGCACGGAAGAGGTAGCATGTCGTAAGGGTTAACCTGGAGTGGCATCTGCGGATTCGATCAGAGTGCGGGCGTTACGAACGTCAAAACGAGTTATTCTACAAGAAAAAAAAATCCGGAAATACCGGCATGGACCCTCTTGACACCAAGTCAGGATAATTGGAATTTTAATTATACTCAGAGTATGGAGGGCAGACTGCTTTCTCTAATGGTTCTTCATCGGGTCCCGGGAAATCAGCTTGGGGGTATGTACTATACCTAGGAGGCAACTAGTTGTAAGTGGCTCCGGTCTACTTCCCGGAGCAGAGGCATTCGACTCCGAAGCTGTAGGCGCTACGATAGCCTTGAAGGCTGCACTAACGGTGGGACAAGGCCTGCCGACTCGCACTCTTCTGGAAAATCAAGCGGCCACCTGAGTGTTCGATCGAGGAAGATCCAACTCCTCGCAGATAGTGGTGGACAATTTTTCGTCGCCGAGACACAACAAGCGTGTGGACGTACGCTGGATACCTGGTCATGTGGGGATCCAAGGCAATGAGGAGGCCGATAAGCTGGCCAAATAAGCCCTGGGAGCTCCCAATAGCCGGTCACTATCCTCAGCTACGCCCATTGAAGAAGATCAAAATTTAATCTTTGCTGCATTAGGGAGATGGGTTAAACAGCGCGGCCAAGAGCCCGTAGAAGAATGGTCGCAGAAGTATCGGCCGAAACGATTCAAAGATCTGGACCTCTTCATACCTTGCAAACGGCCACCGTAACTGGCTCTACCGAGATGGGCCCAGCATCGTCTGATTGCGGCAAGAACGGGCCACGGGGACTAGGCCGATTACCATCGACGTTTCAACCCCGAATATGAAGATCTGAAATGCGTCTGCGGCCGAGAGAAAAGGCCCTGGCATCATTCAGAGTGCCGAGCTGCTTTGCAACGTTGGAGAAGCTATGAGAAAATGGCCCCAGCTTGGGCCGGGGAAATGATAGGGGAGAAGGGATGGCAGAAGTTCATTCAATTCCTAACTGCAAGCAGATGTTACAGTCTACCGAACAATGAACAGGGTGGAAGGTGACCACGCTGAGATTGCTTCTGAGCCGAGAGGAGCTGTGTTAGGAAGATAGAGACGCGGCGCTGGGCACCGTAACTCAGACATTTCCTGTACATTTTTTCATTTCTTTTGCTGCTTCTAGCTTTATTGCCAGTCATGTAGGTAGCAATGAGTTCTCAGAGCCCATCTACCCGTCTCACGTCTAAATAGATATTAAGTCTTTCCTATCACGTGAAACACCTCAAAATCAAATTGTGGAGGGCGGACTTGTGTCCGGATCTATGTTGTTTCACGTGATGTTGGAATGGGAGACACAGTGTTGCGGACGTATGGGCCCTCCATTAAATCTAGGTCATCGGCTCCATCTCGAATGTGATGCAGGGGCTGAAATGAGTAATATAGTAACGCTTCAGGCTATCCAATGGATACAAGAGTAGCAGTACGGCGTCTGCACATGTAGTTTATTGGAGGTTTTCTATGCCTACCGTACTGTCGCGGTGTCAAGTTTGCAGTCGGGCTTTGGCAGGGGTTTTAGCGTGCAATTTAAAACTCCTTAGGCATAGTCACCTTCCACATTAGGCTTAGCCCCCGTATTTGTGCAAATTTTCGAAAAAATTTGTATGGCAATGTTTTCTGGACACCATAGTTTGCAGTGGGTCTTTCCTTCGTACTAAACCTAATTTGTATAATGATCCGCTGCATAACATTTGTGCATTTTTACTAATTGTGTAAAACTTAGAGAGGTCTTCGTGTGAATGTCACGTAAATCGTTAAAGATGAAAGCGAATACAAGAATGAATTGATTAATTGTCTCCATGCTACGAGTCCATCGTAGCACTATAATATCTAGTTCTACCCTATTGACGCCCCTGATCATCATTACTAGTCTGACATGCCTGAACGCAGATCGCGTATCGCTTTTGGACTGGATCCAGACTTATGCTTGCATAAGTCTGCTTACAACTTGATTTTATAACTTATTTTCAAGAGTTCAAAGGTTTTCAAATTACAAAATAGAGCCAGTCTTATCCTAACCTTAGATCTGAACATGTGGCTGGAATATTTTCAGGCCTTAATATCTGGTCGGTCCCCCATCCGCATCTACCACAGCCTGACATCTTGCTGGCATACTCTGAATGAGTCTCACAAGATCTTCGGAAGACACGGAATCCCATGCCTCCTTTACAATCTTGCGAAGACTATCTTGAGTTCGCTGCTTTCCGCAACCCAGATTCGGATGATGACGCTGGATGTAATCCTTCATCTTATTTCAAACAGCTTCAATCGGGTTAAGATCAGGCAAGTTGGCCGGCCAGTAAATCGGTTGAATGAGCCTCTGGCTCATATCTTCCATTGTAATTGCGGCTGTGTGGGCAGGAGCATTATCCTGCATTACGGAAAGCCAAGGTCTCATCGAGACCATGCTATCGATAAGAGGAACTATCTTCTCGCAATATTTTTGGGAGTTAATGGAACCCCATTCCTTCTCCCAAAACAAACAAGAGCCTTTTTCTGGCCCTGCGAAGCAACCCCAGAACAACCAGCCTCTTCGATTTTTCTCCAACACAATCAGCGTTGTGTTCTTGGGAAGTCTAGCTCATAATGTTAGAGAATAAAATTACTACCTTCTTGAAGAGGAATATACGAACACTTCTTGTCACTCATTCTCTAGAATGTCTTCCATCCTCTACACAGGTTTCGTCTGTCCATAAAACTGACGTCCAGTCTTCATATGTCCAATTGAGATGAGCTTCGGTCCATTCTCTGCGTGCCTTCATAGTTTTTTAGATACTGGAGGCTTCAGACGAGCCACAAGTCGTTGCTATCCTCTTTTTCTAAGTTCTCTTTGTACTACTCGCTCGCTAACACCAAGATGTCTAAAGGGGCCAGAGGCGAGTTCTAGAAATGTTTTGCGGCGGTTTGTAGGTGAAGACTCAACGTAAGATATAATCTGATCAATATCATCTACTTTCAGTCTTGAAGATGTTCTCTTTCTATTTTGGGGGGAGACGGTTCCGCGGTGCAGCGAAAAACTAACTTGTCCCCGAGAAATGCCTAGTTGCACGGCAATCTGCGTCTAGTTTTTGCTAGATTCACAAAGCCCATAGATCTGAAAATTTCTTTAATTTCGATTCGTTGATAACTAACTTTTCAATTTACTAAAATGTTTCGATCTCTGGCTAATTGTTTGAATCGAGGTGTTCAAAGTGGGGTTTGGGGTGGAATCATCTGAAAAATAAGGTTAGTATCGAGTGAAGCCATGTGTCTGCTGAATTGTTGGAAATGGAGACACGGAGTGTTGTGGACGTACGGGCCCTCCATCTCGTCTAGGTTCCCGACACGATCTTGTGTATATGTAAGAGGTTGGAATAGGTTATATGGTAGCGCTTCAGGCTACCTATTGGATACTTGGGCGGATGTATGGCATGGGTAAAAGGAGGTTACTGGGCATTTTCTATGCCTAGATGGCGCCACATTTGTTTATGCTGTGGCTTAGGCCCTATATCGCTTACACTTGTACTTGTAGCGCACATGTCCCATACTTTTAGCTTTAATCCGAACATGACACTCTTTTAGTCAACTTCTACTTTCGTTCCATGAATATTGCGCCCATTTCATTATGCGATATTTCCAATATAAATAAACAACTTTGTATATGAGAAATCTAATTCTTATTGTCACTCAAGCACAAGATGAGAAGAGCTGTGTAATTTTTTAGCGGCCGGCAGTCATAAAAGTGATGGCAATGAACTAGAGAACAGGTTTGATTTGCATACAACTGAGGGTGACATGAAATCAGATTGTACCCTTAGTTTAGGCCTTGAAATACAGGACAAGAGTTATGTACCCTGCCGAATTAGGCGCTAAAAGGAATCTGTCCCCTGAAGCGAGTATGCGCTCCACTACAAACTTGAAACCGTGGCCACAGGGTAGATGGCGCCACACCGGCCTCCTAGGACGCTTCAAAAGGGTCACTATGTCTTCGGATTTAGTCCTGATGACGGTATTAGAAGAGCTCCGCGCCTAGTGGTTTTTGCGATTCTTCCCGGCTGCCATACACCCGCGAATGGCCATCGTTTCGTTGGCTGGAGAGGGGAGATTATGAAAGGAAAAGGGCTCCTCTTTGCGTATGATCGAATGAGGACTCGTGAGGGGTGGTACTGTTTGGGGGGAGTTGTATGGGAGGCATAGGAGGGGATATACTACTTGTATAGGTATCTTTGGCCTGTAGGCAGAGAGAACCGGCACGTCCTACATGGTCATAAAATCAGAATAGACAATAAAATGACTTAATAACAATAGATGGCGCCGCACTCGTTTTGCTGTGGCTTGGGCATTATGTCGCTTACATTTCTACTTCCGGCGGACAACTCCCACCCATCTTAAAGTTATATGAACATGATCCCACCAGGGCAACTTCTTTCATTCCGGAAATATTGCAACCATTTCATGGCGCGAGTTCTCCAACAGGTAAGCGCTCTAGTCAGAGTCAGCCTTGCCTCACACTTATCCAGCTATGACTTTGCCGCCAAAAACTGCACTGGCAGCAAGAGTGGGTTGCCAGAATGGCCCACATGCTGAGGTGGTCTACGACGAGCCAGAGCCATGGGCACGTTCTGTGAGAGAGAGCATGAGTTGGCCACTCGTGACTGCTGAGGCGGAAAAAGGGCCTCGTAAATTTGCAGTGGGGACATTTCCATACGGCAAGAATTAGGGCTTTTGAAAAAGGGCTTGTCCCTCAATATATACAAGAACAAATTTTGGCATATTTCAAAATTAAATTTCTCAAATGTAATTAGAATCTTCAGTTAGATTCACAAAGTCCCCCATAGTCTTAGACTCAGTAGGGACTATAATAAAAATCTAATCTAATCTAGGGCTATTGAATGTCTTGGTGTGGATAGCTCTCATGCGAACGTACAAGATTATTATTACTAGTTCAAGTCCGGAGCCGGCAAACGAGCTGCCAGACGTGGGACTTTTATGCGATTAGATAATGAATAACGCATCTCCGCTTGTACAAATGTAACTTGGCGCTTGATACTCGGGGCGAGACAGATGTTGGGCGGCTCACACGTTTGTGACTACGTGCCATTGTATAACTAACAATCGACCGTTAAGCTCGGACCAAAGAGAGTCTGTGGTGATGCACCGGGGCACTGGGCGCAGTATTTGTCTAGTCGTAATTTAAAGCTGCTGTACAGCGGCAGTACCCTTGGTAGTCTATCACAGGTCGGTGACTTCTTCCACCACGTATTCAACTAACCACGCATGGGCCATGAGTCCTTGAAAACCCTGTGATGAACTCTGATTTAAGAGAAATTCTCGCTGTAGAGCCGCAGGACCGTTGGGCTTCTCGAATGATGTAGCCAGCTATCCGCAAATGACTTGACATTACTGTTGGCCTTGGGTCGTGCCGATTTGCCAACCGGCATTAAGGAGCCACGAGGCTATCACTTGTGGGCCTGTGTGGCGTGTAGCGTTTAGCGTTTAGTTACAAACCGACCATGTGAGGCTCTTGTGAAGGCCACAACTGCACAGACGCAGCTCCGGGACAAGAAATGCAGTAGTATATGCCATCAGTGCCGCACCGCTGTTTCTGCTATGGGCCTTGGGCAAAAATGGCTCCTCGGAGCTGATATTTGTTCATACCGTGCAAGATACAAGCCGGCCCACGGGGGTGTGAATCAAGTCCATCGAGCATACCATCTCTCGCCTACAGCGGCCATTTTCTCTTTACACAGGCTTCATTTCATCTACACCTACCAACTATAACAATATACAGCCACTGCAACTATAGACTACCAGCTGCAATGCGACACACACCGCTAGGAGGCCTCAATTCTTGGCGTAAATTTTTTGAGGCGATCCCATTCACAGGACGAAATCACGCCTCCATCCAAAACAGCCTAGCGAGGGGCGCGAGTCTAACTCTGCGACAGCGCCTTTAAGAATGAAGAGCCAAGTCCCTGATGCGACTTCATGCCCAGCTAGGATGGCCGTCACCTTGAACCGACTCTGCCAGATAACGCTTTGTCCCGCAGTTTTGTTTCGTCCGTGGGGGATCGGCTGAGGAGCCTGGGCTTCTTGCTATCTTGCTTTCGATGTGGGCTTGTCCGAAATGAGTTAGTCCTCTTCGGCCAAATTTGTCGAGAAGTTACTCTATGTGTTGCATTTGATATCAAGGTCTGTATCAATCATCTGCGTATTCATTTTCCGATTTCTAACTTTCGCTGTAGAGCGAAACTTATCCGGAAAGAAGTCTTACAGCAATCTCGCCGCATGAATGGGAGTAGTCAAATTGAATCAATACCACTTTGTCATAGAGATAAGACCTCATTGATTACTGTGAAATCATTAGAGACTATTTCAGGTCCTAGGTCGAAAATTTTTTATCAGAAAACAAGTAAACTTATTGTCATGTCACTGTCAGGATCTAGATACTACCACAATAAGCCTTTTTTCACTCACCAATGTGTAGTATTGATCTCTGCAGCCCAAAATGAACAACATGTTGAACGATGATCTTGATCATCTTTATCCGCCGAACGAGTTTGCTGTTGTCCTCAGACAGCGCCCGTTACAAACATCCTGACGATACACCGTAGACTCTAACTGCTGAAATGTTTCACGTTAAGTTGCGCAAGGACTCTCGACCCTCGCCCATGCGATCCTAGCTATCATAATATTTTGAAGGCCTCTCCGTGCAGCTCAAAAACTTTGGACCACAAAACTGACTGAGTGCTCTTTGCTATCAAAGAGCGGCCTAAAAGCGGTCAGGGCTTGACTACATACAAACCAATGATCTTCCGTTTCGAGTGGGCAAAGTGACCAGCCTATCCATAATTCATTGATGAGACTAACCCAGATGGCACTGTAGTATACCATCTGGCCCAGTCTAGATCATTCGTCTAAAACTCTAAACAGACCCACTTTTTAAAGCTCCATCAACGCTGACAGAATATAGCCAGTGCTCAGTCTAGGCCGTCAAGGCGCTGTGGTCATATGTCAGCGAGTGAAATTCCTCTAGTCTAAAAGTCGGTAGACCTTTAGTTACAAATCATAGATCTCTTGTATTAACAGGCTGGTTTAGATGTGGAATGTAGTTAATAAACGGCTCGGGATAAAAATTTGTTGCTTGACCAATTCCGTTGGCAGCAAGTATTTGTAGCTAGGCATGAATGTTATTAGGATCATTGGAGGTCGCTGAATTTGGAATTATTTCATTCATTAGCACACCAATTCTTGTTCTGATCTAACCATTAATTTCCAAGCTTGCCCTACGGTTTTTTAAGAGGTGCATGGCGTATTGGTGGTTCAAAGCCGCACTCATTTACTCTACCCGTCTGTCGGCAACGAAATTTTAGCGCCGTCATGTTGTGAATACATGGACAATCCCTGGATGTTACACGCCACATCAATGTAACCTCCTCCAGCTGGGAGTTTAGTAGACGTCTTACCGAAACCGTTTTTTGGACTTCGATGGCAGGGAGAGTGCTTCTAGCTCATCCCTGACCTGAGGCATCAAGTTGATCTCCATTCATCATTACGGTCTGCAGGGGAGGTGCTGTCTCATGAAGATCCGGAACTGCAGGCTGGCACGCTTGCGACATGCCGTTGCCGTTGCCGGAACGGTAATGTTTGGACCCTTAGAGCTTTGCCCAACCAACCATGGAAAGTGTTGTTGTAGTTGCCTAAGAATTATTAACAGTTATCACTCGTAATCAAGATTTTAGTGAACCCGTCCTACACAGACGATCTTCTTGTGATTCATCATCTCACTCGCTCAATAATCACTCTTGAATGACTTTGCTAAACGGCAGTTGGTCATTCAGGAACCCTAGGAGATGATCCTGTAAAGTTTGGTGGTGATTACGGAACCACGCAGAGACGAAATCGGGAACAATCGGTTTCTCCCTTGAAGCATGTTCGTTGGGTGGGGCCATCAGTGTGGAAGGTGATATTGCCATAGCGTCCTGAACGCTAAGGTCATGATGTCATTATGGTCCGTTGGAGTAAAGGACACCTGATAGCAATTACAGATCTGCCCAGATAGCCCCAGTTTCTTTCAAACTTCCACCCCTTCCCTACGCAAGCCGCCGATTCGTTCGTTTTGACCACAACTAATTCCCTTCGCTTCCTTCCTCCCCATTACATCCTGCATCCCTACCTATTAGCGTCATGATACCTTGATCCTTCTTTTCATATCGCTCTATCTCCCGCGACCCCGTACATTCCCTCATCAACATCTGCCTCATTATTTACCTCATTTTCACATCATCACAGAATACGATACCATACCCTTATTCCTAAATTTTACCGCCATTCTGCAACTTCAAAAACGGAAACCCCTTAATTTTCACTTTTATATTTTCCCAAAATGAAAGTTCTGTCTATCTAGAACCATTCCATCAAGTAACCCATACTGAAAAATTTTGGTAAAAGAATGACTGTCCAGGCCGCCACGAGGCCAAGTCCGCATCCCTCTATATCGCGTTCTCACTCAATACCACATAGAAATATCATCAGCATCTCCCCCAATTCTGCGCGAGTAACCGCGCCAGAAGGACGGACAGTTCCTCCCACGTATCATATCTGTTCACCGACCCCACCAGAACCGCGATCCCCGAGCCCAAATTATTTTGGCTTAATTGTGGAGCCTCCGACCGAATTTTGCGAATCTGGTATACGGTTTAGCGAGAAATGGAGTCCTCAAAACTCAATACAATCGTTCGTGGCAGTCTCCCCAAAATTCCAACCTATTGAGTCGAATCCCGAATTTGAAGCGTTTCGAAAACAAAGCGAGGAAACTCATGCCTTCAACTTAAGTCACGGGAACTTATCATTCTTCGCCACTTCGATCTCACCTTCAATCCAAACCCGCTCCAAATTAGAAAAAAGACCTACCAAATATGATATCACCGAAATGCCGTCACCCAAGTCACGTCCACGAATGCGTGAGGGAGCTACTATGTCGGATCGACTGGAAATGGAAACGAGGAATGAAAGGCATTCGTCCAGTAGCTTTCCAATGTCGAATGTCCCTGTGGAGATTGCGAGAGACCTACATAGCCCGGATATTATCAAGGCCAAGAATTCTTCGTACCTCAAAACAGCGAATTCATCAAATCTCACAAATATGACATCTTTAAAACACGAAAGATACTTCGGTCTTACTCACTCCGGCGTAAAATCTGTCACTCGACCCGATGGAACGCAACAATTCTCTAAGATAAAACATGAAGCAGCCTTGCGCTGTCAAGACGAGTTATCCACCATGATTGACGTTTTGAACGCTAGCGAAATAATCGAAAGTCATTCTGAATCAAGCTTTTTACTATTAGATCTGCGTGTCTTTCCCCTATTTTCTCAATCACGAATCAAAGGAGCATTGAACTTGTGTATACCAACTACGCTGCTCAAAAGACCTTCATTTAACCTTCAGAAGCTTGAGGATACTTTTACCAATGAAGCAGAGAAAACTCGCTTTTCGAACTGGAAGCAGGCCAAAACAATCATCGCATATGACGTAAATTCTCGAGAAAAAAAAGATGCGATATCTGCCATCAACACTTTCAAGAAATTTGCTGCTGAGGGTTGGAAAGGCAATCTCTACATAATAAAAGGCGGCTTCCAAGCATTTTCCCAAACATACCCATCGCTAGTTGACCATCGATCATGCAAAGAAATACAAACATCAAAAATAAATATTTCTCTTGGAACTAATCCTTCAAACAGTCTATCAGTATCTGGTGGATGCATTATGCCTGCCCAAAAAAGTGCCATGATACCATTTTTCAACAATATACGTCAAAATCAGGACCTGATTGATGGAGTAGGTCAGATTGAAGTCAAGATGCCTGAATACCTCACGCCAGAGATGCTAAAGTCTCTCCCCGAATGGCTTCTCGGTGCTGCTAATGCAGAAGATCATGGAAAACAAGTATCCGACAAGTACATGCGACTAGAGCAGGAAGAGCTTGCCGTCATGACGAAGGCTTTATCCTCCGGAGTCTCTTACAACTCCCCCCAAAATCAATCTCAGTCTATTAGGATAGCTGGTATCGAAAAGGGGGGCAAGAATCGTTATAATAATATTTGGCCATACGAACATAGTCGGGTTAAACTGATGAAATCATCACCTGACGCTTGTGACTACGTAAATGCAAGTCATATCAAAGCATCAAGGAGCAATAAACGCTATATTGCATCTCAAGGCCCCCTTCCAGCAACCTTCGAGGTAAGATAAATTAATACTAGCCTGTATCTTCATTTTTTAACGCAAATAGGATTTTTGGAGTGTTATTTGGGATCAGAATGTTCGTGTGATTGTTATGCTGACAGCTGAATTCGAGGGAGGTCAATTAAAATGTCACTCTTACTGGACCTCAAATAATTACGGCCATCTAAAGTTAAAGCTTCTGTCAGAAAAAGACGTTCCCATTGAAGCGACTCACAATCATGATTCGCGTCGGCGCCGTGCCAACACAGTAATTGAAATGACCAGCCTGAGTCGAGGCGGTAGTCCTGCGAATACCGATATTCCACACGTAAATGTTCGCAAATTCAGTCTTTCTAATTCATTAGAGCCGCTATCCCCTGAGCGAGAGATAACACAAATACACTACAGTTTATGGCCTGATCTTGGCGCACCAGCTAGCCCAAGTCAGCTACTGAAAATTGTAGAACTTAGCAATGATATAAAACGATCAGCAACTTATACGCATCAGAACACCAAATTGGATGAGGCGGAGGGCGATCTGGATAGTCCAATGTTAGTCCACTGCTCGGCTGGGTGTGGCCGAACTGGTGCCTTCTGTACTATTGATACCGTAATCGATATGCTCAAGCGCGAACGAAAGGAATGCTTTGAGGATGGATCCTTAGGTGGATCTTCCATGAACAATAGCCACCGACTTGATGCCGACCAGAAAGACAAATTTCCAACCCTCGGAGGTTCTTATCAATGGAAGGGAGACCTTGACTTAATCGAAAAGACTGTAGAAGATTTTCGTGGCCAGAGGCTAAGCATGGTTCAGAGTCTTCGACAATACGTGCTTTGTTACGAAGCAGTGCTCGAATGGATTGTGCAGCAGAGTTTCCCTGATCAAAAAGTCAAGATAAACGTACAGAATCCTACTTATGTTCTAAGAAATACTAGCAGTGAGAGAGATAGAGATAGGTACAGCAGTATTTGTTGAGCTGTTAGGTCTACAGAAAACAAAAATTATTCTGCTCTCGCACAAGTGTATCAGGCTGGCCGATTCTCGGCTACAGCTCAATCAACGATCAAGTTTCATTTAACTTAACCTCATCATTGGATCAACAGCACAATCACAAAGTGGTACAAAATACTTTTTTTTAGACCACCGATATACATTGAGTGACAAATTTGTTTTATTCCCACAGCAATGGCGTCAAGGTCAAGGGTGCGTTGGGGCTCTATTTAGGTTAGCATTTTCGTCTTATTAGCTCGAGGGCGTAGAAATCATGGGCGAATAATATTCGTGATTAATATAACTATCATCTGAAAATCAGTTTACACGGAGTGAAGACACTATATTTTGGTGGAAAAAGGGCGTTAAGATAATTTTCATGTAAGCTGCTTCTAGCGATCTAAAGCGAAGGTGTCAGTGGAAGTAGCTTTAATCTTATCGCAACAAAAGAAGTAACATTAATATATAATTTTGATTCATTTTCTAAAACGATGTAAACTATTCACATTCATGGTAGACCTAAGGCTTATTGTGATGAAGACTTGTGTATGTCCATTATTAGTCTAGTTTGTCAAACTAGCATTTTATTTTTGCATCAGATTTTAATTGCGTATGCAGCTATCCAGATATAACACAATATCAAAGAAAAGTACAGAATAAATGATTCAACGTAAGGAAAGAGCAGTCATGCCTCAGATTTCACTTGCAAGTACCACTGCGACGTGATGGTGGCTTTTTCTTCACCCCAAGTCAACCCTCATCCGTGAATACCCACGCATGAGAACGTCTCAAAAACCCCGAGTTATCCAGACATGCCTCCGTCATCCATCAAATTTTCTCCGCGCGAAATATGATCTGAGATGTCTCCTTCCCAAGTGGAGTAGGTTCCCAGGCTACTCAAACTATACCGGAGAACACCACCAGGAGGCGGATCACTACACCTTCCATCGTCTGCTTGTTTTTTTAGTGAGCTGCACTCTCGCTAGCGAAGTCTTGGCGCGCACAAAGCTCAATTCGTACAATTCCTTGCCAACATTCAGAATGTCATGCCCTTCGAGGTTATATCCTTCCTTCGCATCATCTTGTAAACCTGTCCTGATCCCTCTCACGTCCATCCAGAAGAACCATCTCCCAGATTTGTGCGCCACGCTTTGCTTCCTCCGTCGGGTATAAATATCGGCGTGGGCGTGTATTAGGCGGTCAACCGAGGCTAGAGAAGGTCGAGGAGAGGTGTGGTCATAGGGATGAGGATGTACTTGGTCGTACTTGTAGATTTGATGAGACTTAGGTAGGAGTCGAACTCGTTGGGAGCGAAAAAATGACGTGGCGGAGTATTTCGAATCATTGCCTCGTGGGCCAACTTCTTTGATATTGCGAAATTTGACTGAACTTGGCTCTGGGAAAACGTTTCACTCCCAGGCTCGTAGAGGACACCGCGTACAGGTGTTCAGTCTTGCCCTCCGTCGAGCTAGCATGGCTGTGTAGTAGAGTACATGGATGAGGACCACAGCTTATTGAACTTGAGTAGTTTTATCAAAGTCCTTGGTTAAAGCTCAAGTTCGCTATGGTACACGACCGGTGGAGCCGGCGGGGATTAATTTACTTCAGCCTAACTCGTCCACACCGTAGGAATCTCTGCTTTAGTCATAGGGTGTTGAACAGTAACTATCTTCTAGGTAAGGACTGGAATAGGAAATGTGAGGGCATATCTAAATTGAAATTAGTTCCGCAGATTGTAATAATTACATACCAGCCTCGAGTTTGATTTAGAGATACGATAAATGTGTTTACTATATAAAGAAGTTTACTGATATTTAATGGATAGATAATTGTGATTAAATTGTTGTGATTCTACATTTTTTTTATTTACTTTTGGTCCTAAGCTTAAGCTATATTTTCAACATTGGGTCAAGGACCGGCGGATCCGGCAGGGCTCCCTGTAATGTTTCCTACAGCCTAACTCGTTCCAACCTCGTGAATTGCTACCTAAAGTGCAGCTGATTAAACTGAAACGAAAAATCAAGAAAATCGAAACAACTCCGAAAGAACAGAAAATTCCTCCACAATGGACCCAGTAAATGCGCTCCTCACACATTCCCTCGTCCGTCACACCCTCCAAATGACAAAATTTATTCAATCTCCGCTGAGAGCAAGAGATGAGTTAGCAGGCACCTTTGATCCAGCCGGTATCCTGCTATTGGTTAGTAGATGCCCCAAAAGGGACATTTTCGAGGTTGCTGTGTCCTCAAACTATTTCTTCAGATCCCAGAGCTCCGAAACCTGTTGCCTCGGCCATAGAGACATCCTTCGCTGCGGCGATGATCGCCTCCTCGGCCCTTTTGGCTGCTGCTCAAGCTCATGCCACCTTCGCGAACTCTCCTTGTTCGATGTGGCGGATCCATGCGAGCTACTCTTTTGTCACCGGTCCGGATCTTTTAGGTCTGACTTGGCAGGCCCGAGAATCCGACCAGTGAGGTCCCCCACAGTTACGACACTTTGTGAGGGCCTTGCACTCGGCTTCCGAGTGCATATTTGATCCGCAGTTCCAGCAGGCTGGAGCGCGGGATGAACCACGGGTGGCGTAGAAGCCCAAACAGCGTTTACACTGTTCGATATGTCGACGAGGCGGAAGCCCGCGTGAGGGGCTGAGTCCCGGTCGAAAAGGGCATGCTAGTTTCTGCACGGCGCCCCAGGACGGCTTGTCCCATGCGGTCGCACCTGGATGTGAAGCTGTCGAGTTTTACGGTAGATCTCAGTTGAGATCTTATCCGTATCGACCGTACGAATACCGTCGTCTGATTGTATGGTCGCGGGTATATTCGCGATCCGAAATGCAACAAGGTTGGAGGCTTCTTCTAGCTTGGCATTGAAGTCCGAAATTTCGATGCAGCATCTAAGAGCCTTTCCCTTGTATTTTCATCACCTGTTAGAATCGCAAAGCCGGTTCTGACACGGTGTACGAAACTATTGTCCCCGAAGAGGCACTACGGACCATTCCATATTTGTTTCGTTATGGCGCTTGGTGAAAGCTTGCGCCACGGGTGCTCCTTATCTATGCGAAGGAACAGTCGTTTGTCGACTTTCGCCTTCGGAGCATCTTTATTCGGGGCCTTTGCCGCAGGTTGCGGCACAGCCTTTACAGTTGGGACTGCTTTCTGTCGCAGTCCGTTTCTGGCCACTGTGGCCCAGGTGCTTTTAACAGGCAGAACTGGGACGGCAGGAATCGTTGTGCTCCTGGCGTCGAGAGCCCTTGAAAGAGGGTTCGTCGGCCGAGGAGAGAGGATGGGTGGCGTGATGACCGGGCCCGTGGCCATGTATTGCGCGATGGCGGCGCGTAGGTAGACTCTCATGGAGTCTACGAATTGTCTGTTTGACCCGTTGGTCAAAGGAAGAAGGGTGGCTTCGACGCCAGAGATGGCGGCGGAGCAGAGGGCCAGGTTTGCCGCTGTTTCGGCGGCAGGTCGTTGCTCGGCTTCGACAATTGGTCGTAGTTCGGGCGGGCATTCTGCTTTTGTGGTAGCTTTTGGCTGCGACGTTGATTTTGACGCTGCTATGGGCGCAGCGTTTTCCAACAGTTTTGGCGCGTTCGGTTGAGATTTTGACGATTCTCCAATCCCGTGGGGGACGGAGAGTGGTTGAGGAAATTCCTCAACAATTTCGACTGACCCGATCATGTTGTTGTTATCTAACGCTTTTCATCCTCGGACTTCATGGTGAGCAGTAGTTGTATAGTACGTGATGCCATGTGGGGGAGAAGGAAGAGGATGGCGAAAGCCGCTAGCCAGATCTAAGCGATCTGGCCCACTTGTAGATGGAGAAATCCTTTTTGTATGTAGACAATACAACCCTAATTAGTAAAACAATATAGTAAGGAACTCATACATCCGCACCTCAGTTATCTCATACATTGTGACCCATAAACCTCACTCTCATATCTATCACTCCACGACAAAGCTTCAACACATGTCAGTATCGGGCTTAGTGACGGCGGGGAGGGCTTTTTCCTTCCATTTAGTAGAGACCTTGCTCATCTCCGCGCATTTCGGAGATTGGGCAAGGCCAGGTAACTGTTCGAGAGCCCTCGGGTGGACTCTCCTGTTGTCCAACTTGGCGTTGGGACGCTTTTTGCGAACTGGAGGCATGGTGAAAATGCCTGAGCTCGATCACAATTCAGAGATGGATGCGACGAGGTCGAGAAGGGAGGAAAGAGGGAAAAAATGTAATTTAGAAATTTCGAAATTCTCGAATTCTGCGTTTTTTATTCATTTGTGATTCTACATTGAATTGAATTGAATTGTTTTTGGGTCCTAAGCTATGCTCTATATCTCCTAGGAGTCAAAGATCGGTATACACGGCCGAGATCATGCTTTCCGCATGCCCACCTCGGTTTCACCGCGTGGACCACTACACAACCAGTAGCTAGTTAAAAAAAGAAAAATAGAAACTCCCGTAAACTCCCATAGCTGAAGTTCCAAGCCCAGTAATCCAGGTTGTGATTAGAAAAACGACACTTCTCGTCTCGTTTTCCTACCTGCCATACATCATGCTATGACTAGTTACCACCATCTCCGCTGTGTTGGTAAAACACGAAGTAATACAAATTGGGTGCCGTCACGAAGTCAGCTGTCCGTCACGAAGTCGGTGAATAATGTCAATTAACTGGTATCTCGATATACATAAAACGTTGTCTCTCCTTTTCCTTCTCCATCTCCCCTTCCTTCCTCTACTCCAAGCGCCTCGCTAATGAGCTAAATCAGACCCCTGCCAGTGTCCTAACGACAACCTGAATATCGCAAATACATAGAACAATTCACACTACTCAAATGTGATCCTTTTACCGACACGCTGAGAGCTGGAGACGGATCCGTAGGTGGGCCCCCGAAGCAGCAGGTTTCCTGCGCAAAATTTGTAAAAATCTCGAGGCACTTGTGCCCGAGAAGCTTGTGGACAAAGTCGTGATGTGACATTGTCCCTCGTAGTCGACGCGTCTGGCGTGCGTCCAGTCGACAGTGAATGAAATGGAGAGGTGATGTTTCCTCTCCACACGCACACTCCATTGAAGCTGCGAAGTTGTTGAAACGGCGGTGACATGCCGCGAAGTTTCCGTGGCCCGTACGTGCTGAGATCAGTTCACGGAGTAGCCGCCGGGAAAGTGCCTGCTCGCGCGGCTTGCGTCGTCGCATGAGAAGACCCAGATTTCGATACCTAGGTGGACATACTTCTTCCCACCAGTCGTCGAGAAGCGCTTGACGTTTCCGGTTCATGAGCTGACGAACGTGCGCCATTGTGACGGAGCCAGGCTGGCTGTCTTTGCTTGGCAGTTGTCAGAGGCCGGAGCGTGCAGCTTTGCCTGCATCTTCGTTTCCCTGTATCCCGGAGTGGGCCGGTATCCACTTCATCGAGACTAGAGCCTTTTTTGATAGCGCCCTAAATTGGCGTACGTCATCTAGGCTTGTTGTGGCAATTCCCGTTAACAGTGCCTTCACTGCAGACTGACTATCCGTCAATACATTGATCTGCTGCCTGCCGTCCCTTTCCCCGTTCTCCATCTCCAACAATCCCAGCGCAGCTTCCAGGGCCTTCCTCGCCCCGATAATTTCCGCATCAAGCACTTCACCACCATGCTTGATGCCACATCCCTTCAACAGAGTTTTTCCATCCCTCTTCAAGACGAACCCCCATGCTGAGCGACCATTTCCCTCCGAGGATCCATCCGGGTAGGCGCAAATATCTGATGCCAGTGCACTATCGATAAGCCGAGTTGCCTTCTCTTCCTCCTCTACCCTTGAGCCGAAACCCGAAAGATAGCATGGCGGCGGTAAAGGCTCGGCATTTTCCGCGTCCGGGAGTTGTTGGTAAGCCCGCTGGACTCGTGACATCTGGAACTCTGGATTTTTATAGATCCGAACATATTTCTTGTACTTCCGTGTTCCATCTCTTGGACACACGGCAGCACGGGTCCGGAGCGGGTGGCGATTGTCTAGTGAGTGTAGCCGAGCCGAGCCGAAAGCCGTAGTCGGTTCCCTTCCAAAATGATCTTTCCTGTTGGGATACCTCCTTCTCGGTGGAGAACAAGATTCGGTGTCGTTCTCATTACTGGGAGGGCAGCGCGCAGTCCCGTCAAGATTGTTATGAATTTGTTAGATTTAATCTGGATGTGGTGATGCAGGGGTTATCTTCTTAATTCGGTTAGGTCTGAGGCAACAGGATTTGGATTTGTTCAGGCTGGAAATTTGAATTGGTTCTTTAGTTCTAACAACTTTTCTGTTTATTGTATAATTTGCTTATTGGGAACTCGATGTTTTGATAACATGATATACTGAACATATGAATTCGTAACCTTTGATAATTCGAGCCTCGATTACTTTCATTCGTACCTTCGCACATTTGAAATTCGCACCTTCGCACCTTCGACCTTCGTAACTTTGTAACCTCGAACCTTCGATAATTTGTCTTCGTCGAAATCGACTCGACCTCTGCAGCTTAACAGCTTCGAAAATCTGCCAATAAGTAGATTCATAACAGGATGCCCCCTTGCCTATGAAGAAGGACATTAGGCGAGGTCTTCCAGACTGGTAACGCGGCACGTAAGGCTAGTCGAATAGTTTTGTCGATCAGACTACATAGGTGTGTAGTCTGTGGCGTTGAGGTACCTTTCTTCGTTGGCCGTGTTAGTCCGGGCCACCACACATCTGCTCCAAATGTTGCTACTGGTACGATACATGAGTCGATGGTGGTAACCAGAGGACCTGGGGCCGCTCCCCGTCGAAGTGGGTTAAGTCGCCGCATGTGCTGGGCAGCTTTGAGGGCCTTCCCGCACCAGGTCGCTACATGGTGCTTGAAGGTGAGAAGCGGATCAAGGTGAATTCCAAGCCAGCGAATATGCTCCGCCGGCTGGACTAGCCTACCGCCAACTTGTATTCCTACCGATTCGCTCTAATTTCTCCCATTGAATTGGATCACCTCAGACTTGTCAAGGTCGAATGAAACCGCGTTCTCTTCAGCCCATTTCAGAAGATTGTCGAACTCACATTGTGCTGCCATCGCAGACTCGGCTAACGAGCGACTGATGCCGAGAATCCCAATTTCGTCCGCATAGCTAAATCGTGCTCTGCAGTTCCCGTTTTGCATGGGCTCGGCCATGTATAAAAGGAAGAGCAACGGAGAGATCGGCGATCCCTGTGGCACCCCTAGCCTCAAAGATCTCGGGCTGGTAACGCTTCCCGGATATCGTACCTGTACCCTCCTCCCTTTGATAAAGGAGGATGTTCATCGTAGTACCGAGTCTGGCCAGCCTTGTGCCTGCATTCGCCATAGTAGCCGGTTGTGTAGGACAGCTTCGAATGTTCCTTGTACATCCATCGTTACAAAGGTGGATGCCCATCCTTGAGATCGAGCTTCCTCGACATCGTGCACTAATGAAGACACCAGATCATTTGCCGATCGTTTTGGTAGTGCGCCAAACTGCTGGTGGCCTACAACGTTTAAAGTGATGACTAATGCTGACATCCTTTTCGCAAAGATTCTTTCTAGCCCCTTGCCTAGACATGAGAGAAGTTCAATTGGTCTCCATCCTTTGGCCGTTGGTAAATCACGACCGCTCTTCGGTAGGAATGTGACTTCCGCCAGCTTGAAGCTTGCCGGATGGTAACCAAGTCTCAGGCATGCTTGAAAGAGTTGTGTTATATATCTCCCAATACTGCTCCAGGATGCGGCTAGCAATTCTACTGAGATTCCGTCTGCACCAGGACAGGTATTACCTCCTCCAATAGTACATGACTGAGCTTCCAGCTCTGATAGCTCCTCAGACCATGGAACCCGAGGCTCTGCTGACCTTGTGCAAGGTGGGAGATCGTCTGTTTCCGAGTGACGATCTGGTAGTAGACCGTGCAGAATCATAGCTCGCGGGACAAGATCGATGTGTGAAAGTACTTCAATTAATCCTTGGAATATTAAGCTAAAGAGAGAAGAAAGAGACTATAAATGGCGGGGCATCTACCCCAAACTATATACAAAGAACGTGGGTGACATTACAAAATTGGCGGGGAACAGAGCCTATGTGCCTCAGGCCGTCCTCATCATCTGCATCGTGACAAATTGTCACAGCTCGCTCTGTTTCACGGATCCGTAATTAGAATTTTAATACTAATTTTAATTTGTGATGAGATGAGTTGAAGGGGTGGTTGATTAAATACATCAATTTAATAATAGCTTCCCCTATACAATTGGTCGTGTAAAAAGCCATGTAAGGATATACAAGAGAGTCATGAAGAGAAGGACAAGAACACAGCCATTAATACGAAGATATTGGCAAGAATTGATTACGTTTAATTCCGGTTGGCAAAGGCTTCTACTCTTGTATATAATAGTTCGGCGTGAGAGAGATTTACTCCTCACGCAACGTCTTCTTTATTTACCCTTTACAATACATTTGTTCACCCATCTCTTCTTCGGGAAGACCATATATCCATTGCCCAGTTCTTCATCAGCATGACTCACGTGTAACATCTACTGCAACTAGTTGCCCATTCATCTCTTCCTAGAGAAGACCTGTCATCCCTTTGACCCATTTATAATCTTCACTTACCACCTAGATCTTCACTAGGCTATACAACGCACCCCGTGGAACACTGTCAAACCCTCATCCTTGAGACTCTGCCTGGTCTGATACTAGCTTCCCATCCTGCCGAAGGGGTGGCGGGATTTTTTGGTGTTTCGGGGCCGCCCACCTCATCATCTTGTAGACGTCCGAGTACGACCGTATTGTTTCTATCCGCTTCTTCCAGTGCTCTCTCTTGGCTGATGCTACTGTAGACCTCAGTATTTTGGCGTAGGTAGTCCGTTCTTCCTCGGTATATGCCGAGCAATAGTTAAGATGAGCCTCTTTGCACTTTGGAGTCCACCAGGATGCAGACCTACCGCTTCCTTGAATACGTCTCTTTCTGAACGCTTTCAATCCGTCTGTTAAGGCCTGAAAAATCGCTTCTGCGTATCTCTCAACATCGCTAGTCGACTCCAAGGATTGCGGAGCTGAGATCCACTGAGATACTGCTCGTACAAAGTCCTGAAGCTTTTCTTTCGAGACTTGCAGTGAGCCTTGACATTCTTCCTCTGCATAACTTTTACTAGTTACCAATCCGCAGACAGGAAAATGGTCGCTTGTCACGCACTCACTCCGCTCTACCCATGCCTGTGCCCCCGCAACATTTGCCCATACTGTTGGAAATACAGTTTCCTGCTTTTCTTTCTATCGACCAATGTGGTTGCATGCATCTTGCCTGAACTATATTTCTGAGTTCGGGCAGGATCCCACACTTCTGATCCAATCGGACTCAACGTTAGAGTCTGCTTGAATCCCATTCTTCCCGAACAAATCCAGTCATTGGTTTGTTTGTACTTCTATTGCGTGACCCAGTATTCTCAGTCAGTGGATAATTATTTTCTGGTACGGGGTCCCACTTATTTCTGCAGCTGAGTCGGTTCTGGGTAACCTCTATTTCTTATAATTCCACTGTATATATCATAATACCTGTAGTCTATTAGTCAATTAAGCAAACTGAACTTCTTCTCTATACTCTAACACATACTATATCAAGCGTATTTCCGGCTTGATGCGTAGGCTCCCCAATGATAAGACAAGTGAGGCAGTATTGCTCAGCCCGAGCCTGTATTTTCTCGCCGTGACCATACGAGCGCATTGTACTCGGTTGCCATGCCCAGTAAACAGAGTTGAAGTCGCCTGCAATTATTGATGCTGGCAGAGACACCCAGTTGATTACTGGTTCGATTGCTGCGTCATTATTGTGCGCCTTGTACACATTGAGAAATGTGACATTGTTGACAACTATCCAGCAGTAGTCTCTGGTCAGCAAAGAACATGGGAAAATCTGTTTGGCAAATATTTCCTTCTCCTTTGTTTGAGTGTTGTTGTGATATTGCTTGTCAATGACCGGCTCTGCGCTGACAGCTGCATATGCACGTCGTGTGCTGACCATGGATACAACTGCTGCTGCTTTTGAGTCTCGGACTTGGGAGCACTGGGTTTAGTCATTGCAGGGCAACAATTGGGGTAGCAACATGAAGAGTCTACTGACCACGTGCGCTAGCTATAAGCGGTTAGATATTGCCGGACAAATACAGGATAGCGCCCAGAGGTATATGCAGACCTCGCATGCTACTGGAACCATACAACTGCTCCTGCTCCTGAGTAGTGAACTCATGAGCGCCGGGCTGATTAATTGCAGGGCAATGATTGGGGCAGCGTCGTGATGAGTCTATTGATCACACACGCTAGCCATGAGCGGTTAGGTATTGCCACGCAATTACGGGATAGCGCTCAGAGGCACATGCAGACCTAGCGCACTATCGGAACTTTACAACTGCTTCCGCTCCTGAGTAATGGACTAAGGACTGCGGAACTGAGACATTTTATGGGAACAATTGGAGCGACGCTGTGGTGTGTATACAAACCACAGGCGCTAACCATGGACTGGATTGCTGTTGTTCCTAAACAGCTAGGTTCAGGATCACTCAGCTGGGATATTACACGTAAGTAATTGAGGCATTGCAGCGACACGTATGTTGACCGCGCGCGCCAGCCACCGGAACAGCGGATGCCTCTCATGAGAGATGGACTCATGAGCTGCAGAGTTTTACCTAGGCACGCTGTTGGCAGTAAGTCAGGAGAGAGAACGTAGACAATGACATGGGTCATATTAGAGTATATAAGTAGTCTTTGTTCTGTCTCATAAACAGTATCGGAAAAGTATTGGACACCTGCCAGCAATCACATTACCAAGTATCAAACCAACTGAACAAACATTGCGACACATTCCAAGTAACCATGTTCCCATTTAGCTCATAACTTTAACAAGTAATAACTGGCATTTCATCTGGCCAGTAGATCCAATTCTTTGATCCAGCGTAGTCCAGCTTGAGATTGTAGTGTTCTAAAAACTTTCGACCAATAAGAATGTTGGTACCACCTAAGTCTGTAACCAGGAAACGGAAGTTGATACAGCATTTATCTATGGTAAGTGTGAGGAGAACAGCCGGAGTGATTGGTTTCCCAGAATGGCCATCATAGCCAATGGGGACAATTGGCTTAGGAAGGGTGAAAAATGAGGTTCAGAACAATGAGAGAAGTTGGGAGGCCAAAGAGGTACTTATAGCATCAAAGATATTTGCTCCACAATTGATGTGTGCACTTGTGTCAGAGCAACATATAGACAGCAGGACTAATACACGGGTCAAAGAGGTGGTATTCAGGCTAAAGGGTGCCATCCTACATTATACATGAGATAGGTGCATAACCGCTCGGCCAAAAGGCCAGACCAGAATCATAGAACACTAGTTTATGGTTATCTCCACATATATAGATTATACAGAAGGCAATCCTGAAAACTTGTTTTGATATAATTTCCATTTCTAGCTAGCTCTATATTAACTATAAGCTGGTATCCTCCAAATAGGGAACAATAATCAAATTCCAAGTCCTTCCACAAATCACGGCCTTTACCATAGTGGGAGTCTTTACCACAGCTTAACAGTTTTTTGAAAGATCTTCTGATCTTTCGTCCTCGTCCAACTGTAGGGCTGCAATCCTCTTTTCCATCTGTCGATGCCTCAGAACATCCAGACAGTCTTGCATCCAGTTCCCGGACTTGTGACAAAGTCGGCAATCACCAGCTGGGGTCGAGAGGGCAGGGCTCACAATTGCGGAAACGAGCGGAGACGAGGAACGGAGACGGACATTAGAAAGGCCAGTGCCGGAAGTCGAGGGACCGACAAGTGAGCTTGGTTGCCAATTGTCCTTTTTGAGAATTCCGGCATAGCGGTTACGTCCTCGATCTTCGGCAGGAATAACAACCGCCTTGCGGGCCAGCTGGTTCCCCTCGAAAGCGATGTTGCGAGATTCGCGATCTGCAATGGCTAGGAATTTGTCCAAGATTGTGTAGTTACCATTAATCTTGTACTTCTCGATCCTGACATCTTGTTTCAAGGCCGGGGAGATTTTCTCATAGACATCCTCAAACCAACAGGATTGCGCAATCTTAGCAGTACTCGCACAGTTTGTGAAATTTTTGCAGAACTTGTCTTATGTCATGTTGCCCATGATAAGTTGTTGGTACTTGGATTTTGCAGCTTGCACATGATTATGGTCAAAAAAACGTTGATCCAATGCTTTGAGGACATCTTCTGCTCCATCAAATACTCCACCAAAGTCGGGATCCATATGCTGCAGGATGATTGTCTTCGCTTCTTCTCCTGTACACTTAAAGTATGCCCTAACTTAGGCTTACCCTTGTTGGAAGTTCCCCGAAAACTCTTTGAAGAAAAGCTTCATTTCCATCTTCCAAGCATTGTATCCAATGTCGCCCAGTTGGTTAGTAAACACACTGCGCGGGTACTTGACTCGGTGTGACTCTACAGCGGCGATCGAAGGATCAAGTACAGGCAGATAGTAGCCCACCGAAGGTTGAAGATCAGCCGTGAGGGCGCGAGGGGTCGTTCGAGCTTCGGTGGTTGGCGAGCGCTGCAGCAACAATCTGACCTATTGTTGCTTGCTGAGCTAAGGTGAAGTCAGACATTTCTTCCACTTCCCTATCTTCTTTTAGTGTATCCTCAGTGGTCTGTAAAGGCTGATCAGTGCTACTAGGAAAACCGTAACGCGCAGGTGTAGTAGTTTCTTGTGTGCCTAGACACATTGACATGCGTGGAATATGGAAGATGGAGACCGTTTTTTATGAATAGCAATTGAGTCAGCGAAGTTGTTACGGCGTGCGCTAAGGATACTGGAGATCGCCGTCTGCCGAAGGTAAGGTATTAATAACTGTTCGGATTACAGTTGCTAACAAAGGATACTTAGATATGATTTGATTGGCGAGGTGCCAGGTAGTCTAAGGTTGTGGAACCACAGAATAGTCGAAAGACATGAAGTCGAGAAGTCGAGTTACCGAGCAGGCAATCAAGAATGATAACTCAGGGTGAACAGAAGTACGAAGAATGTAACAAATAACGAAAGACTGAGAATATCGGACTGTGAGAATATAAGATTATAACATTATGTAAATCTAGATTGCAAGATCAAAGATCACAAGAATGAAAGATTGAGAAGCTAGAGAGCTACTATGTGGCAGCTCCAGCTTCCTTAAGTCTAACTCGAGATAGTACTTGAACTCAACCAAGACTATGACAAATGACAAATGCCGTCATGACGCCAGCCCCTCCATCTCTAACTGTCGGAGTTTTCTCGGAAACCTTCTCAGTAAACCTTCTCCCAAAACCTTTCTTGAAACCTTCTCATATCACCTTTTCCTCAGAACCTTCTCCTTAAAACCTCTTCAAGGATGTCTGGACATAACAGAAGTTCCGAGGCAGAGAAAGAACGCTACAGAGGTAGGCGCACCTTAAATAATTTTCCAGCTTGCCCTGGAGACGCTCCAATCAGCGAAGTGACTAGAAGGCACCTACTTGGAATGGTAGGCAAGAAGTTGTTGGTTAAGTTGTGCAGCAGAGGTGCAACAACGAAGTTAATGACTGGCAGATAATATGCTTCTCAGCAAAGGTTGTAGTGGTCTTTTCTTATATTACAACCGACCTCAGGTTGACACCAGAAGACTCCCTCGAAATATAAAAGAGTCAAAGCTAAGAAATGGGACAGAGAGTGTAATTTCATAGGCTAAAGCCTAAGGCAGCCAAGGCTTGGGCTTGGGTGACTGATCTGAGCTGATACCAATCAGGTGATTATTTAGTTGCTCTATTTTGGTATAGTCTGGTAACAGCACAGACCACTTTTCAATATATATAAGGAAGACTTTTCCTCTTCCATTGTCACTGTTTCAGTACAACATGCTTGGGCGATCTTGTAGGTACAGTATATTAATTATAATTCTCTAGAGAGAGAATTCCTATAGCTAGAATACAAATATATATACACTCTGAGATACTCCTCTTCTGTAAGGTTCTCCCTATATCTAGAATAACATGGAATCCTCGACAATACCCTAGAAGATTCTTGATACACCTGTGGTCCTCATGAACCTTCAGTATGCTTCCAGAAAGTTCATTGAGAATCTTCTAAGCTCCTTGTATTCCGAGATGTAACGGCTGTTAAGCCTAATTATCCCTGTAGCCTACGCTAGCTAGCGCAGGCAATGAGATCAATGGTGTAATCCAGAATCTTCTTGGAAGTTGTCGAAGAATCCAAACAATTCTGGTCATGGAGGGAATCCTATGGAAGGAGGAGTATTCTGGATTATATATATTTGTAGTCACTAGCTGTTAGAATTCTCTCTCTAGAGAATTATAATTAATATACTGTACCTACAAGATTGCCCATGCATTTTGTTATGAAACCGTGACATATTATAATTCTCTCCACAAACTTCAGAACCGCAGTCAGTCAGTCAGTCAGTCAGAATCGCAGTCAGAATCGCAGTCAGTCAGTCAGAATCGCAGTCAGTCAGTCAGTCAGTCAGTCAGTCAGTCAGTCAGTCAGTCAGTCAGTCAGTCAGTCAGTCAGTCAGAATTGCAGTCAATCAGTCAGTCAGAATTGCAGTCAATCAACTTTGCAAAGATGAAGTGGGATCATTGCAACATTTCTATGGAGGAAAACAATTTTCTTAGGGCAACATGGAAATCAGAAGATCAGCTAGCTAAGCTTCGGGAAGAAGGAAGCTGCTTCAGATGTGAGAAACGGGGATGTCAATCTAGGGTGTGCCACCTTCCAGCAATTAATCCACGAAAGACTAAGAAAAGTTTACATATTTATAAAAAAAATATGAAAGAGGATCCGTATGGTGATGGTCTAGGTCCTATTGATCCGGCAGTGTACGAAGTGGATCCGTATGATGATGGTCTAGGTCCTATTGATCCGGCAGTGTACGAATTGGATCCGTATAGCATTTCTCCGAGACTCATAAACCGTCCTATCGAAATTCAGCAAATAAGAGATCGAGGAGAAACAATGGGTTGGTCAGCCAAGAGGTCTGTCATGGGGAGCTGTCTTACAGATCATGAAATGAGAAAGAACACATCGCCACCCCTTATTAATGCCATTACTAGTGATAGACCGATTCAAGAAGAAAGGAAAGATTTTGTGCAGCCAATAATATTGGATAAAAAGTTTTCAAAAAGTTTGACAGCAGCTGAACAAGAACCGAAGATGAATACAAATCCATTTTTAGTTAATGCATTAGTTAACGACGTCACTATGGTGCAAGCATTAATTGACAATGGATGCCTGTGTTCAGGTATCATTGATGAAGAATTAGCAGCCCTACTAAGTTTACCATGTAAACCTATCTCTCCCCGAACCCTTCAGACAGCAGAAAATTCATCTCAAGACAAGCCAATAGTAAAAAGTATCACTTGGGTCTCCATAGACCTTGATGGCTTTGTTACTGAAAAATTGTGGCTGTATGTAGTACCACACAGTACACATCAGATCATACTTGGGAAGAAATGGTTAGAGGACCAGGATGCAGTAATTCATTCCAAAGAGCAGCGGTTGGAACTCAGGAAGAGCGGTGGTTCTGTTTACAGTGTTCGACGCTGGCGTCAAAAACTAAGGGGAATAAAGGAGCCTAAACGTGCTGCTGTTGAGGCATTATCTTTTCTGGAAAAGGGAGTTCCCGTCTGCAAAGCCTCCTTAGACGACATAAATAAGGCACTCCGTACGAAACATTGTCTCAAGATCTCTGATGCTCGAGACCGATTACCGGGCCCTGTGAAGAAGTTCGCGCGCCTCTTTTCTGACTATAGCGGCGCTAATGATCTACCGCCTACACGAGATCACCTTGACCATGCTATAAACCTCCGAAATGAGAATGGGAAGCCAGTCCATCCGCCTTGGGGCCCTCTTTACAGTATGTCAAGAGAGGAGCTTCTAGTGCTTCGCAAAACATTGACAGATCTTCTGGGTAAGGGATGGATCAGACCAAGTAGTTCGCCGGCGGCCTCGCCAGTACTTTTTGCTAGAAAGCCAAACGGAGGGCTACGATTTTGTGTGGATTATCGCGGGCTGAATGCAGTCACTCTTCCAGACAGGTATCCCCTTCCATTATTTAAAGAAACTTTGCGACAACTTTCAAAAGCTAGGTGGTTCACGAAACTAGATGTGAAGTCAGCTTTCCATCGTATCAGAATCAGAGAGGGAGATGAATGGATGACTGCCTTCAGATGTCGCCATGGTCTTTTTGAGTGGCTTGTTACACCATTTGGTCTTGCGAATGCACCTGCAACCTTCCAGCGTTATATTAATGAGCAACTACGAGGACACCTTGATGTTGATGCGACAGCATACATGGATGACGTTCTAGTATACACAAATGGTAGTGAGGCCGATCATTGGAGAACGGTTCAAAGTATCTTGGGAAAGCTAGAGAAGGCTGGTTTGTACTTGGACATTGATAAATGCAATTTTCTATGTCGAGAGGTGAAGTATCTAGGATACATTGTGAGAGCTGGAGACTCGGTGACCGTAGATCCTGACAAGGTCAAGAGCATCATAGAATGGAAGCCACCTACGTCGGTTAAAGGAGTTCGATCGTTTCTCGGCTTTGCAAATTTCTATCGATGCTTTGTTGATAGATTTTCGGAGGTAACTGCACCACTGACCAGATTGACGAAGAAG
Source organism: Blumeria graminis f. sp. triticale (assembly GCA_905067625.1). Lineage (NCBI taxonomy): Eukaryota > Fungi > Ascomycota > Leotiomycetes > Helotiales > Erysiphaceae > Blumeria > Blumeria graminis. The sequence goes on from LR898476.1 coordinate 16,789,910, forward strand.
GATTCAATTTGGAGATGGGGACCTGAGGAGAACGAGGCGTTCGAACGACTAAAGCAAATTTTTTCAACTGAGCCGGTGCTAGCGCAATGGGATCCCGAGCGAGACACAGTGGTGGAAGCCGATTGTTCTGGGTATGCATTGGGTGGATGTTTGTCTCAAGCTGATAAGCAAGGCCGGCTGAGGCCGGTGGCTTACTACTCCAAGCGACTGAGCGGAGCGGAAGCAAATTATCCGATACACGACAAAGAGATGCTGGCCATAATCACGTGCCTGCAAGAGTGGAAAGCTGAACTGCGTTCTGTTGCAAAGCCATTCACGATTTTGAGCGACCACAAGAACTTAGACTATTTCATGACCAAGCGACTACTCAATGAACGGCAGGCCAGGTATTACGATGTATTACATCAGTTCAATTTCACTCTGAAATGGCGACCTGGCAATGCTTGCGAACGGCCGGATGCTCTCTCAAGACGCGATCAGGATCAGCCCCATGGCCTTCATGACGAACGAACCACGGGTAGAATTATGCAACTGTTACCAACTGTCAAAGCTTTACCTGTCGATGCACAACTAGGTACAGCAGACCCAGCAGCGACAGCGAGAATATCTGACGACGATGAGATTCAAACATTATGGAATCAAGGAGTCATTTACGATAATGATTGGCGACGAGCGCGAGATGCTGTCCAGCACGGAGAGAGAAGTTTCCCACCAAATATCGCTCAGAAATTAACCGCTAACATTGCAGAGTGTACGGTTGCCGCAGATAGCGTTCTTCGTGGAAGGGAAAATCGAATTTGGGTTCCCGATTATGAGCCACTCCGAACGGCGATAATGCAGCGGACACACGATAGCTACCTAGCAGGTCACCCGGGCAAAGATACAATGATTGGCATACTTTTAAGGCGATGGTTCTGGCCAAAGATGAGGGAATCGGTCCGTCGTTTTATACGGAATTGTGATGTCTGTGGTCGTACGACAGTATGGCGAGAGGCGAAGGCTGGGTTTCTTCGATCACTGCCAATTCCTGACCGAATAGGAAGCGAGCTGACAATTGATTTTATTACTGATATGCCACCTTCTCAAGATTGTACAAATATAATGGTTATAACAGATCGGCTATCTAAAGACGTTTTTCTATTTGGTACAAAGACAATGGAGGCTGCACCAAGCGCTAAAGTTTTTGTCGACCGATATTATCGTTACTTTGGCTTTCCACGTTATTTGACAAGTGATAGAGGCAGTGACTGGATGGGAACCTTTTGGCAAACTTTCTGCAAGCTAACAGGAATAACTCAACGCTTGACCACGGCGTACCATCCTCAGTCAAACGCAAGTGAAAGAGCAAATCAGGAATTGTACAAGTACCTGCGAGCGTTTACCTGCTACTCACAAGATAATTGGATGGAACTGTTGCCTGTAGCCCAACTGGCACTAAATTCAAGACCAAGTTCAGCAATTGGAGGACTAAGCCCATTCTTCTTACGGCACGGATACGATTTGGACCCTCTGGCAGAGCCTACGCCTATCTTAGAGAATGGTTCCCGACACCCGGGACGACTATCTGCTCAGGATTATGTTAAGAGGTTAAAGGACGCGCAAGACTATGCACAGGCAGCAATGGCTTCAGCTCAACAACGAAACGAGGGTAATGCAAATCGTTTCCGAAGACAACCAGATCAGTATAAAGTTGGCGACAAGGTTTGGTTGGATCTCCGAAACGTGAAAACACCACAGCTCTCCAAGAAGCTAGCCTGGATACATGCAAAGTACGATGTGACAGCGGTCCCAGATCCTTTGACTGTGGAGTTGAACGTTCCTGGAAACATCCACAACCGCTTTCATGTCGAATTGGTGAAGCGGGCGGGTGCGGATCCCTTTCCGAGTCAGCGGCGGGACGATGCACAAAATCCCGCTATCCTTGACGATCTGGGCGAGCAAGAATTTGGAGTGGACTCAATAATACGAGCGAGAACAGTGAGACGTGGCCGTGGTAATTTCAGGCAAGCCCTAGTTAAGTGGACTGGCTGGGCAGAACCAACTTGGGAGCCCATTGAATACGTGGCAGACACCGAAGCTTTAAAAATATTTGAGGAAACCTATGGTCCCATAACTTCAAATGATGGCCCTTCGGAAATATACTCAGGTAGATACGTTGGCCAGGCCGAGCCTCATGTCCAGAAAACGCGGAGGGAACGACGAAAAAAAAAGCATTAAATAAGAAAATTAAATAAAATATTTACTCATTGAGGAAGAGAAGGGGGATTGTAACGGCTGTTAAGCCTAATTATCCCTGTAGCCTACGCTAGCTAGCGCAGGCAATGAGATCAATGGTGTAATCCAGAATCTTCTTGGAAGTTGTCGAAGAATCCAAACAATTCTGGTCATGGAGGGAATCCTATGGAAGGAGGAGTATTCTGGATTATATATATTTGTAGTCACTAGCTGTTAGAATTCTCTCTCTAGAGAATTATAATTAATATACTGTACCTACAAGATTGCCCATGCATTTTGTTATGAAACCGTGACACGAGATCCTTCCCGAAGATTCCCTTGCATTCATTGCCTGCGCTAGCCAGCGTAGGCTACAGGAATCCCTAGGCTTAACAGCCGTTACAATCCCCCTTCTCTTCCTGAAGGGGAAGATATTTTACTTGTTAAATTATATATGATTTTTATTTTATATATATATTTTTTTTCGTCGTTCCCTCCGCGTTTTTTGGATGTGAGGCTCAGCCTGACCAACGTATCTGCCCGAATTACACTCTGAAGGGCCGTTATTTATAGTTATAGGACCGTAGGTGTCCTCAAATATCTTTAGAGCCTCTGTGTCTGCGACGTACTCAACTGGTTCCCATGTTGGCTCTGCCCATCCAGTCCACTTTACTAGAGCTTGCCTGAAACTACCACGTCCACGTCTCACTGTTCTTGCTCGTATTATAGAGTCGATTTCGTATTTTTTCTTGCCCAGGTCGTCAAGAATAGCGGGATTTTGAGCATCGTCCCGCTGCTGACTCGGAAAGGGGTCCACACCTGCTCGCTTTACCAGCTCAACATGAAAGCGGTTGTGGATATTCCCTGGGACATTCAACTCTACAGTTAAAGGGTCTGGAACTGCGGTCACATCGTACTTCGCATGAAGCCAGGCTAGCTTCTTGGATAGTTGAGGCGTTTTCACATTCCGGAGATCTAGCCAAACCTTGTCACCAACTTTGAATTTATCTGGTTGTCCCCGAAACCGATTTGCATTCACCTCGTTTCGCTGCTGGGCTGAAGCCATCGCTGCCTGTGCAAAGTCTTGGGCATCCCTTAGCCTTTTTACGTAGTCTTGGGCAGATAGCCATCCTGGGTGTCGAGAACCATTTTCTGAGATAGGCGTGGGTTCTGTCAGAGGTTCTAAATCATATCCATGTTGAAGGAAAAACGGACTCAGTCCCCCAATCGCTGAGCTCGGTCGTGAGTTTAATGCCAGTTGGGCTACAGGCAACAGTTCCATCCAATTGTCTTGTGAATAGCAGGTGAATGCGCGCAGGTACTTGTACAACTCCTGATTTGCTCTTTCGCTTGCATTCGACTGTGGATGGTACGCCGTGGTCAAGCGTTGACTTATTCCCGTTAGTTGACAGAACGTTCACCAAAAGGTTCCTATCCAGTCACTGCCTCTATCACTTGTCAGGTATCGAGGGAAGCCAAAGTAACAGTAATATCTGTCGATAAAAAGTTTGGCGCATTGTGTAGCTTCCATTGTATTTGTCCCAAACAAGAAGACGTCTTTAGATAGCCGATCCGTTATGACCATTATATTTGTACAGTCCTGTGAAGGTGGCATATCTGTCACAAAATCAATGGTAAGCTCGCTTCCTATCTGGTCAGGTATTGGCAGTGATCTGATAAACCCAGCCTTTGCCTCTCGCCAGACTGTTGTTCTCCCGCAGACATCACAGTTCCGTATAAATTGTCGGACTGACTCTCTCATCTTTGGCCAGAACCATTGCCTCAAAAGTATGCCAACCATTGTGTCTTTCCCAGGGTGTCCCGCTAGATAACTATCGTGCGTTCTCTGCATTATTGCCGTTCGGAGTGGCTCGTAATCGGGAACCCAAATTCGATTTTCCCTTCCACGAAGAACGCTATCTGCGGCAACCGTACACTCTGCAATATTAGCGGTTAGTTTCTGAGCGATTTCTGGTGGGAAACTTCTCTCTCCGCGCTGTACAGTATCGCGCGCTTGTCGCCAATCACTATCGTGATTAACTCCCTGGTTCCAAAGTGCCTGAATCTCGTCGTCGTCAGATGTTCTTGCTAGTGCAGCCGGGTCCGTAGAAGGATGGGTTGGATTATTTGAGCTTCCATTAGTAGGTACATGAGGAAGCGAAGTTTCATTTGCTGCACTAACTTGTGCGTCGACAGGTGACGCTTTGACTGTTGGTAACAATTGCATAATCCTACCCATGGTTCGTTCGTCATTCATGCCGTGTGGCTTGTCCTGATCACGCCTTGAAAGAGCATCGGGTCGTTTGCAAGAGTTGCCCGGTCGCCATTTCAGAGTGAAATTGAACTGCTGCAGAACGTCGTAATACCTAGCCTGCCGTTCATTGAGTAACCGCTTGGTCATGAAATAATCTAAATTTTTATGATCGCTCAGTATTGTGAAAGGCTTGTCAACTGATCGGAGCTCGGCTTTCCATTCTTGCAGGCACGTGATTATGGCCAGCATCTCTTTGTCGTGAATCGGGTAATTTGCTTCGGCTCCACTCAGCTGCTTGGAAAAATACGCCACTGGTCTCAGTCGACCATGCTTATCAACTTTAGAAAGACATCCACCCAATGCATAGCCAGAACAATCGGCTTCCATCACCGTGTCCCGCTCGGGATCCCATTGCGCTAATACCGGCTCTGTAGAAAATATTTCCTTCAATCTTTCAAACGCCTCGTTCTCCTCATGTCCCCATCTCCAAACAGAATCCTTCTTCGTCAATCTAGTTAGCGGCGCAGTAATTTCCGAAAATCCATCCACAAAACATCGATAGAAATTTGCAAATCCAAGGAATGAACGGACTCCTTTTACCGATGTAGGTGCCTTCCATTCGATGATGCTCTTGACTTTTTCGGGATCTACTGACACCAAATCTCCAGCCCTTAAAATATACCCTAAGTACTTGACTTCTCGACACAGAAAATCGCATTTATCGATATCCAAGTACAAGCCAGCCTTTTCTAGCTTTCCCAAGATACTTTGAACCGTTTTCCAGTGATCAGCTTCGCTTCCATCCGTATATACCAGAACGTCATCCATGTACGCCGTCGCATTAAGATCAAGATGTCCTCGAAGCTGTTCATTGATATATTGTTGGAAAGTTGCGGGAGCATTTGAAAGTCCAAATGGCGTAACAAGCCACTCAAAAAGACCATGGCGACACCTAAAAGCGGTCATCCATTCATCCCCCTTCCTGACTCTGATCCGATGGAAAGCTGACTTCACATCCAGTTTTATGAACCACCTCGCCTTCGATAATTGTCTCAAAGTTTCTTTAAATAAAGGAAGAGGATACCGATCTGGAAGAGTAATTGCATTCAGCCCTCGATAATCCACACAAAATCTTAGCCCTCTGTTTGGCTTTCTGGCAAAAATTACTGGCGAGGCTGCTGGCAAACTACTAGGTCTAATCCATCCCTTACCCAAGAGTTCAGTCAACGTCTTGCGCAATACCAGAAGCTCCTCTCGCGACATACTGTATAAAGAACCCCATGGTGGTTGAGCTGGCTTTCCATTCTCATGTTGTAGGTTTATAGCATGGTCCAGGTGACCTCGCGCTGGGGGCAGATTGTTAGCGCCGCCGTCGTCGGCAAAGAGGCGCGCAAATTTCTTCACCGGGTCCGGCAAGCGATCTCGAGCTTCAGAGATCTTAAGGCACGGCTTCGTACGGAGTGCCTTGTTTATATTGTCTAAGGAAGCTTTACAGACTGGAACCCCATCTTCCAGACTAGACAATGCCTCAACAGCAGCAGCTTTTGGCTCCTTAACCGCTTTAAGCTTCTGCTGCCATCGCCGAGCGCTGTAAACAGAACCGCCGCTCTTTCTAAGCTCCAGTCGCTGCTCTCTGGAGTGAATCACAGCGTCCTGGTCTTCCAACCATTTCTTCCCCAGTATCATTTGATGCGTACTGTGGGGTACTACATAAAGCAGCAACTTCTCAGTGACATATCCATCAAGATCTATTGATACCCAAGTGATACTTTTTACAATTGGCTTCTCTACTGATGAATTTTCCGCCGTTTGGAGGGCTCGTGGAGGTATGGACTCGCGTGGTAGATTAAGCCGGTCCACTAATGCTTCGTCGATAATACCTGAACACAGGCATCCATTGTCTATCAATGCCTGTATCATAGTTACATCGTTGATCAGTGCGTTAACCAGAAAAGGATTTGTGTTCATATTTGTTTCGTGTCCAGCCACTGTCGCCACACGCGAGACCTTTTTCTCCAATACTATTGGCTCCACAGAATCATACCTTCCGGAACCCGAGTAATCACATATGATCGTACTTTTGTCTTCGCGATTATCTTTCTTCCCGGGTGATGGATTTGTCTTAAATTTCGGGTTTATCGCCGGCAAGAGAGGGCAATACTTCGTTGAACATTTGGGCTGCTCGCTTCGGAAACATCGGCTTTCATTTCGAAGTCTTTCTATCTGCTCGGTTGTCTTCCATTTAGCTCTGAGGGGTCTGTTATTGGGTCCAAGTAATGGCTTATCAGGCTGCAGAACATCTTTCTTGTAAGCAGGTCCTTTCCACGGAAGGAAAGGACATACTTTGGCGTAGCAGCCGTTCTTCTCACATCGAAAGCACTTATTGTCTGCCCTGAGCTTTTCAATCTGTTCCATGGATTTCCACTTAGTCCTTAATGTTTCGCCTAATTTCGCATCCGTTTTGTATGGACTACCAAACCCAACAATCGCGGAATTTGTCATCATTGTGATAGATTCTCGTCCGCTGCCTTATATCTTCGAGTGTACGTATGGTCTCTTTCTCCGTAGTGTGTCTACCTCGTCTTCTACTATTGTTTCCCTCGTAAGTACTCGTTGTTTGTACTTGTTAATCGTCGTGTTTCGTCGTATTTTGTCGTCCTCAAGAGTACTCGTCGTTCGTACTCGTCTATCGTCGTGTTTCGTCGTATTTCGTCGTCCTCAAGAGTACTCGTCGTTCGTACTCGTCAATTGTCGTTCTTCGTAGTCCTCGTATTTCGTAAACCACAGAGAGAATTATAATATGTCACGGTTTCAGTACAACATGCTTGGGCGATCTTGTAGGTACAGTATATTAATTATAATTCTCTAGAGAGAGAATTCCTATAGCTAGAATACAAATATATATACACTCTGAGATACTCCTCTTCTGTAAGGTTCTCCCTATATCTGGAATAACATGGAATCCTCGACAATACCCTAGAAGATTCTTGATACACCTGTGGTCCTCATGAACCTTCAGTATGCTTCCAGAAAGTTCATTGAGAATCTTCTAAGCTCCTTGTATTCCGAGATCCTTCCCGAAGATTCCCTTGCATTCATTGCCTGCGCTAGCCAGCGTAGGCTACAGGAATCCCTAGGCTTAACAGCCGTTACATCCATCTTCTTTCTATAGTTTAAGATCTTCTATACACAGCACACAATACAATTCAAATACAATGTAATGGGTTTAAAGAATTCAGAAGTACTTATAAGACGTTAACTCAATGGGAATTGATAATTTTTCCTTAGGAAGCTAATCTGCCTACAACAGCTCCTGTCCTTTATGTCCTCCTCAGCGTTGCGTTTAAGCTCCCCTCCTAGCCTACCTGAGAATACTCCATTCTCCCCGGCTACCCTCTTTCCTGTGACATCCTCCCCCCCTTAGTACGTACTCCATTGGGTCCTTCCTCATGCGCAACCTTGCAATCATCCTTATGCAACACTGAGACTCGTTCTTATGCGCAAACTTGCATTCTTCCCTATGCAACCTTTTGCGTTTCTGTAAGCGCTACTTTGTTGGCGCTTAAATATCTAGCCGGGGTGGTCCTAGTGACCAGTCCCAATCCGGGCACAGCCCGTCACATACAATTCTACTTCTAGGCCTTACACTAAGCACAATAACTAAAAGAAAAGACAAGGAGAGAAAGAGGTCTGCAGCCTCGCTGGGCTGAAAACTCCACCAGCTCGCTTACGGGACTGATGCTTACTCAACCAGACTCCACATCACGTGATGCCATAAACCTATCACTTGTAAACTCAAGCCATAACAGTTAGTTTCTGTGTGAGAACTGTGGACTACTACAACCAAGGTTGTAGTATTGATGTTCGTGTACATAAGGAAACTCTGGGACTGGATTTATACTGCAGCTTTTTGTCTTGTGAATTACTTATGTTTCAGAGTGTCAGGGTTGTGGGCTTAGTTTGGAGGACACGGATCAGAACTGGATAAAGTCCGAACAAGACGGAGGCGGAACAGGACAGAGTCGGGGTATAAGGTAAAGCTTAAGGTAATCAGATCAATCTTAAGTCTAGAATAGTTACAAGACAAAAAGCTACAGAAAAAATCCAGTCCTAGACCTTCCTTAAGTACCCAAGGGCAGCTACTATAATCAGGGGTATGATAGTCTACAGCTATAACATAGCAACTGATTGCTTATGTTGATGTCAGAAGCGGCATGTAGACAGCAGATCAGAGACAAGAATCGAGACATGAATCAAGATAAGAGTGCCAGGCAAGAGGTTGCCATCCCACATTATGCATGAGATTGTGACAGTCTTAAAGAGGCGTTTTATTCAAACTGAACTCAGAGCTAGATACAAATCAAAATCTTAAAGTAACGAGCAGAGACATGACTGAAAGCCTCCTATTTATTTACAAGACTATGATCTCGTTCCCTCATTTCATACCATTCTCAAAATAGATCATGACCTGTCCTCCGACAAACACCAGCATCTCTGTCTATTTTAATTCAGCTTCATTTTAATGTTAGTAATTTTGGTTATTAAAATAGTTATGATGCATGTGGCTTAGATGACTCACAACTGGTGTTCGAGTCGTCCTGTCTTCAATCTAAATTTGTCATTTAAGAATAGATTTGCATGAACTGGGCCAAGGCCTTTACTTGGGTCTAATGAGTTGTGGAGGGGTTCATGACATGTTTGATGTTTAATATGATTGGAAGAGTTCAAGCCTTATTTTTTAGGCAGCAACCTAATGATAACCAGGTATGAGCCTGTGACAGAGATAGGTGCATAACCACTCGGCCAAAAGGCCAGACCAAAATCATAGAACACTAGATTCTGGTAATCTCCACGTATATAGATTATACAGTAGGCATACCTGACAGTTGATTAGTAACTGTTGCTATCTGTCGGAAATTCAGACTCTATGTGTCCGAATTTTCCCATGGTTGGTGTTGGAACACTACCAATGGTCAATTCACAAGCTTGTGTGGGGTTACTCAATTCATTCCTGCTTCTTCTCCCTGCCGGGAGGAATTCTATAAATACATTCTTACCTTTAGCTATATGCTATTCCCTATAAGGAAAAGTCTCAACTAGACCCTTGTACATAACATGTTGTGAGCCAGTTCACACACTGGCGGTAAACGAGAAAATGAAAAATAAAAAATGAAAATGAAAATGAAAATGAAAAAAATAGACGGCCTATCTTAATACTAGATTTTCCTTTATCTTTCAACCCACTGATTTGGTTTGACACATATTGAATTTGTATCAATAAGTTCCTTGAGTGCATGGCAAGGTTTTTCCTTTGTCATAGCATCTGCAGGATTGGAACTTCCTTCGATCCATCGAACTTCAGCTATTTCCCTTCTTTTGTAGGATTGACGGAGGCACATGAGATCTATCATAAGCCTTTTTTCTTATGTTGTTCCCAACTTAACCAAACAATCGTACAGGGATTTCGAGTCAGTACACAGAACAAGAGGTATTTGATTGTCTAGTATCTTGTCGAGAGTTGATTTGATAGATGCACCAATATCAAATCCGTTCACCATTCCGTAAAGTTCCGCTGCTAAGACACTTCTTGTGATTCTTTTGCACTTGGTTGACAACCAATGAATTATGTTGGACTTATTGTTCTTGTCTGCAAGAACCATTACAAAACCTATTTGAGAGGACAGATCATTATTATTGGCAAAGGAGGAGTCGGTGAAAATGATAAATTGCAGAGACTCTAGATCTAGTTCTACAAACTTAAGACCCCTCGAGGCGTTTTTGATTTGCCATTCTATTCTGGAATTCAACTTATTAACACATTTGTGGTCAGTATTTGTAGCTTGAGCAGCCGTGGATAAGTCGAAGGATGATTCGGGATGACACATGCTGGCAAAGTAAGCCCCTTGGGCTCGTTGTGCAAAAAACTGCTCTTTTTGTGAAATTGGGTGTCTCACTTGCCCTCTGGAACCAGTGATGTCAATTGGCGTTGGACTAATAAGTTGTAGGTTCTTGCAGTGTCGCTCTTGGATTAGGGTTATAGCCCTAGAGTTCTTTACTTGATTGATATTTCCACCATTAAATTTGATGGGGTTATCAATGTCAAGTCTTTCACGTTCTTTTGCTAGAAATTTTGCTTGTTTTAACTTTACTTCTTCTTTTATGGCAAAGGATTTATTGACTAGGAATAAAGTGTCATCTATTTGGAGACCAACAATACCAAAGTCCCCTTCAGAGTTGTTGCTGTACAAGAGACAGGGATCGTACGTCGACGTTTTCATCAAAAGATTTCTAGTGTGGTGTTGATGATACGTCTTATACCAATGATTACCTGCTTCTGGCACACCATACAAGGGCTTGACAACTTTGAGGATTGTGCCTTTTTCTGCGAGCTCAATTGGTGGTTGTATGTAGAAGTTTCTGTTCAATTCTGTATTGGATTGAACATACGCTTGAGTAATATCACGCAAGTACAAGTCCAATGGTAACATGGAAGCAAGTGCGAGAATTATTCTCTGGCTTACTCTTTGTATGGTAGGAGATTGTGTTAGGACAATCTCCTTTTCTCGGTCATTGTACGCTTGAACTACAAGGCGTGATTTTTCCATAGCCTTCTCTGTACCAGGGTTTTTGATCTCGTCCACAAACCTAGATTTAAATATTCTAGTGCCAGGAGGAATTTCGGTTGGGTTGATATTTTTAAAAACTCCTTTTTCAAGAAGCCCATTGATCTCTTTCTGACGTGAAGCAATAAAATTTGGTTGCGGAGGGCTTGCTGGGTTGTTAAAAAGAACTTCTAAGCTTGGGTTTTCTGAAAATCGGACAGGAAGGCGACGGGTTCTGGCTGGGTTTCTCCTTAGTTTGCTCACACCTTGTGATTTTTGGTTTTCTTCTTGTGTAGTATTCATCCTGGGGCTAGAGGTATGATTGTTGTCTGACGCTTCATGAGGTGGAATGTCATTATTGTTATTTGAAAAGAAAGGTCTGACAATAGTTGATCTAAAGTTGGATGGGCCTGATGGCATATTTACTTTGCAGGTTTTGTTGTTGATTTCAATTAATTTAAATGGTCCTTCCCATTTTCCGGCTTGCCTGTAATTACCTTCTCTATAGACAAGTACGTCAGAATTTGGGGTTAGGTCTTTTGTTATGGCTGTGTCCGGGCCATTTTGTTGGCCGAGGGCATTTTTGACTTGGATCTTGGCTCTAATCTTTGATATTTCATCCATTGCTTTTCTAATAGCGGCTGCGCGTTGAGTTATTGTTGGTGTTGATGGATCAGAATCCGAAAATCTAGGATATGCCCCAAAAACTAGTAAAGTTGGAACTAGACCGTTAGGCCCAGCAGAGTCATTGTGTTGTGGTTATGAGCTGTGAGGTATATAGCAATTATGTCTCTGCTGTCTGTCGGTGGAATTACACAGGCTCATGTGCAATGGTGAGTTGCGGAGATGGAGCGCTCACGCTGGGTGATGGCGCGATGGACGCTGAGTGCGTATCACTGTGGCCAAATGGGTGTCAGTAGGTATCAAATGTGAACTCTTACTGACGATGGTGATCTATGAAGGTGATGCTAGATGTGCATCCCGACAATTGATAATATCATCTAATGGATGATGTGAAGTATGATATTATATGGATAGATTAATTCACTAAACTCGGCAGGTGAAGAGATTGTAGAGTACATGAACAGCGTCTGTGCACCAGCCTGTATTTTCCACCCTTTCCTAATCCAGCAGCCCATCCTCCGTTCCCCTGTCTCCTAACAACTCAACCGAGCCAGCACAACAGTATGGCGACATTATCATGGTGAAGGTATGTCTTGACCACCAGTAGACCCCCAAGCTAGCTGAGTGTAAGACAGAATCATGCATTTACCATAATTTCCAACATATCTTGTGTGAAGCACCAAGACTAATTAATATTACAGAAAATAGATGTGGCGCAGTATTAAATGATACAAATAACGGAAACGAGATAGTACATGACTAGTGTAACAGATGCAGGACTGTCAGAATTACGACATCTTCGACTTCAAGTCTTTCTGATTGTAATGGCTGTTAAGCCTAGGGATTCCTGTAGCCTACGCTGGCTAGCGCAGGCAATGAATGCAAGGGAATCTTCGGGAAGGATCTCGGAATACAAGGAGCTTAGAAGATTCTCAATGAACCTTCTGGAAGCACAATGAAGGTTCATAAGGACAACAGGTGTATCAAGAATCTTCTAGGGTATTGTCGAGGGTTCCCTGTTATTCTAGATATAGGGAGAACCTTACAGAAGAGGAGTATCTCAGAGTGTATATATATTTGTATTCTAGCTATAGGAATTCTCTCTCTAGAGAATTATAATTAATATGCTGTACCTACAAGATCGCCCAAGCATTTTGCACTGAAACCGTGACACTGATTCTCCATTATCTTTTTTGTTCCTTCTCCAGCAAAGTTAACTTTTCCGCAACTGTAAGTTTTCTTTCTAGCTCAAATTTTTTTTGAAGGTCAATCTTCTTGACCAACTCTTTGCTCAATATTTTAGCTTTCTTTTTCTTCTCCTGTTCATCCTATATACAGATGGTTGTTCCGTATGACTCCCCTTTGCTGGCTACCGCTGCCCAAAACTTCCTCTGGGCACAAAGGGGGGCCTGATTCAATGTGATTGTTTCTTTAATGCCCCTGATCTCCTGGCGAATCTTAGATGTTGCCAAATTTTCATCATTAGAGGTTGCTAGTGAGGATTTAGAGGGGGATAGTTTCGCTTTTTGGAGACCTTCTATAATTTGCATTGCCTCTTCTATGATTTTCTTGCACGCTCTACTAGAGAGCTCTTCTCCTTGTGTAGCACTCTTAAATCTCTTCAAGGCTGTATTAACGTCTTTCGGTGGTTTTGACGCATCATTACTATCCTTCTGGCCTGTACAAGGCGCTTGTCACGGATCAAGGAATAGGCGCTGGTGCAACTATGTAGTCAATAGTGTGTAAATTATCATCCTGAAGAGAAAAATACTTCAGTTTCTATCTATACATATATATACATTGTCTATGTGTTTGAGGCACAGTCCCTCTGTCTTGGTTCCAATGGGATTCTTCACGTGTGTTGACCCTACTTGTTGTAACATCTCAATGTGTTGTAGCTGTATGGTCCAATACTGCTGCCCTGCCAAGCTAGATGCCAATACCTTGATATTCTGTTGAGTGGCATCATTTATCTGCGCATTGATGTCGATCAATTTTGCGCTACCAATGTCAGGCTAGGGCCATTTTGGCCAACATGCGCCACAGGGACCAGTTGGCTTACCAGCTGTTACAGCGTTCTGCCATTAAATCCTCTTGTATGATTAGTCATCATGTCTGTTACAATAGGCTCTCAACTTATGGGATAATAATCTATAGGGTTGACTTTTTGGAATGTGGATCAACCATTACCATTCCTTATTTATGTTATTGTGTGTTTGTCACGACTCGGTTGGCTGGGTGTTACGGTTTGACCGCTATTTGAGCTTAGGTGAATACCTAAGCAGATTGTTGGGAATATTTACAACTAGGCGGCACTACTAGTCAGGAGGTCGAAGCGTTACTACAACTAAGTAGCACCTGGCAATGCATGGCTGGGTAGCAAGTATTGTGCCTAAGGATAAGTCATCAGTCTGGAGATTGACGAAGGGGACTAATTCTTATAAATACCTGTTAGTCTTAGCTAGAGTTCTCTTTTCTCCTCATATTGTTTAATAAATCAATTTATTCACAACCAACTCGGTTTCTGTCACACTGGGCATGACACAACATCCCAGAGGTAGTTTTTGATAGACACTACAGCAGTAATTGTATTGTATGTTTTGTCAAGGGGAACTATTCCACTTACTCATATAAACTAAACTAGTCAGGTCATGTGACCTGACTAAAAGTACATAGTCTTCATCTGTAGCTGTAGGGCTCTCTAGTCAACATTTACAACGTAATACCATGTCCCACGTATCTTTCTTAGGATGTTTGAGGAGCATTTTTTATAAAAATATGTTTTACAAGGGGGACTTAGCAGGCTTAGAGCTCGTATCAGATGTGCTGAGGTGAAGACAAAACAGTCTGCGAGACTAATTGGTGATAATGTGATTCTCCCTGGCTGTTGGAGATATGCAGAGCATACTAAGCAATTACACCAGTATAACTGGAATTTGAAGAGTCTGACTTTGCCAGTCAAACAGAGTGAATTGAATTAATTTTTTATGCTTTTTAGCCCCTAATGTATGTAGTTTTGAAGGGCTATCAAAATTATTTTGTTAGCCTTCAAAAACAGCTAGCAAAATCAAGACGCAATTTATTGAATAGTTTCAGATTTATTGTGCAAAGGACATGGTGATATGATCAAGGCTCTTTTGTTTGAGTACTCTGAAGACAAAGACGTGGGTGAAATATCTGTTCGGATTTGGTCCTGATCAACAATGTCTAGCCTGATGTGCTAAGCTGTAGGCTACTGTTCCAAAAAAGCCACCATAACTTTGCAGTGGTACTTGCAAATGAAATCCGAGGCAGGAGTGCTCTTCCTTTACGGTGAATCATCTATTCTTTACTTTTCTTTGATATTTTGTCATAGCTAGATAGCTGCATAAACAATTTAAGTCTGATGCAAAAAAGAGGCTACTGTTCCAATTATTCCTGAGGTCTTTTTTTTATTAATCATTTAATGTGTATTCAGCTATCTAGCTATGAAACATGACACATGACCAGTGCTATTGTAGCGGCTAGTGAGCCGGTAATTATTCAGTGTCACATGACAGTAATCACATGCTGTACAAATCTTCGAAACTCAATACTCTTTGATAGACCAATTGGGATGTCACTAGAAATTTCTAGTAACTAGTAGTAGGACTGCGAACTAACCTCAGGGGAACATACTAGAAACTGGTTACAGGCGAGAAGAATATTCCAGATAGTATAGTAGGTGTATAAATAGTTGATGTAGGACTTGTATAGATAGGCATAGAGAAAATAATAAACTACCTTCGTATATCTGATTGCTCCTGCATTGACACTCGAACTGTGACAGCTATGTATACATGTTGGATGACTCTTTTGACGTTAGAGACACTCATGCTCTGGATTTAATTCGCAAATACCACTATAAGGTATGCTTGCTTATTCAAACAGTCGACCCTCCTCTGTAAGTACCCACCAAAGGGCATTTCAAAACCTTTGGTTATCCAAGCATGCCTTTGTCATCCATGCATACCGATTCCGCGAGAAATATGTTTGTGTTTTGCCGGATTTGAACCAGTGATCTACTGTCTCGAGTGGGATATGTGTCCAAGCTATCCAGACTCTACTTGGCAGATCGGCCAAGACGATGTACAACCGCACCTTCCATCGTTGGCTTGTGTTTATAGTGTCAGCTGCACTCTCGCAAGCGAAGCCTTGGCGCGCACAAAGCTCGTTTCGTAAAACTCCCTGCCAAAATTCGAAATTTCACGCCCTTCGAGATAATATCCTTCCTTTGTATCATCTTGTCAACTTGTCCTGGTCCCTCTAACTTCCATCCCAAAGAACTGTCTACCAGATTTGTGCGCCACGCTTTGCTTCCTCCATTGGGTGTAAATATCGACGTGGGCGTGTATCTGGCGACCAGCTGAGGCCAGAGAAAGTCGATGTGAGGTGTGGCCGTTGGGATGAGGATGCACTAGGTCGTACTTGTAAACTTGATGAGACTTGGATAGGATTCGGACTCTTTGGGAGTGAAAAAACGACGTGGTGGAGTTTTTGAATCATTGCCTCGTGGACCAACTTCATTGATATTGCGAAATTTGACTGAACTTGGCTCTGGGAGAATATTTCACACCCAGGTTGGTAGGGGACACCGCGTACAGGTGTTTGGTCTTGTCTTTCTTGGTGTAGGTTATTTGATTGATACCTGAGCGTGTCTCTGTCACGGATCCGTAATTAGAATTTTAATACGAATTTTAATTCGTGATGAGATGAGTTGAAGGGGTGGTTGATTATAGCCATCAAATTAAGAATAGCCTCCCCTAATACAATTAGTCATGTAAAAAGTCGTGTAAGGATATACAGGAGAGTCATGAAGAGAAGGACAACAACAATGCTATTAATGCGAGAATATTCCAGCATTGAGTTCGGGTGCGCCTACTCTAAGGTGTTACGCGTTGGTCGTGACTCCGCAAATAATGAAAACGGCGATACAAATTAGAATTGACGGAGCCGATTAACTGCAGCCAAAAGCAAAACAACACATCGATGGCGCATACGCAATTCGACAAATGCTGAGCAACGATACCGAGGTGTTCGTCCAATTGGCGTCCCAGAGAGACGCGGCGCTAAACATGCGACAACCAACAGAATCTAAAATCTTACGGCAAGGGCTTCCAGTCGAGGTCAACGGTGTCCCATTGCGGACAAAAATCGAAGGGGGCAGAGATGCCAAAAATTACGCCATTATCCGTGAGATAGAGACCACAACAAGGGCACGAATTCCAGGTCTGTCGATCAATAGAATCTGATGGTTACACGACGGAAAGTAACACCAGCGGTCAAAAAAAAAATGGCCGCACTCGCGGAACAACAGTGGTAAACCTCCCATCGGAGGTAATGCAAACGGAAGTGGTTCGAAACGACCTATTCATGAACGCCATGCTCTTCACCGCGCAGGTGTGGTCACTACGGGCCCAACCAAAGCAGTGCTTCACCTGCAGCCAGTGGGGACATATAGAGGCGTCGTGTGGAGAGACAGCTAGGTGTGGTGAGTGCGCTGGTGCTCATCAAACTCGGGACTGTCCGGGGAAAAGGATTTCTTGTGCTAACTGCGGCAAGGAACACCGTTCGTAGGAGAAAGCAGCGTGTCGGACCTACCAGGTCTACAAGGGAAGTGTAGAGAAGGCTCGGATGGAGCTGTTATCGAGAACGGCAGATATTTGGAATGAAAAACCAACAATGGCGCCAACACAAACAGTCGTACCAACTGATGATCAGGGATTTACTTTGGTCACCAGTAAAAAGACAGAAGGATTCAAAAGAGGGCCGGGACGACTACGCAAGCTAGTCGAAGCCCCAGTGGCACCAATAATCGCCTCGACAGCAGCACCGCCATCGGGACCTACTCTTCGGACACTTCGAAGACCAATGCCGAGTGAGGAGGTGCCTTCTCTTTTTAATTTCTCATAAAGCAAGTCTGATCGAAGGGGAATAAACGAATTTAGTGGAAAGTTTACATAATGGTGGTTGAAAGGAATGGCCTCAGCATCAAGTCGGGTCAGTTCAGAGTGGTAGGACATCGGGTTTTGTTTTGTTTAAAGCCTTTTCCCTCACCAAAGTGGCTTACCGTCCTCATGTATCCATATATAGAAACCGCATGGGATGTTAAACTGGAGAAGAAATCCAATGTGAGGATATTGGCAATAATTCATTACGATTAATGCCGGCTGGCAAATGCTTCCACTCTTGTATATAAATGGTCGGCGTGAGAGAGATTTACTCCTCATGCAACGTCTTAACTTATCCTCAACAATAAATTTTTTAACCCAACTCTTCTTCGGGAAGGCCATTTATCAATTTTCCAGTTCTTAATCAGCAAGACCAACATGTAATATCTACAGCAACAATTTGCCCATTTATTATCTTTGCTTACCACCTAAATTGTCACTAGGCTATGCAACATACCCCGTAGAACACTGTCAAACCCTAGTCCTTGAGAGTCTCAAAGTAGTCAGGCGTGCAACTCAAGTAGCAAGATTCACGGTAAGTCTCAACCCCAAAATGATGATACAAATCAAGATTTATATGCTAGGTCCTGCATGGCTAGAAAGGTTGGAAAATGGGGAATTTACCTGTAGATATGTAAAGACGTTGTAGCCCTCTGTTGGCTGGGACAAGTCTTCTAAATAATATCGGAATCAATCCTAGCCTCTTATTAAGCAATCTCATGAATCTATTTCCGTGTCTGTAATTATAGATCAAAATACTAAGTCTACAACAAGTTTAACAGTCGATAAAATCGATAAAGGCCAACTTTCGATCTTTTGACAGAATATTTTTTTTCATTTTATTGTACTGGCTGATTATGTGATCATGTAGGAAATGCAGGCCCCCTCTGTTTAGGCAGCATAGTGTGTGTCACGACTTGATTTTCAAAAGTTTTGTTTTGTTCATTAACGTGCTAGGTGCATGACACTCATCGCACACCTACTGGAGTTTAAGCACGAGTGGGGCCGGGCCGGATCAGGTTAACTACCATAAAGTATAAGTGCCTCGTCCCACCTAAATGATCAAACCAACTCAGACCTCACCTAATTGTTGAATCATACCAAGCCTAACCATCCAGAAACCCCCTGGATACACGCCATAGCACAGATTCTTCCTCAGCCTCGGCCACCACACGCCCGAGCCCTTGACATCCTCATTGACTCCAAAATATAAATGTCGTCCTAGATCTCATTGTTTCTCTAGTCTTGCGCCTTTATATCGTATCGTTGGGTTATTGTCATCATAACTTTCCTCATTAGAGCGTGTGTAGGTAGGGGTGTGACGAGTGTGGAGGTGGGTCGCAGATGTATGATCGACTGAGAAATACTTCGTCGCAAATATATAGAGAGTTTGAGAGATGTCGGATGTTTGAAAACTGCCCTAGACAGACCTAAGTCTATTCGCGAATCTTGTATTGGTGGTGATGAGCTTTTGTTCGACTTTCTTACAGTTTTGAAATCTATGTCGACTGATTTTTCGAACAAATTACTGAGCACAACTTGTTCAAGCTAAAAGTCAATCAAATAAACTTCAACCCACCCTTGTTTATGACTAAATCTCGGCTCAAAGGAAAATTTTCACTCTTAGGTTCGTAGAGGAAACCGCTGATAGGTATTCAGCCTTCGTCCTCTTGAATTCAAACAGTGAAGACGAAACTACAGAAACCGTCATGGCTGGATGGTGCAATGGTGCATCACCTGGGCCGAACTCTCAAACAGTGTGCAAATAGCTTGGACACCCAATCTTCTTAGCTTAGGAGATCGCCGATCCGAATACAGATTGACCCGATTGTAATTCACGCGGTGCTAGTGCGCAAGAATTATCAATAAACTGAGGGAATCTCTCCGGTAAGAATCTATAAACGAGGGTTAAGTGTTTGGTGTAAATACATACACCCCACAGACGTACTTGCAAGCACAAGAAAGGGTTTGAGCTTGTCCAAAGTTCAATTAGTGAAATAAAATGCGCACAAGATACAGACCAGATGTCGCAGGAAGATAGCTGATAAAACATTCTAAGTGTCGGTAAATGGATCATATTTGGGCGGTATGAATTGTTCTATCTAATTACGGTATTCAGGTAGTTGTTAGGACACTAACAGGGATCTGAATTAGCTCATTAGTGAGGCGATTGGAGTAGAGGAACAAGGAGAGACAACGCTTTATGTATATCGAGATACCAGTTAATTGACGTTATTCACCGACTTCGTGACGGCAACCAGTTTGTATTACTTCGTGTTTTACCAACATTAAGGTTCAAATAAAGAGACTCAGGACACTTCAGCGACACCGGCTCTACATGGGCCAAGTAGCTGCCCACTACATAGTCAGAGAGAAAGAAGCAGATACCTGAAAAGGGATGTGATTACTACTTCTGGTTAAATTATTTTGAAATTAGACGCCGAGATGAATTCGCTGTGGTTAAGGTCAAGCTTGCAGAAGATGTATTTTCTCAAAATTCTAGGATGATCGAGCATAAATCAAGCAAAGCCTCTAATATTTGGAGATTCAAACTATGAAGATCCGAGAAGAAGTGAATCTTCTCAAATGCAAATCTAAGATAGCTAAACTCTCAACTTATTTTCCCAAAACTGTATCATGGAATATTCTAGTATCATCTATCCGGTAGTAAATTCTAGAAATACTTTTCATACAGTGCTCTGTTCCTCTTCAGCTCATAGTAAAATCAGCTGAAGGTCCTTCTTCACTTCCAGTGATAACTACCTTTGTGCAGCTTAATTTTGGCTATCACCACCTAAGGTTCACAAAAGAATGGGTTGATATGGGCATGCCTTACCAGCCAAGAAAAGCGCCTAATACCTACCGTTGAACCTAGAGTTTATGGTATACTGGCACGACAGGTCGTAGGAGCGAGAAATCTTCCACACGCCTCATGTACGGTGACAGTGTCCATTCTCGAATAGAAGCTGAGGAAGATGTTTTGTGTTGAAGCTCGTGGTCGAGTGAAAGAGATGACGTAGATGATATGGGCGTCGATTAGATGAGAGAACTGAGGCCTGAATGAGCAAATTCCTTGGAATTATTGTTTTAATTTACCGGGTTTGATTTCTCCATGAACAAAAGGATGTTTCTATCTGCGTGTGGGCCAAATCGCATGGATTTAGCTAGCAGCTTCGGCTCTTCTATTCTCAATCCCCAGTAAGGAGTCATGTGACATGTAATTACTGCTCACCATGAAGTCCAAGGAGGGTAAAGCGTTAGATTTCAAGAGATTGCACGCAAGTTAGATATTACCGAGGAATCCGCCTCGTGCATGGAACAGGCCACGTCACAGAATAGACAATCATATGCTATTGTTTGTGATGTTTTATTGTACTAATTTATTTTATGACTATTTAGCACATTGGGCTCCTTTCTGGCCCAGGCCACATCTTGTATAGTGCTCCTTGCCTCTTTTGTTACTTCAAAGATCATTGATGTATAGCCCGTGATGAATAGCCATTCAGCTCAGTGATCACCCGTGGAATTCAGCCACCTTTTCCACGGGACCTTCTGCCCAAAAAAATAAAATTGGTAGCAATAGAAGCTGCGTGCGCGGGAAAAGGTCTCCAAAAACCTGCAGCGCCATCCAGGCGAGGCCTAGACACCGGGACCACATGAGGTGCGCACATCTATCTACATCTCCCTTCTTTACAACATTCAAGGCCGACTTGATCCAATCCACCATCGCCGTATCGGGTGCTAGGTACGCCCCGGAAACTCATCGGATGGCTTTTCCTCCAAGATCAAGGGTTGGTGACGAGTAGGGCTTCGACCGTACCATCTGATCTGATCGTGGTTAGCTTCATGATAATGGTGATAGGGGGATGTGCTTAGGGATGAAGACGATAGAAACCGCGAAAGCGATTGAGTATCCTTAACAAAGTGAGAACGGTATTACTTAGTCTCGGCTCAGGAGACCCTACAGTGAGAGCTAGAGGTTCGTCGGGGACTCCACTGACAGGCGTTGAGAATAGTCCCCCATCGTATGCTGTTAATGAGATGTAAAATACAATAGACATTTATGGAGAACATAGTAGTTTGTATTTCGATCAGTGCCGGACCATACGTAGGATCAATGAAGTATTTGTACATTCTCCTCCTTTATCGCTCTCGCCCTCATGCTGAGCAACTACTACGCCCCGTGGATACCCAATCTTCCAATAGACTTTCATATCTGAAAGATACTTGTTACTTTCTCGAGTACTACAAATACCTGCTACGACAGTCCCGATGGCTTGAATGTTCCTGATTACCTCTGGCGTGATTACCAATGTCTATTTCGGAGCGTGGTAATTAGATACAGTCTTCATTCCCAGCGTAGACTGCAGATATTACTCGGTTTGCCGATATCAAACAGTAGGGCTGGTCTTGGATTCGTGTTAACTCGACGGTAAACTGCACCAGGGCTGGGTGTAGCCTCGAAAGATGAGAAGCTCTCATGATGCCGTGGCCAGATTCATGAGATCATGGGGCAATATTAGAGTAGATGAGGTGTCGCACCTCTACTCTAATTCACCTAACAGCTGTATTTCATCAAAAAATGCTACAAAAAGACATGCATAGCGGTCTGATAAGCTATGACTTGTCATTCCCCTCGGACGGGAAGCTACAGCTCCATGCATACGGGCCCTGCTGACGCAAAGAGCACAGAAGACGTTGCAGTGCGCTCAGTAGTTCCTATGCACCCAGGCGGTGTTGGTGCAGAATCCAGGATCAAAGGGCAGTGAAGCTAGTTAAAAGCCATGACGCACGCTCACGGGCGTGTTCGGACCAGCACCAAGTGGAGCAGTGATTGAAGAAGCTGATCGAAGACGGCTAATCGTAATCATGAATAGCTGGCAGAGTCCTTATGTTTAATGGATACCATAGCTCCCAGTGTAAAGCTTTCCGAGAAATGACACTAATCGCTCTTGGCATTGGAGACACAATCACGTAGCCTAGAACAAGTCATAGTCAAGATAGGGCTCGAATGACGGGTCGTAGCAGCCAGTGGCGGTAAAATTGACGTGGCACAAAGGCCCGAATGCGCGGCAAACCTCGCGTTGACGAAATCTTCAGGGGAAGTGGGTGCTGAGGATTCTCGAGTAAAGGCGTAGGCCGTTGGTTACCCGCAATCGATAGCCACGCTCATGGAGAGGGGCGATAGGCCCTACAAATTCAAGAATCGAACCAGAGGTCATGTGGCACAGACTGGAATTTGGAAATATTGTCATTTGCTGTTATGATTAGAGCTCTCGATAATTCACATATCAATGAGTCTTGGCTAGGTAGCTGCGTACCCAACACTGACTTTCATATCCGCCTTCACTGAATCCGGGATGAGCAATGCTAGCCTTACCGTGTAGAGTAAACCCGAGTATGAACGTGAGCTGACGTTAGAGCGGATGGTGCTTTGGATGAAACATATGGGAGGGAGTGCGTGGGCGGAACGGGTCTGAATTGTTCAGTGTAAAAGGTCGGCTTTGTAGTGTATTTCCTACCGCAACCAACGTGGCTGGCCAAATAAGAGCGGGCGAGGAGCGTGTTGGGGTGCAACTACCCAGCAGGACTCAGCGCCTGTACCTTCGTCACTACATTCATCATGACCAAGGTCCTGGCGAAGCAGCACAAGTCTCGGAATTAGATCGTTCAAGCCACAAATGTAACGGTGAGAACCAACAACATTGATACCTTTATCCACCATCCAGTATCCTCTCGGCTGCTATCATAATTCTCAAAGGGAAAATTGCCCATGGAGGCGGGTGAGGCTTTCATTAAAACTCTCAGCCTAGTATAATGATCTAATTAATATTCCTACAAAATACACGAGGGTCTAGTGGCTGTCAGGACCGCACGTAATAATCACCGAGCCGTCATTAATCTTATCATACTACAAAAACCATCGAAACTCAGCTACGCCAGGTCCCTCTTGCAACAACTCGGTTGAGACATCTCCTGTCGTCAACTTTCTCCCAAACTTCTTATTCCTCTTTCGATTATCTAGGGTCATAAAGAGCGCCAGTGAGGCTGTTATTAGAGCGCCCGTACCCCCAAATGCAGCCGTCGTCACCAAAGCTGGTCGATACTTGGGTGCGGTTTGAGGTGAAAAGATATTGCTACTGACCAATCCCATAAGGTTGGCGAGTGGTACTCCCACGCTGGTCAACATCACTCGCCGACCTTCATGTGGAACATTATTATTATACCAAGTACTTAAAAGCGCCGATGGAACAGAAACGCCCGAGCATATTAGGAAGGTGGCAAAATAGGCGATGCGGGTGTGAGTGACGACATCAATTGTGGCGTGAATGGTAAACCCAACAAAGGCCAAGGCAAAGCCTATAATGATGAAAATACTGCGACACCGGGTAAAATCAGACGAAAATGCTAAGATCAGGAGGACGACGGCACCACAAATATTGGGCGCCACGGTGAAGAGATTGGTCTTGACCGTGGAGTAGCCGAGTCTAGCCACAATCTGGGGAAGAAAGAGCGACGCGGACTGAAGTGGTACACCGAGACACATTTCGATGGCAAGGAAAACATAGGTCGTCGGCTGATTGAATATCCTGACCGCTTCCTTCAGATTGAAGGGTTCATTCACAGTGGAGGATGAATCGGTTTGCAGGCGGTGATATGCCAGTTTTTTTTCTTCCTCATTTAGGAAACGGGCGCTCGTTACGTCAAAAGGTAGGTTGAGGTAGGCAATAATGGCAAGTCCGAAGGTAAGGAGACCCTCAATGAGGAACAAATACCGCCATGAGTAAAAGCGATGATTCTTGATACGAAAGATGGCAAAGGCTAGCAGTCCCGAGAAGGCGTTAGCCATGTTCCCTGCGGCGTAGGTGATAGCGAGACGACGGCCGAGCTCGCTTCGGCGGTAGAATGTCGTGAGATAATAGACTAGAAGTGCAAAAAAGGCCGATTCGGTGAGCCCAATAAACCATCGAAGGGCCACCATGCCACTAAAATTTGTCGCAGCAACTAGATCGGTCAGCTTCGCACTTCTCTTGAGTTCGAACACGGCCTTTCGATGCCACTCCAATCGTACGATGAAAGGTGGGTGGAGAATGCTAGGATGGACCCACGTACCGAGCAAGAGTGTCAGTATCCCAAAACATGCCATGAGAGCGGGTAGGACTATAGCAGGACCGTATTTTTTTCCTATCATAGCAATCGGAGGCGCACCGAGCACAAACGGCACATAGAATACGCTTAGAATAATATTGTACTGATTGCCAGTCAGGTTCAAGTTCTTTTCTAGGTTATTGGTTTTAGCATTGCCCAAATTCCCTTTGTCTAGAGTGTTGCAGAGGTACATGACGGCGAGGAGGGGCAGTAGGCGTACGTCGAACTTGCGACAGAGAGCGCGTTCGGCAGCATGGTCGAGCACGTATGCCGAGCCTTCCGGCAGCGGTTGCTGGTCAGTCTCAAGAATGTGGCTGTTGATCGCGGATTTAGGCTGATGCGCAACATCTTTGTCCTCCAAGACAACGCTTGCTGAATTCATACAGGCTTGCGGTAACTCGTCCGTCCAATTTATTCTGGTCTCATTGACGATCTGGTTCCTTTAGTACCAAAGACGGAGAGGGGAGGAGCTAGAACTTACAAAAACTCTAAATCTGTCAGGACAGATAAGGTCGATATTTATAGGAAAATCAATTGATCGGGCAGATACCGACAGATGCCGCGAGAAGTAGTAATAGTAGAGGCAGTGGTAATCGTAGTAACATGGTGTATGAATTATATATATATATATGCAAACCTTAATCTTGCACGGCTAGGGAAGGCACCTGGCAGGCTGCGGCTACAATTTAAGCATCTCATACCTCATCCTTGGTAAGTCTGGTACGAATTCTACTCTCGCACTTGGTTGGATGCTGCTTAGGCAATGGTGTTTCAAATTTATGAGACCTGCAGGCCACCTAGCTTCAT
The DNA here is from genome assembly GCA_905067625.1 of Blumeria graminis f. sp. triticale. Taxonomy (NCBI): domain Eukaryota; kingdom Fungi; phylum Ascomycota; class Leotiomycetes; order Helotiales; family Erysiphaceae; genus Blumeria; species Blumeria graminis. Next base: position 16,815,529 of record LR898476.1, read on the forward strand.
CTTAGCTCCTACCAGCATCCGCATAGTCATCTTACAGGATGACGATTCTCCCTTGTAACAGTCTTGGGATGAGGGCTGATATGGATGAGTTTATGAGCAGCTCTCGGCCGGAAGTCATGAGAGTCCAAGCGTTGGAAGATTAATTGTTGGTGGGTTAAGCAGCTGCGGATATCGGATATAGATGACACACATATCGGCTTTGAGAGGAGGACAAACTCTCTGCAGGCAACAAGTTGGACTGCCAACCGCAACTGGTATCTGCGAAGCATAAAATGCTGAGCAAAAACAAGCGTGCTGCGGTGAAGGTGCTGGGATTGACCGTGAGTAACTCTCAGGTAGAAGCGCAAGGGCCCAAAGGACTAAACGCGCCACGACCCAGTACCCCTGTCGTTTGTCACGTTATGGCTAAGCGAAATCCCTCATGGCACGCGTTTCGTCAAGATGACTCCACTCGACGACACTAGCAGCATTCCTACTCGCGGTGTCTCTATCAACCTTAAATTTGGAGGGCAAGCCAGAAGACCGATGTGATCATCAGCAGGGTAGGATATACTGACGAGTTTTCCATGATTTCTCACGCCAATTTGCAGAGACTTTTCCTTTGGCGAGATGCCGAGATTAGGCGATCCCAAGCAAAATCCAGAGCTCCACGGAGACCAGTAGACTCAATGGATCCTGCAAGAAGATGGCGGTATTTTGTTCCTCTGAAATGCTACCATGAGGGAATTCATTCGATTACCATCAATGAATCACCACTTGACGATATGCTTTCGACAACAGCTCAGCTCAAGGTGCGATAATGTATCTAGGATAAGGACTGCCATACCACGCCTTGAATTTGAGCTTAACTGTACAGTTCAGCGCGCATTCGTGAGGTAGAGGTGATAGCTGTCAAGTGTCAAGTGTCACGTAAGAGGAGTTGCGTTTCCAAAGTCGATGCCAGGGCGAGGGAATGAGTTCCCCAGTGGGTGGAGGACAAGAGATCTTGCATCCCCTGTAGATAGAGTAATGCACGAGGACACAACGGAGATTCCGGGAAGCCGAGCAAGAGAAGCAAATGACAGCCTATCATAATCACACCCCAGCCCAGTCTTTCCTCGCCGAGTCTCTCGTAGAACAGCCGTCGCGGAAGGCAGAGCGGGGCCGGCTGGCGGCTGGAAAGTTGACGGTCTAGCCCCATTTAGGACTGCTCGTTATTTTTAAAGTTACTAGCATCATGACCATCATCATCATCATCTCAGGAGGGACGAGTCGAACATGATTCATGGTCCTCACCGACTCCACCGGTCCCGTCCGCCGGAACCCATGGTCAATCCATCAGATGGTACGAGCTCGATGTGTCTGACGCGTGCGCAAAGCGTGATAACAAAATTCTTCGTCGCGTCGATGCCCGCTCGCAACTTTGAAGGGAATTCTTGGATTTGATGTGCTCAAGGCGATACGAGACGACTGTCAAGTACGGCAAAGAGAGAGATTACAAGAGCTTAGATTCTCGTGGATGTCCAGACGCTTCCCTAGCTCTACTTGTCATGATAAACGTGTTGGTGGGTTTATGCCGTCATTCCATCATGACGCAAGTCCATAGCCCAACTCCTCATCCAACTTGTGCGGGTCATGTACTCCATCGTTCATTCGATGCCATTTGAGAGGCGCCGGAGGTTGAGTCGAGCTTTGCGAGGGCCCGCGCGGCCAGGAATCACCCAATGTTATGATGGCAGCAATTCATCAGCATCTTTTCTGTCCCTGGGCCCGGACTGTTTGCGCTCTACCAGCTGATGTATTATGCGTGCCAAGCATCAAGCAAATCTTGTCGCTCCAGCAGCATTCGAAAGGTGGCTCTGGCTATCATGGTCTGATCAAAATCCACCTGGTAGGCCAGAACTGTCTGTCATGAGGTGTCTTCGAGAGCATTCGAGCTGCTGTGGAGTGTGCTTTTGCCCGGCTACGCTGTCTGCTTCTGCACTGATAGAAAACCGTGGATCTCATCTAGCCGGCCAATGATGGAGTGGCGCTAGCGCTGTGGACTGAGGCAGACAAGGCGTAGGGCTGGAGCTTCAAGCGGATTGCGCTCAAGTGCTGTATCGACGGTCGCAACTTGGTCCCTGCTCATTTACTAAGCGACGCGTTCCTGAGCTTGTGTGAGCCTTGTCGGGTCCCGCAAGGGTTGTCGTTCTGCCCGTATTCGTCCTAGCCCTTCCATCCGTGCTGGGAACAGAGCGTATCCTACCCGAAAAAACCCATTTTCCCCTATCACGGCCTGGGCCCGGCTGAGCAGCCACGGTATTAATCGCCGTGCCAGGGCTCCACCCATACCAATACTCATGCTACGCATAACGCCTTCGCACCGTCTCGCTTCGGGACAACCTCCGTGCAGGTATATTTCTCTCGGCTTTTCCTACCCGAACTTACTCAAAACGTCTCACTGCTTCATTATGTGTGACTAACAGAGCTCAATGTAATGCATGCAAGTTCTCGACTGCTGTCCTGGTCAAGAGAGATGGAAGTCAAAGCAAGATGCTGCAGCGATATATCTTGCGGATTCCAGGGCGGGAATCTTCGCCCTACAGCATTGTATGGTAGGAAAGTGGCCCTCTCTATACTCCGAAGCTTAATTTAAGTTGGCTGAATCGGATTAAGTCGACTACCCTATACATTACAGCCAGTGTTTTTCAATATGTATCACCAGCCTAGTCCGAACCGCGCGCAACTGTTGTATCTCCATAATGGAGATATCTAGAAACCCTAAATTGCTCCAGCAGCATTGCTGTTCTTCCAGCCCCGGCAATAACGCACCCCAACTCTCCTCATTGCCACAGCAGTGTTTTTATCTCATCCATTTGCATAAAATTATCACCCGTCTGCCGCGTGGCCTTCCTTGTCAACGCTTGTTTCGGCTAGTGATGAGATTAGGGTGGATATTTATCGGTTATGCTATGACTCTCACTCGGACCCGAGTCTACCCGTGCATCACGTGAAGCAGTAATGAGCACTGTTTAGCACTTTAATATCAACCAAAACACCTACAGCAGGATAATAGTGCAGTGGTACTCCATCCTATCTGGTCTGTCAGGCTAACATGAGTAAATTGCCTATCGCCTCCACTTATGATAATTCTTTGCTAATAACTTCTCAGCGAGACCTAGCCACATTCCCCTTGATCCTTGTGCAGTGGATCATGAAGGATTGCCTAGCCCTTAAACTGTTATAGTTTTGCATTGCTACAAACTCGCTGACAAGGGCTAGCTGCTTTGAAAGCAGACACGCTTCGTCGTTGTTTTTTAGAGGGAATTCTAGAGCTCAGATACCTTGAAGGTTGGATATTTAGTTAATTTCTATGCAGGATGCTGATAATGTATTAAACGATGATTAAATAAGCGGAAATTTTACCTTTAAGTGAAGCTTCTCCACACATCTATGAGAAATTATGGCCATAGTGTTGTAGGGTAAGGCTTTTGGGAAATACGGCCCCGATTTGATGTCCAAGACACACGCCGATACTCCAGATGAGATTTTGATCTTTGAACTGTTCATTTATCTATCGAAGTATTTATTTGTGACAAACCTGAAATTCCTGAAGTCCGAATTATTGTTGTCCATCCGCTGACCAAATGAAGACTATGTTCATTTCCCATCAGCAGCCAAGATTTTAGCTGGTCTTGAGCAGCTCTCTTGCCTCTGTATTGACTAGTTATAGGAGTTTAGGCTCAGTGTGTATGAGGATTTAGATTCCTAGATTTCATTAGAACAATTCCATTGATTCGGTGGCGCAACATCAGATCCAGTAGCATTCGAATTATGCTCGCTAGGGAAAGCTACTGTGATTATGTTACGGCGTGCGCTTAGGATACTGGGGATCGCTGTCTGCCGAAGGCAAGGTATTATTAGCTATTATGATTATAGTTGCTAACGAAGGATACTTAGATATAATTCGATTGGCGAGGTGCCAGGTAGTCAAAGGTTGTAGAACTACAGAATAGTCGAAAGACACGAAGTGAAGAAGTCGAATTGACAAGGAAGCAATCAAGACTGATACCTCAGGGTGAACAGAAGTACGAAGAATGTAACGAATAACGAAAGACTGAGAACATCGGACTTTGAGAATATAAGATTATAACATTATGTAAATCTAGATTGCAAGATCAAAGATCACAAGAATGAAAGATTGAGAAGCTGGAGAGCTACTATGTGGCAGCTCCAGCTTCCTTAAGTCTAACTCGAGATAGTACTTGAACTCAACTAAGACTATGGCAAATATAGTTATGACGCCATCCCCTCCATCTCTAACTCTCAGAGTTTTCTCGGGAACCTTCTCCTATCACCTTTTCCGGAGAACCTTATCCTTGAAACCTCTTCAAGGATGCCTGGCCATAACAGATTATCGAATAGCCTGTTGTTCATTGATCGATTTGAACATGGTGTCACTAAGGCCTTGAATATGGGTATTTAACGATAGGGCTAGTGGTAAATAGTTGATCAAGATGGCACAATGTTATCCTCATTCGTAAAGAAACCCATATTTCATGATGTCTGCGCAGTGTTTAATGCAGCACATGATATGAACTTTAATTCGTGAAACTCGGTTTGATATCTCATTTGCATAATTCATTTCATCAAACCTTCCGTGTGAGATAGTGGTGGGTGTGGATAAATACAACGAATTGGATGCACCGCGAATCGCAAAAACGGCAACATATATGACTGCAGTGCAGCGTAGGTAGCTGTATAATACAAAAGCTTATACTAATTATAATTATTGAAGTAAAGGAGGATGTTTTCCCACAATAGGTGAGATTTGTGAAACCGTGAAGGTATATACTAACTACTAAAAGGCCTGGGCAGCTACATCCCACGATAAATCCCCAATCGAGGGGTCTATGATCACCGATTTTGGGCTCGCTAACTTAAAGGACGCATACGCTAGTTGTCATGCTTCCAATGGCAAAAATAGCGGTCAGGTTACAGGTCGAGGGAACAAAACATTTGCAATTTACGGAGCAGCAAAAAATGCTACAACAGCACATTATAGCTGCAACCGCGGTCCGATAACCAAGGAGAAATGATACTGAGGTGTTGATCCAGTCCATGTCTCAGAGATACGCTGTTCTCAACATGTCCCAACCAGAGGCCTTCCAAGTATTAAAGTACATATTTCCGTCGAGGTTTTTAGCTTAGAAATAAGAATGGAAACTGAAGGGGGCAGAAATGTCAATTATTTTAAATTCATTGAAGAGATTTGTGCCACGACCAAGTGTTGTATCCCGAGACTGGTCATAAATAGAATAAAATGGATCCGCGATGGAAAATAAAACTAGCTGGCGAAAAGAATGGATATCGGAGGAGGTTAATTATTCTGCGCTTCCACTCAGAGGCGGTATATTAACAAGTAGTCTACCATGGGATTTTCCTCGAAGCCATGACAAGGACTGCGAAGGCAAAGTCGTCATAGGCCCAGATAAAACAATGTTTTAACTGCAGCCACTGGAGATACACAGTAATCGTGTGGAAGGACAGTCCGCTTCGATGAATGTGCTGGTGCTCACAAAATTCGAGACTTTCCGAGGAAGGTGTTTGTTGTGCGAACTGCGGCAATGAATACTGTTCATGAAAGGAAACAGCAGGTCACTACTGCCAGGGCTATAAAAATAGTGAAGGGAAAGTTCAAATGGAACTCCAAGCCCAAATAGTGGATATGAATCATGCATAGTCTTTATGAGATAAGAAAGAAATGAGAGTCAATGTATAGACTAGCATCACTTTCTACACAATCATCAAGATGAATCATGAAACATTCTCATAGTCAATCCAACAAAAAAATTAAAATGCGCCCAATTGACTCATGCACTAAGTCTTGCGGCACCATAATTTTGAATGCAGGATTTAATGGAAATCGAGTCAGTGATGAATAATTCGATTTCAAAACTTCATTAAGGAGAAAAGAAAATCTACCCACACCTACAGGGGACTTTCGTCATCCGGTCTATTTTGTGAGTCTCATAGCTAATGCCTTTTCACTAGATCAAGTACTTGCCACACGGCCACAAATTGTCCGTAATCATTGCGCTATGATATTGCTTCCATCTCTTGGCATGTAGTGCCGTTTCTTTCAGCTTTCTCTATTATTCTCCACAGCTTTACCACCAGAATCCTCAAGAATGCGATAAGATACCCTCCAAAGCTCAGACAATCGTCTCACAGTAACATCGGGCAAAACTTTCCAGCAAGAGATTTTCAGCACAACTTGGAGATCATATCAAGAAACTAATTTTCGTGGAGGTTAAAAGTTCCAGACGCCGGATAAATAGGTGGCACGGGCATGTAACATTCGTTGAGAGGGGGACTATTCTCAACAGCTGTCAGTGGTGTCCCCTACGAACCTCCAGCTCTCACTGTAGAGTCTGCAGAGCCGAGATTGAGTAAAAAAGTCCTCACTTCGATGAGGATTCCCAATCGCTTTCGTGGTTTATATCGTCTTCATCCCTAAGCACATCCCCCTATCACCATTATCATGAAGCTAACCACGATCAGATCAGATGGTACGGTCGAAGCCCTACTCGTCACCAACCCTTGATCTTAGAGGAAAAGCCATCCGATGAGTTTCCGGAGCGTACCCAGCATCCGATACGGAGATGGCGGATTGGATCAAGTCGGCCTTGAATGTTGTAAAGAAGGGAGATGTAGATAGATGTGTGCACCTCATGTGGTCCCGGTGTCTAGGCCTCGCCTGGATGGCGCTGCAGGTTTTTTGAGACCTTTTCCCGCGCACGCAGCTTCTATTGCTACCAATTTTATTTTTTTGGGCAGAAGGTCCCGTGGAAAAGGTGGCTGAATTCCACGGGTGATCACTGAGCTGAATGGCTATTAATCAGGGGCAATATGTTAACAAATTTTCAAGGAAAAGGAGAATAGGAGCATTGTACAAAGTGTAGCCTGGGTTAGAGTTGGGCCCAATGTGCTAGAAAGTCATAGACTCAAGTAGTACAATAAAACACACACACAATATTCGTTGAGAAGACCTACCATTAATTTCAAAGACGAAGTGTTATATTAACTAGGCTATATGGGAGCAGGACGATGGATACTCTTGGGGAAGTTATGCTCACAGTAGGTCTCTGTAGTCGCTGTCGCGTGTGTTCTCGTGACATGTCAGAATTGACTCTATATTCTCGTATAATAGAAACTTAGTTACAATGCATGAATGGAGGTTGAGACCTCCTTATATCTTGCTCCAGACTTACTGTGTTGTTCACAGCCTAGTGCTAGAATATTCCCTTATGATATCATTTCTCTCCTACGAGAAATGACCAGCTTGTTCTCTCTTAGTCTATCAGTCTCTCGCTGATTCCATTATCTCTATTCCATCGAGTTCTAGTTTGGTCCAGTATACCCACACATGCATTACACAATTTTTTTGAAATCGATGAAAAATTCACCTACCCATCCCCTCAACCCTTCAATTCATAGTTTCACAAGCTAATTTCATCATTATCATAGTCGCAAGACCCTGAGTCTCCGAAATGGCGACGGGTCCTACGAAAATCACTCGCCCCGCGCGCCAGCACAAAGCCATGGCGAAAATTAAAATCAGGTTGCAACACCGCCTAGATGCAAGAAATCTATCGATCGATACGATAGATCAAGACAAGATGGAGTCAGAGATGACCGAAAGATTGAGAGTCTTCCAGGAAGACTCAGACTTAACAAACCCAGACGTGGAAATGGGCGATATGGTCATCGACCAATACATAATCGAGGGTCTCGACAAATCTAGATGGAATGTCGCTCAGAAAAATGATGATGTGGTCCCTGTGACCTCCGTCATTTCAACATCAAAGAAGATTGCTGCTCCTGCTGTCAAGAAGGCAGCAATTCCAGAGGTGAATAAGGCTAATCAAGCCACACCTGCTCAGATCGCCAGCAAACCCTCATCAGTGGCGACTGAAAAACAACAACCTTCCTGCAGCGAAAGCAGGAAACAAAAAATCAATGGCTGCCCCCCGGAACTACAAGCCATGATTGAAGCTGAAGAGCGCAGGGCAGCTCAAGCAGCAAAAAATATAATGATCTGCACTGCTGCGATCAATGCTGTCGAGACCGCGGTCTCCCTATACTCAGAAGAGTCGAGCGATCCGTTCATCGACTCGATGAAAATATATCTTCGAGCAGCCATTGCTCAATTCATGAAGTCGGGACCCAGTGCGGCCCCCCCAATCCTTCCACAGCGCCCAAGCTGCCAGGAAAACATGAGTTGTCCTATAACCAAGGCCAAAGAAAGAACTCCGATGAACAGTCAGGAGCTACAACGCCAAGTCACCCAGGCCAAATCGACCTGGGCAACAGTCGCCCGGGGCTCTCCCCAAAAGTCAATCGCTCCAGCGAAGACTGTTCGAGTCGCCCCAAACCCAGCAGTACAGGTCAAGAAACAAGCTAGACCTGTGACTGCAAAGCCAAAAGATGTTCGTCTGTTTCTTCGCCTCGGAGAGGAGCATGCATGGCGCGCTCTTTCGCCAGCTGGCGTGAGAGATGCCGTGACTAAATTGGTGGAGGTTCCATCCTCCAATATTGAACATGTGTATCGTGTTCCCACCGACTTCGCTATGAAAGCCAAAAATGAAGAAGCACGCCAGCTCCTCTTAAACGCTGCAGAATCATTCAGCAGGGTTGAGGCTAAGTTGGAGACAGCCTCGGATCTGGCTGCCCTTCGAATCGCAACGGTTCCAGTGGCCCTATACACACTTATGGGCAAGGTTACAGTCACTGAGGAGATGGTGGCAGAAGAAATAACTCGAACCACCAAGGCGGTTCCTGTACGTGTCCGTCCACTCGGAAAGGGGCGAGTAGGAGCTCCTTACCAAACTTGGATAGCTCACTTCGAGAGAGCGTCTGCCCCTCGGCCGGGCTTCCGACTTTTTGACGACTCTGGAATTGCAGCTCGTCACCAGCCTAAACAGGCAATAAGCCAGTGCAAACGATGCCTGCAATTCCACGGCACTCGAGGCTGCTCACGTGCCCCAGCTTGCTGGAACTGCACGTCAACGATGCATTCCTCCGCAGAGTGTAAGGCACATACAAAGTGCCGCAACTGTGGGGGCCCCCACCGATCGGACAGTCGTGACTGTCTAGCTCGTCCTACAAAGTCTGGACCAGCATCCAAAGAGAACCTCGAGGCAATCAGGCAGACGAGTCAACGGGAATTTGCTGCAGTTGTACGAGCAAAATCAGCTGTCAGACGCGCTGAAGCCGCAGTTTCAGCAGCCTCTGAAAAGGCAAAAATAGCTCAGACGAGCTTCAAGTCCAGCAACTGCTTCGAAGTGCTGATGACCGATTCATCGCCTTCTATAACCAAGGTTACAGAGAACGTGAATCGTGAAGAAAGCTTATAAAGGGCGCCCCACGGGCCCCTTTTCGCCTCCCTCCTACCTTAAATTTCATGTCGATAAATGTAGGAAGGGGAGGCCCCACACAGGACATCGCGCTCGCCCGAGCTTTTGAGCTGGGAGTCGATGTATTGCTTGTTCAGGAACCTCTGTGGAAAAAACAGAGCAAGTCAACAAAGGCTCATCCGGGATATGATTGTCATATTCCCCATGGTGAGGATCAGTCAAGGCCGAGGGCGGTGACCTACACTCGGAAAAACGACAGTGAAATTAAGGCAACGCAGATCTTTCCCTGTGCCATGCCTACGGCGGACTATTGCTGGGTCGTGGTCAATGGAATCACGTTCCTCAACATCTACAAAGCGCCCAACGACCCACAGGCTGTTCAGCCTCTAATCAACTGGAATCCACCGCCAAATTCTGTTGCGGCGGGGGATTTCAACGCAGTGTACTGGGCCTGGCAACCGAGCACCACCCGAATCCACGGACAAGGAGAGGAAATCGATAGATGGGCGCAACATCACCATCTATCCTGTCTCATCATTGGGGAGCCCACGCACAAAGCTGGCAACACCTTGGATCTAGTCTGGACTAACATCAATGGCGCGCGAGCATGGGTGGATCGAAGTGAATACGTAACCAGCGATCATCTCCCTATCCGAGGACAAATTCAGATTCGAGCTGCAAGTATGAAGGCTGGGATCCCCAAGCTCCGAGTGACGAAGAAAAATCTCCCAAAATTTGCTGCCTTCACTGCCAGATGGATCAAGCCGCCTTCAGCCCTAGACACTATCGAAAAAGTTGAAGAATACGCACATGAACTCTGCTTCCAAATTAAAGCCGCTATTAATGCGACAGGAACCCGAGCCAGAGCAAGCAGCGGAAAATCAGCACCTTGGTGGACCCCGGCATGCAGGGTAGCACGCGCTGAATACCAAGCGACCTTAACCTCTCCCCAGCGGGGCGTCTGCGCGAAAAAGCTTCGATCAGTTCTCCGAGCTGCGAAAAAAGAATACCAGAAGCAACAGGTCGAAGCGATGAAGTCGCCGAGCGATGTGTTCAAGCTACTGAGAAAGGCCAGTCCACGACAGGCTAGCATCCCACCACCACTCAATCATAATGGAACCCTCATCTCGGACCCTTTAGAGCGAGCCACAATACTTCGCGATGAGCTTCTTGTCCGACATCAGGCGTCAGACGACTTGCCACCGTGCACAGCGACAAGCAGCAACCGAATCCAGTGGAATGAAGATATCTCCGAGGAAGAAGTTAGACACTGCACAATCGGCTGTGGTAACACATCTCCTGGAGCAGACGGAATCTCAGTTGAGCTGCTAGCGGCTTGCTGGAAGACAATCGGACCGTACGTCGCTCAACTCTTCCGAGCCTGCGTGAGGATCGGCATTCATCCATCTTGCTTCAAGCTGGCTGAGGTCGTTCTTGTCCCGAAACCTAATCGAGACCCAACGACAGTCAAAGGATGGAGGCCTATCGCCCTTCTTTCTTGCCTAGGTAAAGGTCTAGAAAGGCTCTTGGCTAAGCGTATGGCGCATCTCGCTGTGATCTTTGATGTAATGGGACAACAGCAATTTGGCGCGCTCCCAAAACGCTCAGCAATCGACCTCGTCTCCTGTGTGGTACACGACATTGAAGAGGCAAGCTCCCAAAAGTGGACGGCTACATTTGTAACCCTGGACGTTCAAGGTGCCTTCGACGCAGTTCTCCATAACCGTCTGGTGAGAAGGATGCAGGAGCAAGGTTGGCCAGACTCGATCCTCAAGTGGACGACATCGTTTCTAGCGCATCGAATGGTCCAAGTTCGTCACTCGGGAGGAGTGACCGCTCAACGACAGCTAAGCTGTGGAGTCCCCCAGGGCTCACCGATATCCCCACTCCTTTTTCTTCATTACATGGCAGAGCCAATGCGAAGCGGAAAGCCTGGTATGAGGTTCAGCTACGCCGACGACTTCGGAATCATCGGATTTGGCCGTACCATAACGGAATCCGCCGCTGCAGCCCAGAGTGAAGTCGACGATCTCCTGGATTGGGCGGGAAAAAATGCGGTTGCTTTCGACACAAGTAAGTCTGAAGTAATCCAATTTCCAGCACGGTGCCGCGAGCCTGCGAAAGGAATCTATGTCAATGGAACCCTTATTGAGCCGGCCGAATATGTTCGCTGGTTGGGTGTCTACCTAGATCCCCGGTTGACCTTTAAGCACCACGTAACAACTTGGTGCGGTAAAGCCTTGAAAGTTGCACAGAGCCTGCGCCGCTTCAACACTGCTCTCCGAGGAGCCGCTCCAGGAGCACTTATTCGAGCAGTCGACATGTGTGTGGTTCCTATTGCGACATTCGGTGCGGAAATCTGGTGGCCTGGTCTCAGACGCCCGACGAGAAAAGGCATGACAACCCCACCAACAGCACATCTAAGTGGTATGATCGACAAGGCTGTCTTGATGGGACTTCGAGCTGCACTCCCTGTAATGAGGACGACAGCAAACGTTGTACTGCACAGAGAAGGAGGAATTCCACCAGGGAAAATCATACTGGAGGGTAATCGACTTCGACTGTCAGTTAGGCTCAAAACTCTGGATGATCGCCACCCGCTGAGGATTCGTGCGGCTGTGTGCCCAAATATCGGCACGCGGAAATACAAGAAGAGAAATCGAGGGACTTCGGTTCCTGAAGTAATAATGTCACGAGTCCAGCGGGCGTACCGACAATTACCAAAAGCAGAGCACGCGGAACCACTGCCGCCTACATCCTACTTACCGAAAGCAGGATCTAAGGAAGAACAAATTGAGATCTGTAGGCAATGGATCAACCAGGTGCCGAAGTCGGAAATTTGTGCCTACTCGGATGGCTCATTGGAGGGGAATGGACGCTCTGCTTGGGGTTTTGTTCTAAAGAGAGACGGGCAGACTTTGCTTACGTGAAGTGGCATCAGGCATGGGGGTGAGGCTTTGGATGCGGAAATCACCGGGGCAAGGAAGGCTCTTGAAGCAGCATTGGGACTCCAGAGCGCGACGCAACGAGTCAACCTTCTACTGGATAGTCAGCAGGCAATCAACGCACTCGAGACAGGCAAGTCCACGACAAGCCACAATGAAGTACGAAAATTTCGGGAGTTGTCCAAATCAGCTCGCGTGACAATTAAATGGGTTCCCGGGCACTCAAGAATCCAGGGTAACTTGGAAGCCGACTCGGCCGCCAGGTCTGGCCTACGAATGCTGCCGAGCCCGGAAATGCATCCAGAATCCATCACTCTGGCATTTCTTTATGGCCAAATGAATTGTCTGCAGCAGGCGTTACTCGACGATTGGTGGAACGAAGCTTGCCCGCCCCGATATCGCAAGCTCGACCTGCTCATGCGACGAAGGAAACCACCTGAGCTGGGATTTTCGAGATTCCTACTCCGAAATCTGATTGCAGCTCGTACTGGACATGGCAATTTCGCGGCGCATCATCGCCGTTTCAACAATCTGGACGCTATAATGGAGTGCGCCTGTGGGGAGGAGACCACTCCTACCCATTTTATTCACTGTCGACTACACGCTCACGTCACGCGTCGACTCAGAGGGAGATTGTCACATAGTGGCTTTATCCAAAAACTTCTCGGGCCAAAGTGTCACGAATTTTTCAAAATCTTTGAGAAGGAGACCTGCTGTTTTGGGTTGCCATGTACAAATTCGTCCTCTGATCTCATCGGGGACAATATAAATTAGTCATACAGATGATATGACTGGAAGGAAGACAAGTCGAGGAGATTTGTTTCCGAACCAGAGATTGGTAAACCTACAGAGCTGGATAGTTTTGTGGTTAGGAGTTTGGTTTTTTAAAGGTTGAATTTTTGTACCAGTGCGAATTTTATACTAGCTACTATTTGTGTAGTGGTTCAAGCGGTGGGATCAAGTTTGGCTTATCAGGGATATGATCTTGGCTGTGAACATCGGTCTTTGACCCTTAGGGGATAACGGGTATAGCCTAGGACCTAAATTAATAAACAAACAAACTAACAAACATGCATTACACACTAAACACCCCGCAGTTTAGTTCCACAGTTACGTGCATATGCTATGACGCGACCTAAAGCATGTACCATGGTAAGTTACATGGATAACACAACACGAAGGCTCAAAATTGGCGTTTTGATTAACCGATGACACAGTAATCCAAGGATATAGTGTGGCAGTCTTCGAAAAGTAACGAGCTACAGTATTAATAAGAAACCCCGATAGATTGAAAGCCCTATGATTCATGAACAGCATCACCCAGCAATAAATAGACAAAGATGTTGGAAATGGAGACACAGAGTATTGTGGACGTACGGGCCCTCCATTTTGTCTAGGTTCCCGACACGATCTTGTGTGTATTTAAAAGGTTGGAATGAGTAATATGGTAGCGCTTCAGGCTACCCACTGGATACATGAGAGGCTGTATGGCGTGGGCACAAGGAGGTTGTTGGGGGTTTTTCTATGCCTAGATGGCGCCACACTTGTTTATGCTGTGGCTTAGGCTCTATGTCGCTTACACTTGTAGTTGTAGCGCACACGTTGCTCTCTTTTAGCTGTAATCCGAACAAGACACTCTTTTAGTCAACTTCTACTCTCGTTCTATAAATATTGCGCTCATTTCATTGCGCGATATCTAACAAATAGTGCTCGAGCTCCATTACAAATCCAACCCAAATTTTAAGCTGGCTATTCTACGAAGAATGCTATATGCCTTCCTAAGAGATAGGCCTTTAAAATGTATCTACAGGATTATTAAAGAAGGAACAGATTCACAACTCCACGTCGAACCAAATTCTAATGATTTGTTAAAAGAATTAGAATGCTCTATATCTGCAAGAAGAATATTTCAGAAATTATCATACTCATGATCTTAAGCTCATTAATGGGTTTGAGATTCCAGGCACGAAAAATCCCTTCATAATCGAGCTTTGTTTTTCAAGCCTATTACGTAAAGAACGAACAGAATTTTTGAGCCAATCTCCTACAGTCTAGGGTCGTTCTAGAGGGCGAGACAGAACACCTGTACGCGGTGCCTTCTACAAACTTGGGAGTGAAATATTCTCCCTGTGCCAAGTTCAGTCAAATTTCGCAATACCAATGAAATTGGCCCACGAGGCAATGATTCAAAATACCACCACATCGTTTTTTCACTCCCAAAGAGATCGACTCCTATCCAAGCCTCATCAAGTCTACAAGTACGACCAAATACATCCTTAATCTAATGACCATACTGTTGAAGCTTTGTTGTGGAGTGATAGATATGAGAGTGAGGTTTATGGGTCACGATGTATGAGATAACTGAGGTGCGGATGTTTGAGTTCCTTACTATTGTTGTTGTACTAGTTAGGTTTGTATTGTCTATATACAAAAAAGGATTTCTCTGTGACGGCTGTTAAGCCGAAAGACTCCTGTAGCCAACGCTGGCTAGCGTAGGCTATGGCACAAGGGGAAGGTCTCGGAAGCCACAGAACTTCGAATATTCTCAGTGAACCTTCTGGAAACACACTGAAGGTTCATGAGGATAACAGGTGTACCGAGAACCTTCTAGGTAGTTGTAGAAGCGGCTCAATTATTCAGGTCACAGGGAGAATCATCTTGATGGGCAGTAATTTAGAATATATATATATGTAGACTTTACATCGAGGAATTCTCTCTCCAGAGAATTATAATTAATATACTGTACTTACAAGATCGCCCAAGCATTTTGTACTGAAACCGTGACATTCTCCATCTACAAGTGGGCCAGATTGCTTAGATCTGGCTAGCGGCTTTCGCCATCCTCTTCCTTCTCCCCCGCATGGTATCACGTGCTATACAACTACTGCTCACCATGAAGTCCGAGGATGAAAAGCGTTAGATTACAACACATACCTCTCTTCGACCTTCTCTGGCCTCAGTTGACCACCAAATACACGCCCACGCCTATATTTATACTCGCAGGAGGAAGAAAAGTGTGGTGCACAAATCTGGGAGACAGTTCTTTGGAATGGACGTGAGAGGGATAAGGACAAGTTCATAAAATGGTGCAGAGGATGTATACAGTCTCAACGGGCGTGAAATTTCGAATTTGGCAAGTAGTTTCACTAATTGAGCTTTGTGCGTGCCAAGACTTCGCTTGCCAGAGTGCAGCTGACGCTATAAAAACAAGCCGACGATGGAAGGAGCCGTGTTCCGCCTCCTGGTGGTGTTCTCTAGTATAGTCTGAGTAGACTGGGTACCTATTCCACTTGGGAAGGAGACATCTTAGATCATATTTCGCGCAGAGAAATGTGAGCGGATGATGGAGGCATGTCTGGATAACCCAGGGTTTTTGAGACGTTCCCCTGGGTGGGTTTTCACGGATGAGGGTTGACTTGAGGTGAAAAAAAAGCCACCTAAACTTTGCAGTGGTACTCGCAAATGAAATCTGAGGCATGAGTGGTCCTGTAAATTGAGTCATCTATTATACACTTCTCTAATATTGTGCCATAGCTTGATAGCTACATTTGCAATCGTTAAACGGCAGGGTGATCTTCAATTGTACTCTACGTAAATAGTCGTATATGTACATGATGATATTGATTGCTATTATCTTTAATAGTCTATAAAGCTAGCTAGATTCTATGGAACCCCATTTAGTCCATAGCGTCTGAGACTAAGCTGAATGTAGCTAGCCTACTGGTCTACCATGACATCATACCCTTCAACAGCAATTAAAATCTGATGCAAAAAAAAGTACAAATGTAAGCTACGCATAGCCTAAGTGTTACGGCTTGACCGTTGTTTGAGCTTAGGTGAATACCTAAGAGTATTGTTGGGAATATTTACAACAAGGCTGCATCGGGAGGATAGATGAGGCTAAACAAGGAGGCACTACTAGTCAGGAGATCGAAGCGTTACTTCAACTAAGTAACACCTGGCAATGCGTGGCTGGGTAGCAAGTATTGTGCCTAAGGATAAGTCATCAGTTCGGAAATTGACGAAGGGGACTAATTCTTATAAATACCTGTTAGTCGTAGCTAAATTTATCTTTTCTCCTCATATAGTTATTAAATCAATTTATTCATCATCAACTCGGTTTCTATCATACTAAGCCACGATAATGTTGGGCAAAATAGAGTCAATTTTAAGAATAAGATTCTTGTATACAAGTGGTACCTAAGTACTAGAAGTAGAATTGATAAAGTATTGAGTTAAACTATTGTGTATGATTCTCGCGATCGCAGCATCCTTCAATGCTGCGACCATACTCCTATTAATATGTGTCTGCCAGCCTCGTCTATACGCTAATACGGAACTTTTTTTTTTATTTTTTAAATTATTTAAGTGTATTCAGCTATGGAGCTATGACACACGAACGGTGCTATGTATACATGTTGGATGACTCTTTTGACGTTAGAGACACTCATGCTCTGGATTTAATTCGCAAATACCACTATGAGGTATGCTTGCTTATTCAAACAGTCGACCCTCCTCTGTAAGTACCCACCAAAGGGCATTTCAAAACCTTTGGTTATCCAAGCATGCCTTTGTCATCCATGCATACCGATTCCGCGAGAAATGTGTTTGTGTTTTGCCGGATTTGAACCAGCGATCTACTGTCTCGAATGGGATATGTGTCCAAGCTATCCAGACCTTACTTGGCAGATCGGCCAAGACGATGTACTACCGCACAATCCAACCATGGCGATGTTTATAGTGTCGCCTGCACTCTCGCAACCGAAGTCTGTCACGGAATATATAAAGGGAATGTCAGGATCTGGATGGGTCGGGATCAATAACTGTTTTGTGCGATAAGGAGAGTAAATCTAACTATGTACATGGATGGTTTGGTTTATTATTTTATGTCTATCTAAACTATGTACATGGAAGTCTCGAAGTCCCAAGTTCGCTAAGCCATTCCTAGGACTTAGTCCCGTGACAGTACTCCCCCTCCAAAATTTAAGTTTGGACCCCAAACTTTTCTATACTTTTGAATTTTATGTTATGTGATGATTATTTTAATTTCTTAATCTATTTCCGTCTTCTACTTGATCTTCGTAGTTTCTGTTCTGGAATTGATTGATTTGTAGACGGAATCTTCACCCATTCTGGAGGCCCTGGTTTATCGGGGTATTTGGTGTGGAAATCTATTAATGCCTTGTCACGTCCTTTCAAATCTGATTCTGGCTGCCAGGTGGGACTTTGATCGTATTTCCACTGAACACGGTATGTAAGCCCGGTCTTATCAATATTTTCATCATGTACATCAAGGATCTTATCGAATTTCCATTTTTCGACAATTTTACCGTCATTTTTTCTTTCTACAACCCGGCCTGCAGTATTACGACGCTCGTTTATGTTGATACTAGATTGGCCTGGGATTATCGAGTCTTGCCACGGTCGAACCATTGATGTATAGAAGCTATTGTTCACCCCAATATGTTTCGGAAGTTCAACAATTACCACCCCATCGTGTACCTTTATCACTTTGAAAAGACCATCACATTTGTCATCCCATTTATTTTTTGGTCTATTTGTCTTAATATTTTTAAGGCTTATCATCACCTTATCCCCCGGAATATATACTGGAGCCTCTGATCTTCTAGCATTTGCATTATTCTCATATCGTTCTTGAGACTGACGACTTAGTGCTTCAAGTTTTTCCAATATGCGATTAAAACGATCCGCAATAGCATCAGCTCTTAGGCATTATTTCTTCATTGATCCATTCAAGTCACAGGTCTCGGGGGCTGGTGGTTCTATTCCAAGACGTGGGTTGTAGCCATAATTTGCAAAAAATGGAGAGACACCTGTTGTCTCGCTAACATTGTTGTTTCCTGAGAATTCTGCAAATGGAAGCCAGTCAACCCAATCATCCTGCGTAAAATTAACAAATGCGCGTAGATACTGGTTCAATGCCGAGTTAATTATCTCCGTTTGACCGTCCGTCTGGGGATGAAAAGCAGAACTATGTTTTAAGTTCGTAGATAGACGTGTGTTCAAGCGATGCCAAAAATCCGAGACAAATGCAGAGCCACGATCGGAGATAATCGATTCTGGTGCACCATGGAGCTTGTACACTTCCTTCATAAAAACTTTTACCATTTCTGCAGTATCCAGAGATGATGTTGGTATGAAGTGGCGCATTTTCGTCTGACGATCCACTACCACGAGGATATGATTAAATACCTATTGAGGAAGATATGGTTAGAAGACTGTTCTGCTGGTAAATGCCTGAAGCTTATGATGTATATTGTTGTGCTACAAAGTTCTACACCTACGATACACTTTATAGACCCTAGTTTATACCAGCTTACAAATCAAGTCACATGTATTCTAGGGCTCAGTGACTGATACTTCAACAATACCTTTCCAGAACGCTTATAAGGAGGTAAATCTACCACATGGTCAATTGAGATATCGACCCATGTGCGGACTGGGATATTGAGGGGCTAAAGGAAGCCTGGTGGTGCTGTTCTCAGGGGTTTTGTTCTAACTCATAGCTCACACCCTTTAACAAAATTAGCCACAAACCTACTTATTTTAGGCCACCAGTATGATCTTTGTAACAAGTCTAACGTTTTTACTCGTCCTGGATGACCCGCGGGTCCTGATGAATGGGTACCATGGACAATTAATAAACGTAGCTCCTTGTAATCTGGCGCAAATAATCGATTCCTAAAATAAATTAAACCGTTGTTAAGTTTGAACTCTGCCATATCTTTCATTAATAATTTTTTCAAAGGTTTAGACCATTTTCTCCTGGATTGGTCCTTCAAATGCTCAACCATTTCTCTAGTAATAAGGTTTTCTTTATATGCCTGATTTTTTGGATTAGACCAGGGTTAGTAATCTGCAGAGATTCTCGGATATATTCCAGGCTACTGTTTCTACCTGGGTTACAATCCAGATGTCTATGATTCTAAGTGTGAGAGGTTGAGTTTTATACATGTGTGTCAAACTATTACATCAATGTATGCTTAGCAGTTACATATCTCAGGGGTTTAGATGCATGGAACATGCTTGGCATAGGAAAACACTACCATCGAGAACATCAACGTAACATTCTGTAAACAAGACTGTAACTAGATCTAACTTGACAATTAAGTCTTGATGTGTTGCTAAGTGGATGGATGACGTATGGATACCTTGGATAGATAGTTTATAAGTGACCTGGACGGGAAGTGAGGACAAGCAGGTTCTACGCAGAAAGCATATCATTTAATATAATTAATCATCTTTCATATACATCTAAATCTACACTTATTATATTTTCTTTGCAATACTCAACGTATATTTACACATATCGACATACGACAATCCATAATTATTTTATGCCTTTTGTCCAAACATATGTAAGTCAATAACTGATATATGAGATCTATCAGTGCAACTTCATTAGAAAGTGGGACAAGAATTTCGGAATGTTTATATTCAGGGAATTTTTCATCATTTAAACAATCTAGTTTTAAATCTGGGTGGACTTTATCCTCGGGTATCATTGCACGGAAACAATGCTGAAGACGTTCATCCGAAGCATCTTTCGGCTTCAAACCTGGCAAACGACTCAATGTATCTGGAATTAGTGCTTTAGATCCTGGTCGATAGGATATCACGAAATTAAGCTGGGATAGAAATTCAGACCACCTTACTTGACTCTGGTTGAATTGTTTTGCTGTCAAAAATGTCTTTAAGTTTTGTGGTCTGTAATAATTTCGAATGTGGACTGGACCCCTGCAAGCTCTGGTCGCCATTCTTCCAATGATTTGACTATGGTTAGTAGCTCTTTATCATAAATATCATAATTTGATTCAGCTGGACTGTGTTTCGAAGAGAAGAAAGTGACTGGATGAAGTAGATTGTCGTCCCCTGTCTGAAGCAGCGCACCACTCGAAGCCCAATTTGACGCATCAGTCTCAACCACTGTGTGTCTATGGTAATCAAAATACCTTAGTACTGGTGCTTGCGTGAAAGAATTCTTTAAATATCGAAATGCCTTATCCTGATTGTTTGACCAATTCCATTTTACGCCTTTCTGTAAGAGGCGGGTTAATGGCTGCATAAGCCCCAAATATCCTTTAATGAAGCGCCTATAATAATTTGAGAACCCTAAAAACTGCTGCAACTCTTTTAAGTTAGACGGCTCCTTCCAACTCTCAATTGATTTAACTTTTTCAGAATCCATGCTGAGTCCATCAATAGAACTAATTAGCCCCAGATACTTTGTCTTCTTTGTATAGAATTCTGATTTTGCAATATCAAGCTATAGACCTGCATTTCCCAACCGTCTTATTACTTCATCTATATTTTTTGTGTGTTCCTCTCGGGTATTTGAGTAGATCAGAACATCATATAGATATGCTGTGCAATACTTATCCAATGTGTCATGTAATGTGCGGTTGATATAGTTTTGGAACGTTGCTGGCGCATTGCATAAACCGAATGGTGTTACTAACATTTCATATAATCCAAACCATGTGGTAAAAACTGTCATCCACTCGTGTCCCTCTGCAATCCTAATACAATTGAAAGCAGATATGACATCCAATTTTGTATAAAAATTTGTACAAGATATGGAATCAAGGGTCTCTGTGATCAAGGGGAGAGGAAAGCAGTTTTTTATTGTAACATCATTAAGACCTCTGTAATCCTGGCAGAAACGCACCCCTCCAGTTTGTTTTGGGACTAGTAGTAATGGAGCGGCAGCAGGAGAGGATGTGTTGTGCCTGGACCCACATACAGTGCCTCTAGGTTCCAGAAGGTAAAACTTCAAACTGGGTCGTTGAAGGGATTAGCCCTGTAGGCGCAGCTAGGCTAGCTCGTAATAGGTTAGTATGTCTCTCCTTATTACCCCGCTTGCCATGAAGTATGGTCCAATTGTCTTCTTCTAACAATTGCTTAGAAGAACACATTTTCAACAACACCTTTGGCTGCCTCACCCAGACAGTCCTCCGAACTTAACATCACTATCAATTCATCCTCACTTCTAGCAAAAAATGTCTCTCCAAAAGTCTGCTTCAGAAACTAGAGTTTGCAAGCATCTAACTTGCTGTAAGGATTCCTCTTCCGATCTTTTCTTTATGATATAATTTTACCTTTCTTCATATGTTGCTATGACAACAGGACAGTTCTTGGCACATGGTATCATGTTGATATTATGTTAAGGTCTATGTTATGATGAGCTAGTGAAAGGAAGGCAGGTATATATATAATGGTTTGATCTGTAGGCATAGAGTTCTTTACGCTTAGTCTTCTGTCATAACCACCACCTTCGGATCACCTCTGGTCACCTATAGTCACCTCTAGTTACCTTTAGCACCTTTAGTCACCATTAGTATTTGCTCGTACCTTTAGACTCTTTAGACACTTATATTACCCATTTTTAAACCTTTAGTTCTCCGAATAATCTCCAGTAGATCTTTAGTCATCTCTCGCGATCCATCTGACCCCTTCTTGCCATTCTATTCCGCCTCAGGTCAAATGCCTACGCTCCAATTTGACACTCGCAATCAATGTATTGAAATAAGAGCAATAAGAAGACTTGGCTTGACATTACAACATATACCCGACAAACTTGGCTTCAGAAGAAGGCAAGTACAACTTGCGTGTGCTCGAGAGACTGAGAATCCTATGCCCCGCAAAGGATGCTCACCTAAATTAAGAGCGGAACAAGTTGATGAGCTTGAGGCTTTCGTCCGGGAATCTATTGAAAATCCACAGATGTGCTATTTGGAACTAGCAATTGGACCTTTCAGCCACTGGGGATGCAGTGAGGGTTTAATTTCTAATGCACTAAAAAAAATGTTACAGTAGATGCATTGCTCAGAAGAAGCCTCCGTTAAGCGCGATGAACAAGCAGAAAAGATTGGAGTTCGCCCAATTACATGTAGATTGGAGCGATGAACAATGGAGTCGCATATTATGGACTGATGAAACCTGGGTATCCGGTGATTGTCATATTAAACCTCGTGTCACAGGAAAAGTACGTTTAAATTCTATCAAAATCTTCCTTGTACTAGCAGCAGAGTTTAGCCTGATGATGAGTTGAATGTGGCTTGTATTGTGGCTCGCCATGCTCATGGGAACAGCTGGATGTTTTGGGGATCATCTTACAGATCACAAAAAGGCTCATTCCTAGTCTGGGAGAAGGATTGGGGATCAATGAGGTCTTCATCCTTTTGTGAAAGGATTTTGCCACTTTTGAATCAATTTCACATGGAAAATCCAGGAATTCTATACATGCACAACAACGCACCATGTCATAAAGCACACTCAACAACTAAGGTGCTACGTGAGGTTGGAATAACGCCTATTAGATGGCCACCTTACTCTCCGGACCTGAACCCGATCGAGTCATTGTGGAATATCTGTCACAGGCTCATACCTGGTTATCATTAGGCTGCTGCCTAACAAATAAGGCTTGAACTCTTCCAACCATATTAAACATCACACATGTCATGAACCCCTCCACGACTCATTAGACCCAAGTATAGGCCTTGGCCCAGTTCATGCAAATCTATACTTAAATGACAAATTTAGATTGCAGACAGGACGACTCGAACACCAGTCGTGAGTCATCTAAGCCACATGCATCATAACTATTTTAATAACCAAAATTACTAACATTAAAATGAAGCTGAATTAAAATAGACGGAGATGCTGGTGTTTGTCGGAGGACAGGTCATGATCTATTTTGAGAATGGCATGAAATGAGGGAACGAGATCATAGTATTGTAAATAAATAGGAGGCTTTCAGTCATGTCTCTGCTCGTTACTTTAAGATTTTCATTTGTATCTAGCTCTGAGTTCAGTTTGAATAAAACGCCTCTTTAAGACCGTCACAATATCTTCAAAAATCACATTCAGGTAAATAGTCCTGAGATAAATGGGGTCAGGCTTGTGCACTCTGCCACGTTGAAGACATTGCTACAGGATTCATAGGACTCTATACCTTCAGAGGAGCTATTGTCACTAGTTGGCAGCATGCACAAAAGATGTGTAGCAGTGATAAAGGCAAATGGAGGGTACACAAAGTATTAGGATGGAGAAGACACACAAAATATTTAGTACGCTTTCATTTTAGTTGCGAGCCATACTGAGGGCTTTGATGTAGACTTTTGTAATACAGAGCAGTTATTTTTGAAATAGATGTGCATTTTTAGAGAACATCAATTGATTTTTTTCAATTTTGAATTTCAACTGAGGACCATTGTACTTTTCTCATTGAGTTCAAAACCATCCCCATAATATAGACTTTCACGGAATGTCATTGGATAGTTCCCCTTGCTTGCATAACTAGTCAAGTTACTAGACATGGGCCTGCATGAAGACCATACCAATTAAGGCAATATGTACAGGGATCTAACCCCAGTCATTTTGAGAATTTTACCTTTGCCACCCATAAGAGACTGTAGCTACAGTGCACAGATCAAGTTATGATGGTCACGCAACTGCATGCGTTTGCTCCTGCTTTGTTGAGTTAGTATCATTAGTAAGCAATATTCTAGGGACTATAAGTAGAGAGCTTCACTCCACAGTAGATAGAACAAGCAATTCAGTCTTTCCTCATTCCACAGAGATCATTCTCTACTCTACTTCTTGACCTGTCCGGCCCAGCAGCCCATCTATGATCACTAGCAGCGAGCTCCCACAAATTGTATGTACACCCAAATCATAGACCTATCACAAAAAGTATAGAGAAGACTTCAGAGTAAGAATTGCCTGAGAACAGAGAAGAAGTTCAGTTTACTTAATTGACTAATAGACTACAGGTATTATGATATATACAGTGGAATCACAAGAAAGAGAGGTTATCCGGAACCGACTCAACTGCAGAAATGAGTAAGATCCCAGACCAGAAAATAATTATCCACTGACTCAGAATACTTGGTCATGCAATAGAAAATAAGAACAAACCAATGACTGGATTTGTTCGGGAAGAATGGGATTCAAGCAGACTCTAAAGTTGAGTCCGGATGGATCAGAAGTGTGGGATCCTGCCTTAACTCGGAAATATAGTTCAGGCAAGATGCATGCAACCATATTGGTCGATAGAAAGAAAAGCAGGAAACTGTATTTCCAACACAAGGTATGGTTTATTTGTCGAGGTGTCAACAGTTCAATGAGTCGAGATTTCAATAAGTCAATATTCGAAGATGTCAAGATGTGCACAAATTCAATATTGTTGAAAGGTTCCTAAAAATAAAAGACCATAATCTGCTAAACTAAAGTCATCCCAATTACCCATCATATATTCCTCTCCATTGTTCTCGAACTTTCCAGTATACTCTCATACAGAATAAAATAGTCTAGACAATTACAGATCAGATCAGAATAGAATAGATATGAATGAAATGGAATGGAGTAGGATAGGATAGAACCGAACAGATTAGGATAGAATATAGCAGAATACCACAGATATCTTCGTACAGAGTCCCTAATGCCTCAGAATAGGCTCTTGGTCCGTGACATTATTTGAGTAGAAAGTCTGCCCTTTTAGACTTACTGGATCACCTGCAACTTTCCAGAGATATATCAACTGTGTTCTTTGGGAGTACTTGGATGACTTTTACCCAGCATATGTTGATGATATTCTTATCTTCACATCTGGGACAATAACAGAACATTGGGAAATGTTGTAATGAGTGGTCTATGAGGATTACATTAGATTAGAGTTGCAGTTGTTTTGGGTAATATTCAGTGCACATACACCTCAATCTTGTACAAAGGAAAATTTTTCTCCTCAATAGATCAATATAGTCTTCAATACACAACAATCAGACCACAAGGTTATCACGTCCTGCGCATAATGCTAAACAGGAGCTTCAGCTCATTGACTACTGTAAGCTAATAATCACAACAGGAAAAGGTTGCCAAGGTGTTATCAAGCTTGCTAGAAAATGGGCTTCATTTTGATATGTCAAAGTGGGAGTTTGAAACTAAGAAGACTAAGTATCTGGGATACATCATTGATGCGGGATCTGGAATTAGGACGGATCCTGCAAAAGTAAAAGCGATCACTGAATGGAAGTTGCCAACAAATCTTAAATCAGTGAGATCATTTCTCGGTTTTGCCAATTATTATAGGCTTCTCATTAAAGATTTTGCAAAACAATCAAGGCCCCTGACAATTTTTATCAAAAAAGATCAGAAGTTTGAATGGGATAGAGACTGTGAACAATCCTTTCAGAAATTGAAGAAACTCTTTAGGGAGGAGCCTGTTCTGGCCTCATTCAATCCAGATTTTGAAACACAGCTTGAGCCAGATTCATCAGGATGGGCTGTTGGAGGAGCCTTAACTCAACTTGACCCAGTATCTTAGGTGTGGAGACCAGTTGCATTCTTCTCAGCCACACACCTTCCAGCAGAATGCAATTATGACATTCATGATAAGGAGCTACTAGCAATAATAAAAAGCATAAAGGAGTGGAATAGTGAGCTCAGAGGACTCAAGAAAGCATTTACTATTCTCACAGACCACAAAAATCAGGAGCCATTTGAAAAGAAAAAGGTCCTAAATGAAAGACAAGTCAGATGGATAGAACTTCTTACTCCTCTGAACTTTCAGCTTAAGCATAGACCTGGAAAGTCTAGTTATTATGGATATGAGCTAGAGGATGATATTTTAAGATTCACGTGAAAGCGGATGTTGAGCCTTTGATGAGGTCTGGAAGTGATGAGAGAGCTGTTTGTAGTTTATTATATTGATCTTCTCTAACTGTATCCACACCGTCACAATGTATCAATTGTTGAATATTCATACTAGAAATAAAGCTCTGCCTAGTCAGCATACATAAACATTAACCCAGTTTCTTTCCCAACTAAATCTTCATTCAGTCAAGACAATTACATCACAATACTAGTAATATACCAGATGCGCTTTCTAGAAGAGAGCAGGATATTCCTAATGATGCTTCAGATTCAAGGATTGCTGCTCGAGAAAATAACCTACTGAAACCAAAGCTTTGGATTAATTCATTAAATACTGAAGACCTGGGATATTTGTTTTTAAATGATCCAGTCCTCAAAAACTTATGGAATGAGGCATTACAATCAGGAGATACAATTGAAAAGTATTTGAAGGCATTCAATGCCATTAGAGACCAAGACAGACAATTTTCCACTGATCTGAAACTTAGGATTGCAACCGGAGAATGTTCAATTTCAACCTAGAACTTATTGCATTATGTAGAGAGAGTTTGATTGCCCAATTTTGAGACTCTAACTACAGATGTCATACACAAAATTCATGATTCATAACTCTCAGGTCACCCAGGGAGAGATGCAACAATATCTCTAGTGTCTAGGAATTTCTTTTGGCCAGGTTCAAATCAATAATAAAATAGCAACAACACAGTAAGTCCATTCTTCATGGTTCATGGACATGATGCTAGCTCGATTTCAACAACTCAAATGGAGAATCAATCATCAGGAACACCAGCTTTCAGAGGACATCAAGTTGTTTAGAAGCTACAAGAAGCTCATAAATTTGCACAAACTTCATTGGCAATCACTCAACAGTCCCAGGAAAAATATGCAAATAGCTCGAGGGATGTTGCGCCAAGTTAGCAACCTGGGGATAAAGTCTGGCTTAATCTAAAGAAATTTACTACTGAGAGGCCATCTAAAAAGTTTGAATGAATACATGCCAAATACACTATCACCAGGAAATTTGAAGATTCTGTACACTTTTATGAGCTAGACACACCTAAAGGCATTTACAATAACTTCCATACATCTCTTCTAAGAATTAGAATGGTTCCGGAAATTGTAAGAATGACATACCAAGTATGAGGATGAGTCAGAGTTATGATGAGTTTGTTTAATGTACGACAAAGTCTACTGATGTTTAATGGATAGTTAATTGTAAAGAAATTGTTATAATTCTATATTTGTGGCAAGAAGTCCCTCTATATACATGAAAGCGGGTTTTCTGCACACTAGTGTGAACTCCAACATACTTCCTAATCTAACCTAAACTGGAAGGTTGTTGGAGATCCTGAAGCCAATGTATGCTGTCAGGCATCTATTGGCTAATAACTATTCATGCCAGTGAGTGATGATATGGGTTAATCATATCTCATGGTGCCAGTGCATATTATTCTAATATGTACTATTTGTCTACTGCAGTCATGTTGCTGCCTTAATTACAACACTAAGACCAGCTAGCAAAGATCCACTCCCGTCTCAGGAGTTGGATGATTTACAGCCACCCGGAGTTCTGACAACCTATGGAGATATAGAATTTGGAATTGAAGAAATTCTAGACTCGAGGATTAGGAAAATAGGGAGAGCAAGTAGGAAATTAGTACTTGTGAAATGGACAGGATATTGTTGATACAGCAAAGTATTGTATAAATCAAAAGTACTACTTTGCAATGTGGTGGTTAAATTGTGATTTCTT
Source organism: Blumeria graminis f. sp. triticale (assembly GCA_905067625.1). NCBI lineage: Eukaryota > Fungi > Ascomycota > Leotiomycetes > Helotiales > Erysiphaceae > Blumeria > Blumeria graminis. The sequence continues at coordinate 16,843,281 of LR898476.1, forward strand.
ATTCTCTCTCTGTTCATCCCGCAACAGTGAGATACCCTCATTTGCACGGGCTAATTCTATCTAACCTAACTAGGCTTAGCCAACATCACGTGAGGCTTGATGTTGGATGAAGATCACAACACTGGCTATCTTTTCTTTGGATGAGCTGCCCCGCCTAACTCCCTCATGACTCCTCCAAAATTACCTAAAACTCCTTTTAACAAGATCAGATAGATTCTACTGTAGCCTAGTAACCTCCATTCACCTACCCCATTATCTTGCTATAAACAGGCTCGTCATGGTGCTCGATAATATCATGATGCTTGTTGTTTGTATTTTGAGACTTGGTAACTTGGATTTTAGTTTCTGTTTGATTGACCCATCCCTATACTTGTAGGGTAAGTTTGTTGGTGTTGATGAGAGTTGTGATGGCACTATTTGGTGCTGACTTTGTCATTGCATCTGATGGGTTATCACGTCCATCAATCCATCTGATGTCCTTGAGCTCACCTCGCTCGTATGCCTCACGTAGTGCCATAATGTCTATCATGAGACGTTTCTCCTTTGTTGTTCCCAGTTTGACGAGGCACTCGTATAGCGATAGTGAGTCGGTGCATACCACGATAGGAGTCTTTGGAAGGTTGAGGCGCTCTGTGATGATGTCAATTGTAGAGCCAATTGCAATAGCAATATCTACACCATGAGCCATTACGTAGATCCCTGAGGCTAATACACTTCTAGTTATATGCTTGCACTTAGTTGATGACCAGTGTACAATGTTGCCTCGTATAGTAAAGCTTTTGGTGCTGTTTTCTGATTCGATCTCATTGCCCAGGATAATGATGTATCCCATTTGAGAGCTCATATCCTTATTGTTTGCAAATGAGGCATGAACAAGTGTGAATAGTTTAAGTTTTTCCATGTTGAGTGGTACGTAATTGAGGCCACAATCGAGATTTTCCTTCTGCCAGATGATCCGCTTGTTTAATCTGGATATTACTTCTTTTGAGGGCTCGCTTGCCTGCGCTGCAGTGGCAAGATCGAAGCTAGCCTCCGGTTGGCAGATCGTAGCAATATATGCGCCTCGAGCTCTCTGCTTTATGTATGAATTTTGATTCTGAGCAATCTCAAGCTTCTCACCTTGTCGTTTCTGCTGCAGAGCTATTGTGTTGGTGTTGTCGATCATTAAGACACAACCATTGACATCTATCTGGCTAGATGAGTTTAGGTATTGCTTTTCTTTTGTTTTGAATTGGAGTTCCCTGTTTTCCTTTTCGGCGAACACGTTGTTTGAGAGACCTAGAGTATCATCTGTTTGCATGCCAAAAATACCGAATCCCGATCCAGTTCCGGTTGAGAAAAGGAGGCAAGGGTCAAACGTTCTCAAGGCGAGGTTAGGACAGTGTTCCACAGGGTGCGTATGTGGTCTAACAAAGATCTAGGTGGTAGATAAAGGTGATGAGTGGGTTGAAGAGATGACTGGTCTTCTCTAGGAAGAGACAAATAGGTAGATAGTAGCAATAGAGGCTACACGTGGGTCTTGCTGATGAAGAGCTGGAAAGAGATAAATGGTCTTCCCGAAGAAGAGATGGGTAAACAAATGTATTATTAAGGTAATTGAAGAAGACGTTGCGTGAAGAATAATGCTTCTTCACGCCGAGTATTTATATACATAAAATTACCAAATAGCACGTAGCACACAGCCCCTATGCCCAATTATTTGCTACACATCACCTAGTGAAACCAGCCCATTCTTATCAGTCTTCCTTGCTGGTTTTAGAAGTGCATTGAACTATTAATTGTGTTTTAACTTAGCCGTCCGCATGGCGTTTCATAATACGCTATGCCACAATGATCCATGAAATCCACCCACATTGCAAATTGTAAAGATGTGTTTGTAGAAGAGATATTAAGCCCTTCAAATACCTGCGTCGCCGCTGCAAATGGAGGAACTATTTATTCAAAAGGATCAGGAATAGTCAGGAGTCATTGGCAGAATAAGGAAGGAAATGAAAGAATGACAACGGTCAAAAATGATGAATACATACCACAATGCACAAACAATCTGATTTCTGTTGGAAAATCCGAAGATGAAGGTGTCTCCTTGACAGTAGACTCACCTAACAAGATTATCAGCTTGACAAAGAAGAACAAATTGGCGTTAGAAGGAAATAGAAAAGGCAAAATGTGGAGGGTGCGTCCATTACCTAAAGACATATCAAACAAGGTATTCAAGGCATCGCCATCAACGCCAGATCTAATAAAGAAAAAAGTCACACTCGCACCTATTTTGGAGGCCCCTTTGGATGTATCCAATTCGAAAATCAAGGCAAGCAGAGCTCAAGTGGAGCTGTTGCATGCCCGTTTAGGCCACCCAGGAAAGCAACAGGAGGCAGAGTTAAGAAAAATCTTGAAGGATTTACCTGACCATTCCTTTTGTCCATCCTTCTGCAATGCTTGCACACAGGGAAAAATGACGAGAAACCCGTCAAGAGAGAAAATGAGATCAGTATCAGCACCGCTCGAAAGGGTCCATATGGATCTGTGGGGGCCGATCAGTCAGCATTCAATACAAGGGAATCGATATATGCTATCAATAACAGATCAACATACCGGTATGATCTGAGTGTATTTTCTAACAGACAAATCACAAGCTAAGGGCAAAGTTCATGAATGGATTGATACTGTAGAATCTCAAAGACGCCGTTGGGGTAGTAGTGAAAAAGTGAAAGCAATTTTTTTCGATCGTGGAAGAGAATTCTTAAATACGGAGTTGATGAAGTGGTGTGATGGCCGTGATATTGCACTAGAGCCAACAGTTGGATATCACCCAGAAGGTGATGGATTCGCGGAGCGCAGTATGCGCACAATAATGGAAAAGGCGAATACAATGAGATTTGGAATGAAAATGGAGCCGGAATCTGGCAACTTGCCGCCAAACACTCAGTTTATATTCACAATTGTCAGCAGGTCAAGGATATGGAGCTTTCACCTTGGGAACAATGGAGTGGGAAGAAGTCAAGTGCGCTGCAATGGAAGGTATTTGGATGCCCAGCATGGGTATATATACCAAAAGAAAAGAGAAAGAAACTGGATCCAAGGGCTTGGGAAGGTGTTTTTGTCGGTTTGAGAGAAGAGTCGGAAAAGATCTTTCTAATATGGAGTTCAAAGGAAAAGAGAGTAATTGAAGCACGTTTTGTGAAATTCGATCAGACGGTCAACGGCGCAAATAATAGCGATCTGATTTCTTGGGAGCAGATAATTGGAGAATCGGAAATGGGGGATAATGAGGCTAATGATGATGAAGATGATTTGGGCGACAATTTGGATGAAGATAGCGAAATTAATGACGTAATGAGTGGTGATGGCACAATTGAGAGTGAGATTAGGGGCTTGTCCAAAGATCAAAAATTTTCAGCCAATGAAAGCAATGATTCGACATTAAGCGAGCTCACAGACTTCGTTAGTTCGACGTCAATGTCAAATGAGGAAGCAAATACAAGCTTTATGCCCCGAACCTCAATACGTCAACCAACGCAAAAACAGACAGCCGCAGAAAAAAGGGAGACAAAAGCACAACTCAAACAGCTACAACAAGATGAAATCGCGAAAGAATCCGCAGCGCGGAGGCAGCAAACGAGAGGTGATGGTAGAAGACGACGCGATCAGGTCAATATGATGAAAAACGAGCAAGGTATTCATAAAAGAGTGATCTACAAAGAACTTACATTTAAGCAGGCAATGGAGCTCCCAGACAATGAAGAATGGCTTAAGGCTTTCAAAATTGAGATGGATAACATCATTCGAAACAAGACACTTTCCAAGCCCATAGATGCATTACCAGAGGGGGTTGAAGCAATATCAGCAAGGTTAGTATTTGATGCCAAAACTGACAAAGATGGGAGGATAGTAAAATATAAAGCTCGATTGGTAGCAGGAGGGTTTTTGCAGATCTACAGCATCGATAATGAAGAGACTTTTTCGCCAGCAATTGGTATGGAAGGGCCACAAATAATCGTGGCAATTGCAGCGAAACACGGTTGGAGAATCCATCAAATGGATGTTGTTGCAGCATTTCTAGCAGCAGACTTGACAGAGGATATCTTTCTTGAGGTTCCAAAAGATGCACGACATTACTTCGGAAGATTTGTGAAAGTACTAAAGAGTCTTTATGGGCTGAAGCAGGCAGCACGATTATGGTACTTGTTACTGTCAGGATTTCTCGAAGGCATAGGATTCACAGCATCCACAACTGATCTAACAATATTGACCCAAAAGGCAACTGGCGTGGTGATAGGAGTGCATGTCGACGATATGCTTATTACAGGTGCCAATGAGAAAGCTATTGATACTGTGAAAGTTCAATTTTAAAGTCGATTCGAAATGAAGGACCTTGGGAATGCGGAGAATGTTCTAGGAATTCGCATCAAACGTCAACCAAATGGTGCAATGTTAATTGATCAAGAAAATTATGCGAGAGGAATTGTGCAAGAATAACTTTACGAGGACTCGCTACTTTATGCTACACCAATGGAGAAGGGAGCTGACAATGATTTAAAGGAAAATCCAGGACGCGTATTGAACAAAGGGGAGAAGAAGTACGTTCAACTCTTGGGTAAACTTATGTGGCTCAACAATACACGTTTTGATATTGTTTTTGCTGTCACTAGAATGGCATCATTTGCGACGGAAGCAGGCTGGAACCATTGGAAGGCTCTTCTTAGAATTGTCGGATATATTTCTGGCACAGTCACGTTTAGTACAACATATGGGAAAAGGGATTATAAGGGAGATCCACCAATTGAATACTATACTCTGAACCATGGTGTTGAAGTATATTCTGGGTCAGCACAGTTGAATGACAAAATGGGCTATGCCGACGCAGATTATGCCAATGACCAACGGGATAGAAAAAGTATCCTTGGGTGTGTCTTGATGATAAACGGAGGTATAGTCCACTGCTCGAGCAGAAAAATGCATTCTGTAGCTAGATGTAAGGATTCCTCTTCCGATCCTTTCTTTATGATATAATTTTACCTTTCTTCATATGTTGCTATGACAACAGGACAGTTCTTGGCACATGGTATCATGTTGATATTATGTTAAGGTCTATGTTAGGATGAGCTAGTGAAAGGAGGGCAGGTATATATACAATGGTTTGGTCTGTAGGCATAGAGTTCCTTACGCTTAGTCTTCTGTCATAACCACCACCTTCGGATCACCTCTGGTCACCTATAGTCGCCTCTAGTTACCTTTAGCACCTCTAGTCACCTCTAGTTACCTCTAGTACCTTTAGTTATCATTAGTACCCTCTCGAACCTTTAGACCTTTTAAATACTTAGATTAACCATCTTTCAACCCTCAATTTCCTCCATATTATCTCTAGTATACCTTCAGTCATCTTTCGCCGTCCATTTAACATCTTCTAGCCCTTCGAATTCGCTCCAGCTCAAACATCTAGACTCCAATCTGACACTAGATCAACAACTGAGGCTGAGTATGTTGGAGGTAGTGAGGCGGCCAATAAGGTGATCTGTTTAAGAAGACTGGTTGCAGAAATTGAAGGCAAAGACTGCGTAGGTAGCGCCGCGCCAATGTTGTTAGGTGATAACAAATTAGCAATTCAACTAGCGTCAGGAGTATCAAACACTTCAAAAATTAAGCACATTGATATTGCGTACCACCATATCCTTGACAAAGTAAAGAAAGGTACGATTTCAATACAGTGGGTGCCAGGGGAGCGGCAATTAGCCGACAGAATGACAAAGGCATTGGACAGGGCTAAGTTTGAGGCCAATCAACAAGCAATTGGGATTTCAAGCGTGATCACAAACCTCTGAATAGCTTCACTCTTGGCTATTTGCGAGTTTTAGGGGAGTGTTTAAATACAGGGCTAATCCTAGTAATCAGGATTAACATGTGTCCTTTATGATGTTTAGACCCACTATTGTAGTATATATGTAGCGAAGCTCCCCGAGCCCTTAATAGAAATCAGTTGAGCCAGTATATTCTTTTTACACATATTCCAAGTAAAACAGGTATCCCAATCTTTTCATCCATCATATCCTAATCTGCTTCAGAAATTTTTGATCAGATTTCCAGCCGGAAATTTATCTGGCTCTATTGTACTGAAGGTCTTTTTCTGGATGAATCCACTATTTGGTTGGTAAACCTTCTTCCTCGGTGGTATAGGGTGTCTACTGTGCGTCGGTTTCAGTTTTCCTGGATAAGTCTCTGATGTGTGCAAATTCTTTGTTTGTGTGTGTTAATAACCACTGTGTCCCATCACCTTCAAGTACTTGTTCAACTAGCTGGAGCCATTCTGTTTTATTTACCTCGGTTAAAACAGGGACCAGTTTCCATAGGCCAATTCCCTTATCTGAGCTTTCATTGGCCATTGTGATGATTTAAACCTGGGTGTGAGTGACGCGTATTCAGGTTGTGAGTTATTAAAAGTTCTTGCGAGTTGTTGAAGGCTGTTGCAAGTAACTTTGCTTTATCAAATTCTATTGCAAACCGGGGTCGTAACCTTTTAGAATAAGATTCTTGTATACAGGTGGTACGTGATTACTGGAAGTAGAATTGATAAGGTATTTGTTGTGATCTAACGCTGTTCAATCTGCAGACTTTGTGGTGAGCAGTTATTACATCTCATGTGATGGAACACGGGAGCAAAGTAAAAGAGGGGACAGGCCACTAGCCAAATCTAAGCAATTACGGGCACACGTAGAGCTGTAACACATTCTCTGTAGATAGACATAAGAAGTAATTATCATCAATAATTGAATCAACCTCCACACAATTGACACCCATAGAAGTGCCAAACTTTCATACAACCCTCAATTGTATTGTCGCAATTGCATCTGTAACGAGCCAGCACTGCATTCCAGAATACACTCTCTAACTGTGATAAGCTACACCGTCAGGTCTAGCAAACAAATTACAATAGTTGCCTTATTTGGCTTGGTCAATGAGGATAGGTTCAATTATGGCTCACGACTTTATAACAGCTACAAGAGCTATTGCGAACGGCTCTTTAGACTGGGTGAGCACAGTGGAGTGCATACTGAAGGTATTGCACAACTATAATACTTTAAGCTCTCCCCTGGCCATATTTGCCAAACTTACTGCCATCAACAGCGAGACAAAGTTAGACTTTGCATGCCAGTGAAGGAAATTTTTTCTTTTTCTTCCAACTGATATGGTAGTGGGACCCCAGGCTTGAGACATTCTAAACCAATATGTCCGACAGTTCTTACCTCGGACATGGTTTACAATCAGTTCTCGAGCCCCGTCCCTTTCAAACAAAGAATTGGCCGACCACATTGTCCAATCTACTGAAGCCAATGCCTGTTAGCTGTTTGAAGATACCAACTTTCAGCGTCATCCAAGTCTGAAAAATCCAGCTGTTGAATTATCTCAACCTACACTAAGCCAGACAATAATAGATCCTAGGCTCCAGGGAAATAACGCATTCCCCACAAACAAGACACTCAACGAAGGTGGAGAATATGCTGTAAACTCTCAACACAGTAACTGTTTCAAGTGTGGAAAGCCAGGACACTGATCCAAAGACTATCGCTCGAATCCACCGCCTAAAAGTCACTATATTCAGTCAAATTTGGGTCAATTTTCAGCCCGCTCCAATTTCAGCAACAAACTGAAGAAATTCTATGCATGTCAGGGGTCGGAGGACAGGAGACTTATAAGGAGAGGGATTGGGGCGGAGACTGAGACGAGGACGAGATGTAGATGAGGACGAGACTAGGACAGAGACAAAGTCTAGGACTTAGGACAGAGGCGAGATTCTAAGATGTAGATAAAATACAAGACAAAAAGCTACAGTACAAATACATCCCAAGAGCTTCCTTAAGTACCTGAGACCGGTCACTACAAACAAAGGTGCAATAGCCCACAGCTGTTACATAGCAACTGATCAGTATCTTGACTAGTGACTGTTGCTATCACAACACTGTAACCATTGCAACGCACTAACCCTATTCCTGAGTGTATTCATGGGGCGGTTGGCCAGGTGCAATACAATATCACAAACTGGTCTGTGACAATGCAGCTATCAAGAAAAAAGGATTCAAGCGCTTCAGTCCCAACAAGAAATTGTTTGTTTTCGAACCCATGACTCCAGACAATGATCATCAAAGAAGCCCTGCCGACACTATTGAACACAACAACATTGACCAGGAACTAGAAGACCTGCTCACTCAAGTCCTTGCCGAGGAAGAAGTAGAATGATGGTGCCAAGATGCCTATGTTGTGGCAATAGGCTCAGGCTATACAAAAGCTACTCTCGACGAGGATCCTCTTTGTGAGGGATGCAGAAAGCCACAAAAATTTTTCCTTACATGTCTTTCAAAATTTCCTTCTGTTACCTTTTCTACTTTCTTCGATTATGGATCTTCCACTTGTTTTGTTTCCAACTCCTTGGCCATCAGACTTTTTTCATATAATACCTCATTCATTTCTACAATTTCAGGAATTGGTGGAACGGGACCTACAGTTACCAAAGATGCCATTATAACAGTACAATTCCATATTCAATGCAGTAATAATCATTCCAAAAGGACCGAATCAGTTACATTTTCTGCTGGAGTTGTCCCTGATAATACATTTCCCGCCGACCTTACTGTCACAGACTGACTGATGTGGAGATATTATCCTGCCAACCTCTAGCTCTAAGTGTTGAGATATGATACATCTTGGAATGCCAAGAATAACTTATTACTTTATATTCCTGACCCATATATGTGTATGTACATAGATCTACATCTACATGGATCATAACTTACGATCCATGGAGATTGATAAATACTGGTCAAAAACCACAGTTGATAAGACATGCAAACACGCAATCTCACTCTTATCATCTCGGTTTTACTCTGAACCATACATCTAAATACAATTGTTTCCACTCGGATCTTCCTCTCACAACCTCATACGAGACTTACTGCATCGGTCTAACTGCTGACACTGATTCCGCTACAACCTCCATCTTCGCTCAAGCTCATAACTTTAACACTAAGACTATATGGCTACTGCTATGTCATGGATAGATTCATGGTATTGAGGTAGATTTGATCCTAGCTTCGGCTGGTATCCCTCTAGACAAGTTCTAGTTACTTCAATGGAATTCTAAGCTACTCTGGCAATTTGTTTCTAGATGTTTCAGGATGGTATTTTGTACTCTTACTGTAACGGCTGTTAAGCCTAGGGATTTCTGTAGCCTACGCTGGCAAGCGCAGGCAATGAATGCAAGGGAATCTTCAGGAAGGATCTCGGAATACAAGGAGCTTGGAAGATTCTCAATGAACCTTCTGGAAGCACACTGAAGGTTTATAAGAACAACAGGTGTATCTAGAATCTTCTAGGGTATTGTCGAGGGGTCCCTGTTATTCTAGATATAGGGAGAACCTTACAGAAGAGGGGTATCTCAGAGTATATGTATTTGTATTCTAGCTATAGAAATTCTCTCTCTAGAGAATTATAATTAATATACTGTACTTACAAGATTGCCCAAGCATTTTGTACTGAAACCATCACAATTACCAGTTCAATGGACTTCGATCAGATTCTAGGTCACTCTCAGGAGTTCGACAGGAATTGGGCTGGAACTTGAATACTGTAGTCTGTAGCAGATAGTGTCGAAGTATAAGTAGCTGAGGTATCTTCATGTCGAAAGCTCTTCAGCTTTCCGTCTTGTATTATTCCCTAGGTACCCAAGAATCAAGAATCAAGAGCCAAGTCTTTATTGTTATTATATTTTCTTTACCATCAAGAGCCCAAGATTTAGCGCCTCCAGTTCGAGTTAAGTAACCAGGTCCCAAGAGGTCCTGACACTTACCTTGGGCCAAACTGTTTTTCACGCTCTCGGATTACACTTTCTTTCTGACAAAACTATTCAACTTTCTAACTTGCAATCATCTCCAACTCTTTTTCCTTTTTCTAATTCAGATAATATCCATCATGTTTTTACTACCAACTCTATCCCTCTCTCGCCAAAATGGCACAATTCAACACCAGCTAACTCATTTCCTTTTACCAGCTCATATATTCACAACTTTCCTTCTATTTTTAATAAATCTCTCCGAAAACCCGACCTTCTGTACAAGACACAACACGTCATAAATACGGGTGACTCAGCCAATGTTGTTTGATATTTTTAGTTGCCTCTCATCTGTAGTAGATTTGACGTTATGAATTGGGGGGAAGCAGTAGAGTTAGGGTCCGGCACAGTGTGAGATTACAAGGCTGAATAGTCAGCCTCGTATACTTCTCTTATATTGTACCATAGTTGTAGACAGAATGAACAACATCATCTTGACCCAATTTATTTTTGTTATCTGATCAGATACCGAAACCCGGCATATCCAACAGCCAATTAAGCTTGCTCCAAGGCGCTATAGCCCAATTCAGCTACAAGCAATCCAGGATTTTTGCAAAACTCACGTGGGAAGAATCATACAGAAAATTCAAAGCTCGTGGGCAGTACCATTGTACCTCACACCCATAAAGACACCATCCAAGACAAACAAACAAATCTGGAGAAATTTTGTGGACTACAGAGAACTCAACAAGGTCACTAGGAAAAACGCGCACCCACTCCCAAATGCTGAGGACGAAATACAACAAGCTGCAGGACATAAATTCTACGCATTCTTAGACCCAGAAAATGGATTCTAGCAAGTACCTATGCATAAAGATTCACTAGAAAAGTGTCACAGATTCCAGGACAGGTGCTGGAGCAACTATGTGGTTGATGGTAGTAGATAATAATTCTAAGGAGAGAACTACTACAAGATCTATCTACACATGTATATATACAAAAGAGCCTCATGTTCTACGACGTCATTGCACTATCAATTGAGGAGGTCGTGTCCGATCTCGTATATTCCCAGCCGATCGCTTCTCACCAACAAGTGGTGCCATGTTGAGCTGCACTGTTGAATTGGATGATATGCAGATTCCGATGCTCCGATATTAGATCGATCGATCGTGCGCACCCTAAATCGGACCAAGCCTATGTTAGCCAACATAGGCTACAGAAACCAGCCGGCTTACCAGCTGTCACAAAAAGACAGCCTTTGTGGTGCCTTTTGGTATCTATGAATGGCTTGTCATGCCTTTTGGTCTATGCAATGCTCCAGCAAATTTCCAGTCTTTAATGGAAGAGGTACTACAGCCATATCAACTGTTTGTATCTGGCCTTCTGGATGATGTGTGCATTTGGGGGGACTTGCACGAGGAATTGCATGCAAGATTACAGAAAGTTTTCGATTGTTTTGTTAAATATAGCTTTGTTAACATTTCTATCTTGATATCGAGCCGTACAAACATACTGTATAATAGTAACTCATATTGATACTCGGTATCGCAATGGATAGCAGATATTGATGGTGTTTATGGCAGTGCAGGATCTGGTAATTAGTGATGTTGAAATGTGATATACCTTGGAATGCCAAGATTAACTTATTAGTAAGTCCGGCTAATTTGACTATCAGATTCCCCATTCTATATCACTGTTATCAATACATCCTTCACCGAAAGTTTAATGCACATTTGTTAAATGTCAAGGTGTGTCTGGTTGGTGTAAGAGCTAGCCGAGATAGTCAAGGTCAAACTTAGGAGTTGTGTCAACAACACTACTCATGCAGGTCAGTTGCGTGGAGAAAGTTTGTACTTAGTAGTTCTAGTCCATCTCACTCTTGTGAATACAATACTATTGCTTCTCATTCTATCTGACCTCCTTCCACTGTTCTAATTCCCTTGTCTTCTCTACAGTCATACAGCTATAGAATTCCTCCCAATTTAATGGGTTATGACCACCGGTTTGCCACAGGTATAGATAGAATCAAAATCGACTCCAAAGCCTTGAAGGCTTCGTCTAAGATTCGAGAAAGGAATCAAATTGTCTACGATTCGAGCAAGGAATCGAAATCACGCCCTAGATTAAACCTCACAATAATGGAGGATAATGAAGTCGTCGGTAAAATCCCCTCGCTCTCAAGGGATAATTATGAGAACTGGTTTAGAGAGATGAGGCTTAAGGTAAAAGCTAGGTCAGTATTCTTCACCGTTGAGACAACACTGGAGGAATATGCAAGCACATCAGAGATGAAAACCAAAAATATACCTTCTTCGTCTAGTGTTGATGGAGGATCAATGAAAGTCGAAGTATTAAGCACGATTTTGAACGAGAAAAAGGTTGAAAAGTATGAGAAAGCTGAAGCAACATCACTTCTACTCATTCTTCAGGCTCTAGGTGCGGAGGATGTTGATATGATTGATGAGCACCAGACAGCCCTCAGAGTCTGGAACGCACTAAAAGGCAAGTATTTCAGAACTAACAAGTATTCTGCAAATACATATCTAACTAAAATTGCTACATTTCAATTCCGCGAAGAAATGGGCTTGGACAATTCTTGGGCTAGGCTCAAAGAGTTTCGCCGAAAACTTATCAATGCGGATCCTATAATGAAGAACGCCTATTCGGATGCGGCTTTATTCTTGACTCTGACAAAGACGCTCCCAGCAGCTTTTAAAGCGACGACAGATGGATTTAGAATCCATTGTTACGCTCTCTATTGAGGAAAAATTGAAGATTTTGAACAAAGTGGAAGAAGACCTAAGACTTCAAAACGAAAGATCCCTCCTTGCTAGACACAGGCCATCCAAGTCTCCACAGAAATTGCGACAAAATCAAGATTGAGACTCTGATTCTGATAGCCCTGGATATAAGTGCAATTTATGTAAAAAGCCACATACTGCCGCTCGATGTCCTAGAATGGAGACAGCTGCGAGACTCTTGAAAGAGCATGATAATAGGAAAAAGGTGCAGGCGTCGAAGAACAAACCACGGCCACAAGAAAGAGACATTCCTAAAAATTCTCGACCAACCCACAAGTTCTCAAGTTATCATAGTGCGTACGCCGCTAACACTCTTCCGTCAAGCAACAAACAAAAAGCTAAATTTGAATCATTTGCATCAGAAAACGAAGATTTCGAGGAATGTCACCTATCAAAAGAAGAAATATGAAAGGCTACCCCATCTGATTGGCCTGTTGATACTGGTGCCACGTCTCAAATGTCTGACCAACCTCTTATTGAAAGGCTGAGGGCGATGGATAGGGAGACGTCACCTTGTGAATAGAATACTGATAGGTGTGGGAGAATTCAATAGATCACTTGGACAGAGTAAGATGATTGATTGATGGTGAATTGTATTTGTGGATGATTGATGTAGATACTGAGTGTTACGGCTTGAGTTTACAGATGATAGGTTTATGGTATTGCGTGATGTGGAGTCTGGTTGAGTAAGCGTTGGTCCCGGAAGCGAGCTGGTGGAGTTTTCAGCCCAGCGAGGCTGCAGACCTCTTTCTCTCCTTGTCTTTTCTTTTAGTTATTGTGCGTAGCTTTAGGTCCAAATACAAAGCAATTATTCTTTTATATTTCGAGGGAGTCTTCTAGTGTCAACCTGAGGTCGGCCGTAATACTGAGAGTAAAAAGGCCCTATCTATACACAGGAGTTCCTACCCTTATTCCTCTACATGTTATTGTCTATGATAGCTAGAGTAACTACAATGGTGTCCCCATTATAGTGAACACGTTGATGTTAGTGTGTAGCGGCCAGGAGGCAATAGTGATCAGACTCTAAGGGGTTAACTTTGCTGGTGCACAGTTATCCCCTGAAGGTGTGTGCAGTTATGAACTCAGATTTTTACAACACCTCTTCTATTCAGGAAACTTATACCGATTGTTCCAAAACGAGTAAAGGTTGGAGGGGGCGAATTGAAGTCGGAATTTTCTGGCGATGTTCAAATGAGGTGTAAAGACGGTTCAATGTTACTATGAAATGTTTTGTTTGTTCCAAATCTTGGGGTAAATCTTCTTTCAGTGAGAAGGCTGTGTCAAGCTGGGTTGAACTTTGTCGGGAACCAAAATGAATTGTTCCTTAAGCTAGGAAATAAAGTTATTATTGAAGCTAGAATGAGTAAAGGACTCTACACTGTGACACATGTTGCCCAAGGATATGAAGAGACCGCGTTTAATTTTGAGGAAAACAATAGTCCAATTGATAACTCTTCATCTCTGAGCTCGGGTCAAATCTCACAAGATGAAGCTATCCGCAAAAACGAAAGGGATAGATATCTCAAGTACCATCGCCGCTTTGTTCATCTAGGACCTGAAAAAATTCGATACATCTGGTTACTACACTCAAGAAAAGAATCAAGATTCCACGAGATCTTGACGTCTGCAAGGTATGTGCTCTAACTAAGATGAAAAATAGAATCCCAAAAGTCCTCAGCTCTTGGAGCAAAGAAATACTGGGACAAGTCCAGTTTGACGTCGCCGGCCCATTCCCAACAAGTATTAAAGATAATAGATGGTTCCTCCTCATTATCGATATTTGTAGCAGAAGAAATTGGGTAATTCCAATAAAGACCAAAAGCGATGCATATGAGGCCTTAAAAACTTGAAAAACTATAACTGAACATCAATCTGGCAAGAAAGTTAAATGCGCAAGATCAGACAACGCACCTGAACTAATCAAAGCTATCCATGATTGGAGAATAGAAGATGGAATTCTGGCACAATCGACCACTATTGCTTCTTCGCATCAGAATGGTCCTGCAGAACGTTATATTCAAACCGTTGAGCTCAAAATGAGAGCAATGCTAGAAGAGGCTCAGCTTCCAATTGAGTTCTGGGATGAAGCAGCAGAGGCAGATTGCTACATACGCAACCGAACTGACTCTGGGCCAATTATCTCAAATCTAAAAACTAGTCCTATCAAGGCCTTCACAGGTGAAACCCCTTCAATTGATCACATACGAAAATGGGGGAGTAAATGTTTCTACTACGTAGATAAGAAGACACTACCTGCTAATGAAAGACACGATAAACTTGTTAGCCCAGCTAGAGTAGGTGTATTTGTGGGGTATTCCGAGAATACGACAAAACACTTCAAGGTTTACTCACCAGAACGAGGATATACCATTTTATCAAGTCGTGTTGTGATAAATGAGAATGAAAAAGGAGGAGCAGTTGATCTAAAGATCCGAAACGCAAAATGCGGACCTCAAGGAACACCAAATGTGACTATGGATAGAAGGCCAAGGGGAAGACCAAGAAATGTGGAAATTGAACAAGAGTCAAGTATTCCTCAAGCTATTAAAAATATAGATACGCTTAAAGAAAATGAAGAGCAGATGCATCATTTTAACTCAGCAGTCATCACCCAGCCTACTATCCACAGAGCAAATCGCAGCAGTGAAAACGTTCATCAAAACTTGGAGAAGACTCTAAGCATAGATCAGCATTCATGTCAAATTGGAGCTCAGACGTTTGACCTGAAGCGGAATAGAAGGGCGAGAAGAGGTCGGATGGATCGCTAGAGATGGCTGAAGGTCTACTGGAGATTACTAGAAGGAGCTAAAGGTTTGAAAGTTGGGTAATATAAATTGCTAAAATGTCTAGAGGTTCGAGTGGGTACTAATGGTAAATAAAGGTACAAAAGGTAACTGGAGGTAACTAGAGGTAATCTGATGATGGTGGTTGTGACAGAAAACTAAGCATAGAGAACTTCATATCTACAGACCATGCCATCATATATATACCTGCCCTCCTTCCACTAGCTCATCATAACATAGACCTTAACCCAGTATCAACATGATACCATGTGTCAAGGACTGTACTGTTGTCATAGCAACATAGAAAGAATGGTAAAATTATATACTGAAGGAAGGATCGGAAGAGGAATCCTTACAATTCAGTAAATCCGAGCACGCCTGATATGGATTTGGACACAGAACCTAACAGTGACAATCTAGCCTCAGAGACAGATTTAGATACAGACTATGACTCCAACAATTCAGATGCTGAATATGAAATCAATGGCAATCGTGAATACCAAAAAACAGATCAAAAATCTTGCGAGGGTATAATTTCACAAGACAAAGAAGAAAATTTAAATGATGGTGAAGCAGAGAAAATAGATGTAGAGAAATCTCCGACGGAAAATTATTCAGATGAATTAGAGGGAAAATATCCAGTTGATGCTAATCAATCAACAGGAATATCATCGTCGAATTCCGCAACAAGAAATTCAGATGTAGATACCCCATTGGTTACTACTAATCCTGAGGATGATACTCCTACTTCAACAAAATTATTCCCAGTGCAAAGGCATAGATACTTTACACGTTCTACTGTTCACAAACGTACTTCTCAGCAAGAACCAGAGTCGCTTCGAGCTTCAAAGCGTGTCAAGGCACTCATTGCACAATTGATCCAAAGCCAAAGATCTAACTAACAGTTCACTATTGGATCAACTAAATGAGAAAGATATAGAAACTGCACTTCCAGCAGATGTAATTGCGGGCATAAAAATTCCTTCTAGCTTTGCAGAAGCAACAGAAGACCCATCTTACTCAGAGCAATGGAAAAAGGCAATGAATGAAGAAATGGTTTCACTCCTCAAAAATAATACATTTGTGGAAGTCATACCACCAGAGGGCGCAAATCTTGTATCTTGTAAATGGGTATACACAATCAAGACTCACACCGACGGCTCAATTGAACGTTTTAAAGCCCGACTTGTAGCGCGTGGATTCAGCCAGATTCATGGTATTGACTATAATCAAACATTTGCCCCAACAGTAAGAATGGATACACTTCGATTATTCCTTGCCGTGGTTTCTGCCGAAGATTTAGAATGTTATCATTATGATATAAAGAATGCATTTACAGAATCTCATCTTAAAGAAGACATTTTTCTCTAGCCACCTAAGGGAATCTCAATTAAAAAAGGCTACGTTTGGAAAGCACTTCGAAGTTTATACGGGCTAAAACAAGCTGCAAGGGACTGGAACTGCTTAATCAAAGATTCTTTACTGACATGGGGATTCACACAAAGCCTTGCCGATCTATGCTTGTTTACCCATGGCAATGGTACAAGTATATTGGTTTATGTTGATGACATTGCTGCATTGGCTAAGTCCAAAAAACATCTGGATTGGTTCTATAAAAAGTTATTGACAAGATTCAGCGCCAAGAATCTGGGGGAGATAGAGAAGATCCTTGGAGCTAGGGTTACGCGAGACAGAAAGAGCCGCACTTTACATCTAGACCAAGAACAATACGTTCAAAGCCTATTGGAAAAGTTTGGATTCAGAAAAGGTACTCACAAGCCAAAGACAGTGCCACTTATAGGATATGAACATTTACGACCAGCAACAAATGATGACAAGAGAATCGACGTAACCAAATACCAGCAAGCAATTGGTAGCCTAATGTATGCTGCAACCTTCACAAGGCCAGATATTGCTTTTGCGGTTGGAAAACTGAGTCAATTCATGAGTGACCCTGCAGAAGATCATGGATATGCACTCAAGACAATTTTTCGATATCTAAAATTGACAGTAAATTTTAGGATTTGTTACGGCCTTGGAGGAGAATACAATAATTTTAAGGTTTATTCAGATGCCGACTGGGCAAGTGATAAGAATGATCGGAAAAGTACCTCTGGGAGCGTCACCATGTTCTATGGTGGACCAATCTCTTGGTCAAGTAAAAAGCAGCGCTCGGTATCGACATTTAGGTGTGAGGCTGAGTATATAGCTCTTTCAATGTGTACAAAACATGGGCAATGGATTGCTCAAATATTTAGAGACCTCGGACTTCCAAAATATATTGGGAAGAACCCTGCACTCGTCCAAATGTTCGGAGACAATCAAGGATCAATTGCGTTGACAGAAAATGCACATCTTAATGAAAGGTCAAAACATATTGACATTTGTTATCACTTTATCCGTGATCTTGTCGGAAAGGGGAGATTGATAGTTGATTACATTTCAACTGATGACATGAAAGCAGATGGCATGACCAAACCGTTGGCAGGGGTGAAGTTCCAGAAATTCATTGAACAGCTCGGTCTCAGCTTCACACAAGTTCCCGCGACAGGATCAAAGATAAAAATTGACTAGAGACCAGAACCAGGACAACTCTCGAGGGGGAGTGTTAAATGTCAAGGTGTGTCTGGTTGCTATAAGAGCTAGCCGAGATAGTCAAGGTCAAACTTAGGAGTCGCGTCAACAACGCTACTCATGCAGGTCAGTCGCGTGGAGAAAGTTTGTACTTAGTTTTAGTCCATCTCACTCTTGTGAATACAATACTATTGCTTCTCATTCTATCTGACCTCCTTCCACTGTGCTAATTCCCTTGTCTTCTCTACAGTCATACGGCTATAGAAGGCCTCCCAATTTAATAGCATTAGCATTTATTTCACACTAGAATTCCTGCGGATGACTATTTCTTAAATGAAGGTTATAGATTTCTCGTATCTATTACCAATACACATGTATTTAGCTTTATATTCCTGGCCCATATATGTGTATGTACATAGATCTACATCTACATGGATCATAACTTACGATCCATGGAGATTGATAAATACTGGTCAAAAAACACAGTTGATAAGATATGCAAACATGCAAGCTCACTCTTATCATTTCAGTTTTACTCTGAACCATACATCTAAATACAATTGTTTCCGCTCGGATCTTCCTCTCACAACCTTATACAAGACTTACTGCATCGGTCTAACCGCCGACACTGATTCCGCTACAACCTCCATCTTCGCTCAAGCTCATAACTTTAACAAGTGACAGGGATAGGACACGTGTATATATATACATATATTGCGCACTTGACTCCTCTTTAATACGAGGATGCTTCTGACTACATTCACAATTCCCATAACTACTCTGGGCTAATCACCCCTTACTATTTCGGTCCTATCTTCTAATTAATGCCCTTTTCGCCCTTTTATCTTAAATGACAGGTCATAATATTCTTTGTCTTGCTGACCATCATCAAGCTCAGAGTTATGGACAAATTAAATCATTAACAGGCTTAATTCTCAACGCAGCCAAGTGTAGACTCTTTGTCTAACAAGGTGTCTTCCTCGGATTCCTCATTTCAAAATACAGTATCACAGTAGATCTCGAAAAAGTTGCTGCCATCCGCAGACGTCCTATACCATCAACAACTTCAGATATTAGGGGTTTTGTTAACGCAGCCGGTTACTTACGTTCTTTAATTAAAAATTTCTCTCAGCTGGCTGGCCCACTAAACGACCTTTCAACAGGACCAAAGAATTTTCCAGTAAAACTGACTGCAGAGGCAATTGAATCATTCAATAAAATCAAAGATGCCCTTACAACAGCTCCAGTAATACAAAAATTCGATTGGAGACTACCAACTGTGTTAGAAAGCGACGCTTCACAACGGTTTGTGGGAGCTGCTCTTCTGCAACCTCATCTTCACTCGACCAATGACAACCACAAGCATTCGCTTCTACACCCTGTTGCTTACTTTTCCAGGAAGTTAAATCCAATACAGAAACGCTACTCTGCGCAGGAACGAGAGTTGCTCGGCATACTCCTCTCCATACAGCACTGGCAACACTGGGTTGAAGGCGGAGATATAACAGTCATTATAGACCATGAATCTCTCAAGTCAATCCCGACCAAAGCTAAACAACCACCACGGATGATTTTTTTCTCAATACCATAGAGCATTATAATATACGCATTCTCTGCCGACCAGGCAAAGCCAACGTTCTTGTAGACTTCCTTTCTAGACCAAGAGACTCAGCCTATCCGCTACTAGAAGAAGAGGGAAGGGCCTTCGAATTGAAAGAAAATGACAGGGTTAAATATCCTCACCAGTTGAATTGTGTCAATCTCCAATGTGTCTTCGAACACCTAACCTTACTTCAACAACTTCCGCCAAAGATTCCCAAGCACTGGGTCAACCAAAACTTTACAGTTTTCAATAACAAACTTCACCTCATCAAAACACGAACCCATCAAATTAGTGATCCACCAGGCCCAACAGGAATTGCGACACTTTTAGAGGTATTGGAGTACGAATATCTGGTATCAACTGTCACAAGAATTCACGAGGGCCAAGGTCATGCATCCATTGGCACAACAATGCGCGAAACCGAACGGAGATACTGGCACCCAGAATTAATGTTAGCAGCACACGAAGCAATCATTAATTTTCATTCTTGCCAATTGATGAAACCACCAGATCCAGCTTTGGGTAACCTACCTCCAATAAAGCCTTCACTGCCGCTGACACGTTTGGGAATTTACCACACAAAAATCGTAACCCAAATCCTTCTTCATGCAATTGAATACGCCACCAGATGGCTAGAATCAAGATTGGTTCCCAACGCAGACTTCGTGAACACTTTTCCTCTGCTCATGTACATCATGAACACTTTTGGTACCCCGCGTCAAGTAATTAGTGACAATGCCCTGTGCTTCACTGGAATGGAAGCGCTGCAGTTCCAGCACAGACATAATCTCTCATTCACGCAGTCGACGCCTATCCAACCACGGAGTAATGGAAAGGTAGAACAGGCCAACGGCATCTTAAAGGCCATTCTAACAAGAACTCTCCTCGATGCCCCGGGAATGAAACTAGTCGACGCACTCTCTCGCGCTGTTTCCATATTCAACCGACGTATATCTCCTAACGGCTACAGCCCGTTCTTCTTGCTCTTCGGAACACAACCTTCAAACGAAGAACAAGCGTATACAGAATATGACCGAGAACCTACGCTACTAGAAGAACGTGACTGGACAGAAGAATTTGTTAGATATCACGCTGCACCTATCGCTCGCTCGTACATGGCCAGTATGAAAGCAATCCGCGACAAGACCCGAGCATACCTCCAAGAAAAGAAAGCCATTTCGAGAATTTACGCCCCGGGAGATTGGGTCTTGCGAGTCTGTCAAAAGAAGCATAAATTTGAACCTTACTATGATGGACCTTGGGCGATCGCAGCATTTTATGTTGTCAGAGCAGCATGAAGACAGCAGGGCGGAGACAAAGGTCAAAGAGGTGGTGTTCAGGCCAAAAGATGCCATCCTACATTATGCATAAGATAGGTGCACAACCACTTGATCAAAAGGCCAGACTAAAATCATAGAACACTAGATTCTGGTTATCTCCACATATATAGATGATATAGAAGGCAATCCTGACACACGTTAATAATACTAGCTCACTGATCTCCCCAGGAGGATTTAAGTTAGGTAATTGCTACAATGGTACTAATTTTTTCCAAGGATACGTTTGTGAAGGCCACCCAGTGAAAAGCTTATGGTACGGGAGTAAAAGAATGTTGGAGCAGGATTGTAGAAACTTGAAAGACTGTGGAGGTTTGTAATGTTGAGCAATTAACTTAGGTGAGCTGTGGACAGCTCAGTTGGAGAAGGAGGATGATTTGTGGATCCTAAATGTTATGGCCAGGCATCCTTGAAGAGGTTTCAAGGAGAAGGTTCTGAGGAAAAGGTGATATGAGAAGGTTTTAAGAAAGGTTTTGGGAAAAGGTTTACTGAGAAGTTTTCCGAGAAAACTCCGACAGTTAGAGATGGAGGGGCTGGCATCATGACGGCATTTGTCATAGTCTTAATTGAGTTTAAGTACTATCTCGAGTTAGACTTAAGGAATCTGAAGCTGCCACATAGTAGCTCTCCAGCTTCTCAATCTTTCATTCTTGTGATCTTTGATCTTGCAATCTAGATTTACATAATGTTATAATCTTATATTCTCAAAGTCCGATATTCTCAGCCTTTCGTTATTCGTTACATTCTTCGTACTTCTGTTCACCCTGAGTTATCAGCCTTGATCACCTGCTTGTCAACCCGACTTCGTGTCTTCGTGTCTTTCGACTATTCTGTAGTTCTACAACCTTTGACTACCCGGCACCTCGCCAATCGAATCATATTTAAGTATCCTTCGTTAGCAACTATAATCCTAACAGTTATTACTACCTTACCTTCGGCAGACGGCGATCTCCAGTATCCCTAGCGCACGCCGTAACACTAAACGTAGCAGGCTATGTAATGTAACATAGACTACTAAATGCAGTTAGCCTATAAGTAGTAAGCTACGCACAAAGTGTAGGTTTCGGAGTTGGGAGTTAGGGGGAGACAGAGACAAAATTTATTAGAACTCAAGCTTGACTATTGTGTTCTGCGTAACTAGCTGTAGTAGATCCACGAGTTATATTTGTCACCATCCTGTTTCAATTGTGATCAATCGAAACCTACATATGGCTACGCCATCTATAGAGATAGGGAACTTTTACCAAGCAGTGGAAAAATCTTTTCCGGAATTGAGATCTATGTTGTAGAGATTACCGGGTGTCACGGTTTCAGTACAAAATGCTTGGGCGATCTTGTAAGTACAGTGTATAAATTATAATTCCCTAGAGGGAGAATTGCTATAGCTAGACTACAAATATATAAGCACTGAGATACTCCTCTTCTATAAGGCTCTCCCTATGACTAGAATAACATAGACCCCTCGAAAATAGCCTAGAAGATTTTTGATACACCTGTTGCCCTCATGAACCTTCAGTGTTACGGTTTGACCGTTGTTTGAGCTTAGGTGGATACCTAAGCCTGATACTTGGAATTCTTACGAAGAGGCTGTATGGGGGGGAGATGAAGCTGAACGAAACGGCACTACTACTCAGGAGGTTGAAGCGTCATTACAACTTAGTGACACCTGGAAATACATGGCTGAGTAAGAAGTATTGTGCCTAAGGACAAGTCACTAGTCTGTAGATTCACGAGGAGGATTAACTCTTATAAATACCTGTCAGTAGTACCCAGAGTTAGCTTTTCTCCTCGTATAGTTTATTAAATCGATTTATTCATCACCAACTCGGTTTCCGTCACATTCAGTGTGCTTCTAGAAGGTTCACTGAGAATCTTCTAAGCTCCTTGTATTCCGAGATCCTTCCCGAAGATTCCCTTTCTTTCATTGCCTGCGCTAGCCAGCATTGGCTACAGGACTCCTTAGGCTTAACAGCCGTTACACGGGGCAGTCCAAGGCCTAGGGGTAGCGTTAGAGTTTGGAGTCAGTATTGATGTACAGGTGCTCCTCGATAATCAATAGTGTTGATACTGTGACGGTCTTAAAGTGGCGTTTTATTCAAACTGAACTCAGAGCTAGATACAAATGAAAATCTTAAAGTAACGAGCAGAGACATGACTGAAAGCCTCCTATTTATTTACAAGACTATGATCTCGTTCCCTCATTTCATGCCATTCTCAAAATAGATCATGACCTGTCCTCCGACAAACACCAGCATCTCCGTCTATTTTAATTCAGCTTCATTTTAATGTTAGTAATTTTAGTTATTAAAATAGTTATGATGCATGTGGCTTAGATGACTCACGACTGGTGTTCGAGTCGTCCTGTCTGCAATCTAAATTTGTCATTTAAGAATAGATTTGCATGAACTGGGCCAAGGCCTATACTTGGGTCTAATGAGTCGTGGAGGGGTTCATGACATGTATAATGTTTAATTTAGTTGGAAGAGTTCAAGCCTTATTTGTTAGGCAGCAGCCTAATGATAACCAGGTATGAGCCTGTGACAGATACAATACGGTATATGCGCGTAAATAATAGGCAATAAATAGATTCAATAAAAGGATACAATAACATCCACATATATATTCATTCTATCTATCTGTTCTAACCCTTTTGGTGTCATGTAAGAATGCAAAGAGAATATTATGTTAGTTGCACTACTGTTACAATAGGTTAATACATATTCCACCTATTACTAGAGTGCACATGACTACTGTTCCAACAAAGAGACAGTGGAAGCTCTTACAAGCGGTAGAACTAATTCCTCATACTTTGAGGTAAAAAAATCTAAGGAACTATGTAGGATGTTATAGCGAGGCATTCTTGAACCAGAGTCTAAGCAGAAGGCCTGAGGCTAAAGTTCACGGAACAGGTTTTTCGGCTCACCCTCAACACTTGCACTTACATGGTGAGACTAGATAATGTGCCAACTGAAATTGATATGGCTGAGGTCACAGTTTGATTTATGATGAGAAATTACTATAGTCTTAGTTGAATTGTGTTAGATATTTATTTGTTCTTAAGGAAGTTGGAGCTACAACAAAGTAGTTCTTCAGCTTCACAATCTTATAATATTATTACAGTATTCCTCTCGCAATCCCGCCTCCTTCTAGCCATAGTACTTCGTTGACTTCCCACCTCT
Source organism: Blumeria graminis f. sp. triticale (assembly GCA_905067625.1). NCBI lineage: Eukaryota > Fungi > Ascomycota > Leotiomycetes > Helotiales > Erysiphaceae > Blumeria > Blumeria graminis. The sequence continues at coordinate 16,867,375 of LR898476.1, forward strand.
CTAGTATTCACCACCTGACCTTTCCATACCCTCGGCGAACAGCAATCTTGGTCTAACCTACAGCACGCCGTAACTTAGGACCCGGCTCTCGCTAAAGGTTTGCCGGATTCCGGGCCACAGCGGCATAGCAGGAAACGAAAAGGCAGATGCGATAGCAAAGGCAGCACTTGCAGCATATACAAGGGAAGGAAATTTACCGAGACCCGAAATCATCTGGTAGGAAGCCCAAAAAGTCCTGAAATTTTCAGCTCTCAAGCGCCAAGTCACTATCCACGCACAGAAACTGGCGGAAGATTGGGGGACTGTTCTCAAAACCTGTCAGTGGTGTCCCCTACCAACCTCCAGCTCTCACTGTAGAGTCTGCAGAGCCGAGATTGAGTAACAAAGTCCTCACTTCGACGAGGATTCCCAATCTTTTTCGCGGTCTGTATCGTCTTTATCCCTAAGCACATCCCCCTATCACCATTATCATGAAGCTAACCACGATCAGATCAGATGATAGGATCGAAGCCCTACTCGTCACCAACCCTTGATCTTGGAGGAAAAGCCATCCGAAGAGCTTCCGGAGCATACCCAGCACCCGATACGGAGATGGCGGATTGGATCAAATCGGCCTCGACTGTTACAAAGAAGGGAGATATAGATGAATAAGCGCACCTCATGTGGTCCCGGTGTCTAGGCCTCGCCTGACTGGGGCTGCAAGTTTTTTGAGACTTTTTCCCGCGCACGCAGCTTCCATTACTACCTCTTATTTTTTCTTTTGTGGGTAAATGGTTCCGTGGAAAATGTGGCCGAATTCCACTGGTAAATACTGAGCTGAATGGCTATTCATCCAGGGGAATGTATCAATGATCTTACAAGTAACAAAAGAGGATAGGAGCACTGTACAAGGTGTAGCCTGGGCCAGAAAGGAGCCCAATGTGCTAGATAGACATAGACTCAAGTAGTACAATAAACACAAACACACACTGGTGGAAGAATGGTGGCATAAGAACAGAACGGACGGGTATGAAGATCTGGACCTACTGATGCGAAGAAAATGTCATCCAGAGATAGCTCTATCTCGATGAGCATGTCATCGCCTCATTGTAGCAAGGACTGGGCATGGTGTTGAAATTAAACTTAGAATATGCAGAACTCTTCGAGTGATCACGGAGAAATAACGAAGTATATTCTTCAAAGGGTATCCGTAGATGTAAATTATGTTTATAGTAAAGGCTTGATCGAAACTCTTGATCTTTACTAAAGGATATGGTCTATCTATATACATTGATGTCTGGCAATGACATGAGCTAGAGTATAATGCCTCATTACGGGATACAACGGGACAAACTACAGATCTGATACCAGTTACGTGTATTCTCGTCGCAGTCTCGAATATCAGACATGACAAAAGATGATGGTGTAACTAGTAGCGGATAGGCGACACCCGACAATCTTGATGGACATATACTGAAACCACAAGCACGGGGAGTGTCTAGGTTGGTTTCGCAACACATGGTGACTTCGCCGCTTATCACAGACGGTTCCAACACCAGAATGTATAAATGTTCTGCAAATGTGGCCGATAAAAGAGGACATGGCATTTTGCAGAGTGTCGTCCGACTATCCAGAAATGGAGGACGGAAACGAAGTCAACTCGACCTATGATAAGAGATATGATTGGGCAAGAAAGATAGCAGAAATTCTGGCGTATTTTAACTGTAACAAAATGTTACAACAAGACTGGATTGTGAAAAGGGGGTGTAAAGGTCAACTGTAATGCTTCTTTGGACCATCCAGTGTGGTACGAGGATTAATATTTTTTTTTTGCGTCAGATTTTAGTTGCGTATGCAGCTATCTAGCTATGACACAATATCAGAGAAAAGTACAGAACAGATGATTCAACGTAAAGGAAGAGCACTTATGCCTCGGATTTCATCTGCAAGTACCACTGCGAAGTTATGGCGGCTTTTTCTTCACCCCAAGTCAACCCTCTATTGAAAGGCTATGCTGAGCTGGAATGACGTACCGTTAGGATGAAGGTATGGAAGGAGGTAGCTATGGCTTTAAGAGAAGTAAAGTTCGTGAGTTATATTCTTAGGACTTGGATCAATGGACGAACTTGAGGATATTCCCTAGCATTCTCAAGTGTGTAAATAATATGGAGATTGTTTTAATTTCCTATTGTATGAGTTGCTTGAGTTATCTACGTGACAGGACCTTCTTCTATATACATGAGTAAGGGGGTTCTGCACACTAGTGGATGTTCCAACATCTGTCCTTGTCTAACCGAGAAAGGAAGGATGTGAGAGATCCTAGCGCCAATAGATACCATTAGGAATCTATTGGGAAATACTGTGTCATACCAATGAGTGATGATTTAGGTCAATCATATCCCATGGCGGGAGGGCAAGACTGAACACCTGTACGCGGTGTCCTCTACGAACCTGGGAGTGAAATATTCTCCCAGAGCCAAGTTCAGTCAAACTTCGCAATACCGAACAAGTTGGCCCACGAGGCAATGATTCAAATTACTCCACCGTATCAATCTTTCTCTCCCAACGAAATCGATTCCTACCTAAGCCTCATCAAGTTTACAAGTACGACCTAGTACATCTTCATCCCAATGACCACACCTCTTGTCGACTTTCTCTGGCCTTAGCTGGTCGCCAGATACACGCCCACGCCGATATTTACACCCGACGGAGGAAGCAAAGCGTGGCGCACAAATCTGGAAGACAATTCCTTGGGATGGATATGAGAGGGATCAGGACAAGTTAATAAGATGATGCAGAGGATTGGATACAGTCTCGACGGGTGTGGAATTTTGAGTTTTGGAAAGGAGTTTTTACAAATTGAGCTTTGTGCGTGCCAAGACTTCGGCTGCGAGAGTGCAGGCGACACTATAAAAACTGCCATGGTTGGATGGTGCGGTGGTACATCGTCTTGGCCGGTCTGCCAAGTAGAGTCTGGATAGCTTGGACACATATCCCACTCGAGACAGTAGATTGCTGGTTCAAATCCGGCAAAACACAACCACACTTCTCGCGGCGCTGGTATGCATGGATGACAAAGGCATGCTTGGATAATCAAAGGTTTTTAAATTTCCTTTGGTGGGTACTAACGGAGGAGGGTCGACTGTTTGTGTAAGCAAGCATACCTCATAGTGGTATTTGCAAATGAAATCCAGAGTATGAGTGTCTCTAACGTCAAAAGAGTCATCCCACATGTATACATAGCGCCGGTCATGTGTCATAGCTAGATAGCTGAATACACATTAAATGATTTAAAAAAAAAAAAAATATCCCATGGCGCATGTGCACATTATCCTAATGTAAACAGTTTATTGTAATGCAGTCATGTTACTCCCTTAATTACAACACCCTCATCCGTGAATACCCACCCAGAGAAACGTCTCAAAAACCCTGACTTATCCAGACATGCCTCCATCATCTTTCAAATTTTCTCCGCGCGAAATATGGTCTGAGATGTCTCCCTGCCGAGTGGAGTAGGTGCCCAGGCTACTCGAACCATACCAGAGAACACCACCAGGGGGCGTATCACTACACCTTCCATCGTTTGCTTGTTTTTATAGTGTCAGCTGCACTCTCGCAAGCGAAGTCTTGGCTCACACAAAGCCCAATTCGTAAAACTCTTGACATTCTAAAATTCACGCCCATCGAAGTTATATCGTTGCTCTGCATCATCTTGTGAACTTTTCATGATCCCTCTCACGTCCATCCCAAAGAATTGTCTCCCAGATCTATGCGCCTCGTTTTGCTTCCTCCGTCGGGTGTTTATATCGGCGCGGGCGTGTATTTGGTGACCATATGAGGCTAGAGAAATTCGACGAGAGATGTTAATACTGGAAAGATAATGCAATGGATGATATTTGTAGAGTTGATGAAGCTTTAGTAGAAGTCTTTTCTGAGGGATGTTAAAGATTGATATACTTAAGGATTTTGGACCCTTGCTTCGCGTGCTAGCACCTTCGACATCACTAGCACAAAATAAGTTAGGCTCTGGCAGTGCATTTCACTATCAGGTTCGTACAGAACACCTCACTGAGCTGGATTAGCTTTGCCCTCCTCTGCGCTGGCCTAGTGAGTCTATCTAGAAAACAAAATTGGATAAGACGGTTGAAGAGGAAACGACCCAACTAGCGAAGGTTTTTCGATGAGCCCTGCACTTGCTTTCGGCACAGCAATGCGTCAATAATGCTTCGAACGTCAAATGGAATATTTACGGCCATTATATTTAGATTATTGGGTCCCGGACGTGGCTCTGGATGTGTACTACCTAAGATAGTTTGAAGGTTATCGATTGCTATCTAAATCTAAGACAGGTCTCGAATAGCCATATTACGTACTGGCTTTATATACCCCAATAGGCCATCACTAGTGCGATAGACACCACGCACCCTCCTAGCGCTCTGATAGGTAGTCACGCATAAGTTACTATAATTTATTAAAAGTATATTCAGTGATCTAGTAAAGCTAGATAGACAGTACCACAAGCTCAGACTAGACCCCCACTTTTTGATATTTGGAACGCCCATGTCCTGGGTTGCATTTGCCGATAGCACTACGAAGTATATTTGTACTGCACAGGTAGCCCTCATCCTTGGGTATTGGCTGGAGATAAATCTTCAACAATTACGATATAAACATGTTATTATCTACATCCATTAAGTTAACAAGGAATTTAGTTGGAGACTGTTGAGAGTAAATTGCAATCTCCTAACTTAAATGAGATGGGTACCCAAGCTAACGAGATTCTACTAGCGAGACGAGGCCAGATGTTAATCGACTGCACCATGCGACCAGTAACAGATAGTGCGGCACACTCCCCACATATATATAGGCACGTGTCTATTAGAACAAGGATAAGGCACTAATACTAGCTGATACGACACAAGCTATCCTATTGATTTGAAGACTATATAGGCACATGCACCTCCTTTCTACCCATATACCAGGAGTAGGCTCTCTGCAACATATACATGGGGAGAGGTTTGTAAGAACTGGGATATTTATGAAATATGATGCGCAACTACTTTCTCGACCTAGTAGTATCAATCTCGATAGTTAGCGTTATATTTATATAACAGTGGAGACCAGTTTCACAGATACGTAAGGTTCATGCTGGGTGATAGAAAAGTTACTAAGAATACTCTTGTAACCACAAGCGCCAACTCCACCAAGTTATTCACAAAACTGATTTTACATTTAGACTTTCTCAACAGAGCAACCTACAATCCTGCAAGTAGACGAACTCCCGGAAGGATCCTAGATGTACCCCTTTCCTCTTCCTCCGCACATGGTAGGAGTTATGGGAGAAAGTTGAGAACGTCATGTCTTTAAACCCACACAACGCCGACGTGGGAATAGTTCCATAGAAAGACTGATTAAATTCTACGAGTAGTTGCTAAGCTGAAATTTTATTCATCAAGGGTATCGGACCAAAGATCCTTTTCGTAACTAAAAAAGATAGGAGCACTGTGCAAGGTGTAGCCTGGGTCAGAGAGGAGCTCAACGAGCTAGATAATATATGACACAAGTAGCACAATAAAAAGACAAACTAAATGCTGAAGTGGTATCCTTAGTCACGAAGCCAGGAGGTACGATCTATCAACAAGAGCCGACACTTTCGATAATTGTGTCTCTGGCCAAATCCAATTGATGGAAGTGTTCCTGGACCGTGGATCAACTTTTGTTAGTCTCGTTGCCAAGTGAGCCAGTAATAAAATGTGGCTACTATAGCCATTTCACCACTCACTCGTTGCATCCAAGAACTAATGCCTTACCTGCCAACCATAATATTCGCTGCGGAGGTCCAGTATTCAGGGCTCACCATGGAAACGTAGAGCGATTTCGAACTAAAACCTCGAGAAACATTGTTAAACCATCGACCAGGCTTCCGTGCCTAACATATGCGCGCCGCTACCTTTTTGGTGCACCACATCGACGACAGATTAGAAGAGGAAATTTAGTATCCCATCAGCACGTATCCTGTTGCAAGAAGCTACGCTAGGAAAGATTGTACCAATTCTAAGCCCTCCAAGGCTTGCAGAAAATGAAATGGCGAAAATACTTCGATGCTAAAGCACCTATTGGTACTCGCCGCAATAAGTCACCAAGCTTGGGAAGTAGCGATGTAACTAAGGGCAGAGGGTAAGTACTTGTCCAGAAAAAACGATATGCAGACCTAGAGCCTTTGTTGCAGCACAAGAGATTGCCAGAACGTAATCTATCTAGAAAAGTGTAGAATCACCTAATCGCAGCATATCATTGCCGCGTCAGACTTACAATTACATTTCTTCCTTGTCAGTATGATACAGAAATTTGGTGATCGACGATATCCAACTACGGAAAGCATCGACAATGTAGCAACTTCAGGTGGCAAGCGCTCACCCCGGAACCCTGCTCGGACTTGTCGTATGAAAGTTACCCAAAGAAAACACGCTAGCTAGTCATGTCATGGCGATGGTGATAGTGGTAAATAGTATGCTGCAAGAAAACCACTGATTTGTGGTAACAATTGATGATATGAATAGTTTGAGGCTGGGGCGCGTGGTAGTCGAAGCAGAATGCTGGAGGGGTGGTATTTTGATTTTCTGTTGGTAAAGCAGAGACTCGCTGGAAAGCTTTCTTTTGTTTTAGTCCCGAATATCAGTCTATTTAGCCGGCTAAGACGAATTCTTCACCTTCCAATGGTGCCGGTGTAATCGCTCATTATGCTCTGCATATCTAGGACAGCCAAGAAGAATCGCATCCGAATCGAAGTCGAAAGCAACCTCATACACATCTCCATTTGACAACTTCTCGACAATTCCTCTGTCGAATGACCTAATGACTTAATGACCTTTCATGTATTATCTTAGAAATGATGACTAATTATACTGATGAATAATGAGTTACCTGTTTAGGAATGGCGTCAGGAGAGAGAGACAACTGCTGTATATACGTGTTTCTTTTAGTTAGAAGTGAAGAAATAGAAGATATATGTTAACCACCAATTGTTATTACTGCTATAGAAAGCTTGTGATATAATACCACTCGAGTATTCCGACAGCCTCTCTCATCATTATCATCTGAGTCCTGGGGGACTATTCTCAACACCTGTCAGTGGTGTCTCCTACGAACCTCCAGCTCTCACTGTAGAGTCTGCAGAGCCGAGATTGAGTAACAAAGTCCTCACTTCGACGAGGATTCCCAATCTTTTTCGCGGTCTGTATCGTCTTCATCTCTCAACACATTTCCCTATCACCACTATCATGAAGCTAACCACGATCAGATCAGATGGTAGGGTCGGAGCCCTACTCGTCACCAACCCTTGATCTTAGAGGAAAAGCCATCCGATGAGTTTCCGGAGCGTACCCAGCATCCGATACGGAGATGGCGGATTGGATCAAGTCGGCCTCGACTGTTACAAAGAAGGGAGATATAGATGAATATGCGCACCTCATGTGGTCCTGGTATCTAGGCCTCGCCTGGCTGAGGCTACAGGTCTTTTTGAGACTTTTTCCCGCGCACGCAGCTTCCATTACTACCTCTTATTTTTTTCTTTTGTGGGTAAAGGGTTCCGTGGAAAATGTGGCCGAATTCCACTGGTAAATACTGAGCTGAATGGCTATTCATCAAGGGGAATATATCAATGATCTTACAAGTAACAAAAGAGGATAGGAGCACTGTACAAGGTGTAGCCCGGGCCAGAGAGGAGCCCAATGTGCTAGATAGACATAGACTCAAGTAGTACAATAAATATACCTCTCTCTCTCCATCGTTCTCAGCGGCGAAATGGCCCGTTTGGTGTTCGAGGATGCGCGAATGTTTCGTAGTCTCTTCCACTGCACCAATAAACTGCTAGATTGCCCCGCTCCAGATCTTGTAAATTTCGTACCCAAGTGGATTGAGGGAACCTTCGACGCGTCATGGCGTGACTTGTCGTGGTTGGTGGTCGGTTAGACGTACGAACTAATTCACATGGCTGACAAATTGGAATTCAATAGATGACGGCAATCATCCAGTCTCTCGGTTCGTCTGCATGGACTGCAAGTGAGGAGCGCTGCATATAGCGATATTCAAACTTACGTCATGACATAATTCCAGAGGCTTCTCTGTTCAAATGAGATTGCTTGCGTAAACGTGACATGATCATGGCATCTCCGTTAAGAGCAGTAATCAGAAGTTCACAGTGAGCTTGGCCATAGGAATGCAGGCAACGGCTGTAATATGTATCGACGGCTGCGTTCTCAGAAATATCTGCTTGCGGATGAGAGCGCATGGGGCAGACGACATGGGAGCGCTTGGAATAGGTATCAATCATGCTTGTACTTGATTCAGCATCTTACGACAAGGGCCCTCATATTTCTAGCGTGGATGAATTTTCACAGGGCAGGTCTGCATGGACGATGGTGACATGTAATCTTAGCAGGTGGGCCCTAGTGAAGCTGACGCAGTGATCCCCGGTCTTCAAGGAAATCCGCCATAAGGCTAGACGTAGTCAATGCCGATGTGCCAACGATGAGTTGGAAGGCGAGAGGTTGCGCATGTCAGTCGCGCTACATGGTGTTCGTTCGATCTCGCCAGACCACGGCTTGGATCACGCTCGAAGGACCACTGCTGGTCTTGTTGATAGACCGGCGCCTGTTACGGCCAAACGTCTGTTTCCTGCCGCGGGTGGCATGAACAGGCTCCGCAGAGTGGCGACCCACTTATCGATACGAATTGCGACTTGTCAGACATCAAATTCAATCAATCGGACCCTTTGGTCCTGTAGCCGACGCTGAGCTCAGGGTAGATGTCTCACTTGCCAGGGATCAAGGCAGCTTTTTATTGTTTTTTCTTTTGTTGCGCGAAAAGGGCAATGGCAAGAGACAGGGTGTGGAGACAAGTTATCTTCGTTTGAGCCGGCGCCTGGCGTAGAATGCACGCCTGCCGCTGTCGCGTTTCCATGGACATTGGCACTCGGGAGAGATCCTTTGACGGTGTAGATGAGTCTCGACCCTTTTACGGCTAGTCTCCCAACTGAGCTGGTTACTTGAGACGTTCGATGAAGTTCGAGCGCTTCTCGCTTCCGGAGTGATTCCGAAAAGTTGGCATGGGAAGGGGTATTTGTCGTGGGGCATATGAAGCCTTGGGACTGCAGGTCGAGAGAGTATTCATGCGCTACATGGCTTGGTCTAGACAGACAAACTGTTGGCTTAGAAGAGCTGCGCGTTACGTTCTTCACGAATCGCACACTTGACGGCTAATCTACATGGGGAAACCACCCGTCTGCCTCATGCCAACCCCTAATTCGAGCGCCGCATTGCGCCCCACAATACTCATTTGAGCCGAGTATACGCCGTCACATAGAGGCTGTGGGATGCTGCTGGACACATGGAAGAAGCAGCTATCCGCGGCGAAGGGGCCGCTTCAAGTTACCATTCAAGTGAGACTTACAACCATATCGCCTGGACAAAATCGGAAGCGCGTGAAAAAATAGGCCCGGGTTTTGGAGAGACTTACACAATGTGCCGGGCCACGCTGATTCGTTATCCCTAACGACCGGATGGTGCAGCGGTATACCGTCCGAATCCGCGTCTCTTATTGAGTCGCAGTAGATATCTCACCTGAGATAGGGCATTGATGCTTTCATGTCTACGACTTCTGGCTGTGATGGAGCTAATCTCGTGGATAGTTCAATGAAGAGATTTCTCGACCACCACAGCAATTTAATTCCTCTTTGCATACCCGTAGATGCAAGCCGACTATTGTGTCGGCAAACACATCACGCACGCACGATAGTCTTTGGAATGCTGGGATAGACTTAAACTCGTGCCCGGCCCGTGACTTGAGAGAGTCTCCACCGCCTTCAAGCTATAGTAACGTGCCATGGCTAGACCGTTTATTTAGCTTTAGTGCTTACCGGGCTTCATTCGTGATTACAGCTCATATCAGGGGGAGCACGGTGATTGAATATAACTCAAATTCCTACTCATTCATTAATTACTGAATAGCTGCTGAAAACTGTGAAATTTTTAGTTAATATGAGGTAATTAGTAACTTTAATATTTTCTAATTGAAACAGAGGGTCTTGCCCTTTACCGTGACTGAATGGCTGATGGCAGAATGCACTTTTAATCAACAAAAACTCGAACTTACACGTGATTGGTGCTAACATCGATAATGAGTGTCTTTTTATTGTACTACTTGAGTCTATGATTATCTAGCACATTGGGCTCCTCTCTGGCCTAGACTACACCTTGTACAGTGCTCCTTGTCTCTCATGTTACTCAAAAGACCATTGATATATTGCCCGTGATGAATAGCCATTCAGCTCAGTATTTACCCGTGGAATTCGGCCACCTTTTCCATGCAACCTTCTACCCAATTAGTGCTAACATCGGTAATGCTGAATTTTGTATCACAAAAGGGTATGCAAATATTTTTAATCTTTGAGTTATCAAGCCCTCGTTCTTCGAGGTGGATATATGTTTGCATGCGTTAGATCGATAGAGCAGCAGGGGTTATCTCATCACTGATTTTTTGCCTCCCAGCCTCTGCTGGTAAGATTAACCCACTCTGTATCAGAGTCCTACGTCTCCATTTCATTTGCGCCGAGGAAAGTAGAGACTGGGTTCGAGGGGCCAGCTATCAGATGGCTGGTGTAGGACATCTTTATGATACTAGAGGGCTATTTTGGATTAGACGAAGAGGATAATTAGTGTAGATCCACTGTGTCTCTGGTGCTCGAAGCAGTTCAGCGCAACGTGATCCAAGGAAAGGAATATTCTAGTGCTCAAAACCGGTCCCATGGGCAGTGGTGATCGAGAAAAACTTGGTTACGGCACTGAGCGTACGCTTCCACCCAAAACGGTGTGCGAGGGTCAAAACAACTAGCAACGTAGGGAATCTAGTAAGGCCCCGTTCCAACTAGAATGGTACGAGACCGTCACAACGGCTCGATGGACGAGACAGGAAGAGATCTTCTACATGAAAGGCTGAAGTAACATACTTTCCGGGCCTGTAAACTGTTTCAGACTAGCTATGATTCCCTCAGGAATTTGCCGACAGCTAGGCTCTGCATTCCCGCAAAAATGCTCAAAGGCGCATCCAGCTTTTTAGCCTCTGAATGAGGGCTGGTTTGCTAGTGAATACATCACCGACTCGTGTCTTAACTAGATCGAGAGGCCGTTGATGTTGAGCGGCGTATGGGTAGATTAAGGGTTCTGCCGAGAAGCTCATTACTAGATAATGGGAGGGGGAGGAAAGAGCTGGTCAGGAGAACTCTGCGCCAAAGCATGCAGTGCGGCATTACGCACTATCTGCACATGTGTCGAGAAATTTGAGGCTAGACTTAGGGGTTTCTGATGGACGTAGAGTCAGTTTGCTAGCTAGAAAATGCAATGCACCGCCATTCTAGACTGAAGTTGAATTGCAGATTGCTGTATGGCTTAGATGCCGGGGCATAGAAAGTTGCGCAGCCCCCATTTATGAAGGATCCCACATACCTAAACCCAGATTCTTCACTCCACCTTGGTGATTATCGTAGATGGAGCCGGCTCATAAACTTCATCGCTACGCCTACCGGCGCTCAGGTCCAGGCGGGCCATTTTAGTGGTCGTGGAGACTGCAAATGATCCGCTCTGTCGACTTCGGCAAGAGACACTGCTGCACACCGATTGCGGAGCATATGCTTCCCCGCATTTGACGAGACTCATGACTCCTGAGAGCCTGTGCTAGCCTGACTAACATCCCTCCTTGGCGGGCTCATGTAGACGCGCAGCTAAGTATGCGAATAGCCGTGAACCCGGGTAAAGAGCAATCGGCTCGTCGCTTGGCTTGAAAACGTAGACCTTAAGGCTCGCTTTGCCTCCCACCAGCGGTGGAGAAATTAGCCAACGGTCCACTGTTCTAGGCTCTCAACTCTTGCTGTCCTACTCTAAGCCCATGGGAAAGTAGAGTCTGTATTTCTTTCCATTACTTAGCCCAATTTGCGCGTTGCAACCTGCCCCTTGAATTTACAGATGATGCGCCTGATCACTAATGCACTGCTTCTGAACAAAGAGCCCGGGATTTTCAGTGAGCCATGTCCATGCTTCTCGAGGTGCCCCTTTCGGCGAATAGAACGTGCAGTACTGTAAAGAAAATCGAATTTGGTTGAATTATGGCTGGTCTCGCCTTGCCATGAAGCCAGATGATATGAGCTTGTTGACATTGGATGTATGGTAGACTCGAGTTCCATGGAGATATAGTTCTCGCCTGGGTAACTAATATTCTATGCGTAGGAGCGCCGATAGCAACAGAGTGTCCTACGTTAATAGTCCTAGATGCCCATGACTAAACCGAATATTCGACGACTCAAGTCATGTGCTATGTTTGTTCGCACAGCCCCTGGGCGGAATTCCTATACTCCGCCTCGGCCTCAAGCAGCTACACTTATTGACGTTAGATTGTCCCAAACTCTCGCAACACTTTGCGCCTGTGATGTGAGGCTCTGGTCCTTGTACACTGAGATGTTGATATCACCTAGTGGACCAAAGTTATTGTTTTGACATCCCAAGCTCTATAAGTAATGAAAGCCCTGACTGAATGCCACCGTGCCATCGTTGATTTATGAATCGAAGGCCCAATTAGGCTCGATCACTGTTGGTTGAATATAACGATCAGAACCGCACAGCCAGATTAATTTGTTCCCCGTCAGTTCATTCACCAATTTCGCTAAAACTGGATTACACAAGAAACGATCGGCCGTATGTTGATAGACCCGAGTTCCTGGGATATTGCTTGTAATTAGAATAGAGTTGAACAGCTCCGACCGTTCATCAGGGGCATTCCTAACAATCAATTATCGTCTCATCAGCTACCATATTAGATACAACCAACGCTTTTCCATGCGAGTTCTTCATGAAGTTCTCTAGGTTAGACATTTGGTGCATTTATATCCGTGTGACGCCGAGACCAAACTTCATGTATCGAATATCACAGTCAAACATCGTTTCGAATGCTTAGATCGACGCTGTTTGACGGGATATTTGTGAAGCAATATCCCACGTCCGTGGCGTAGAGTACTTTTCGTACTCTACGCCGGCAGTCGTGAAGCGTCTTTCGATGAAATTAGTTCGCCCACGGCGGACTTGCCACGGCTCATTCAGGGCGTATCGCTGTATCGTCATGTCACCCTCCCAGTGACATCTTTGTGACCCAGGGATAGTTAGGCTCAAATCAGAGCCACTGTAGGTCGATCACATGGAGGTCAGACTCTCCAGCTGCAGCTACAAGTGGGTATGGTGCGTCTGACCACCAACATGCATGACAGATCAATCCGATAGCCTCAATCAGGCATGCACGAGAAGATAATTCATAGGGTTCAATGGCTGAGTAGCCCAGTAAGCAGCCATCGCAGTGCCCGGTCCACTCCGAGAGGCTAGGGCTCAGTCTTGCCGCGTCTATCCACAGAGAGTAATGCACATTTGTGCACAGCTTATGTACTCCCCTAGAGACAAACGTAAGACATTGCTCCTCCATCTCGACACTAAGCTCCCGCCACGCCAAATCACCTGGGGCTCATAGGTTGTCCCCAAAGATTGGCTCGGTGCGCGCGAGAAGCTAGTGCTTTCTCCTCCCCGCAAAACTATCTGCTTGTGGCAGTCAGGCTCTGAGACCGCATAGCTACGGCGCATTTCCGCGGCCATGGTTTCGCACTTGGACGCCGAACTCGGGTAGCTGCGTCGTTCGGCCCGACTGGGCGCGAGTTGGTTTAGTAGCATTTAGCACCTCTTTAGTCTTGCTCACCCCTAATCTTGCCGATTTGCACTCATACGTACCAAGAGTGTAGCGGTGGCGATCGAATCTCTGCATAGATGGTGAATCTGACAATATCTAAATCGTAAATAGGGTTCCGGATAGTTTGGCTCGGCTCTGTTTGGCGGAGTGTCCGAAACCGTTTGCAGTTTGGGTTGACGGCTTCCCGACCACAAGATATCCGCGTGCCAGAGCCGCTTGGTAGATTGAAAAGGGGTATTATCCGCAGGCATCTGTCGGTTCGTGACAAATATGTCAGTTGAAAATTAGGGATCGTACGAATCATTTTCTGCCGTATGTGACAAGCCTGGAGGAATTTCACCAGATTGTATTTGATGGCCTGAGGCGAGAGAAAAAGAATAAATCTCACCGAAACACCTTATCTAGTTGGATCGTCATCGTGCGCATAGGGGAGCCGGGAAGAAGCAACCATAACAGTATGGAGCAGGGCCCGATCCTCGCATGGCCTTTTTCCTCCCCTCTTGGATCTGCCAGATGCACATTCAAGTGACCTATTCTTACCCCTACTCAGCTTATATTTACTTTCGAACTAAGACCGTGTATTTGGAACCCATGACAGCCGCCATCCCGTCCATGTCATCACCCCTTGACCTTTCAAGTTTATCGTCACTTGGCTATTCCTTGATCGACCATCGCGCCACCCATGGTGGTTTGAACTGTTTTCAGCATCAAGAAAAAGTATATTCACCTGTTGATAATAATTGGTAGTTAAAGGGCTCATCGCATAAACTTACTTTTCTTCCATATTATTGAAAGCACAATCGCTCTTGCACAGATACATACTCCCCTCACCGCTGTCGATCAGGCTATCCTCATTCTCAACTCCACGTCTTTTTCACCATATATCTTGCTGCAACAGAGGATAAACGGACGATTATCTATCGGAATTTAGATAAAGTCTTGTACAATACCTACCTACTCGCTCATCCTTATCTAGCCCTACATTGTCTCGCAATTCTGGCAATTGTATCAAATTCCAGATTGATTGATTCACAGTTGTAGTGGGCCTCAGTATGGCAACCTACAGTGTAGTCCAAACTCTCAAAAATGGAAAGATAGTGGCGCTAGAAGGAAATAGTGATCTAATAGCCACCCAACTTCGTCTACTACCGCCTTCGCCCAACATTCTAACACTTCAGGCCTTTCAGGACTGTATTAACAAGGGAAATAGATGCGCTAAAATTGAGCCACGTATTTTTGTAAGGGACGTTTACACGGTTTTGGAGGAACGACTGGATGCTGCAAGAACCTTTCTCGACGACAAGGGAGATGGCAATGCAAAGATCGTGTTCATGAACGGTGGAAGCGTCAGAGCTCGATCAATTTGTATCGAGGAAATCTGCCAAAATGTAACAAATGGCCAGATTGGAGTAGCCGAAGCACTCTTCAACGAGATAGTCAGTAATCACGTTGCCGGACTAGTTCAAGACGAAAATAGTCAACAAGAAAACTATTCAAAGACGAACGAAATTAATAATCATGAAGCTAATAGATTGTCGCAAGGAAAATGGCTGTTCAATCTCAATTCCGAACAAAAATACGGTCACCTCGAACAAGCTTTGGAATGCAAGTCATCGCCATATTCCGGAACTGGATCACTACCAGTTCGACAACTCTTACAGAATTCATCAGAGCTAATAGATAGTGACAGACGCCGTGCAGCATCTGTTGATTCTCCGTTGGTCACAGCAACGAACTTCAAACCCTCATTACCGAAAGCTATCTCACCGCTAAAATCGCAACAAGATCTGCCTTTTCGCAATCCACACATTTCATCCTCATCTGTCACGGAGATCAATGCCAGATCTACAAGCCCAACAGGAGGACAAACACGTGTACTCGTCCGACCTAAATCTGCTACTCTTCAGCCGTCATCTCCCGCTTCTAGATGTCTTGTTTTTTCCAAATCAGAGCAGAATTTGGGCAAAAAATTTCATTTACCAAGTGGGGCTCAGACTTCTATCTCTCAAAATGCTCATTCAAGCCTTCCAACATTCCTAAAAGCATATCAAAATACAATTGTAGGGAGTCCAACGTCTAACCCTGATACAAACACTTGCAACCAAAGCAAATATGTTGATAAAGGCAGTGATGCCGAATTATTACCGAGAAATCGACAAAATTTTAAGCCTCACCCATACCAGTCCGTATTTGAATTACCCGAAGATTTCATCATTCACATTACGGGAGGAATTACAGAACTCGTTTTTGAATCAGTTCTGCGCTCTTATCAAGACGGGAAGGTTCCGAGTCTGTTCGCTTCATCTACAAATATAAGTTCTCCAAATTCTTTTGGAAGCGCATTTAATTCACAATCTCCGGAGCGAGAGAAGGAAAACGAGTACAATATGAAGAATTATTCTATTCCCGTCATGACTCGTTCGTCTATACCTCATGGAAAATATGATCCTCCAACACCTTCTCATACTCCGCCCCCGAACAGTTCGCATAATAGTGCAACAGGTTGTAAGATATTAACGTTATGTCCTATGACACCATCTAGCGTTGTGTCAGTCCAAAATTCACTGCGTAAACTTCTGAGCAGACATTTACCAGCAGGTAGACAAGCCTTCAAACAAAATCGCTTCTCAACTTCGTCAGAAGCAGAGAGGCTCTGGAAACCTGTATTTGGAAATAGTCAATTTTGTGAAGATGGATCAGAGGCTACAACAGTCGACCAGATTATTGCCCTAGGAAGTGAAGATAGAGTTAGTGAAGGTTTCACGCAGCGTATTTTGGGCTTGCTTGCGAAACTAGGCGCTAAGAAGAGTGGTGTGACAAGAAGCAGTATTCTTGATATAAGGTAGAGCAGGCGATACAAATAGAAGAACTAGCTAACCTCCACAGATACTTGGCAACAAATGCCCTGGAGAGCTCCAGCTCCGCACGAGCTCGATTAGATAGTTACGATCCATTTACAGATCCCTCGGAATTTGCGACAATGCTTGTACCACAACTGGAAACATATATGGCAACTAATCCATCAACCCGACTGCTTATTCTTCATTATCCTCCATCGTATCTTCCGATAGTCCTTGCCCTACGCGGACTACTCGGTGGTGCGTTGTTTCAAGTATCAGGTATCATAAACGCTCTTGCATCTGATTCGCCCCCTAGCCCTACCGTATTGCCACCATTTGCGCCAAACCCTTTATCAAACGATGCAGTGGCACTCCGAAATCGAAGTCGTCCTCAATCTTCCCGAGTCAATGCCCCCTCTGGTCAACTCGTTTCATCAACTCCATGTTCGCCATTGTCAATTGGCCAACTCAGTATTCCTGCTGCGGCTTTTTCCAGAGCTGATTATGTGCTTCCAAGTACAGCTACATCAATGGAAATCAATAGCTACATCATCGATATTCGCAAATTACTCATCGAGAAATCAGAATATTACGTGGCGGAGCCGGAGCCGGAGCCCTTGTCAATCATCCAAACTATCGAAAAAGACATACTAACTCCCTCCCCCAGTATTTCCACAGCTACACCTAGGCCTTCTACTCGGGAAAAGCCACTATCTCAGGATGGATACTCCCACTCCAAAAACAGAAGGTACAGCAAAGTTTCTCGACTAACAGGTAGTACCAATTTAACAAACCCACTTTCTGAGTTCAAAGCTAAGCATAGCTATACACCATCAGTCGCCTCCTCCCGGCGCACGTTTGCCTCTAGCATAAGTGCCGATGTAGATGGCTGGGAAAACTTCGATATCGACGAGGCCGACAGCGACTTCGATGAATACGATCGAATGATTATGGGAAGTCGAATGATCGCGTTGGTCGTCGGAAGACATATGCTCGGATCTTCATATAATCCTTACACGGCCCCAGAAAGGCGTGCAGCCAGTAAGCGAAAAGCACTCAAATGGTTAGGCTTGGCATAGCTCTACTCAGACTAGGGTGCAGCTCCACTCACAAAGACTTTATGTTCCTGTTTTAACAGAATACTTGGCCCGGCGCTTATATTACATTATCTTATGGGGTAGCGATTATATTCAGTCTGACATTTAAACCATAGGGGCAAGTATGGTACTCGGGTTATGCACCCTCACTTTACAAATCCAAAAGAAGAACTGCCATTGAGTGAAAGTCTTGCTTGTCGTATTTTATACAACTTCGGAAATTACCTTGGAATATCGGCATGACGCCCTTTTTTAAAACAAGGAATTCGCCTGTCTAAGAATCCTAACGCGATATTTCTTATGTTATCTTAACGTCGACGGCCCAGTAAATCTTGGGATTTTTTTGTTACAGGCGAATGGAGCAATAGCGAATGAGGAATGTGGATGGAGTAGGGGTTAATTGCATTCATTCATCTTAGTACGGTCAGCACTGAACACATATTTCTGGGGGATTGAAGGTTTATCATTAGCTCTCTTGTGACTGTCTGCCGAAAATTGAATTAGTACAGATTTTATCAGATTTAGAGCACGATAGTTTATTGTACCCTATCTTAATTTCGATGAATCAAGTTATCGACAGCGTAAGATATCGGCGTCTGAATCTGATCGCTCGTAGACCGTCCTTTTCCTGTCCAAACGTTAAACCAAAACTAGCATAGCCAGTTGCAGCCATTCTACATTCAATAGATCTTCCCTACCATCTCACTTTACCGCAGATATGTGAAAGGAGTGAGTGAGTGATTATTGCCCTAAAAAGTCTATAACTATGTAAGGACATGTAGGTTCTCTGCCTACAGGCTAGGAGTATTTATGCCTCGGGTAGTGTACTCCCTCCTGTGACTCCCTCACGACTTCTTTCCAGCAGTAATACCCCCACAGGTCTTCATTCGAGTACACAATAAGAGGAGCCGTTATCCCGTCATAATCTCCCCTCTACAGCCAACGAAACAATGGCCATTTGCGGGTGTGTAGCTGCAGGGAAAAGTCTCAAAAACCGCTGGGTGTGGGGCTCTCATATGACGAAGAGGCCGGCCAGCCGGGCGCAGCAGACCTGTGTATACCTAAAAGTGTCTCTCAACCTTCCTAGCCTACTCCTTTCTCCTCCCCTGATTCATGCCGCAGGACAAATCGAAGGTCGTGTAAGGATATCAGAAAAGTCTTGGTCGAGAGTGATTGTCGTGAAGGAGCCTAGCCTAGCATCCAAAAGTCGTTACGGACGTGGGGTTGTCGAGTAACTCATGTATTTCAGATGCCCTCCTGGCTAGTAGATTCAGAGATATAAATTAGTAGGGACGATACTGTAGACGAGTCGAAATCTGCTTTTCTTGAGAGCGGAAGGGTCTTTTACTTTGCTTTCGTGGGCTTTTTGTTCGCCCGCCGTTGGGTAGCACATGTTGTGATATAACGAGGGCTTCTTTAACTATCGTTGTAGCGTTTGGTACCGCATTATCTTTCCTCATTCCCAGCATCATTATCATCGTCTTTGTCGTCTCATGTGTTGTCGGAAGCGTATCATTGACGGAAGGGGATATAACTCAGCTCAAAGTTGATAAGATGTTACTCAATCTCGGCTCTGTAGACTCTACAGGGAGAGCTGGAGGTTCGTAGGGGACACCACTGACAGGTGTTGAGAATAGTCCCCCACGTGAAAGAAGATCATCTGTGCTTAAACATATTAACTTGGTGACCACGCAGAACGTACAATCTTGATTTATAAAGAGACCATCTAATAAAGATTGAACAACTCTTTTACGCCAGCCATGTTTGTAGTTCAGGTTCAGATTGTGAATGACGGATGAGATGATAATATCGCATAGATTTCCTGATGCAATTTGGTGCTAAAAGCTGTCCTGATAGGAGCAGACATTGCATGTCTTTGCACGGGATATATACGATGTGTAATTTCAGTGCACTAATAAGCCTAAAGCTATTTTACATAAAAGTAAATAATCGTTGTTGATTTCATTACTCGAGTCTAAGACAATCAAACACATTGAGCTGCTGGGTACGGGGGATTGTTCTCAAAACCTGTCAGTGGTGTCCCTTACAAACCTCCAACTCTCCCCGTAGAGTCTGCAGAGCCGAGATTGAGTAACAAATTCCTCACTTCGACGAGGATTCCCAATCGTTTTCGCGGTCTGTATCGTCTTTATCCCTAAGCACATCCCCCTATCACCATTATCATGAAGCTAACCACGATCAGATCAGATGATAGGATCGAAGCCCTACTCGTCACCAACCCTTGATCTTGGAGGAAAAGCCATCCGATGAGTTTCCGGAGCGTACCCAGCATCCGATACGGAGATGGCGGATTGGATCAAGTCGGCCTCGACTGTTACAAAGAAGGGAGATATAGATGAATATGCGCACCTCATGTGGTCCTGGTATCTAGGCCTCGCCTGGCTGGGGCTACAGGTCTTTTTGAGACTTTTTCCCGCGCACGCAGCTTCCATTACTACCTCTTATTTTATTCTTTTGTGGGTAAAGAGTTCCGTGGAAAAGGTGGCTGAATTCCACTGGTAAATACTGAGCTGAATGACCATTCATCAAGGGCAACATATTAATGATTTTTCAAGAAAAAGGAGAATAGGAGCACAGTACAAGGTGTGGCCTGGGCCAGGAAGGAGCCCAATGTGCTAGAGAGTCTAAGACTCAAGTATAACAGCAAACAAACCTCTCTTTATCCAGGATGCGCAATCCGAGTGTATTTGTAACTTTCTTAAGTTCAGGCCTTCTATCCCTGGCTACATGACGGTAAGCCGTGCAGTATTACACACTAATAGAATTATAAATATGTTTTTATGGACCAATTGAACCCACTTCCTTCTCAAGACAAGAGTCATAAGATCGTGGATTATGATTCATTTGAAACACACCACCCCAAACTCTTGACAAAGTCCACGCATGAGGATATTCTTTTCTACTGGTGGCGAAATAACATAGTGCAGATAGAGGATTGGACCGAATTTCTGATGACGATTCCTGTTAACATAGATCCTGCTTTATATTCCCAATTTTCTGCCCATATTATACATCATGCGAGTATCTTGCCGAGCTACATTAAATCTGCATTCAACGCCAATCCAGCCTAGCCTACAGCGCCTGATCTTGACCTGAATACAATAATTTTTTACTTCAACTTTCGCTCCGTTGTCTTTCCCAAATCCTCGCTCCAAAAAACTGGGCAAGGCGCACCTTCGCCGTGCCCATCTCCTTTCATTCCACCTAGTAGCCAGTCCGTAAGGGCAACAACCTTGGCACCAACACCTCTCTCCCAGTTGCCACCTTCCTGGGCATGTTCGATTGTGTGAACCAATATTCTTCCTTCTTCGTCAAAATCAAAAATAAATAGCCCAGTGAACTCTGTGCTTTTGATCGTGTTGATGCCATGATATAAGGCCCCAATTCCTTGCTCCTGAGGCTTACCAACGGTGCACCAGCGGACAACAAGCTGTTCCTTTCTTTCAGCGGGAGTTGTAGATGTTGAGGCCTGTCGAATCATACGTTCTGATATAATTTGCAGCTTGACGTTACTAATAAGTGGTAAACGACCCCACGCAATAGGTGATGTCCATAAGGCAGCTGAATATGCAACACGCCCGGTTACAGTAGGTAAGTGCGGATGGGTGGAGGGAAATAGATGCAAGGTTATTTGAGGTGACAATATTTCCGGAGGCAGAGGTTTTTGGAGCAGGGTAGGAAGTCGTTCTTGAAGAATACGAAGGGCTACATATGTAATTAGCGGGCATTCTTTAGGAGTTGTGCGAAGGGTTGCTTGCTTTTTCCCAGCTTCAGAGTTCGTGTGTCTGAGTTAGCTGTATTTGTTTCTCTCAGTCCAAACGGTCCAGGGGTGATAAAGTCAGCGCATAGGTTTGGGTCTCGGTTTACCGTGATAAAATATTGCTGTATTCGACCGGGACTTTCTCCTGTTTGAAACTTGGTGGACTTAGTTGCAATAGAGCTTTGGTAAGCCCTAATAGCAACACTGGTAAAGGTTTGTGAGAGATGGCGTGGGAGCCGAATATGCGTCAACATCAGCAGCCGGCAAGCTTGGGCGCGTCCCAAGATACATGAAGACGGTAAGAGTATCAAAGGAAATGGTTAGGTGCGATTACCTGTGCATTGAGTGACATCAAACAAGGATGAAGGCGATTCTTCTGTACTTTCCAATATTACTTGCTTACAGCGATCACGTGGATGTTCACAATCCATGTTCTATGTCACTAATCGACCCCTTAGCTTGGCAAGTGGATACATTGTACAACCGAAGACTGAAACGACCTATTCACGTTTCAGCGGTTCCGTTGTAAACGGTCAACCCGCTCCCCACAACTATGATATCTAAAAATAATCGCTCTGGATTCAGACTCAAGAGCAAACGTTGGTATATTTCTAACCTACAGCCTCTCATCATTGGTCATAATACTTTCATGCGAATCCTCTAACTCAATCTCACCATCTCGCTCGAAATAACTATCATTGAGCAGCTCTAATTATAAACGGGAGCTCGCCTCATTAATCACCGGCCATCTTTTTTTTTGCATCAGAATTTAGTTGCGTATGCAGCTATCTAGCTATGACACAATATCAAAGAAAATTACAAAAAAAATGACTCAATTTACAAGAAGAGTACTCATGCCTCAGATTTCATTTGCAAGTACCACTGCGAAGTTATGGCGGCTTTTTCTTCACCCCAAGTAAACCCTCATCCGTGAATACCCACCCAGAGAAACGTCTCAAAAACCCTGAGTTATCCAGACATGCCTCCATCATCTTTCAACTTTTCTCCGCGCGAAATATGGTCTGAGGTGTCTCCTTACCGAGTGGAGTAGGTGCCCAGGCTACTCGAACCATACCAGAGAACACCACCAGGAGGCGCAACACAACACTTTCCATCGTCTGCTTGTTTTTATAGAGTTAGCTGCACTCTCGCAAGCGAAGTCTTGGCGCGCACAAAGCCCAATTTGTAAAACTCCTTGCCAAAATTCGAAAGTTCATGCGCGTCGAGACTGTATCCATTCTCTGCATCATCTCGTGAACTTGTCCTTATCCCTCTCACGTCCATCCCTGTCAGGCGCAGGTTCACTAGGCGCAAGACTCGAGGCGTAGGAGAGGGCGTAGCGTACGATGTACTGAGGAAGGACGCCTCGTGGGAACGCGGAGGGCTTTCTCGAGAAGTGGTAAATGGGAAAGCGGGGAGTCGTTCTAGATGGAGGGGCCGGAGATGACGGTAGGTCACTATGGTTGGCAGAGGACGAGAGTGAGATGTGATTAGAATAATGTAACTATTCCTAAAGACAGAAAACAAAGCGTGAAGATTTCAGTGTCGGAAATAAAAACTACAAACCTATCCTTGCTAGGCAATAAGCCTAGTGGTAGGAGGGCCAGACTGAACACCTGTATGTGGTGCCTTCTGCGAACCTGAGAGTGAAATATTCTCCCAGAGCCAAGTTCAGTCAAATTTTGCAATATCAAAGAAGTTGGCCCACGAGGCAATAATCCAAATTACTCATCCACGTCGTTATTTCGCTCCCAACGAGTTTGCCCCTATCTTCGTCTCATCGAGTCTACAAGTACGACCAAGTACATCCTCATTTCAATGATCACACCTCTCGTCGACTTTCTCTGGCCTCAGCTGGTCACCAAATACACGCCCGCGCCGATATTTACACCCGACGGAGGAAGCAAAGCGCAGCGCACAAATCTGGGAGACAGTTCTTTGGAATGGACGTGAGAGGGGTCAGGACAAGTTTACAAGATGATGCAAATAAGGGATTCATTCTCGATGGGCATGAAATTTTGAATTTTGGCAAGAGTTTTACTAATCGAGCTTTGTGCGCGCCAAGACTTCGCTTGCGAGAGTGCAGCTGACACTATAAACACAAGCAAACGATGGGAGGTGTTGTGGTCCGCCTCCTGGTGGTGTTCTCTGGTATGGTTCGAGTAGCCTGGGCACCTACTCCACTCGGTAAGGAGACACCTCAGACCATATTTCGCGCGGAGAAAAGTTGAAAGATGATGGAGGCATGTCTGGATAACTCAGGGTTTTTGAGACGTTTCTCTGGGTGGGTATTCACGGATGAGGGTTTACTTGGGGTGAAGAAAAAGCCGCCATAACTTCGCAGTGGTACTTGGAAATGAAATCTGAGGCATGAGTGCTCTTCCTTAACGATGAATCATCTATTCTGTACTTTTCTTTGATATTGTGTCATAGCTAGATAGCTGCATACGCAATTCAAATCTGATGCAAAAAAAAAAGCCTAGTGGTGCTAAACAAGGAATCCATAAATCCTGCCTGAGGCATTTATCCGGAATCCTTACAATCCCAAAGAACTATCTTCCAGATTTGTGCGCCACGCATTGCTTCCTCCGTCGGGTATAAATATCGGCGCGGGCGTGTATTTAGTGACCAGCTGAGGTCAGAGAAAGTCGACAAGAGGTGTGATCATTGAAATGAGGATGTACTTGGTCGTACTTGTAGACTTGATGAGGCTTGGATAGGATTCGAAATTGTTGGGTGTGAAAAATCGACGTGGCGGGGTATTTTGAATCATTACCTCATGGGCCAACTTGTTCCTTATTACGAAATTTGACTGAACTTGGCTCTGGGAGAATATTTCACTCCCAGGTTCGCAGAAGGCACCACATACAGGTGTTCAGTCTGGCCCTCCCACCGGCCATCTACTACTGTAAAATTCCGATACTTCGTTTTGTTTTGTTCATTAACGTGCTAGGTTACATGGCTACCGTTGCACTCCTACTGGAGCTTAAGCACGTGTGGGGTTGGGCCGGATCAGGTTAACTACCGTGAAGTACAGATAAACCTCGTCCCACTTTAATGACCGGACCACCCCAGACTTCACCTATGTGTTGAATCATACCAAGCCTGACTGTCCAGAAACCCGCTGTCGACACGCTGAAGCGCAAATTCCTCCTCAGACTCGGCCACCACGCGCCCGAGCCCTTGACATCCTCATTGACTACGAAATATAAATGCCGTCCAAGATCTCATCGTTGCTCTGGCCATGCATCTTCATATCGTACCTGTGACAGAAACCTAGTTGGTAATGAATAAATCGATTTATTAAACTATATGAAGAGAAAAGAAAACTCTAGCTACTACTAACAGGTACTTATAACGTTTGGTCCGCTTCGTGAATCTGCTGACTGATAACTTTCCCCTAGGCCTAATACTTGCTACTGAGCCAAGTATTATCAGGAGCCATTACGCTATGATGTTGCTTCGACCTCCTGGCTAGTAGTGCCATTTCATCTATATTTGTCAATCTTTCCTCTTTCAGTCTTATTGTAGTTATTCCCAATTAAACGCTTAGGTTTCCTCCTAAGCTTAAACAACGGTCAAACCGTAACAGTACCGTTGGGTTGTTTTCGTCATTGGGGGTTTGTGTAAACCTGTATGAATATTGGCGTTGGTAGGGTACCTATGGGAGAAGTATACGGATATTAGTCACGTGGTGTCAGTGCGGCGTTGGGGTTTACTTCCGTTCTGTACTCATGATAGATATAGATAGATATACGTTTTTTAGATCAATAACTCTGTTACCCATTCTTTGTGCTAGCACATAATCTTGAACCGGTGATAAACCGACAAAACCCCTCGGTGTATCTTACCTTTTCTTCCTCCTTTGTACACGTCCTGTTTCCATCATAACTTTCCACATTAGGCCGTGCGTAGGAAGGTGATGTGACGAGTGTAGAAGTGGGTCGCAGGTATATGATCGACTGAGAAATGCTTCGTCGCAAATATAAAAGGAATTTGAGAGAAGTCGGATGTTTGAATACGACCCCCAGATAGACCTAAATCCATTCGTGAATCGTATGTTGGTAGTGACGAGTTCTTGTTCAACTTTCTACCGGCTGTGAAATCTCTGCCGACTAATTTATCGACCAAAATATCGAGTGCAAATCCTTTAAGTCGAGAATCCTAGAACATAATTCATCCCACCCTTTTTCGTGACTGAATCTCGGCTCTAGGAGAATATTTCACCCCCGGGCTCGTAGAGGACACCTCTGACAGGTGTTCAACCTTCGTCCTCCGTCCAAAATAGTAGTAAAAAGATAAGGGAAAAATAAGGGTGCGTCAGATATATATCCTAACTACATACTGGAAGGGGAGGTAATATATCCCGTGACACTGCGGCCCAAATATTCTCTTAATACTTCCTTAAAATAATGACATTTATACCGTTACCTGGAACTAGCCGAGCACCCAGAGGGCTTGGTGCTCCTCACAACCTCAATCCCAATATTGTTGCGCGCACTCATCGCCGTTAGTTGTAAGCCAAGTTTTCTTCCACATCCTTTCTTTTCACCCATTTAGAGTGTATTCAGTAATCTAGATATGGCATATGATCAGTGCTATGTATACATATTAGATGACTCTTATGAAGTTAGAGACACTCATACTCTGGATTTCATTTGCAAATAATACTACCAGGTATATATGCTTACACAAATAGTCGATCCTCTGTGAGTACCCAGCAAAGATAAGTTCCAAAAACTTTGATTATCC
This sequence comes from Blumeria graminis f. sp. triticale, assembly GCA_905067625.1. Lineage (NCBI taxonomy): Eukaryota > Fungi > Ascomycota > Leotiomycetes > Helotiales > Erysiphaceae > Blumeria > Blumeria graminis. Next base: position 16,893,600 of record LR898476.1, read on the forward strand.
AACCATGCCTCCGTCATCCATGCACACGAGCACCATAAGAAATGTCATTTAATCTTGCTGGATTCGAACCTGATACTTCCTGTCTCAAATGGAGTAGGTGTCCAGGCTATCCAGAATTTACTCGGGTGACCAACTCAAATGGTGTACCACTGCATCATCTAGCCATGACACTGTTTATAGTGCCGAATATGCTCTGGCAATTGAAGTCGTGTAGCGCACAAAGCCTTTCAATGTGAAGACTTCTTTCTCAAAGTCGAAATCTACCGATTTCCAAGATTGTATCCATCCCTAGTATCCTAGTATCATTTTACCTACCTGTCCTGATAACTCTCCGTTTTATCCCGAATATTTGCCTCCAATGCTTGTGCGTTGCGATTTTTTCTCTAGTGGATATTTATATTCTTCTGGGCTAGTACATGAAGGTCATCCGAAACCAGGGATTGATTGTATGAGAGATTTGGTCATAGGAATGAAGATATACTGGATCACACGTAATGAATTGGCAATATTTTGATGGGAATCGATCTGGTTGGGAATGATTAGCCGTGCGGTCGGAAGTCTTGAATCATTGACTTGTGAGTCAACTTGTTCGGTGTTGCAAAATTTGACTGAACCTTGCTTTGGTAAATATCTCATTCCCAGGTTCGTAGTGTACACCGTAGATAGATGTTAATTTTTGCCCTCCTGTTGAATTTGTCATCTTGCTAGTATTATATATTTCTTGATTTACCGCCCACGTCGTGTAAAGTAAGATGCAGGCCTCGTGCCTAGCACATTTATGTAACGGCGAATCAAATTAAATAATGATACTTGTGTTGTAAATTGCGATTTAATTAGTTATCTATCTAGCACATGGAGTTATATTAAATACATATTAAATGTCTATTTTTAAACTAGTGAGACCCATTGCCCATGTTATAGTCGTAAATTCCATGGTCGAATATATTTGCTTTTTCGACAAAGTTAACTTTTGTCCGTGGATCAGATTAGATTAGATTTTATTATAGTCCTATCTGAGTCCACGACTATAGAGGACTTCTGGCTTCTAAATTAAAGAGACTACAAATTTCGATAAATTCAACCATTTTAATTCCCAATATTTTCTTGTAGATAGTGAGGAACAAGTCCTATATAACTTTTGTCCGTAAGAATATAAAGAAATAAACACTTGGATTTCTCGTGTTAAATAAGCATTTCCTCATCCCTTACAGCATAACCACCGCGTATGATATGACTAGGTTTCGCCCGAAATTAAGTAGCGGCCTCTTGCCTTCGATAGAATTTCAGCGCATGTTATGCGGACTCAAATCGGAAGAAATGTCAAGAACGTGTATCACTATACCATCTGATTATAAAATCGGATTCCAGTAAGCTAATTTCAATATATGACAATTCGGTAATAGGCAACACAATCAATTATCTGATTACACTGAACATACCTCTTAGTCATCTCATTTTCATTCTCCCATTGACTATTATTATCTTCGATTTTGCAAGAATTTGAAGCTCGTTTATAATTAATAGAGATATTATTTAAAATTTAGAAGAGATCAATATTCAGCTCAGACCATCACTGTAGTATTCTCTTTATTGGATGCTGAATTCTTTCAATGCAAATAACTCAAATATTTCTGGTCCTCTGGAAGCAATGCTAGATGAAATTTTGCTAGAAACAGATTTGCTTATATTTATCTGCATTAGACTAGCTCTGTAGCAGGCATAACCACAGAATTCATTTTATAACGATCCTTTACCGCTCGAAACTATGCTTAATCAGTACTAAAATTTGCTCGAATTAGTGAAGAAACGTCAGCTTACCTTGAACCAAAAATTTAAGATCAGGGCCAGCAAGAATGCACATCCTACAATCACAGGCCCGATCCAGTTATCAAAATCCCTCCCACTCCTAGCTATGATCATCTCACGGCGTACTTTTTGAATGTAAAGGCCCCACCAGCCAGTAAACCCAGCGATAGCCAAGTAAAATGCACTAAACCATGTGATTAATTTTTTGTCTTCGGACCTTACTCCGCTTCCAGCAGCATTAAGTCCTATGCCTAAAACAGCAAGTTGAATAGTTATTTGCATCCATTTGACAAAAGTACGCTCGTTAGCGAGCCAGACCTTTGGCTCGACCTGAACTGGTCCCGAGTCCTTGATTAGAGCTTCAGGTTTGGTAACTCCCGGTGGCAAAATAACATTCCGACGTCCTTGCGCATAGCGAGAGGTAGAGAGGACAGGAAAAAGAGAGGCCATTGTTCCATAGCCGCCCTGAATCTTATCCAGGTCTTTCTTTGGAGAATTACTGTTGCTAGAGCCCGAGTTTTGAGGAGCTGATTGCTCCTCAGCTATCATACGGTCCTGTAAGTATGATTTTGATTGAGAGCCAGCACTAGCTTTGAATCTTAAAGCTTTCTTGGAAGTACAAAGTAGAGACCCTACAACCTGTTCGTTTTCAGCCTCTTTGGTTTTACGCTGCACTTCTTCCTCAAAAGCATCATGTGGATCTTTTCGAATATCCACCTCTATATTCGGTAGCCAGAATGGTAAATTGTTAACATTATCTTCAAATAAAACTGCAACACCATGCACGAACTTAGAAAAACGAAGTGTTTTGTATAATAAATGAGAGGCCATCAAGTCCTCGACCCATTGAGGGAACTTTTTTCCATTCTCATCCTTGACCTTGATTTCCAATACTGCATATGGGAACCTATTTATCTCTCCTTGGTTAAGATTAGAAAAAGGATATGTCATATGCATATTATCAACGTCCAGCCTGTGCCAATTTTCAGGGTTTCTGCATGGTCTTCCAAGGTCAATGCAATCCTCTCGAATGAAAGCTAGATTCGTATCGATTGAGATTCGTACCCTATCGTCTAGAGGTTTTTGAAAGGCCGTCCGCATATACTGGGCTCTTAGTACTGGTTGGAGGTCATTTTCTAAGATGAATTTCTGGATATCGGAGAAGGTCTGTTTGAAATGTTCAATTTTGGTCTCTGGTTGCTCCAAATTTCTCATTTTAGCAATACTCTTTTCCATCTTGTATTCCCCGTTTATAAATGGTTGAATATACTTTTCTTTGATTGGAAAGCGTTTTTCTTCACTTTGGCCATTCTCGTGTATTGTTTTAAGTTCAAGGAATAATTCTGACTTTGTACTAAGCTGTCCAAACCAGCGAATACGTAGAGAGCTGCTAGTCTCTTTTCGGTTGGTTTTTTTATCGTACAGTAGAAAATTAGGGCTATCAAAGTAAAGAGAGCAGATTGTTGGATCACTTTGGACTGCCTCGGGATTATTTGAGGCTATGGGACTGTAGACAAGTACTGGAAGCCGTCGTAGAATATACGTCTTGACTTCTAATAAGTTTTCTGGGTGGATCCAGACTTATCTTGATTAGCGCAATTAAATATTAGTATTTTGCTGGGCGGAATTACTTACATTTATATGCCGTATAACGCTCTCCATTGAGTAGCTGGCTCTGATCGTCTATTTTCGTGCCATCCACCTCACCAACATCTTCGTCTAAGTGCTGCCGAAGGGCATAATATATAATGCTCAGTTTGGTCAGCAATGGACTATATTCTAGCTCATTATTAAATGGTCTCTTGCTAAGGCTCATTAAAAGCATAGGACGAATTTTGTAATTGTTGCCGCGCTTTCGATCATGCTTCTTCACTATTTTAAGAAATGCTGTATAGTTCAGTTCGCTATATCTTTTTAATTCTTTAGTTTCAGTGATGATATCATCGAGCTCTGTTTCAATTTCTCTAAAGCGTGCTTTGCATTCTTGCTTCTTCGCGAGGTCATCTTCAGGGGCAAGTTCTTGAAGCTCTGTGGCGGCTTTATTTGTTCGGCTTTCGAGTTCTCTGAACGTTCTCTCCTGGAATGAAGCTACTTTCTCAAGCTGGACATTGAAGATCTCATCGCAAAATTTATTTTCATCATCCTCTGTCCATTTTGTATGTTCTTCGACATCTTCTTTGAGTAAGCTCTTTAGTTTGGCGTAGTCTACATACTGATCCTTCCAACTGGCATTGACCAATTTCCTGAGTGTTCGGCCAAATTTCATTGTGAACGAAGTTTTGCGATGAAACCCCGAATTTTAATTGTCGTCGAGGTTAAAATGGCACCTCTTTCAATGTAGTTGCTGAGCCGTTGCAGGTTTACTGAAGCAATTAGCCGGGTCGTCTTAATGTGTCATCAATCGTCATTAAAGCGTAGTAGTTGCGTTAGACAGGCCGGTGACACCTCGATGTTATGCCGCATGATGCGCTACTGGTCACTCTGGCGTCTCTCATCATCTGTAGCTTAGTGCGGAAGTTGCAGTCCGTGCTAAGTGTAGTCGAAGCCATGGCATTTTTTGGATTAGATCCTTCGCGCTCTGCTCGTGGGCCATACCAAGAATGGTTAGGTTAGTGAACTGGGATTTAAAAACTCCGTTTCAAGACAAGCATAAACATCGTCTCAGGCGTTAGTAGCTGTTTCATGAGCAATCCCCAACACAGGAGTAGGTGGAAGAAGAAAAGACATCTGTCAGCAGCATCCCATACTGACCTCCAGCCCTCACTATGTAGTCCACAGAGCTGAACTTGAGTGAAAAGTTAGACATGAGAGCTTCTATTGCCTTTGAACCTAAAGTATTCTACACTGCCACATACAGCAAAAAGAAATCAGGCCATACTTTAATATAGCTGACATTCTGCGTCAAGACGTTGTCAGAAACCGAACAGGCTCTCCAGGCTATTTTTAGATTCGAATGACTGAAGAGTCGGAAGGTAGCAACAAAGATACAGAGAGAAGTTGCAGCAGGTCCACATCAATTTACAGCATCCAGCTGGCAGGCTCAAATTGACAGTTTTGGACGATAACTTTTTCTTCAAATTCAGTCTCGAGGTCAGTATTACGTGTGCAGTAAACGCAGTAGGTTTTGTCAATTCTTCTAGCTACTACAAACTAGCATGTTCCCTTCGTACCATTGCTCAGGAGTAGGAGAACATGAACTTCGTAGTACTCCTCTTAACTTACAGTTTGGCAAAGGCTTCTGAGGATTGGCATTATTGGAAGGGAGTTTACAAAAATCACGACTTTGAACATGCTACCCGACACGCAAGTCGTCTTAATTGAGAATCCTAAAATTTCGACGTTCTGATAGTCAAAGTTACGGCCTCGCCTCAACCTGGCCTTAGGTACAAAAGCGTGAGTACATGTGGTACGTGCACGTTAGCATATAGTCTCTGTCCGCCTCTATATATATAGTTCATTTTACCTGATTCAGCACCTTGGGGCCCATGCAGGTTTTTATCGGAAGATATGTACATTAATTAGGATGACTCAATTTGACGATTAGAACACACACACTCAGATTTCATTTGCAGATACCACTCGAGGTCAACACTTACGGCGTATAACCTCTTCCGTGCATACCCACCACAGGGAAAAGCGTGAAAACCTTGTGGCTATCCGAGTGTGCTTTCATCATTCCACAAGTACAATATCACCGCGTGAGAGAGTGGTGTGTGGGTCTGACTAGATTCGAACCAGCTATCTCCTGTCTCGAATGAGGTAAGTGTTCAAGCTACTCAGTATCTGCTTTGGAGACGGCCCAGATGGTGTACCGCTGCACCATCCAACCCTCCGCCTCTAGATACTCTCTCCTCAAAGCCAATCTACTTCTTTCATCTCTACATTAGAGCTGCCTTCCTGCCACTTCCTCTTCTCGTGATTGTCAAATAGTGAGAATAAATAATAATGTCAAGGAAATAATAACAGAAGCAAAGATATATAAATTAGTTACACATAAGGGTATCACATACACCATACCCTCTATATCTACTGCAAATTTTTAAAACTTTAATTAACATATTACTGACAATTTGTTGTGTTATCGATGTAGCTTACCATGGTACATGCTTTAGGTCGCGTCAAAGCATATGCACGTAACTGTGGAACTAAACTGTGGGGTGTTTAGTGTGTAATGCATGTGTGGGTATACTGGACCAAACTAGAACTCGATGGAATAGAGATAATGGAATCAGCGAGAGACTGATAGACTAAGAGGGAACGAGCTGGTCATTTCTCGTAGGAGAGAAATGATATCATAAGGGAATGTTCTAGCACTAGGCTGTCAACAACACAGCAAGTCTGGAGCAAGATATAAGGAGGTCTCAACCTCCGTCCATCCATTATAACTAAGTTTCCTTTATACGAGAATATAGAGTCAAGTCTTACATATCACGAGAACACACGCGACAGCGACTATAGAGACCTACTGTGAGCATAACTTCCCCAAGAGTATACATCGTCCTGCTCCCATAAAGTCTGGTTAATATAACACAATTTCATAATGTTTCCATATAGCTTTCGTAGTCCTTCATTTATTCAATCCGAACTGTAATGAAATTTGGCTCTATGTAATACTACCAAGATGACAAATTCAACAGGAGGGCAAAAATTAACATCTATCTACGGTGTACACTACGAACCTGGGAATGAGATATTTACCAAAGCAAGGTTCAGTCAAATTTTGCAACACCGAACAAGTTGACTCACAAGTCAATGATTCAAGACTTCCGACCGCACGGCTAATCATTCCCAACCAGATCGATTCCCATCAAAATATTGCCAATTCATTACGTGTGATCCAGTATATCTTCATTCCTATGACCAAATCTCTCATACAATCAATCCCTGGTTTCGGATGACCTTCATGTACTAGCCCAGAAGAATATAAATATCCACTAGAGAAAAAATCGCAACGCACAAGCATTGGAGGCAAATATTCGGGATAAAACGGAGAGTTATCAGGACAGGTAGGTAAAATGATACTAGGATACTAGGGATGGATACAATCTTGGAAATCGGTAGATTTCGACTTTGAGAAAGAAGTCTTCACATTGAAAGGCTTTGTGCGCTACACGACTTCAATTGCCAGAGCATATTCGGCACTATAAACAGTGTCATGGCTAGATGATGCAGTGGTACACCATTTGAGTTGGTCACCCGAGTTGTCATAGGACACTAATCACGTGCTACAATGTACGCTTGGACCAGTGAGGAACCACTTTTATGTGTATATAGTATTGCGTTAGCCACCATGTCTTTCTCTCCTCATAGATTACAATCATATTATTGTTTTGCCTTTTAGTCAGAGTCTTTCCTGACCCTCATGCTATCACATTGATTGTAATCTCCATTTTAGTCTAAACCACTTGTAATCAGCGACGTCTCGCAATTATATGAGTAGTGACGACAATTTTAACCTTGAAGGTATTCTCCGTGAAATTTCTGCGATAGAAATCGACGCCTCAAGTGCAAATACAGAGTCTCACAGACCTGCCCTGGAACCAGAGCCACAGACGCCTGAATCAAAAATCGCAACAACTAAACACGAAACCAGAAATATTAAAGCCACAATGACAAACCAAACCGACGCAGTACAGCACAAGTTCACAACTTGGGATGGAACACCTGATCAATATTCTTTATGCTCAGTCATGTGGCGAGTAGCAGCGGAGGACCCAGCAATCATCAAGGGTTTTGGTGGTGAAAGAGGCGTCTGCCTTGCACTTATGCAGACGTTACCAGCGGAGCACAGAAGCCGAGTGGGGCCTTTCTTTGAGAAACAAGTTAAAGCTAAAGAATTTTACTCAAGTTCACTTCTCGACGAATTCGACCGGCACTTCGTTGATAGGGACCGTGAAGCTCGAAATCGACGCCTCCTTTACTCTGTGAGACAAGGAAACGCGCAACCTTTCGCAAAGTTCCTTCACACTTTCGAAGGTTATCTCAGCAATTCAGGTGAACTTGCTCCTATTGGAGTTTCTCGAATCCACACCCTATCTGAGGCCATTGCTCCGTATCTACGCCGGGCTGCAGCAAACCAGACAGATCTAGAAAAGCTGAACTATGAAAAATACGTCGAACAACTATCGACTTTAGCAACTAATTGGGAATCCTTGCCAGAATTTCAGGCTAAGAGTGTAGATGACACTGGAGAAACCTACACCGAAAATGCGATCGGAGACCTTCCTCTAAACATTCAAGAGCAACTACGAAAGCAAATAGTCAACCAAACAGAAACACAATTACAATCACAATCACCAAAACCCAGCGTAAACTCTCCAATACGTGACCGTGAGGGAGATATAAAAATGTCAGGGACTGACATTATTTCTATTGTTTCTACAGTTATATCAGCTATAAATAATGGAAACAATTCAAAAGGGTTTGGACAGGCTCGGCCACTAGATAAACGTCCAAATGCCCCTCATTGTTCCGAGGAAGAACGCCATCAGCGTCTCAAATCAGGTCGATGTATTCGATGCAATGTATTTCCATCGCACCGTTTTAGAGAATGCAAGTTTAAAGGTTTTCGCTCAGAAATGTCCAATCTAAGGATAGCTTCTGCATCAATAAGCGAGTCGGAAAACTAGCAGCCCCTGTACGAAGTCGTGTTCAGGGGAATGTTGGTGTGTTTGGAGAACTACTAGATCAAATACCACCTGCTAGCGAAATTAGGGAGGCTGTTGAAAGGTTGAATAGTAGTCCATTTTTAATTGATATTTTAATAAATTCTACTTGTTATTCCACCGCACTCTTTGACACAGGATGCCTACCCTACGCAGTTTTTGATCGTAGTTTTGCAGACCAGGCACACTTACCACGCCTTCCAGTCACCCACAGATCTCTAAAGCTCGCCAAAGATGGATCTCAAATTCCCATTACCGAAATGACTTGGGCTACACTTGACATTGACGGTAGAGCTGAAAGAGTATTTGGCTACATAGTAGCAAACTTACAATATAATATAATCCTCGGCAAAGGTTGGGCCGAGCGTAACAATGTAACATATGAAGCAGGTAAGAAGTTTCTCACTCTAGGAAGTGGCGCAAACGCAATAAAAGTCAAGGAGTCTGGATGGATGGAACGGGATGAGTTATCAGGCTCTATGCACCAACTACGTCAAGCAAAAAACGTTACAGCTTCAATATTTGCCGCGGAAATCCGTCGTGGAAGAAAAGCAAATAAACATCTACATTTATTCTCCATCACTATAGCAGATATCAACAAGGCCTTGAAAAAATTAGATAACTCAGCGGTCAAGCAAACGGTGGAAGAAATATCAAATCAACTACCTCAGCAGCTTCGACATTTAGCAAAGAACTTTCTAGCTGATGAAGATGGAATCCTCCCAGAATCTAAGCCAGGATGGGACCATTCTATAAACCTTGATCTAGACGATGAAGGCAAACCTAAGGAACCCCCCTCAGGTCCACTTTATGGCATGTCACGAGATGAGCTCCTCGTTCTCCGTAAAACTCTTACAGATTACTTACGTAAAGGATGGATTCGCGCCAGCAATTCTCCTGCAAATGCACCGGTACTATTCGCAAAAAAACCGGGCGGAGGTCTTCGATTCTGTGTTGATTATCGTGGCCTCAATTCGATAACAAAAAGGGACAGATACCCGTTGCCGCTCATCAAAGAAACACTTCAGCAACTCTCCAAAGCCCAATACTTCACAAAACTTGACGTCTGTACTGCATTCCATCGCCTACGTATTCGACCTGGCGATGAATGGAAAACAGCGTTTCGAACAAGGTATGGACAATACGAGTGGCTTGTCATGCCATTTGGATTATGCGGCGGACCAGCTACTTTTCAACGTTACATAAATGCTGTGTTACAATATATTTTGGACGAATACTGTTCAGCCTACATGGATGATGTTATCATCTATTCTGATGGTGATTTATCCGACCATTATAAAAAGGTTGAAGAAGTTATCAGACGACTCGAAGAATCTGGCTTACGGTTAGACATCAACAAATGTACCTTTGCCACGTCTGAAGTCAAATATCTTGGGTTCGTAATCAAGGCTGGCGAGGGTGTTACAGTTGATCCAGCCAAAATAGAAGCCATCAAAAACTGGGAGGAACCAACGACAGTTTCTGAAACCCGCTCTTTTCTCGGTTTCGCAAATTTTTACCGAGAGTTTATTCCAAAATTTTCGGCCATTGCCCAGCCATTGATCAGTCTCACATCGAAACAAACCCGCCGGAGCTGGGACACGAAAGAAAAAGATGCATTCGAAAAGCTTAAGTCTATGCTATCCTCAGCACCATTATTAGCGCTTTTTTCAGCCGAGAAAGAAACCTATTTGGAAGCAGATGCCTCTGGCTATGCTATCGGTGGGGTTCTTTCTCAAATTGACGAAAAAAATCGTCTAAGACCAGTAGGTTACTTTTCACGTAAATTGACTCCAGCAGAATCAAACTATAACATTCATGATAAAGAACTGCTCGCTATTATAACAACAATGCGCCATTTTGATGGTGAGCTTCGAAGCGTTGAAAATCCTTTTACCGTTATCTCAGACCATCAAAATTTACGATATTTCACAACTTCAAGACAACTTAGCGAACGTCAAGTGAGATGGGCCGAGACCTTGGCAAGGTTTAACTTCAAAATTGTATTCCGGCCTGGCTCCCAGTCCGGTAAACCAGACTTTCTTTCGCGGCGGGCACAAGAAGCCCCGCGGGATACGTCGGACGAGCGGTTACAAGGCCGCAATATCCAGTTGTTCAAAAATAATTTAAGCACGTCTTCACCAGAAGAATTCATCTTAAATACAATAAACATTGTAGACTTTCCGGATATGACCTTGAAACATATTGAAACTGACCAGAATATCATGCCCAGCGGCAAAAAATTATTTGAAGATAAGGAAATTGCTTCTTTGTGGGACGAAGCTCTAGAAAAAGACCAAGCTTTTCACAGTATTCATGCATCAGTCGCTGCAGGCCAGTCTACTTTACCTATAGACCTTAAATTAGGGGTTCAAATGACAGATTGTAGCCTAGATGACAGAGGCGCGTTAACACGACGAGGTGCGCTATGGGTTCCAAATTGGGAGCCACTGAGAACAACGATCATACAACGTTCCCATGACTCAAGTATTACTGGACACCCCGGAAGAGACGGTACCCTTCACATAGTGTCTCGAGCATTTTTTTGGCCTCAACAATATTTAGACATTCGCAGATTCACGCGAAACTGCTCGATCTGTAGTCGATCTAAAGCGTGGCGTCAATGCCCGCAAGGATTACTCAGACCACTCCCTGTACCTGAACGCTTTCATAGTGAGTTGTCGGTAGATTTCATGACAGACTTGCCTGCGCAAAAAGAAGACGACCCCAAATATCTTATGGTTATCACTGACCGTTTACTCAAGAGCTGCACCCTAGAAGCAATGAATTCGATGGAAGCTGAAGCTTGCGCAGAACGCTTCCTAACTTGTCATTATCGTTTTCATGGGTTTCCTAAATTTATAACATCAGACAGAGGGGCAAATTGGGTGGGTCATTTCTGGACTTCTTTATGCAAAATGACAGGTATTAACCAAAGATTGTCGACCGCTTACCATCCGCAGACCGATGGTAGTACAGAAAGGATGAACCAAGAAGTGTTAAACTACCTCCGAGCATTTATTAGCTACTCGCAGATAGACTGGTCTAAACTACTCCCAACTGCCATGTTAGCACTCAATAATAGAAAATCGACAGTTATTGGCACTAGCCCATTTTTTGTTACTCACGGCTATGATGCTGAACCAATACAACAAACACATACTAATTCACGAGCAACAAAATCACCGCAAGCCCGCGCGCGAGCATTCGTAGACCGAATAATACAGGGTCAAAGCATGGCACAGGCAGCTATGACAACAGCACAGCAATTAATGGAAGAATCAGCCAACCATCATAGGAGACCAGCGGAACGTTTCAAACCGGGCGATACCGTCTGGCTAAACCTTAAAAACGTCGAAACCCCGCAACAAAAAAAGAAACTCTCATGGACTCAAGCAAAATACAGAATACAAAAAGAAATTGCACCTGATGTGTATCAACTAGATGTACCAACAGGCATACATAATCGATTTTTTGTAGACTTATTAAGGCATGACCCAAATGATCCACTGCCTTCACAAAAAGTCGATGACACACAGCCGCCCCCGTTAGTTGATGGAAAACATCCGTTGTATGCTGTTGAGAAAATAGTTCGCGCTGAAACAATCAATGGGCGTCGCAAAGTCCTGGTATTCTGGAAAGGGTTTGCTGAACCCACATGGGAGCCTCGACAAAATCTTAAGTTAACAGATGCCTACAAAGAATTTGTCAAGCAGTACGGGGATGGCGACAAAGTTGGTCTTCAGTTAGGGATGTTTACAGGTCGAACATTAAGAAATCGAACTATGCGAAAAAGAAAAACAAATAAATGAAACCGGGGGAGGAAAGTAATGTCATAGGACACTAATCACGTGCTACAATGTACGCTTGGACCAGTGAGGAACCACTTTTATGTGTATATAGTATTGCGTTAGCCACCATGTCTTTCTCTCCTCATAGATTACAATCATATTATTGTTTTGCCTTTTAGTCAGAGTCTTTCCTGACCCTCATGCTATCACACGAGTAAATTCTGGATAGCCTGGACACCTACTCCATTTGAGACAGGAAGTATCAGGTTCGAATCCAGCAAGATTAAATGACATTTCTTATGGTGCTCGTGTGCATGGATGACGGAGGCATGGTTGGATAATCAAAGTTTTTGGAACTTATCTTTGCTGGGTACTCACAGAGGATCGACTATTTGTGTAAGCATATATACCTGGTAGTATTATTTGCAAATGAAATCCAGAGTATGAGTGTCTCTAACTTCATAAGAGTCATCTAATATGTATACATAGCACTGATCATATGCCATATCTAGATTACTGAATACAATATGATTTTATAAAAAAATACTGGTATTCAAGACGTCTAAACTCATAAAAATTTTAGTCAGAAGACATATGGCAAGGTAAAGTATGTCTGAATCTCTCAAGTGTTGTAACCGCGAGAAGAATGTTTTGTGGTAATGAGCAAAGCGATGGGTATGCTGTGGAGATTCGAGTAGTGGATGAAGCTCATTGCCATGAATGATGGCGAGCAGACTTATATTAAACTATGTCGTAGGGAAGTCGACAGAAAGTATAAGATAAGAGCTGTGTCTATTTAATGTGGGTATACCCAGGAGATGCTATACATGCTCGTTTAACCAGTCAACTAGTGATATTGTCCGGCGGGCTAAGATTTTACATCATGCCATTATCTTGGCTACTTTGTTAACGAACATCATAACAAGGGTAATATTTAGAAATGGGCAATATGCCCGGGACCTGGGCCGTAAGTATGGAAATCCTTCCAAATCTTGATTTAAGTTTTCTCGATCTCTACTTCTTCTGTGAAGGTTTATGCGGTGTGTATGAGCTGGGCCTGTGCGATGTGGTACCCGTAGTGAACTACGAAGTCTAAATTAGGACTTTTACAGTGCAAAAAATCACACTATCAAGTAAAGTTGGATTATGCAGTTTAAAATCTTTTAGTATTGGATGGGTTATGTATCAAGTACGTGACGAGTAGATGCAAAGACAACTGGATGTATATATATTCATTGTTATTCTATTCTAGTTGGCTAAGCCAATATCTAGCTAATAGCACGCGTGCGCGTCTAGCTTACGTGAGCCAACGGATCAACTATTCTCCAATGTTCCGCCGACAGTTAGATATGGTGGATAGCGGCACTTGAGGTGATATTTCATGTAAATTTAAGGCATTTTTGACACCTGTCCGACTCGAAACTTGAGATCGCTGTTCCGATTAGTGGATTTGATGACGGAGCCAGGCTGGGTAATTATAGGTATAGAGACTTCACTTTAGTAGACACTCAACTTAAAAGGTTCGCAGTGATTTGTAATAAAATATTTAATTGTCCTGATTTGGCACCTTGAGGCCCTTGCAGGTTTTTATCGGAAGATATATTGCTTTAAACAGGATGACTCAATTTGAAATTTAGGACACTCACACTCAAATTTCATTTGCTGATACCACTCGGGGTTAACCCTTACGACGTATAACCTCTTCCATGCATATCCACCACAGGGAAAAGCGTGAAAACTTAGGGTAATCCAAGTATGCTTTCATCACCCCACAAATACAATATTACCGCGAGAGAGTGTGGTGTGTTTTACTGCATTCGAACTAGCTTTCTCCTGTCTCAGAGGGTTCCGTGGAAAGGGTGGCAGAATTCCACGGGTAAATACTGAGCTGAATGGCTATTCATCAAGGACAACATATCATTATCTTTCAAGAAACATGAGAAGCAAGGAGAACTGTACAAGATGTGGCCTGGGTCAGAGAGGAGCCCAATGTGCTAGATAGTCTAAGATTCAAGTAATACAATAAACACACTTCTCTCTCTCCTGTCTCAAATGTGGTGGGTGTTCAAACTACCAAGATTCCACTTGGGAGAACGGGCCGAATGGTGTACCACTGCACCATCCAGCCCTGTAATCAAATATAGTTGATCATGATATCTACAAACGAGATGCTGGGCTGATGCGTCGCCAAGGTTTAAAGGTCGTTGAATATGCGCATAAAACACCGATTATGCGTCATGATGAGCTAAAATCTTGCAATGGTCAAATATTCCTTAATTAGAACTGGACCCCTCACGCATGTAGCTCGATATTTGTTCTGGGAGAGGGTTTATGACTCATAGCCTGTCGATATTAATCCCTGCAAGTATCTTATCTCTTCGGAGTACACAATCGATACTCTACCAAGCAGACATCATTGCCGCTAAGACTCTCTCGCCCCCCTCTACACATTCGTGATAGCTCAGCTTTGACCAGTCCCGACTGAAGATGATGACAACGATCCACAGTCCTGGTCAAAGGACTTGTGTGATTTCAATCGCTGCCATATTAGGTAGTGACGCCCTTATTACAACGTATAGCGTGGTGCTTACTTTGGGCAAATGAAAATCCGATAACAGAAAACCAACAGATCTCTCTATCACCGGTGCCTACGGCATTTATGATGCTTAATTTCGCTCTCAAATTCTATAGCACTTCAGTCAAGAGAGTTACTTTTGTCGATGATTTCAAGGTACTCTTCAGTACATTAGACGCATTAAAGAAGCTAGGAAGGCAGCAAATGACTTTCCTTGGTGTACACAAATCTGCAGCACCCGGCTGGCCAGCCCCTCAGGACGCTTTTGAAAGTTGTCCATTTTTTAAGTTAAGTCCTGAGGTCGATGTACGTGTGCCGTGAACGCAGTGAGTGTTTTCAATTCCTCTAGCTACCACAAACAAGCATTTTCCATTCGTTCCATTGCTCTGGAGTAGGAGAGTATGAACATCAAAGTACTCCTCTTAGTATGCAATTTAACGAAGGCTTCTGAGGATTGGCATTATTGGAAGGGGCTTTACAAAAATCACAACATGGGACTTACTAGCCGAAACGCAAGTCGCCCCGGTCGATGAGCATAGAAGACTTAAATGTCCTGATAGTCATAGATTGAGTGTTGACAGTAGTTATATCACTCATTTTAAAAAAACCTTTAAACTCTATTTTTAATCTAACGGTGAGAAAGCGGTTATCACAAGCATATTGGTTATTTTTCCAGGAAATAACTCTAATATTAAATGTGATCATGAGGTACCACTTCATCGGATACGACTCGTCTATATGACATTACCTCATGAATCCTACATTGCTGTTAAATCGTATCTCTCACGAAATTTGCAAGATGCCAATTCCTGGGCAGGAGAAGACGTTGCGGAATCTTGTCCACAGTTTGTCAAGCTGACTGTTAATGAAGATATCGACGATTCCTCGATCTGTGTAAAAGGCGCCGTTTTTTGCGAAAAATATTACAGCTAATCATTTCACACTGAAATTTTATGCTAGTTTTTGAGCCGCCAAAAATTAGCTGATTAAATGTTTTCACATGCCATTTCCGCCTTTCAGTTCTCGTATAAATATCACTGAAGAGCAGTAATCTTAGTCAAGTCGTCAGGTTCAGGTATTTATCACAAAATAGTCATGAATGAATCTGAGATTACACAGACTAGACCGGGTGAGCCACCGAGGGAAATTTGCTCATATCTAAAGAAGTTGGACGATGAATTTGACTTGTAAGTCATCTTGTTAGAGCTTGAAAGAGATGCGTAATTGGTGTGAAATTTCATATGACCATGTCTATTCCAACCACCACTCGATGCGATGCGCTCTGCAATAAGATACTAGCAGGGACTAGTTTGAACAGGGGTATTTGACGTTTCCCGCCGGCGGAGATCTTAACAGGCCGGAGGTTAGAAGCATTATATCTAGCAACAGAGGTTGCACTACCCCAACACTTTTAGAGCTACGTGATGGTATCCTGCGCTAGAGGCATCGATACGAGTGCAAACGATATTCTGGTAAATTTTGGACTGAGCGACTGTAATTGTACAACGGCAGCCCGAGCACAATGTGAAGTATCGCCAAATTTAAACCCCAATCTTACCAGCCATAAGTTGTAAAATTAGTCTTTCGCATGCGAGCATTCGCTCGTATTTCAACAGGACAATTGAGACCTATAGATTCTAGGTATATTTGAATGCAGCTGAGGGAGCTAAGTTTAGTGACCATCAATCAAAACATGAAGTGCATAAGCCAGCCAATTCAAAGGAAAGTATCCAATGCCCTTCGAGGAGCATGATGTGTAATGTATAGCAGCGCAAGTTATGCTTATGGGTAATCTTTCCGGCAGCCAAGACAAATGTATGTGAGTTCATGTAACAAGGGGCTGGGGACAGCCTCAATTTAAACATTTGAACTGACGTCACGTGGATTTCCTTGATCATTTTTATTTTTAACTTGTTAGCTGCTTTGAAAAGAAAATTAATAGGCATGAAAATCCTTTATTTTTCAAGAGGTTGAATAATTTAGTATCCATAACTAACTTCGTTGTTTGCAACCATCAATATCTTATCGCCTTGTGACCTGGCCCGCTACCGACCGAGATCACGTGAAGATATGAGCGACCCGAGGGGTAAGCTTTGCGGTCTATTACGAAGCAAAAGTTTCACCGACAAGAGGCAAGACAACACATATGTACGTATGCCCAATCTAAAATCAAAGTGTTAGCCGCAAAAAATCTTATTGACGAATTCACTATGATAGGGAAGAAAGAAGGTAAAGTCTCGCAAGCCGCGACGCGACAGCTTTGATGATATCTACAACGATATCTACATTCCTTACACAAACCCGACCCCACTCAGAAGACGAAATCAAGTACAAAGTGTTCAGAGTACTAGCACTCATAGACGGGTCAAACATTCAATAGAGGAAGTATCGGCCAAAGTATGGCCTCCGCTAGGAAGTACTGGTTCCGACAGTCTCTCCCCGCTCAAGGCAAAAGCTTTAATCGCTACAGGAGCTGTAACATTTGTCGGACATAAGCTTCCAATTACACACGCTGGTAAAGATTTCTACCACCTTTTTGCGACTCTCTCGGGACAAACCATCGACGAGAATGACGGCCGCACTGATATGTTTGTGCATTCTGCAAGCCTAAGATTGCTTGGTCTTGGAATGTCAAAATATCCGTGGGAAACACTCGAGCAGCCTTCGATGGCGTTCTGCTATGGTTCTATGCCTGGAACAGTCAGGCTTAACCATTGGATCAACCTAAGCTCACAGGTTTACCAAGAGGATAAATTGTGCGATACAAGCGTGAAACTCCGTGAAATCACATTGGATACAATCATTGACCAATTATCTCACCTTGAATCAGAATTAGCGGGGAACACACAAAGCCATCAAACAAGAAATATCTATAAGATTCTTCTACACCCTCCTTCTAAACGCCAGGGATCTCAAAATACAACCGGTATGCAAATTTATGATCTCGTCAGGGCTCTTTCACGTCATGAATGGATAGATTTCAGCCAAAGTGAAAATCAAGTGGTAGCTCAGTTTTTTATCGATAAGACACTCTCCGAAAAGCAAATTTCCAAGCCATTTTTCCATCAACTTCTGATCGCCATTGAGCTTGAGATGAGGATTCAAAGGTTTGGAGAGGAAGTAAAACTAGAAATATTGAGAAACCTCCCCGAAAAGGTTAAGTGGGACCTTGCTCTCGCTAAAAGGTGGCAGAAGAACGTTCGTATTGACAACTTCAAGAAGAGTGGTAAATTTGATTTGTGTAAGCGATCATAATCCAAGAGTTACTATCATGCTAACTAAGAAAGTTAATATTCATCTTCTTCAGAAAAAGCAGCAGTTTCATGACCTCTACACATTTGCTGAAGCTTTAAAGTGGCCAAATCTTTCATCTATTGAATTACTTACCGCCGATTGGTTCTTGGAAGTTAGTGACCTCTCCGAGCATGCTCTATCGTATTTATCGTCTGTAATACTTCCTGGTCCGACCCTTCCATTTCTCTTGATGAAATCTCTTCTCAGCTTCGATAATTCATTGGCTTATCCAACACTCGACCTTCTAACTCATTTGTCTCCAAATTCTGGCTTTCAGTATAAAGGGACAACCTATTGGACTTCCAACTGTATCCTAGGTAAAGTTCTTGCTCCTACATGCAAGGAGATTGGTGGTTGGATAGGGCCAGCTTGCTCAGCTGAAGGTCTTGATCCTACCCAGGCTGCTCAAATTTTTCAACAAGAAGCAAAGCGAAGATTAAAAGCTGTCGACGTAGAAACCATGAATGAACGTTCATTACCGCTTGGGCCTGTCGCGAAGACATACCCCATTTCAGATTACATGATTGTAGAGCCTAATCTTGACCCAGACTCCTTCGTCAATAATATTAGGATCGAAAAACTAAAGCTTCGATTAATTTCCTCTCCAAAGGCTAAAGTAGAGAGTCACAAAAGCGTTCCCGACAACTTCGATGCTTGCATTCAATTTGCTGTTGATGGTACTAGCTGGCCTTTGAGATTAAGGTTTAATGTCATGTTTATAAATGCAGCCTCATGCAAGGGTGGTCCACATCCTCTCTTTATCGACTATGAATATAAAATTATACCCATAGATGATATTTTATGTATGGGAGATTGGAAGAATCAGGACCATGAAGATGAATATTCAGCAAGGCTAGGGGGAAATGATGAAAACGTCTTAGTAATCGAGTCGTTTGGAATAGCCGACAACGAAGTATTAGCAAGAGCGTGGTGTGCTCATGAAGGTATCAGTGCATTAGTTGCTGACGTATCCAAAACCTGGTAATAATGTTCCTCATTTTTATGCTATTATTCTATATCTCTAACATAATTATCATAGCATGTCATGCGCTATACGAGAGGCATTTGCAGCTTGCCTCGATGTTTTGATCCTAGTTGATCGCTCATCCAGTTATCATGAAAATGAGTGATGTAAGATCAGGAATTGCCTCGGTACATCAAGATAAACGACGATTATGCTTCCAGCAATTATTCTTCAGTAATTCAAAATTTCCTCGAATAGTTTGCCAACAATTAGTCCAGCTCTTAACTACCAGTTGCTGGTCTTTCTTAAAGGGCTTAAAATAATGGTCTATCAATACTTGTGGCATGGCACAAGATGCAGCTCGATTCAAACCCGATTTGTTAATAATTAACTAGCTCTTGCCGCATTTTGGCAAGACTAAGTACTCTTAGGACGCAATATTTCCGCATTAGCGATGTCCAGCGCCAGCAAATTATCGTGCATCACACCTCTGCACATTGAGAAAGGCAAATACTAGGGTCGTAAATCTTCATCTAACTCATTGCTTAGCTTTAGTGGTAAGCAAGACCGGACTTATACCGTCATAGAGCTATGATCAATCATCGATGTTATTCTCAGTACCAAGATAGCTGAGTATGTGAGCGTGACACCAGACCTAGATTGGCGTTAGTACTCTTAAACGTTCACTTTTAGGGTAGTTTGATGAATGGATACCTATCTAACGACGACGCTCCAACATGCTAACCTCAATGAACACTAACGAGAATAGAGTGTTTCATTTTCACCGACAGCCAGGATTATATTTTCCCTCGCTTACATTTGTTGCTGAGTGCTGCGGTTCGGGTGTACTGGTTTATAATGTGTAAAAATCACGAGAGCTATTTACGAGCACGTGTTTAATGAAGAAAAAAATATATGTTTTTCCCGTACAGAAGGCAGTGAGATAAGGTGTGCATGAATTACTTCTCACTCTTGGCTCACTACAAATAGAACCAATCATTGTCCGGCGTAGCTGAAAAAAAAATCCATATCTACTTTACAAGGCACACGACTTGCGATACGAGGTCAAGTAAAGTATACGGAAGTGTCAGAAGTCAGAGTAATTGGGGCTATGAAGGCCACGTTATTGACAGACACGTGATGACAAATTTTGTACTTAACTTCACTTCGGTAGTTATTTGAACGAATACACCCTACAACCTCAATGACTGAGGGGTTATTACTTTCTCAATATAAATCTTTATTGTAGAGCTAGACGACGCTTACCTACACCTTTACATGTATATTACAATTTTGAACATTAAGCAAGAAGTTCGTCTCCTTGCTATACCTCTGAGATAATTTCTTTGCCTTTTCCCTTTTTATCCGGTGTAGCGGAGCCTACCTTTTTCTCGACCTTTTCGAAGCGAGCACGAACTCGCTCATAATTCTCGAGTTCTTTTATGCTCACGCTGGGGATTAGTTCTTTCTGCGCAGCCCAGAAATCTCCTTCTGTTACCATGACAGAAATGTCTTCGCTTTTAGCGTAGTGGTCAAAAAAGTAGGCTGTAGATATTTTAGGTAGTCCAGAGGATGCCTGAATGCGATTTATTTCCGAAATTTTGGCATCGACGAGAGACGATTGGCGCATGACAGCCTTGAGCATGGCATCCGAGCACAAGGCATAGAAGTCGGCGCCCGTATAAGTGAAAGGGAGATTTGTGACGATATTTTGAAGGGAGAGAGTGGGGTGGAGAGTGAATCTGGAAAAGAATGTATTAGCATCTCAAATAAGTTTACTAGGTTTTTACTTACTTTCGTGTTAGTGCTTCGATGATAGTTAGCTGCTTCTCATGTGTATCGCTGACACCGAGATATAGCATTTTATCAAATCGCCCAGGTCGTAGTAAGGCTCCGTCAAGTAGGTCAGGACGATTAGTCGCGCCGATCACAAATACACCACCTCCACTATCGTCACCATCCGACATACCATCAAGCTCAGCCAGAAGCTGAGAAACAATTCGGTCCATCACACCTCCACTATCACCTTGATTACCACGCTTCGGTGCAACGGAGTCTAGCTCATCGAAGAAAACAACGCAAGGACGAGCATCTCGCGCTCGTTGAAAAACACGACGCACGTTTGCTTCAGACTCTCCAATATACATGTTGAGAAGCTCAGGCCCTTTGACACTGAAAAAGTTAAGACTGAATTCGGTGGCAATAGCTTTGGCGAGAAGTGTTTTCCCAGTTCCAGGTGGCCCGTAGAATAAAATACCAGATCTTTTCTTCATTCCTTTCTCAAACAATTCTGGTCGTTCTAGTGGCAGCTGAATTGTTTCCATAACAGCATCCTTGACGTGAGTCAATCCGCCTACATCATTCCAACTTACATTTGGGATTTTTGGAGCGCCAATAGCGTCTGCAAAATTCTTGCGGGCAGCATCCACTGCGACATTAAAATCTTCTCGGATAAGACACCGCCCAAAACTGCCGCCAGCAACGATTATATCTCGAATGGTAATACTATAACTACTACTGCTGAAATCCGACACTAGCTTTTCCAATCTTTCCAATCGTGCAACAATAGCACGATCGACAAGGTCGACTAGGTCTCCAGCAACTAGAGCTGCAGTTTTCACCGCAATGGATCTGAGATCAACATCTGGCGCTAGTGGAACTGTCTGACTTTCAGTAATATCCTGTAGAATATTCTCGCGCTCTAACTCATCGGGGGCTATCATTTCTATTTCATGAGTAAATAGTCCACGCATCATGTCGGGTATTTTTTCGACTTCAGTAGTCGTGGCGATTAGAATCCGGACGCCCTCAACTATTGTCTGGAGGCTTGAAATCATTCGGTCGGCCGAAAATGCCTCTATATGGCGAATTAATAATCCACAATAGCTGGAGCCACATGCCATAGCTCTCTCCGCCCGTGCTTCAAGTAAACCAGCCGTTTTAATATCGTTACTAGCGTCACCCTCACTTAATATTTCGTACGCATTAATAATAAAGCAATGGAGACCCATATCTGCAAAGGCACGTTGGGCGAGAGTAGATTTTCCAATATTTCTTTGGGTCGAGACGAGAAGAATAGCGAGAGGGCTTGCCTGCAAATGCATGGTGTAAGGGCTCATAGCAGCAGCTATAAGTTCTCGTAAGCGACGCTGTAAGGCTGAGGCAGGTGAGTCTCTTAATTTTGGAACAGAAATAAAATTATTTTGAGAAGAAGTAAGGTTTTTTAAACCAAGGTAATATTCCCATGGATTCTCCAGACTTCCTGGTAATCGACAGTTCTCACTTCCTAATTGTGAGATACGAGTGGAAGATGCATCAACTGAGGCGATTCCACCCCAGATACTATCATCATTTCTTGTTTCGTCAGCTTCCCTGGCGTTCCCAACATAGTTAATTCTAAACCACGCTACACCGGTAGGTCTACCGAGTTTGTTTGGTCTTGTATCGTCGTAATTATAACACCTCAGGATGTCATCATTCTCTACATCATCATTTGTACCGGGTTGGTATAATGTTCGACCAAGGGTTTCATCGATGCCGATGGCAACAATATCACCTTGCTTTACAATTCGAGTCTTATTCGCAAAATATCGCTGAAGACCTATAAACTGTACGTTTTGAAGAGGGCGCTCAGTAGAAAATGGGGTTGATATTTTGACGAGAGCTAAGTCCCGTACAAAAGGTGGTCTAGATGTGCCTGTTATTTTTGGCATCGAGTTTCTACCAAGCTGAAGGTTCTGTTTGAGAGAAGATATTCTACAATGTGAAATATGAGACATGTTTGCCAAAAGAATTGGCGAGAGGTAAACAGTTGGACTAGAAGTTATTTGAGCCTGTGACTGGAAGAAGGACGTTCTTCTACAACCCTGCCGCATATTTGATATTTTAGATGCCGGACGGCGCGAATATTTCTCGGGCAATCCAAATACCTTGACGGGTCGCCATTGTGCAACTTCATTTCCACATATCTTGTTCATTTCTGTCGAATAAAGATTAGTTCTTTGTGCTGAAACCTCAGCTTCTGTTACCAACTCAACTCGCACCCAATCGCCAGAGAAGCATCCTATTTTAGGCAATGAACGAATCTCAACAAATATCCTTGCCTCTTCGTCATCATCAACCAGAGGTTTTGGGTGTATTAACTCTTCTTCAACAGGTCTCATCAAGGCTTGCGTCTTGAATAACACCCCTTTGGAATTATATCCTCTAACTGTGTTGGAGGTAAATGTTGATACAATAGTTCCGGGAGTGTTAAGACCATCAGGATTTCCTCCAAATATTACAGTGCGAGGCGTCCCTGGTTGCACCGTCGATAGTCCACTGGTACTTTGTGTCGAAATAAGTGGAACTTGTAATGAGATCATATTTTCAATTGAATCATCTGAGAAATCATCATTTTCTGTGCTTGATACCTCTGTTTCGGTATCTAGGCCAGAGCTAGGTTCGACTCCAATGTCAGATTTGTTACAGTCTTCCGCTGCTGAGAAGAACTGGTCATTTGATGTATCTTCGTCCTCTTCGATAATTCTACCTGGTATTGGTGGTATGAGTACTGAATTAGTAAAATAACTGCTTTTATTCCGAGATCCGGACTGTGAGAGGATTATTTTGGTGTGTGGAGACAGGAGTCCCTGTCCGACCGGTTCGCAATAATTTACTTTCGCTGGAGGCGGGAACACGTGTGTAATTGGGTGAGGCTGCAGAGGAAGGGCAAACAAATCTCCAGTGTGAACAATTGTCAAGGTGCCCAAGGCTCTTCTGATAGAATCCAATAGCGGCTCTGAGGTAGAATTTATTCGTGAATGGCCGTCGTAGAAAGTACCTTCACCGTTCTCGAGTCTTTTAGTGGAATCTCTCTCGATAGAGACATAAACCCTGTCCAAAGTCAGAGGAATCGCATCGATAATCCTAACCTCAATTCCGTTTCTTCCATAGCCTGATAAATTCGATGGTGCGAGCTTGTGAAATGTCTTTGCAATGCTTTGAAGGGCAGTTGAGTTGGACGAGAATTTTACCGATGAATTAATCGTATTTTTGGAGGGTATTATAGGAACGATGCACCATGAGGCATCTTCTATTGCAGTAGATGATCCACTCGAGCTTATGGCAACATAAAAAGGTTCAAGGATATCTTTTTTCACATAGTTTTCACTATCTATGAAATGATTATCAGATTAGCTAGAAATTACGTTAGGACTTATCGACTACACTGACCAGGTATGTTCTGTTGGAACAATTCTGTGAATAAATCCTCGGAAAGTAAGCCGATGTTATCATTAATATGATCATCCAAGACTAATCGAGCCCTTAAGGCCGCTTTGTCCTGTCTCCTTCGTTTGCGGCAATGAAGTATGCGTTGAGCCATTCTATTTTGAGCTCTTTCGGCAATATCAGACTTGTTTTCGATTCATAGCCAGGAATATGAATCTGCAGTGCTGAAGGTTGCAAAGTTGCTATCATTTTTGGAATTAGGATCTAACTCTCTTGAACCGGCGTAGATAACGAGCCGGTTGAGGACCCGCTTATGTCATCGAATGTAGGTATGGCGGAAGTGGAACATCAGCTCTCGAAGAATATGTAATTTATTTAAAATAGCAAGTTCACAATCAGTGTCTTTCTGTAGGTTAGGCACTGAGCACCAGTTTGCGGTGCCATATTTAGACCCAGGGATAAAATATTCTACCACAGCCGAGATTCAATTGTGTTAAAAAGTAAATTTGAGACCCCTCGGCGAGATGGCGATCATGTGTTGTGTTGGCTGGTTTTCGAACGGGAACCCAACTTGAAGAGATTTCACTACTATTTAAAATAATAAATTTAACCATTTTTACCTCAAATATGAATCACAGATGGTCTCAAGCCGATCTAGGGCTAGTATACATATAACGGACACCTTTCACTAGCCTGTCATTTGTCGGGAACTTTACACCACTCAAAATCATCTTGCGACCTTCACTAGATTAGGCCTACCATATAAAGATACGCTCTAGAGAATTAAAAGTTAACTAGATCATCGATATCATGAGATGATGGCCAGCCTTCTGAAAATGTTGAATAATGTAGGGGTTAGGTCGTTAAATGAAGTGAACGCAAGCATTAGGCACAGAGGTTATTATTAGCACAGCATAGTTCTGGTACGTCATATTCATGGGATAGATTTGATTTAGTCTTACTCTGAACACATATCTTTCAGGACCGAATGAGATACTATTCTTAACAACTGTCAGTGGTGTCCTCTACGAGCCTCCGACTCTCAATGTAAAGTCTGCAGTAACGGAATTGAGTAACACCGTCCTCACCCCGATGAGGGTTACCAATCGCCTCCGCGATCTATATCATCTTTTTCTCTCAACATATCCCCTATCATCATAATTATGGGGGAAAAGCCATCCAATGAGTTTCCGGAGCGTACCTAGCAGCCGCTGTGGATATCGTGGATTGGATCGAGCTGGCCTCTTATGTTACAAAGAAGGAAGATGAAAATGGATATGCGCACTTCATGTGGTCCCGGTGTTTAGACCTCGCCTGGCTAAGGCTATAGGTTTTTTTGAGACTATTTCCCGCGCACGTAGTTTCCATTAATAACAAGGTTCCGTGGAAAAGGTGGGCGAATTCCAAGGGTAGATACTGAGCTGAATGGCTACTCATCACGGGCAATACATCAATGATCTTTCAAGTAACAAAAGATACAAGTGGCGCTATACAAGGTGAGGCCTGGGTCAAAAATGAGCCCAATATAGTCAATAGTCTTTGGCTCAAGTAGTGCAATAAAACATCACATCTGTCGCAACACAAATTTGGGGTGTACACGGGTCAGGAGAGAGATCACAATATGTTGCTTGTTAGTCACGTGGATTGGTGCAGCTTGCCGTGTCGCCCTTAAGGCTGACACGCCTTTTTTTTTAATCATTTAATATGTATTCTGTTGGTTCCACTCAGGTTGGGTGTTGCAACCTCAGGCCATTAGGCTCGGCAGACAATAATAGCTGACTAACATTGAGAGGCCTGTGCGTCTCATCTAATCCATAGACGTTCGAAACACCCTAGATAGATGTAACAATAATATATGCAATTCAGTACACTCTATTTCCATTCCCAGCACTAGTGATTAAGTCCTATCAACATATTCAGCTATAAACCTATGACACATGACCGGCGCTATGTATACATGCGGGATGACTCTTTTGACGTTAGAGACACTCATACTCTGGATTTCATTTGCAAATGCCACTATGAGGTATGTTCGCTTACACATACAGTCGACCCTCCTCCGTAAGTACCCACCAAAGGGAATTTCAAGCCCTTTGGTTATTCAAGTATGCCTTCGTCATCCATGCATACCAGCGCCGCGAGAAAAGTGGTTGAGTTTTGCTGGATTTGAACCAGCGATCTACTGTCTCAAGTGGGATATGTGTCCAAGCTATCCAGACTCTACTTGGCAGAACGGCCAAGACGATGTACCACCGCACCATCCAACCATGGCGATGTTTATAGTGTTGCCTGCACTCGGCTGACACGCCTGTATCTAAGAAAGAAGAAGAAGAATCATCACATCATCGAGAGACCCATTGCGTACGCGTACACGTGTATATTACCAACCGACAACATGCGTGTTATATCACGTGATATATTTGGGTAATGGTTCCATCTCTAGAATAGCGTTGAGAATAAGCCATTATCTCTTCTCTCTCAGTTTTAGTTGTTTCTCAGCGGGGAATTTGGAAGATAAAAATGATCGATGCTATCAAGGAAGTAATGACCCCTTAGTCATTGAGGTTGTAGAGCGCATTGATTCAAGTAACTAACGAAGTGAAGCTAACTAGAGAATTTGTAGTCACGTATGTATTGACAACGTGGCATACTTGATAGCCCTAATTATTACAACTTCTAAAAGGTACCAATATTGCTACAAAAAGCTAGTCAAAAATTCCCTTGTTGTGCTTGCGCAGTTGAGTTGTTATGAGACAGGGGATAGGAGGATGGGCTGCTGTATTACTAATTTTTTGCATCAGATTTTAATTGCGTTTGCAGCTATCTAGCTATGACACAATATCAAAGAAAAGTACAGAATAGATGATTCATCGTTAAGGAAGAGCACTCATGCCTCAGATTTCATTTCCAAGTACCACTGCGAAGTTATGGCGGCTTTTTCTTCACCCCAAGTAAACCCTCATCCGTGAATACCCACTCAGGGGAACATCTCAAAAACCCTGAGTTATCCAAACATGCCTCCATCATCCATCAACTTTTCTCCGCGCGAAATGTGATCTGAGATGTCTCCTTCCCAAGTGGAGTAGGTGCCCAGGCTACTCGAACTATACCAGAGAACAACACCAGGAGACGGACCACGGCACCTCCTATCATTGGCTTATGTTTATAGTGTCAGCTACATTCTCGCAAGCGAAATCTTGGCGCGCACAAAGCCCAATTCGTAAAACTCTTGCCAAAATTCAAAATGACGCGCCCGTCAAGTTTGTATCCTTCCTTTGCATCATCTTGTAAACTGTCTTGATCCCTCTCACGTCCGTCCCAAAGAGCTATCTCATAGATTTGTGCTCCACGCTTTGTTTCCTCCGTCGGGTATGCATATCGGCGTGGGTGTGTATTTGGTGGTCAACTGAGGCCGGAGAAAGTCGACAAGAGGTGTGATCATTGGGATAAGGATGTACTAGGTCGTACCTGTAGACTTGATGAAGCTTAGTTGAGAATCGGACTCTTTGGGAGTGAAGATTTGACGTGGTGGAGTAGTTTGAATCATTGCCTCGTAGGCCAACTTGTTCGGTGTTGCGAAATTTGACCGAACTTGGCTCTGAGAGAATATTTCACTCCCAGGTTCGTAGAGGACACCGCGTACAGGTGTTCAGTCTTGCCCTCCTGTGAGTAGTTTCGGGTTAGTGTAGATTATTGGATTGAAATTCTAGCGTGTCGCGTGTTAAGCAGTGTTGGAAATAGAGACACAGAGTGTTGTGGACGTACGGGCCCTCCATTTTGTCTAGGTTCCCGACACAATCTTGTGTCTAGTTAAGGGGTTGGAATGAGTGATATGATAGTGCATCAGGCTAATCATTAGATATACGAGCGGCTGTGTGGCCTGGGCACAAGCAGTTTATTGGGAGTTTTCAATGTCTAGATGGCGCCACGATCGTTTGTGCTATGGCTTAGGCTCTATGTCGCTTCCACTTGAACTTGTAGCGCACACTTCACACTTCACACTTATTTAGCCGTAATCCAAACATGAAACTCTCTCAGTCAGCTCCTTCTTTCGTTCCCTAAACATTGCGCCCATTTCATTGCGCGATATTTCCAATTAGCAGGAATGTGACCCAAGTTTTGTTTTGTTTTGTTCATTTACGTGCTAGGTTACATGGCTACCGTTGCACTCCTACTGGAGCTTAAGCACGTGTGGGGTTGGGCCGGATCAGGTTAACTACCGTGAAGTATAGATAAACATCGTCCCACTTTAATGACCGGACCACCTCAGACTTCACCTATGTGTTGAATCATACCAAGCCTGACTGTCCAGAAACCCGCTGTCGACACGCTGAAGCGCAAATTCCTCCTCAGACTCGGCCACCACGCGCCCGAGCCCTTGACATCCTCATTGACTACGAAATATAAATGCCGTCCAAGATCTCATCGTTGCTCTAGCCTTGTACCTTCATATCGTACCGTTGGGTTGTTTTCGTCATTGGGGATTTGTGTAATCCCCTCGGTGTATCTTCCCTCTTCTTCCTCCTTTGTACACGTCCCGTTTCCATCATGACTTTCCTCATTAGGGCGTGTGTAGGTAGGTGATCGGACGGGTATGGAGGTAGGTCGCAGGTGTAGGATCGATTGAGAAATGCTTCGTCGCAAGTTTAAAAGGAGTTTAAGAGATGTCGGATGTTTGAATACGACCCCCAGATAGACCTAGGCCCATTCGTGAATCGTATGTTGGTGGTGATGACTTTTTGTTCGACGTTGTTCCGGCTGTGAAATCTCTGTCGACTAATTTTTCGACCTAAATATAGAGTGCAACTCCTTCAAGTCGAAAATCCATCAATTGAAATTCATCCCACCCATTTTCGTGACTGAATCTCGGATCTGGGAGAACATTTCACTCCCAGGTTCGTAGAGGACACCACTGACAGGTGTTCAGCCTTCGTCCTCCAATGTGACTCAAGTGGCCGAATACACGGTAAAATTTAGTTCCAAAACGATGGTACGAATCATGGTTTATAGGCTAGATCATGTAGGGCTAGCGTATATAGAAAATGGGGCATTCACCTTTAGACAGATAAAGGCGTTGCAGCCCTCTACTGGTCGGGACAAGTCTTCTGAATAGTATCGGAATCAATACTAGCCTATCATTAAACAACGTCATGAATCCATTGACGTCTCTGCGATAATGGGGAATTATACAGAATCGAATTGTGGCCTATCAACTATTCAATCGCTGACCTTTATTTGAGAAGAGCAAAAGTCAGTAACCTTGTCACGGTTTCAGTAGAACATGCTTGGGCGATCTTGTAGGTACAGTATATTAATTATAATTCTCTAGAGAGAGAATTCCTATAGCTAGACTACAAATATATATACACTCTAAGATACTCCCCTCCTATAAGGTTCCCCCTAAGACTAGAGTAATATGGAATCTTCGAAGATTCCCTAGAAGACTCTCGATATGTCTGTCATCCTCATGAACCTTCAGTATACTTCCAGAAGGTTCATTAAGAATCTTCTAAGCTCCGTGTATCCCGAGATCCTTCCCGAAGATCCCCGAAGATTCCCTTGATGTCATTGCCTGCGCTAGCCAGCGTAGGCTACAGGAATTCTTAGGCTTAGCAGCCGTTACAAACCTTCTCTGTTGGCTACCTGAGGTAATAAGTATGGCTGGTTGTAGGGGCTCAGATTTTCTGGGAAATTGGTGCTAGAGTTGTGGACACATAGAGCTTGAGTATTCCCTTCATCTATTTCGGCTTGAGCTATACGAAGGCGCGAAGTTGATAGATATCATTGAGCCCGCAATACTCGCGCACTTCGCGACAAGCCGAACAGCAAAGAAACGCAGACTGATTAAGCCTGGTGGCAGGCACATGCACGCGAGTAGAGTCAGGAGCCCTGAGGCCACGCAAGTTGACGAGGGAAGGAAACGAGAGAGGAAGCGTCTTGAATTTATAGGAAGAATGCTTAATAGCGATTGATGATGGCTTAGACGCGATCCATCGGTTTTCTAGCCCAGCCCTGAATACACCACCATCCAGCCCCACATTTACTCCCTTCCTGAATTATATCCTGAACACCTGCAAAGTTACCATCGACGCAGTTTGTCTGCAATTTATACCTGAGTAACCACTTTTCCCACGCCCAAGCCCCGACTAATCCTGAAATACTTGCGATATCCTGCGTGCTCCCTGAATGCGTCACTTCATCGCTGGATTTTCCAAAGACGCCTGCGCTGTCTCTTTGAGGGCCCATGGGCAAAAAGAGCCATCCGCGCTTAATCTCGCTAAATCCAGCGTGCTCCAAGCGTTGTAGCCACTTCTTTGTCGGCTGAGGGTCGTAGCCGAACACCTCGAGATTGTGACCAAACTCGAGGCTCTTGGCACAGCCAAGCGGACCACCGTTGACGATATTTGAGTCCATAATATTGAATTCTAGATAGCCGCCAGGCTTAAGCACACGCATACACTCCTTGAGACATGCTTCCCATTCGTTCTCGTCGCCTTTGGCACGAAATTTGAGGATTGTATGAATATCGCGTGCGGAGATCAGATCAAAGTGATTATCTTGAAAAGGTAATCTGACAAGCCGATCAACAGCAAAATAGCGATGATTAGGTGGGCCCCGTATATGTGTGTTGGCAAAGTGGTGCAGGGTTTTAGTCGTAATAGTATAGACGCGCGCTTCTGAGTACTCGGCAGCACAGATCCAGGCCCAGTCACAAATAGCCTGGCCACCAAGGTCAAGAATGTGAGCCCGGTCAAAAAGACCATCATACTTGAGACGCATGGATAAGCGACAGGCAAGATGCTGTGATATTGGTTCAGCGAGGAAGCGACCACCGTTCAGAAATTTGATGGCCATTAAATTCCATGTTGCCGGCAATATCTGCTCGAAGACTTTTTGCTTCTTGCGGGCTATCCAGTCTTCTTCCTCGTCATGGAAAATCTCGTCGCCCCGTGCAACATTGGATGAAAGTCTGTATTTAGTTCCCTTGGATTCAATATTAAATTCGTATTTTCCCAAGACCTGAGCACAATGGCGGGTAGGAAATGATACGCGTTGGGACTGAATCGCCTCAAAGCGCGGCTTACGATGGACAAAAATATCCATATCACTAGCGCGAGAATATAAATTTCGAAAGGTGTTATAGTATACTGATTCCAACGGGTCAGTCTTTGCTAGAGAGCGACTAGCTTTTGTTATTGGTGAGCCGCTTAAAAAATCTACCTCCGGTTCCTCTTCTTTGAGTCCAGTACTCGCAGTTAGACATGTGGAACCTAATGTTTCTTTTTCCTGAATTATTGGGCTGGATTCATTAGAAATAAGTGAGCATTGTGATGCAACCCACATACTTGTCCTATCAATTTCGGCGACGACATCATCATCCGATTTTTCGGCAAGTATGGATATATCTGTATGATTTATTTTTTCAAGCTTATTATTATTATTTGGAGCAATAAGGTCCTGAAGTTCATCGAACCTGACTTGACCAAGTTCTGATATCTTTACTTCATGATTGTTTATATCAGCATTTGCAATGTGTGGAAAGTTCTCTTGGGTGCCACTTATATTATATGCGGTATTCAAGATCCAAGGTGATTTGTAAAAGCGTTCAGCTATTGCTGACGATGGAGATTCGGCTTGTAAGGAATATTTGATGTTTGAAAGTGATTCCAAGCAAAAATCAACAGGAGACGATGGAGTATTAAGTTGCATACACATGTCTAGAGAGGCCCACTGCTCTGAGGACTGAAGAATTTGATCTCTTCGAAGAGCAGCCATCATGGTTGACGTAGATAGTCGGGAGCTTTCTGGAGATTTTGGAGCCTCCAGTATCGGACTGAGTTGCTGTGTTTGGGCCCTCTTGTACACCTGATCGGTAGCGGAGAAGCTCTGCAAAGTAGCCAAAGCTGCTGGGTGTAGCTGTACCCCATGATCCCATTTTTCTCCATCACTTTGACTACTATCAGAATTGGGCGTAGTTGGTGTAGAGAACCGAGTCAATTGCTCAGAGGCCTGACTACCATCTAGAGATGGCGGTGTTGAACAGGAAGGCACATTGTATGTCTGTTGATAGGAAAAGAACTTGGGGGACATTTGAATCATGGACTTGGGTTTTGAAAGTACCTGTGGTGATCTCTTCATATATCCAGCAAACTCTGGTCTTTGGTGATCATCATCTGATGAAGTGATGAGAGCTGGTAGTTTAGGCCTTGTAGCCCGACTGCCCGAATTAATCAATGGAAGACTGGGATTTTGAGGGTTTGGAGTATGTTTTTTGTGTGTAGGTCGTCTTCTCTTTCTTCGGATCTCCTCGTCTGATGATACGTCGTATAAATCCTCAAACTTGAAATTATCTACTGTCAACCCTGTCCCAAGCCATGGCTCAGATGGATTTGGAAGGCCCATATTTGCAGCATTCAGACTTTCTAAAAACGGTGAGATTGTTTCAGACAAGAAGTCGTTATCTTGGTTGAGGGAGGAGGTATGTAGAGAATAGGGTGCGTCCACATTTTTAGGATTTAAGTCATCGACGTGCGATATATTCACTAGATATGGCGTCGATTCTTCGTCTTCAACAATAGTATTAAGACGACGGCGGTGTCTAGAAGCACTTGGAGAGTGATATCTTCTCTCGAAAGTAGTTGCGGGTAAGATATACAATCCGCCACTCATATTGGGCAAGAAAAAGTAACTCGTGACGAAGTGATATAGAATAAGTCTACCCGTAACCCGGTTTATGTCTGGGATAAATGGAGATTGAAAAAATAAAATAATGGGTTCAAAGAGACGGGCGAGCCAAGGAAATATATCAAGACTGCAACGATTCTATGTCCGCGGCAGTCAAGAATGATAGAAAATGGAAAATAAAAGGGTCTCTCGTTTCATGCATAGCTAGTTTGTCGCAGTCCTGAAGCGCTTAGGATCAAACATGGGCAAATTTTGCCATATTTGTGATCTAACCCTTGGAATCGACATAAGTCGGGGTTGCTCTTCCGTCGGGTTGGTTAGCGCTAAAGATGCTAAGTAGAGCTGCAACAAGGCGTCTGATGACGGCTGGGGTGACGAATCATCATGCCTAGTGTGGCGCATTCCTATTGTAGGGCGCTTACGGACATCTGCCTCCAATCGATGTAGTTTTTGGGGGAGGGGTCGATAGGATGGTAAATTTTGAGTCCTCATTCTTTTGTACCACCATAAATCCCAAGGGCAGGAGTGCGAGACATAGTCGGCCTTTCGGTATTCAAGGGTACGTTGAAGGTCGATTGTAGGTATGAATGGAACCTGTTGTTTTTCCATCGTCAAATGCCGTAAAAATGGAATGACTAAGCTGGACCGGAACTTTCAGTGCTTTTTTCATGCAGAGGCCCCTAACGTGCGCCTGTTGTGCGTCATTTGGTAGTGTAACGGATGGAACAACTTGTGGATAAAAGTAACGGCTTTGCTGCAGGTGTGTGATGGGAAAAGAGACAGAGCTGATCTCACAATCCGATCAGATAATAAAAGATAAGTTTGGGGGCTGGTAAGAAGTTTGGTCAGCGATCCCTGTCGGCTCTTCGGAATCCTCTAATCACCAAGCTCCAGTTCGGGATCTTTGCAGAGCATCAGTTTCGGAATCATAACACAAGAACACTACCCACCATTTCAGATGGTCTTGGCGAAATTTTAGCGGCATCGTAATATGCACACAGTTGCTGCGCACTACAAATGAATTTCCCAGTGATTCGCTTCGGCTCGGCATGTAGTAGCCGGCTGGTTTGCTAATTAGGCGGTTAATAGCGAGGGCAAGACCGTCCGCCATCGAGTATGAGTTTTATGAGGTACTCCTGCATAAATTCTCATTCTGCCAGAATTTCACGTCTAAATGATTACTGGACGAAGTGGAGGTGCTACTCTCAACTAATATCTTATTTCGATTTCAGGACCTTTTCAGTCTACAAAAGAATCGAGGTGTATAGGTTGGCAAGCAATATCGTACATGAAGTAGTCTTAGATTTAAGATCAAAGTTTTATCACTTATTATTTTTTAGAGATCACTTCCTCGTCGGCTCTACCATCACGCGAAAATGGCAACCTTTTGAATGTTCCTACGAACTCAACCTTGTACGATGTCTTGCCTGACCCTCAAGGTCTCCAAAAATACAAACTTCACTAATTTGGAAACACCATGATATGATGTCCACAAGCTGTAGTTTGTTTAAACCCTAGGTAGGCTATTATTAAGAAAGTAAAATTATACAACGGTCAACCGTTAAATGAACAACTCCGACTTAGCTGCCGAGCTGATTGCTATTGGATACTAATAATAGGCTTAACTCAGCATAGCTACTTTCCCCAAACTCTGTTACTGACAGCAAGCAGATTATGTAGGTGACTTGCAGCTGATAGAAGTCACCCTGAAGAATCGAATGCATCTGAAGGACACAGCTGCGAATGAAGGCTGGGGCAACAACCTCAGATGGAGTCTGTGGGAACAAAATCTACGGAATCCGAAACTAAAAAATACTATAAAGGCTATGTTGTAGTGATATTTCTGATCGGCTGCGACGCCTGGAAATGAGTAGGAAGCAATTCTACCACTGCCTATGAGGATGTTCCTGACACCGCCGATCATGTCGCTTTTGGGGGTTAAGACGCACAAACGCCCAAGGGAATGGACTTATTTCCAGCAATCATATTTCCTTCTCCACTAATTTACATGGAGAAGCTCCGGCTTAGCGTTGACCACCAGGTCGACGCCGTAAATAGCATACCAGATACCCCTCCTTCGTAAACCCCAGTGGTTCATACTCGCATCGACCTAGCAATTCAGAATTCAATTGTTTGACATCCGCGCCTTGTTCTACAACACCATCATTATGATTGTCACGATGCCCCTTTTTTCATCGAAACTTGCGGACTAACGTGTAGTCCATATCCGCATACTCATCCAACGCGGCCAAAAAACACTTTCGTCTCCGCAAGTACAGCCGTAAGTAAAAATCCCTGCTATCTCAAGGATCTGTCACAGTACGTCTTCGACTCAACCTTTGCAGCAGCAAAAAACCTAAGCGACTTGATGCCGCGCGATCCCTGTCATTGTGCGACTGCACGATGAATGCATCGGGCGCAGAGGCTGGATCTGAGCGCTGCTTTAGCACACCAGAGGTTAAGGAACGTAACCATCCATGATACTCTCTAGATTTACAGCCCGCATGAAAATGAGCCTCGTGAACATGTGGTCACCGCAATATTTAGCTCCTCAACAGCTACAGGGTCATGGAGTTTGCCTCGCCGCACGACTGCTGCATCTAACCTCTCAAACATCCGCTATTTTCCATATTGCCATGTGTTACCGTCGATTCGGACTTTTCAGTCTCCATTTACACTGCCACTATGAATCGGGATAAGCACCTCTAGTCTCTGTTTTGCCAGCTATACGGGAGAGTTATCTAGCTGGATCTTAGAGCTTCACTGAAATAAGCTCACTAGGTACGATCGAGAATGTAAACTACCTGAGAGTGTGACTGGCTGCATTTTTCGCCGCACACGTACCCCAACTCTCGTGAATCGGGGGACAAGATTCATCTTTTCCTCTAACCTCATCTGGGACGGCTCCCAGGCTTGGTTGGGCTGTTAGTGCCTCAATCTGACACTCGAACAACCCAGTTTCTGATTCAGGGCCTGCGAACCTACATATGCCGTGAATTCTCGAGTTGATAAATCGCGAGGAAGTAGGCATCAATTAGAAGAATACTCAAATATTATCAGTTAAATGTATGATTAGCACGCGCTCCGCCTAAGTAAAGGGGTCCCACTCTATGTTGCCTTCAGGATCCCATCACCACGGAGTTCGCCGCACCATAGCTAGAGAGGGTTTCAGCGGTCATGAGATCCCATCGCATGTCCGCCTCACTGTTACGACAGTTCGCTTAGACTGGGGATACTCAGATGTGCATAGCGCTTGCTGTAGTCGCGAACTCAAGTCCTCTCCATAGGACCCCAATGTGTTTATTAAAAATCAGGGGGTATCTGCAATGATGGAAGTGAATGTGACCCTCAAGCCAATACTGTATGGATCGTAAGATATTGGAGATTTCAGGATCAGTGATAAAATATTAGGATCAGTGAGGTTTTAGTTGAAAGAACTTATATTTAAAGTGTTGGGTATTAATCTTCATCTAGTTATCTATCTATGTTCTACCTCACTTCGGTAGAAACATTGTGTTATGATTCCGTGATGGAATAATATTCTCACCACCGTGATCATTACCAACCGAAACCTCACCAAAGCTGGTAGCAATCGAAGATGAGTAGTCTTAGTCTATTCCACACTGCGTGCAGTACGGTCTAGAATTTCTAGATTTCAACAACGCTAACCTCCTCTACATGACATTGCAGTCTTGCCGACCACTAAACTTTGACACCATCTCTTACCGTCCGCAACTCGATCCTACAATATGTTGTCATAGGCTCCATCGGAATCAACTTGCTGTGTGCCGAAGTCATGTGAGCGTGAGAAGGTCACTTGGTTGTGGTCCTGTTGGGCTTATTTTAGGGGCGGGACCATGCATCAATAGCTCATTCCCATTCTCTAGCAATCCATACGCATTTCTCAAATTAAATCTCTTGATCATCTAGTGGTCAATTTATCAAAAACCGAGTAGGTGATTAAAGGTTGCTCTCGAGCTCAGGCGCATTTTTTCTCGTCACTTTGAGTTTCCGTATCTAGGTCTTGAGGTCCAAGAGAAGGGAACTGAAAACTTTTATCACGTGCATTTTAAGGCTGAAACCTGCCTATTTTTCCCAGACAATGTGAGGCATTTTCACTGACGGACGACATATTATTAATTCATTTTATTTTCCTGTCTGAGTCAATGACTATGTAGGACATGCAGGTCCTCTCTGCCTACAGGCCAAGGATACCTATACCAGTAGTATATCCCCTTCTATGCCTCCCATACAACTCCCCTCAATCAGTACCACCCCTCACAAGTCCTCATTCGATCATACACTTAGCGGAGCCCTCGGCCCTTCAATATCTCCCCTCTCCAACCAACGAAACAATGGCCATTTGCGGGTTTATGGCAGCCAGGAAAAATCGCAAAAAACTACTGGGTGCGGGGCTCTCCTAATACCGTCATTAGGACTAAATCCGAAGACATAGCGACCCTTCCGAAGCGTTCGAAGAGGCCGGCCAGCTGGGCGCTGCAGACTTGTGGGTACCTCGGAGAATTCACACTCTGCCTTTCTTGCCTCCTTCCAACTCCATCCCGAAGGTCGTGCTGAAATGTCAGAAAATTCTTGACAGAGCTTGATTGCTGTATGGTAGCTTAGCCTAACTTCTTTTGTGCCGTCTAGGGCCCTGGGGAGTACCGTGTACCTATTGCCTAAAGAGGCCCTCCTGGATAATTGGCCGAAATCTCGGTCTTGGCGCCCACAAAAAATCCAAAGTTGGAAACCCCACGAAGATGTCAGTCCCAGTATAGTCTTCGGAGATCTATTCCTTATCTCGTTCCACGTCTCAGCCGCTTGTCCTTCCTCAAGATGTAT
Organism: Blumeria graminis f. sp. triticale; assembly: GCA_905067625.1. Taxonomy (NCBI): domain Eukaryota; kingdom Fungi; phylum Ascomycota; class Leotiomycetes; order Helotiales; family Erysiphaceae; genus Blumeria; species Blumeria graminis. The sequence continues at coordinate 16,931,433 of LR898476.1, forward strand.
AGCCCCATTAGAGCAACAGTCCCACTTAAACCATGACCCGAGGTTTGTTTATTATGATTTAATTTCCTCCCTGCAGGTATACGTAGCGTCGTAAATTTGTAGTGAGTGATGGCCGGAGATTAATGGGGCAAGTTCCTGTATGCAATTGGAGCAACTTTTTTATTGGTCTTTGAGGCGAGATGATGCGTGGTTAGAGATGGGTTGAGGACTCAGATGATAATGATGAGAGAGGCTGTCGGAATACTCGAGTGGTATTATATCACAAGCTTTCTATAGCGGTAATAAAAATTGGTGGTTAACATATATCTTCTATTTCTTCACTTCTAACTAAAAGAAACACGTATATACAGCAGTTGTCTCTCTCTCCTGACGCCATTCCTAAACAGGTAACTCGTTATTCATCAACATAATTAGTCATCATTTCTAAGATAATACATGAAAGGTCATTAAGTCATTAGGTCATTCGACAGAGGCATTGTCGAGAAGTTGTCAAATGGAGATGTGTATGAGGTTGCTTTCGACTTCGATTCGGATGCGATTCTTCTTGGCTATCCCAGGTATGCAGAGAATACTGAGCGATTACACCGGCACCACTGGAAGGTGAATAACGGACGACAAAAAATGCGTCATTGGCGCCCCAAAAATGGTCAAATATGTTAGAGTGGGAAAGTTTTAGGAAAGCTTAAGATTTTAGGAATCTCGTTAATATATCAAGTGATTCGAATAGGGAAAATAAAGAGTCTGATAATTCTAGTAGAGAGTTGTCGATTAAACCGAATTTGTATCATTGAGCTACATAATCCAACTACTACAACCAAGCGAGGGACACGAATCCCCGCATCTTGTGGAAAATTGGAGACTGGCAAACTCATGAGCAGCCACAAACCTAGCTAGTAAAGTAATAGACTTTCATTTTGTTCCATGTCAAGGATAGTCTTCATTACCTGTAGGACCAATTTCAACATCAGTATCTAAAAAATTAGCAATGAGACGGCTCAAGACGTGGCAGACAGCGATTGAGAAGCATTTGAGGAACAAATTCTAGGCTCGTTTGGAGTGTGGATACTTTCCTACAGTGTTTCGAGTGGCAGAAATAATACTGCTGCTAGAGCCAGTGCGAGGCCTTTCAATGTAAAGGATAACGAACTATTTCTCTGCTCCCTTGCAGGGAAAAAGGACTGCAACGCCTCGTAGCTGAGTAGATTTGATGGCCAGTAATCGAGAACCAAGTAGATTCCTGGCAACTTTTGGTGCCTTACTTTGAAGTTCAGCTGTCGACCTTGTCTCCTATATTATTCATGGTGCTGAAACAACCACGTGAAATAATAAAGTTATGTTTCACTTAGTCATTGTTGGTATGATAGGGTCAATCTATGTGATATCACAGGTAATGAGAATGGGTTTGCGACTGCAGATGTGGTGGCTGATTAAGATGTAAGTGGAGGGCAAGACTGAACACCTGTACGCGGTGTCTTCTACAAATAATCGACTTTGAACTTGATCGTCGACTTTGTTTATTGGTCTATTATCAAAGACACGGAAATAGATTCATGAGATTGCTTTATGAGAGGCTAGGATTAATTCCGATATAATTTGGTTGGAGACTTGTCCTCAAATTTAGAGGCTACAATGTCTTTATATATCTACGTATTTACCCCCATATTCACCATACCCGCTAGCCATTCTATATCTAGCGTGCATAGCCTGATTTATCTCATGGTTCTGGGATGGAGATGTAGTTTCCGAATAGCAGTATTCTTTTAGCTACTACAATACGTAGCAGCTTCAGATATAGTTTACCGTGCGATACTTCCACCTTAGCTACATGCCTCCTTGATATGCTGCCGGCTCGGTAATCAGTGAGATAACCGAAGCTAAACCTTAACAATAACCTTAATTACGAAACCATGAATACCTAAGACAGAAGCCTGCCATCTAACACAATTAGGTTAGGAATTGCCAACTACAACCTAATCCAAACAACAAACCTGGGAGTGAACTATTCTCCCAGTGCCAAGTTCAGTCAAATCTCGCACTACCGAACAAGTTGGCATACGAGGCAATGATTCAAACTACTCCACCTCGTCAAATCTTCACTCCCAACGAGTCCGAATCCTACCTAAGCCTCATCAAGTTTACAAGTACGACCTAGTACATCCTCATCCCAATGACCATACCTCTCGTCGACTTTTTCCGGCCTCAGTTGACCACCAAATACACGCCCACGCCGATATTTATACCCGACGGAGGAAGCAAAGCGTGGAGCACAAATCTGGGAGACAGTTCTTTGGGATGGACGTGAGAGAATTCAGGACAAGTTAACAAGATGATGCGAAAGATGGATATGGTCTCGACGGGAGTGGAATTTTGAATTTTGGCAAGGAGATTTTAAAAATTGAGCTTTGTGCGCGCCAAGACTTCAGTTGCGAGAGTGCAGGCGACACTATAAACATCGCCATGGTTGGATGGTGCGGTGGTACATCGTCTGGGCTGGTCTGCCAAGTAGAGTCTGGATAGCTTGGACACATATCCCACTCGAGACAGTAGATCGCTGGCTCAAATCCGGCAAAACACAACCACATTTCTCGCGGCGCTGGTATGCATGGATGACGAAGGCATGCTTGGATAACCAAAGGTTTTGAAATTCCCTTTGGTGGGTACTTACGGAGGAGGGTTGACTGTTTGTGTAAGGAAGCATACCTCATAGTGGTATTTGCAAATGAAATCCAGAGTATGAGTGTCTCTAACGTCAAAAGAGTCATCCTACATGTATACACAGCACCGGCTATGTGTCATAGCTAGATAGCTGAATAATTACGGCCTCGCCTCAACCTGGCCCTAGGTACAATAGCGTGAGTACATGTAGTACGTGCACGTTAGCATATAGTCCCTGTCCGCCTCTACATACTCTCTCCTCATAGCCAATCTACTTCTTTCATCTCTACATTAGAGCTGCCTTCCTGAAAATTCCTCTTCTCGTGATCTGAATACACATTAAATGATTTAAAAAAAAGATGTAAGTGTATATGTTTAAGGACGCCGTCATAGCGTCAATACTATCTGTATCCACTTATGTGCCTAAGCCACAAATCCAACATCAGGCCTACTGGAACAAGAGCTCCGACAGTTATGCATCATATTATTTTTTTATTTTATATTAAAGTCCTAAGCTAAAGCTCTAGGTCCACTATCGGTACAAGACTGGTGGAGCCGGCGGGGATCACTGCTTACAGGCCCAACTCATTCCAACCGCGAGACCCGCTACAGAAAAAGTAGAAGGTAAGATATAACTCAGAAGACACCACCTACTCCGACTCCGAAATCGAAGCTCCATCCTTCAACCCTAAATCCAAGTACATAAAATTTTTCTTAGGGAAACAACACTTCTCGCATCGATTCCTTTTGTGTCATGCGTTATGGCAATGACAAGATTGTCTGATCCCCGCTGAAAGCAGAGGATGAGTGGGCAGGTTGGCTATCAAAACAGCCGGTTTCCTCCCCAAATATTTTGAAGCTATCGTGGCACTTGGGCCAGAGAAGCTTTTTGACAAAGTCAGCGTGGGACATTGACTTTCTGAGCCTACGCGTTTGTTGTGCGTGACGGCTACAATGGATGAAGTGGCTTGGGGTAGTTTCCTTCCCGCAAGATGACTCCATAGGAGCGTATGGATTATAAAAACGGCGATGGTATGCCGCAAAATTGCCGTGACCTGTTCGTGCTGCGATTAGTGCCCGTAGGAGGTGCCTAGAGGTTATGCATCATATGATGCTAGGGTTGGTAATTATTTTCTAAGTAGTGTAAAATATATGACTTTTATATGTAAATATATTTGAATTTTTATACAGAATAAATTATAAATATTCGCGAAGATGATCAAAAATGGTTGATATATTCTCCGTGAGTAGCCATCAAAGGGACGTTTCAAAACTTTTGACTATCCAAGCTTACCTTCCTCAACTGCTTACACCGGCTTCACGAGAGATGTGGTTGTGTTATGCCGGATTAAAGCCAGTGATCTCCCGTTTCGAGTGGGATATGTATCCAAGCTATCCAGAACTTACTTGGGAGAGGGGCCCAAATGATGTACAGCTGCACCATCCAACCATGGCGGTGCTTAAAGTGTCGCCTGCACTCTCGCAATCGAAGGCTAGGCGCACGCACAAAGCTCAGTTCCTAAAATTCATTGTCAAAATTCCAAATTTCACACCCGTCGAGATTTTACCTGTCTTCTGAGTTGTCTTGTCAACTTGTCAAGATTCCTCTCACGCCCATTCCAAAGGACTGTCTCCCAGATTTGTGCGTTACGCTTTTTTTTCTCCATCGGGTGTAAATATCGGCGTGGGCGCGTATTTGGTGGTCACCTAAGGCCAGAGAAGGTCGAAGAGAGGTGTGGTCATTGAAAAGAGTTTGCACCAAATCGTAACTGTAAACTTGATGAGGTATTGGTGGGAGAAATTGATTAGGCGGAGAGTCTTGAATCATTGCCTCGTGGCCCAACTTATTCAGCATTGCGAAATTTGATTATTTAGATTAGATTTATTTTATAGTCCTAACTGAGACAATGACTATAGAGGACTCCTAGAATCTATATATAAGATACTAGCTACATTTTTTCCTTTCCAATTTTACAATTTTTAGCCATGCTCTCATGGACAGTGAGGGCCAAGCCCTAGCAAATTGATTGAACTTGGTTCTGGGAGAATATTTCACTCCTAGGTTTATGAAGGACACTTCGTACAGGTGTTCAGTAATTGGCCTCCAAAGCATCCCTCGTTCATGTCTTTGGAAGGCGTGTGACGTTTTGTAAGATTTCCGTATCTTGTCCATATTCTATCGTGGCCTAGGTCAGAGAGGAGCCCAATGCGCTAGATAGTCATAGACTCAAGTGATACAATAAACAAACACACGCACACGTAAGGGCCAATAGGACCTAGCTCAGCAGAACTTCAAATGATCTACAACTGGATTGAATAATTAAATTTTTGTTCATAGTAGAAATGTATCACATCACAAGTAAAAAGTTTATATTTTCAATAGAAGTCCTTTGCTGTTTATAGTATAGTAATAAAATGTTTATGTGGGTTAATAAGCTTGGTCAAAGCTCGACGGAGAGAGTATCCATCATGACGTCAAATATTATCACGTGTTCTAATGTTAACGATTACTCTTGTATAACTTATGTAGATGATGGAAGACGTAGAGGAACACATATACATTTTTCGAATAACCAACCTGACATTTGTCGACCCTTGTGATATCACATTGTAAGACCTTCCAACACTGATCAGTGATTGCACAAGGCAATCACAGACTGGCAAGGAAGAAGAGACAGATCAATTCCTGAAGACCTCCCTGGCTTGACCATACTCTCGAGAAGGAATTTCTGTGCTACAGCCCTCAACGTTATTCAGACCTCCCTGGCTCGACCATACTCTCTGAAGACACGTAAGGAAGATCAAGGCTATAAATCAAGGCTTCTGATTCATTTCAAACTTTTGATTAAAGCCAAGATACGCGTCCTACCACGCAACTATCAGTTTTGTACAAATTATCTAATATAATGGCGAACGACACTCCCAAAGTCCCTGCAATTCCTACATGTACTCTAAATGATATCCTAACTGCAGGCACACTCAATATAAGCCCTGTCGCATGGCAGCAAATCGACCCGAGTCTCTGGTTTACCCCCGTCTCTGACAACCCGACTGAAGTTCATGTCACAACGTGGGTTGCACGGCAATTACAAGACTACACATATGGAAACTTGGTTGGAGATGATTTGTTCTATGCTTTTCAAGAGGACTTTGCAACCTGGACGGAAATGAATTTTGATAAGATAAATCAGCCATTTAAGAGAGAACTTAAGCTCCTCCTCCGCAAGCGAGGTATCTATACTGGCAAGAATAATGGTCCTATCGGACGACAACTTGCGAACTTGCTTAAAATAGAGTCATGCCCTGAATGGCCCGTGGATGAGCGTTGCCCAAACCCTCATGAAAGATTTGTCACATACAAACCGGAAGCAAAGCAAGAGGATACAAAAGTTTTGTTGCAAGGAACTTCTTTTCTTGATTCAAATGCCTCTCAGCAGAAAGAAAAATTACAAGGATCAGTCACCTCGAACCTTTACAAAAATGAGCAACCACCTAGGCAATCACAAGCCGGAACGTCAACCATGTTACAGAATCCTTACATCACATTACCACCAGAACCAACTGTAAATGAAGATTTAGATCCCCATGTGCTAACCCAATTCGCTAAGCTATGGGATAAAGGAAAAATGTATTCAGGCGAGCCGTATGATATACTTGATGACAAGCTTCGAATTTTCCTGAACATTTGTAAATTTTTGAAAATCCGACCCGGTCAATTCCACGCAGCATTTCCAAGGATTTTAAAAGGTCGGGCTGAAACGTACTACCTTCATTACATCGGCCCGGAAGCGAACTTTGCGTTGGCCTATATGAAACTTAAGGCGCATTTCGATACAGAAATCAACCATAATACGTACTACACAGACTGGACTACAACAACTTTTCATAAAGTTCGCCAAGAAAATAGTGAAAAGTCTTTACAAGAAGTACTGCAGATATTAATTGACAAGCTTGAACTTTGCCAACGCGCCCTTGGTCCGAACTATATTGGAGAAGAAGTGCTACGTACCGCCGTCATTATGGCATGTCGTGGTGTTCCTGAACTTAAGAACGCCTTATTCAAACCAGCAAAATACTGTGAAGAACTTTACTCGGACCTGCGATCATCAATCGAGACCTCTTTGAACGATGTCCCTCCACGCCAATTTATGACCGATAATCAGGAGGATAACGACCAATACTATCTTGACCGACGCTATAACAACAATCGGCAAGGGATGTATAAGAAAAATAACCGAGGGAACTATGATCAGGATGATTCCCGGCGGAGCAAATTCAGACAGGAAAACCTTGACTGTAATACGAGAAGTAATCCCACCTGGAAAAAGAAATGTTTTATTTGTGGTAAAGAGGGGTGTTGGTCTACAAAACATCCAAATGATGAACGTCGTCGAGCACGAACTCGTTACCTCGCCCATTGTCATTATACAGGCGACATTTCAAACGACTTCGCAACTTACCTTGTCGGCTACGAAGGGCACGAAATGGCTGTTCAACAAGATGAAACCCCCAATGACTTTGAAGATGAAACTTATGCAGCTGAAACAGCAAACTATCTAATGAATCAAGCATATCTTCACCAACTTACAGGAACTAATGTCTTTAAAGAGCAAATAGACGCCCCGGCCAACCAGTTTTTTATTGAAGACCGTTACTCAAGAACTGTTTTCCAAGGTATTCTACCTGATACTGGCGCTGCCCAGGTTTCAACGGCAGGATTAGAGCAATACCTCGCACTGCAGCGAGTTGAATCATCTGTGCAACTTGACAAATCAACAGCTGGCCGAGCATCAGTCTGTTTTGGCAAAGGATCAATAGTCAACTCAATTGGCTCTACAGTGGTTAGGACACCAATCGGAGAAATAACTTTCCATGTTCTCGATACTCCAACACCATTCTTGTTATGTCTCGCCGACATGGACCGAATGGGTGTATATTTTAATAACATCACGGACGAGATCATTAGAGGAAACACCCGAATCCCGGTAATCCGAAAATGGGGACACCCCTGGTTTTTCCTCAACAGACTCGAAAGCTGTGCAGCGTTTCTTACTGAGATTGAACTTCGTCGATTACACCGCCGGTTTGGCCATCCATCTACGGATCGTCTTTGTCGTTTGTTAAGGAAAGCCGGACATGATGATGTGAACGAAAAATCGCTTGAGACCATAACCAAATTTTGTCACCAGTGTCAAATGCATAGTCCAGCTCCGAGACGATTCAAATTTACCCTGAAAGATGACCGCGAATTCAACCATGAGATCTTTGTTGACGTACTGTATATCATCGAGCGCCATGTGTTGCACGTTATTGACTCAGCAACTTCGTTTCAAGGTGCCCGATTCCTCAAATCTTTATCAAGCAAAGAAACGTGGGAGACACTCCGTATGTTATGGATTGATACATACCAAGGTCCTCCCGATATCATCACAAATGATGCCGGTACCAACTTTGCTTCTTCAGAGTTTAGGAATGAGGCCAAGATCCTTGGGATCACATGTAAACAGGTACCAACCGAGGCTCATTGGTCAATAGGAAAGTTTCACGGATCCGTAATTAGAATTTTAATACTAATTTTAATTCGTGATAAGATGAAGGGGTAGTTAATTAAAGACATCAATTTAATAATAGCTTCCCCTATACAATTAGTCGTGTAAAAAGTCATGTAAGGATATGCAAGAGAGTCATGAAGAGAAGGACAAGAACACAGCCATTAATGCGAAGATATTGGCAAGAATTGATTACGATTAATTCCGGTTGGCAAAGGCTTCTACTCTTGTATATAATAGTTCGGCGTGAGAGAGATTTACTCCTCACGCAACGTCTTCTTTATTTACCCTTTACAATACATTTGTTTATCCATCTCTTCTTCGGGAAGACCATTTATCCATTGCTCAGTTCTTCATCAGCAAGACCCACGTGTAACACCTACTGCAACTAGTTGCCCATTCATCTCTTCCTAGAGAAGACCTGTCATTCCTTTGACCCATTTAGAACCTTCAATTACCACCTAGATCTTTACTAGGCTATACAACGCACCCCGTGGAACACTATCAAACCCTCATCCCCGAGAGAAAGATAGAACGATACCACGCTCCTCTTCGCCGTGTTTTCGAGATCCTACATGCTGAGCTATATAGTACTACAAGTCCAGAAGCAATACTACAAATGGCAATCAAGGCGATTAACGATACGGCTGGACCAGATGGTCTTGTGCCAACACTTTTGGTTTTTGGCGCATATCCTCGGATGACCGTAGATTCACCACCATCCCCATCAACCTTGAGGCGAACCGAAGCAGTTCAGAAAGCCATGAAAGCCTTGCGGAAACTCAACGCCGACCGACAGATAAATGACGCTCTGAATACTAGAAACGGACCTTCAACTCACGAGATTCTTTCATTGCCTCTACAAAGTGAAGTACGCGTTTGGCGTGAGAAAGATGGCTGGCAAGGTCCCTACAAGATTATCGCGACCAACGGCCATGATGTAACTCTTGACATGGTGAATGGCCCAACAACCTTTAGATCTACGGTGGTTCAACCATACTACCGGAACTCCGGTGAACGTGAAAACTTAGAACCTCAAAATCATCTCGAAGATCAATCCACTAATGATTTTCAGCCTGAAATTCCGATTATGAAGCCTCAGCCACGCAAAAGAGGTCGTCCCTTGGGCTCAATGAACAAGTCGAAGAATGTAAGTGCGGCATACTTGACTAAAAAGGAGGAAGATGACTATGCTCTAGCTATCAAGTTGAGAAACGATGGTGTAATCACGTCACCTGAACCTCCCTTCGAAGAGTCGGATTCAAATGAGATAAATGATCTAATCAGTCGTGGTGTATTCAAATTTGAACTGTTTAATAGCAAGATCCATGGAAACCACCGAATTTTTAAATCACGAATGGTACGTGAGGTTAAAGGCAAAACAACCAAGCCCTATGAAAAGTCTCGCTTTGTAATACAAGGGTACAACGATCAAGCTAAAAGTACCATCCTGACGCAATCACCAACCATCCAGCGAATGAGCCAACGTTTGATCCTTGCTCTCGCCCCCTCATTAATGATGAAAGGAATGATCATCGCAATCAGGGATATCACACAGGCTTACCCTCAATCACATACCAATCTCTCCCGTGTCGTCTTAGCAAGCTTGCCCTCGGAACTTAAAACAAAGTACCCTGAAGGAACTATTATTCGTGTAATTAAGCCTCTGTATGGAATTGCAGAAGCAGGTGTTCACTGGTTCTCTACTTACCAAGGTCACCATAGGAAACTGCTAGACATGTCCACTTCGACATTTGATGAATGTTTTCTCATTACAAATGGAGAAATAGATAAATTTGGTATTGTGGGAATACAGACAGATGATACCCTCATGTTATGCACCAAATCTTTTTCTGCAACAGAGGAGGAGAAACTTACTGAAGCTCAATTTCGAGCAAAACCTAAGGTGATTCTATCGGCCGAAACACCTTTAGAATTCAATGGAGCAAGAATTATCTTTGAAAATGACGCAATTGTACTTAAACAGAAAGGACAGGGACTTAAACTCAACTTGGTAACTAACAAGGTGTTAGATCGAAATCAGAGGTATATTGAGCAACGTGCCCGAGGAGCGTATATTGCCTCCATATGTCAGCCCGAGGCAGCTTTCGATATGTCGGTAGCAGCACAAGCCAAAGATCCGGACGAAGTGGAATACACTGCTTTAAACCGGCGACTCAAATGGCAAATAAAGAACATACAGCGTGGATTACGTTTCGTTCCAATTAACTTGGCCACGGCTAAGATAATGGTCTTTACGGATGGATCATTTGCTAATAATAAGGACCTCAGCTCACAACTTGGATTTGTATTGATACTTGCTAATGAGGATCAAATCGGATCTAAGACCAAGGTTCGAGGTAACCTTATTCACTGGAGTTCGACAAAGTGTAAACGAGTCACCCGCAGTGTGCTAGCCTCTGAAATCTACGGAATGGTCAATGGCTTTGACATTGGTCTTACAATCGCATCTTCTTTAAAGATGATAACCGAACGTCTTAATCTTCCTGAAATGCCTCTAGTTATATGCACTGATTCTTACTCGTTATACGAGTGCTTGGTAAAGTTAGGTACTACTAAGGAGAAACGCCTAATGATTGATATTATGGCGCTTAGACAGTCTTATGAACGAAGAAAGGTTGCGGAGATTCGATGGATCAACGGGGAAGATAACCCTGCTGATGCTTTGACAAAAGTGTCACCGAATCGTGCCCTGGAACGATTCATCGATAATAATGAGTTAACGATTCGAATTGAAGGATCGGTAATAAGACCGTAATATTAGTCAGTAAGATATGGCAGACGGGGGCTTTCTATTCAGTGCTAGTTCATAAAGAAAAGATTGCCGGTGTGGGTTAATAAGCTTGGTCAAAGCTCGACGGAGAGAGTATCCATCATGACGTCAAATATTATCACGTGTTCTAATGTTAACGATTACTCTTGTATAACTTATGTAGATGATGGAAGACGTAGAGGAACACATATACATTTTTCGAATAACCAACCTGACATTTGTCGACCCTTGTGATATCACATTGTAAGACCTTCCAACAGTTTATGTATTATGTGGCATGTGTCAAAAATTTACACAAGTCCCATCATTTTATATTGAACTAACATCACCATTATGTTTCAATACCTCCCATGTTAATTTTTTTAGCAAGGCTCCCATAACACCCAGAACTCGACTAGAAGAGACAAATATAAATACATAGCTAGCCACCCGGGATACCCTTGTTTAGCTGGTCAATATGTAGCATTTATAATCTGCAATGAAATAATCATATTCCTTTAGAATGTCGAGACCTCCCGTTAAGCTCTAACGCATTCCCAAGGTCTGGAATATATGCTAGCACAAGCAAATAGGCTGCAATTTTAAATTTCGTTAACAGTCCTTCATAACTCCGCGTGCAATGGTACATATAGTACTGACAGGAAGCGCCAACTCCGATCGTAGAAACGAAGACCCAAAATTGTGTGAAGATCTGCTACGAACAGCAATGTAGAAAAAAGTCAGACCTTCCAAAATTCTCGAAGAAGGGATGATGCCGCTTCTTTTGTTACTGTAAAATAATTGGTTTTAGTTGTGGATACTGATAAATTCAGTGTCCGGAGAGTGCTGGTTATTAACAAGATTTCTCAACCAATCACCTTCAGGTTGATGTCTTTTTCTTATGTATAATTAATAACAAAAACCTGAAGATGTTGACTTTTATAAACCATCTACTCTGCTTTCAAAGGAATCTCATTAGCATTATGTTTAACAATACCTCCGGTGACAGGAAGTCTTGTTGAGCCTTCAAGCCACAAATCTATCTCGCGGGCGGATTGGCGACCCTCATTGATTCCCCTGAGTTGAGTTAGACATGCAAGCTCATAAAGAAGAAATTACTCACCAGACAATCAGGGATTGGCCTCTGCGGCAATCGCCAGCTGCAAATATACCCTCGACATTTGTGTGATACTTCCCTGCCGAAGTTTTAATATTACTCCTTGCATCCTTTTCAATGCTATCGTCTAGTACACGGGCTTCGGGTCCTAAGAATCCCATCGACAGAAGAACGAGATCAGCAGGGAAAAAATGTTCTGATCCCTCAACTTTCTTCATGTCCCAGCCTCCAGTAGCAGATTTAGTCCACTCAACACGATGAGTGTTGATACCTTTGACCTTGCCATTCCCATCGTCAACAAACTCTTGTGACATGACACAATACTCGCGGGGATCTTGTCCCATGTGTTGTTTTACTTCAGCATGGCCATAATCTACACGATATACCCTGGGCCATTGTGGCCAAGGATTATCACGGGCACGCTCTTTAGCAGGCTGGGGTAAGAGCTCAAAATTAGTCACGGACTTAGCGCCATGACGAACCGAGGTACCTATGCAATCATTTCCGGTATCGCCACCTCCAATAACAACGACATGCTTATCACGGGCAGATATATATGCCCCATCAGTAAGACCAGAGTCTAAGAGAGATTTTGTATTCGCGTGAAGAAATTCCATCGCAAAGTGAATCCCTTCCAAAGATCGGTTTTTAATGTTTAGGTCGCGGGCAACTGTGGCTCCAGTAGCTATAACAACCGCATCGTTTTTGGCCTTGAGTTCCATGAGTGATACTTCCTGCCCAACTGTGACTCCTGTTTTAAACGTTATGCCTTCAGCAGCCATAAACTCAATTCGACGGTTAACTACTTTCTTGTCGAGTTTCATATTAGGGATACCATACATGAGGAGACCGCCAGGACGATCGGATCGCTCATAGATAGTGACAGTGTGACCAGCTTTGTTAAGTTGATCAGCACAAGCGAGGCCAGCTGGACCAGAACCAACAATAGCCACACTTTTTCCCGTCCGGACACTTGGAGGATTAGGTATCATCCAACCCATGTCAAATCCACGATCAATGATGGCACACTCGATTGATTTGATACCAACGGGATCTTCATTAATACCCAGAACGCAAGCACCTTCACATGGTGCAGGGCAGACTCGACCGGTGAATTCAGGGAAGTTGTTTGTCATGAGCAATCGATTGAGTGCATCCCTCCATTGGTTCTGGAATACAAGCTCGTTCCATTTCGGGATAATATTCGAGATTGGGCATCCTGTGTCAGACTGGCAGAAGGGTACACCGCAGTCCATGCACCGTGCTGCCTGATATTTGAGTTCATCTTCGTTGAGACGACCTGAGAGCTCTGCCCAGTCACGTACTCGGGTCTTTGCAGAACGATACTTCTCTGATCTGCGCTGATATTTCATGAAACCTTTGGTCTTGTCTAGTACGAGCGACCTCTTCTTTTCAACTGCAGCATCTTCGATGGTCTCTTCAATGTCCTGAAGAGCATTAGGTTTTTTCACATGATTGTGATTTTCCCTTAAGGATGTCCCGGGAAGGATTGGGAGTTGATAAGCCGAACGCTTTGCTTCGGCAGCTTTTATGGCTTCCTCGGCTAGGACACGTTTATAGTCAACTGGTAGAACCTTTACGAATCTTGGTAATGCGCGATTGAAGTCAAGGAGGATGCGCGCAGCTAGTTCGGAGCCAGTATAATGATGATGGTCCTCAATCAAGCCACGCACATATGAAATCTCTGTTGGGTTGTCGAGTCCTGAAACCTCAACCATTTCTTGGTTTAATTTGGTCACAAAATCTTGTTGGATGTCAAGGATATAGGCAATCCCTCCGGACATACCTGCCGCGAAATTACGACCAGTACTGCCTAAGATTAAAACTCTACCACCAGTCATATATTCACATCCATGATCCCCTACTCCCTCCACGACCGCCGTTGCTCCGGAGTTTCGGACGGCAAACCTCTCAGCAGCAACGCCGCGGAAGAAGCAAATACCGCTAGTTGCACCGTATAAACATGTGTTTCCAATCAGCACATTCTCTTCTGCTTTGAAAATAGCTGTACGGGGAGGATAAATAACAAGACGACCTCCAGATAGGCCCTTACCAACGTAATCATTGGCATCACCCTCAAGTTCCAAGGTTATACCAGGGGCTAGAAATGCACCAAATGATTGTCCAGCTGATCCTTTGATGTTGACATGAATTGTATCTAGTGGAAGACCATCCTCACCATATTTCTTAGAAACTTGATATGATAGAGAAGTTCCCATGGCTCGATCGGTGTTTATGATATCACATTCGATTCGGGATGGAAGTCCTTTGTCAAGGGTCAGCTCCGCTTCAGAGATAAGTTTGTTATCTAATCGGTAGTAGAGCCTGTGATCTTGTTTTCGCACGTTAAATGTGGCGACACCAGGTCTTAACTTATGAGCCGGAGTCAGGATCAAAGAAAGATCAATATTTTGGGTTTTACTTGTTCGCAAATCCTCTCGAACTCTGAGGTACTCGGCGTGACCAACCATCTCATTAATTGTCCTGAACCCAAGTTTAGCCATAATGGCACGTAATTCGTTGGCTATGTAGTAAAAGAAGTTGATAACGTGTTCTGGTGTACCTTGAAACTTTTTACGAAGCTCTGGATCTTGAGTAGCGATACCAACTGGGCATGTATTCCTGTTAAGTAGTCAGTCAAACTTTCTCTTACAAAAGGTTTATAAGGGCTATTATACAGATGACATTTTCGCATGAATATACAACCCATTGCAATAAGAGGGGTTGTAGCAAATCCCCATTCCTCCGCACCAAGTAGACAAGCAACTGCGACATCACGACCTGTCCTAAGCTGCCCATCGGTCTGGACTACTACTCTGCCTCTCAGGTCATTTAATACCAAAGTCTGATGCGTTTCGGCCAAGCCAAGTTCCCAGGGAAGCCCAGCATATTTAATCCCAGTCCATCGAGAAGCGCCTGTTCCTCCGTCGTGGCCAGATATCAAAATGTGATCGGCTTTGGCTTTGGCCACACCCGAAGCGACTACTCCTACACCTGTCTCGGAGACAAGTTTGACGGAGACGCGAGCACGAGGGTTAGAGCACTTCAAATCGTAGATAAGTTGCTTGAGATCCTCTATACTGTAAATATCGTGGTGAGGAGGGGGGGATATTAATCCAACGCCAGGAGTGGAGTGACGGGTTCTAGCGATAGGTTTAGAAACTTTGTGACCTGGAAGTTCTCCTCCCTCGCCCGGTTTTGCTCCCTGAGCCATTTTAATCTGAAGCTCGTCAGAATCAGCCAAATAGTGAGACGTAACACCAAAGCGACCAGAGGCCACTTGCTTTATCGCGGATCGTAGGGTATCACCTCCTGGCATTACTTCTGATCTCTCGGGATCTTCGCCACCCTCACCGGTATTTGATTTTCCCCCAAGTCTGTTCATGGCAATTGCCAGAGTAGAGTGAGCTTCCATAGAAATTGAGCCATAAGACATAGCACCAGTACAGAATCGACGCACAATCTCGGTCCACGGCTCAACCTGATCAATGGGCACAGGAGTGCATTCGTCAAACTTGAAATCTAATAGACCACGAAGGGTACAAGCTTTGATTTGCTCGTACTCAGATATTGAGTAAGCTTTATACGACTTGTCATTCTTAGTACGTACGGCATCCTGTATGTTGGCTATAGAGGTAGGATCGTTGATATGAGGCTCTCCCCCGTCGCGCCAATGATATTCACCAGATTCAGTCAGTCCTTGTATACTCTTAGTATACCTTGATGAGAATCCTCTCTCGTGAAACCTAAAAGCGTCTTCGGCTATAAGTTCGAAGGTGATGCCTTTGATTCTAGTGGCTGTTCCTTTGAAACATCTCTCAACCACGGTATCATCGATTCCTAGGGCCTCAAAAATCTGAGCACCTTTGTACGAGGCGAGGGTTGAGATACCCATCTTAGACATAACTTTTAAAATACCGCCATCAGCTGAGTACTTATAATTGCGGATAATAGATTCGTCGCTCAGAGATTTTCTGATCAAGCCCTCTCGATTTAGCTTCAAAATACACTCCATGGAGAGGTAAGGGTTAATAGCATCAGCTCCATATCCAACGAGGACACACATATGATGTACTTCCCGAGCTTCGGCAGTCTCCACAACTAAAGCTGCCAAGGAACGCCACTTGTTATTAACCAAATGGTGATGAACCATTCCGCACGCTAGGAGAGCAGACACAGGCACCCGATCAACAGAGGTAGCACGGTCTGATAGTAGGATGATTTTGTCTTTATTTTCAATGGCGGCTGTTGCTTGTTTACATATTTCATCCAAGTGATTTATGTATCCTTTTATACCCTCGGATTTTGGAAATGTTAAGTCGATAATCCTAACAGTCCAGTTTTTATGGACCTTGTTAATATTCTTGAGTGAGTTCAGCTCAGGTATAGAAAGGACCGGTGTCGGCAAGAGCAGTCGACCACATTGAGAAGAGTTCATCTCGAGCAAGTTTCCCTGGGGACCAACATAACAGCTAAGTGACATTACCATGGCTTCACGGATTGGGTCTATAGGAGGATTGGTGACCTGCGCAAAGAGTTGACGAAAATATTCATACAGGAGACGGGGTGCTTTTGCCAAGCAAGCCAGGGGTGCATCGTTCCCCATTGACCCTAGAGCCTCTTTCTCGTCGGAAGCCATGGGAGCGAGCAGAAGACTGACTTGTTCGAAGGAGTATCCAAAGGCTGCAAGCATAGGATCATCTTGTATCGACGAGCTATCTGGACGAGCGGCTAGATCAAGTGAGTCAAGCTTGCATAGTTCTTCGTGTATTTTTGGAAGGGAGATGAGTTCTTTTTGGGCCCATGCCCTAAAATCTTGACGTCTAGAGACGGTCTTTTTTAATTCAGCGTCATCAATAATTCGGCCCGCAAGAGTGTCGACTAATAACATTTTTCCCGGCTGGAGCCTGCCTTTGTGCAAAACACGTTCCGGATCGACACGAATTGTCCCTACTTCTGATGCGCATATGATTCGATCGTCATCCATAATATAGTAGCGGCAAGGTCGCAGTCCATTTCTATCAAGATTTGCGCCACAGTAGCGACCATCAGCAAAGGTGAATAGGGCTGGACCATCCCAAGGTTCCATTTGGCATGCTGCCCACTCGTAGAAGCCAGCTTTTGACGGGTCCATGGAAGCATTGTCTTCCCAGGCCTCAGGAACCATGAGCATGACAGCCTCAGGTAAGGAAAGTACACCGTTGATAGTGAGAAGTTCGAGAACATTATCAAATGCTGCCGAGTCGGAACCTCCATCCTCAATGATAGGGTATAGTGACTCTAAGTCACTGCCAAATATGTTAGAAGCCATAACTCCTTCGCGAGCTCTCATCCAGTTCTTATTGCCTCGAAGCGAATTAATTTCACCTAGGAAAAATTATTAATATTGAAAAATACACGAGCGTCAGAAGTGATCATACCATTATGTGCAACCCACCTCAGGGGCTGAGCCCGATCCCATGAGGGGAAAGTATTCGTGGAAAATCGAGAGTGGACTAGAGCAAAATAGGCCTCGTAATCTGCATTTACTAAATCGTAAAAATATTGATATACTTGGACTGGCGCAAGTTGACCCTTGTAAACGATATTTTTGTTGGAAAGAGAACAGAGGTAGAACCAATTATGAAGGCCAATGGTATGAGTCGCACGCTTCCGCAGGATATATAATTGCCGTTCAAAGTGTTTTTCATCAAAGAGGTTGGGATCCGTAATCTCAGGTTCGTTTCCCTTGCCGTAGCTTGATTCGTGCACAACAAAAGGCTGTAAAATAACTGGCTCGCGAGAAGCAGCTGCAGGTCCAAGAAGTGTTGAATCTTTTGGTGGCACTCGCCAACCTAAGATTCTAAGACCTAGAGATTCTGCTATATCACAGAATTGTTTTTTAGATGTTTGCAGTATTTCTTCATCTGGTTTAAAGAAGAGATTCCCAACCGCGTACTGGCCTTGCGGAGGTAACTTAACGTCTGTCTCGCGTTCGAAGTTTTTAATGAAGAATTTGTGAGGAATAGACGTCATGACACCAGCTCCATCTCCATCCCGTACATCTGATCCGACTGCACCCCGATGGGTCATATTACATAGAAGGTTTCGAGCTATTTATCAAAAGTATTAGTTGAGCCTTATCATTTTCTTCAAAGACATACCATCGCTAACGATCTTGTGACTGGGATTGCCTTTAATGTTACTGTAAGGATTAGAGACAGTCTTGATTTCGTGAAAACTGCATTACCAGGTAAATCCAACACCACACGAGTCTTTCTCAAGGCTTGGATCGTAAAGCCCTCTAAGTGGAAGTGTATTAGCGCAACGTGGACAATATTCCAGGCCCTGAAAATTTCTCTTACTGCTTTACAGGGAGAGCTCCCGCCCAAGATTCGTTGTTATCAGCTTGGTAAACATATGGACTGTAGAGCTCGTTCTCGGCTTCAATCTGTGTTTGTCTGTCGTTGAAATCGTCTAACCTTGCCATAGCAGACAAAGACGGCGATTTCAATTTGGTCTCGGAGAAGGTGATGTACCGTTCGTTATGGTTCACTCTCGAATATATTGGTGATGAAGCCTGTAAATTACGAAGAACTGTTAGCAAAGTCAAATAATCATGTGGGTAGTACGACGATATAATTGTTCTCATAACTCATAGGTTGACTATGCACCAGCAAGCCAAACTAAGCGTAATGACAAGCCGCTAACATTTCCGGTACTAAGCATTCCTCGACATCCCATGGACTTCCAGGTCTGATCAAGCCTCGTAGTTATATCGATCGGATTGGGTGTCGGAGTTCATTTCATCGACTGGAATGCGAGGCACTGCCGTCGCAACCTGTGTTTTGGAAATTGTTCTCTTTCCTGTAAATGGGTTGAATTCTGGCTATGAGGATCAGACATACAGAGGCTGGCTACTCACGATTGATAGGCGAGTATTGTGAGTTGGTAGCAGTCAAGTGAGGAGAGATAAGTCGTAGACTTTTGAATGCAGAATGAGTGATTCCACGGAATTTATTTCTACAAGGAATTACAATGTTGGCTAGTGTGGATTTTTGCTTGGATTGCCTGACTTGACCTGATGGAGCCTAGATTGTCATAGGTCATTGTCAGGTCTGTGAGGAGCTCCGCACTCCATCTACGTCCCAAGCTTAATATCGCATTACGGAATAATATTCGAGGCAACATGAGACACTTACTCTCCCAGACATAATAAACAATTCACTTGAGCCAGCCATCTTTGACGGAACCTCGAGACGAACATCTCAACAAAGTCGACGGCGTCACTTGGAGAATGGTAACGGTTATGAACTTTCGCGACCTGGCCCTATCCGCCTGAGCATTACATGAGCAAAATGGAACGCTCGTGTGAGGGATGAAAGGTCCGGGGGGAGGGGGAGTGGGGAGGGGTCATAGTCCAAAATTGATCAAGTAATCCTTTCTTGGCTTTTGATTTTCGTAGAGACGATTTCAACTCCGGATTCTATATTCGTTAGGTTTCAGATGCACGCTACACTTACTGACGTCTTCGACTTCAACCAACTCCCTTGGTAGTGAGGATGTTCCCGTAGCGGACTTCCGATGCTCAGAAAACTTACTACGTCAGCCCACACCGCTTGTGAAAAATAACTCCTCACAATGCGCATGGCTAATTAACAATATAGACGTGTCATTTAGCAATTCAAGAAGAAATATGTTATCTGATGAGCCGATTGCCAGCGCTGAGGTAGAATGATTTCTTAGTGTGAGCCAAAATCCTAGTAGGCGGGTCTGCAAGCAGCCACGTACCGGTAGGGATCATGACCATTGTATGCTACTTCATACACAATTCCTTAGATCCCTACAAGATCTATTACAGGCCTTTAGGCTTTAGAAGACGTGAGAGCAAGCATTTTAATTTTTTATTTAAGCCCTCCCCTGGATAATTATGAAGACAGCATGCTTTCCTAATTGGCACAACGTAAACAATCGAACGAAATCATCACGCCTGCTAACGAAACTAGATAAACGACAATCAGACCAGCGGGGGTATCTCTTTCCTACGCCTAGAAACTTTGAATGCAAGACTCAACTCAAGAATGCCCATGCTGAGTATTTGTTAAACCAAAGCTTCTTTATCTTGTTACATAGACAAATCGAGGATTTATCGGGATGTTTCTAGCTCAATCTACTGGTAGGTGAGCTCGAGTGCAAATATTCACACAGTGCTTCTATTTCAGCATCAGTCGAAAACTAAGCGTCATGTGACCCGTGCGAGAAACCCTGCACCTGTGATCCTCCGAAAGTAGCATTAATCTAATTACATGTCTGATACCGCGAGATCCCTCAGGACTCTGGCCGTTAATTGGTCTTCATTTTATCCACATTGCCGAAGAAGAGGGTCACAATTTGTCCATGCCAAGACGTGGTCTATGAGATGATCAAATTTGCCACATTAGGAGTCAAGCAGTGGAAAGTTGGTAATGCCTCGATAAGAGAGAAGAATGCGAGCGGCAACGGTAGTGAGTGTGGATGCTGATTAGGCAATTTTAAGATATGAACTTTCAGGTGTTCTTATCTCACTACAAGTGTATAATCATCGAAAATTGAAGTGAGTCCATAGCCCAGCTCCTAGCTATCTACCTATGCACATTGGGTGAATGACTCATGGAATAGAACGTAGCTGCGGTTCGCTGCAAAAGTCGAGTGATTATGTGGTCTTTCAGAGGCGATTGCAATGGCCGTCTTTCCGAACCCGCCCACTTCCATGGTCGACTATTTGCGCGAGCCGCTCGCTGATTTGATGAAGCCCTCTAAACGGCTAGTAGATCAATGTGGTTGACTCGTACGAAGGAGTGGACTGCCAATGCTCACAATTTACTAGATCAGTGTTCCAAGCTAAAAGTACCTTGGCCTGCCCCGGACATCATCATACATTAGGCTCACATTTCTACTGATCTGCAGTTGTTTGCCGGTTGAGCTATCTGTTTGTTTGGGTTGATTGGCTAGGTTTGGTATTTACACAATGTATATCAGCCTCACGACGTACGGCGGATGGGCTACTTATCTACTGGCCATTACCAAATTGCCCGGGATGGTTGATGCGGCTCCCAGCATCATTAGCGCGAGCCTTATCCCACATATCTATTGCCACGATACTCGGTTGGATCTACCCCAACGCCACAGACGTGAACTTTCCCTGAATTATGCCTCAGGAGCCACTATCGCTTACCAAAGTCGGGGTCATGACTTCGGACGTACAGCTAGTAACCTGGGGTGGATCACGTCCATTGGCCACGGATCGCCCATGCCTCAGTGAGTCATCGCCGGGCCACGGAGGGCTGTGATGGAATTTGCGGACACTACTGCATCCTGCGAACGGCGGGTCGTGTATCGCTAAAACTGCCCATTCAGCTGTAGGGATCAAGGCGCATCGGCTGATCCACATCATAAGCGCTCATGTGACCATGAAATATGCCATGTTTTTTTCAATAGTCTATTCTCAGTCAGCGACTGCATGGATTATGTAGTTCATTTCTTCCTACACGCCAAGAATACTTATACTCCTTTGTTGTACCCTTTCAGCAGTAACGTCTTTGACAAGTCTTCATTCGATAGTACACACAGACTTGCCTTTTACCCTTCAAATCTCCTCTCTTCAATTAACGAAACCAAATAAACTGCCAGTGTATGGCAGCCAGGGAAAGCTACAAAAAAAGCTGAGTGCGGAGCTCTCCTAGAACCGAAGTCGAGATTGAATTTAAAGATGTAGATATCTTTTTGAAACGCTTCGACAGTCCGACCCACGAGGTCATGTTGAATGTCAGAGATGTAACGACAGTATTTTTTCTGTCGGGTAGCCTAGCCCAACGCTTTTGGGCTGTCTTGGCTCATGGAAAACACTGTAGAGTAGAGTAAAATTTAACCCCCCCCCCCCTGCCGATCCTAAGACTGTAAAGGACTGCTAAAGCGATCTTACAAGCTGTTAGTTAATGGTACTTTGTATATTAAATTTGTTCCATGTGTTCTGACAGATATTGAGGTCATGCCCTAACAATGCTATTTACTCATTGATAGATGAAAACCTCCTGACCAGTGCTGGATTGAACCACGAATATGCAGAAACTACAATAAGAGCTCACCGCTTGTGAGAAACGTCTCGGAAATGTGATGAATCTTCGTCTCCCTATTATAGGAGAGGTTCTCTATGTCGCATATAAACTTTACTCCTGGTCAAAACTCACAAAAATTACTCATTAGCTGTAAATAAAATAGGCCTTCAGGTAGTATCAAATTCCTTCGTTTTTTGATTATACATACCGAGAGATTTGTAGCCTCCGCATTACTGAGGTGCTCAGTCTGTATGATGCTAAACTGCACTAGGTTGATAATCATCTGTTACAAAAGTCTCATTCTCTTCAAATAACCTGACTAATCTAGACTCCAAGTAAGTTTGGCATAATCCAAGACTGACATTTCAGGAGATTCATCGGATGCGCACCGGGGCGCAAATTCCTCATCAGGATCGACCAGGACACATCTGAATATTTGATATATTCTCAATCTAGCTTTCCTCTTCTGTTTTGTCACGGGTTTGCTGTGTCCCAGCATCTGATCTTATCTGCGGATCGTTTCCTTTAATGAGGCCTATTAAATCACCCACTGAGGGCCTCTTCGTTTTAATTGTCCCTTCCTCCTTCGCTAAAGCGTCTCCTTTAACTGCCGCCCAAATCTTCATATTCAAATTAGAAATCCATCCAGCCTCCGGCCTCGCTCCGTCGCTACAGTATCCCATAAAGTGGAGGCCGGTCGTGCGAAAAGGACCGACACAACTGTACTCTAGCTAATATGCCAACCAACTGTCAGAGATTGAGGTGCAGAGGCACTAAAAGCCTTTATACTGATCACACTCTTGTAGTAAACGTCAGTCGTAGAGGTCTGAAGATTTTCTCGAGCCGTTAGAGGAAAAGGCGTGGCGCGAGTACGGCAAAAACTCCTTCTCAATAAAGCAAGCCATTTAATTCACTCCCTAAAATATCGTGGTGTAAGCTCATCTAATAGTCCTTTCGTTTGGCTTGGACTTGGTTGTCATCTACATCCTTCGCTCGCTGGTTGTCATGGCATCAATGCACAGTTGGCGCTGCTTGTGCTCGTTATTCATGTGGAGCGAAGGATGGAAGGTTAGTATAGACTGAAGATTAGAAGTCGACAAGTCTCGCCGGTTTAGCCGATAGGTTTGGCGTCGCTTCAGTCATAGTGACCCAAGGCAAGCGACCTCCATTGCCGGCGTGATGCAAGGGTGCAGGTAATCACACACGGTCAGTGCTTGCTGGCGGGAAGCGTTATCTGCAGTTGTCCACGTGGCATCGCTGAGGCGGGGACCCCAGTCAGAGGATGCAGTCACTTCCTAATCCCTGTATATCCAGGTCACTGTCACGATGTGGGTCACATTACATCTTAGATCATTGTCACTACGTAATACGGTGCTAGCGTGTTTGTATTTTAAAGAGTTTTCCATTAGCATCAAATATATTGAGCTCATACCAGGCCGAAATAACTTTTGTGGCAACATACAACTAGTGAAATTATAAAGGTGCGCTCTGAGTTCAAAGTCTACTATAAGTCCAAAACTGATAGGCATAGCCTGTCATTTCCCTCGCTCCGTGACTGCGCCCGACCCTAAACAAAGTCCGGCTTGCCGGCAAAATGCTGGCCGTGCTACCCTTGACTGTTTGGGCCCGTTCTCCACATTTCCGATCTGTCCCAGCTCCATTTGGCTCGGTTTCTCTCGAGCACGTGACTTTGCATATTTTTGCTGTGAAATCTTACAAAGTTGAAAAGAATGTTACCGGCCCAGCCTTTAATGAAAGTGGGGTATGGCAAATGGGACTGCCACTTGCACCAGGTTGGGGGACTATTCTCAACACCTGTCAGCAGTGCCCGCAACGAACCTCTAGCTCTCACTGTAGAGTTTGCAGAGCCGGGATTGAGTAAAAAAGTCCCAACTTCGATGAGGATTCCCAATCGCTTTCATCGTCTGTATCGTCTTTATCTCCCTGCACGATTCCTTACCACTGTTTTCATGGAAAAGCCATCCGATAAGTTTCCGGAGCGTACCCAGCACCCGATACGGAGATGGCGGATTGGATCAAGTCGACCCCAACTGTTACAAAGAAGGGATATATAGATGAATATGCGCATCTCATGTGGCCCCGGTGTCTGGGCCTCGTCTGGCTGGGGCTGCAGGCTTTTTGAGACTTTTCCCGCGCACGTAGTTTCCATTGCTACCATTTTTATTTTCTTTGGGTAGAAGGTTCCGTGGAAAGGGTGGCCGAATTCCACGGGTAAAAACTGAGCTGAATGGCTATTCATCATGGGAAATATATCAATGATCTTTCAAGTAACAAAAGAAGCAAAGAGCACTGTACAAGATGTGTCCCAGGCCAGAAACGAGTCCAATATGTTAGATAGTCATAGACTTAAGTTGTACAATAAGCCCACATATACTCTTGCACCAGGTAAGACACTAGGTAAGTGATTACGTAATGTAGTCATTAGCACAAATCTCACATTGATTCAGTCTACCAGGAGATGTATTTTCTATAAAAAATATCGAATTATTCGATGGATGTTAATCGGAAATACACACGCGAACTCGCCGGCAAAGACAAATTCTTCACATTCCAGTGGTGCTAGTGTAATCGCTCTGCATATCTGGGATAGCCAAGAAGAATCGCATCCGAATCGAAGCCGAAAGCAATCTCAAGCGATCTCAAGCATATCTCCATTTGACGACTTCTCAATCATGCAGTACTCACCATTATCTTCTGAGTCCTCAAAATCTTTCTAACCCCATATCATCTCGCCTCAAAGACCAATAAAGAAGTTGCTCCAATTGCATACAGGAACTTGCCCCATTAATCTCCGGCCATCACTCACTACAAATTTACGACGCTACGTATACCTGCAAGGAGGAAATTAAATCATAATAAACAAACCTCGGGTCATGGTTTAAGTGGGACTGTTGCTCTAATGGGGCTATACATCTTGAGGAAGGACAAGCGGCTGAGACGTGGAACGAGATAAGGAATAGATCTCCGAAGACTATACTGGGACTGACATCTTCGTGGGGTTTCCAACTTTGGATTTTTTGTGGGCGCCAAGACCGAGATTTCGGCCAATTATCCAGGAGGGCCTCTTTAGGCAATAGGTACACGGTACTCCCCAGGGCCCTAGACGGCACAAAAGAAGTTAGGCTAAGCTACCATACAGCAATCAAGCTCTGTCAAGACTTTTCTGACATTTCAGCACGACCTTCGGGATGGAGTTGGAAGGAGGCAAGAAAGGCAGAGTGTGAATTCTCCGAGGTACCCACAAGTCTGCAGCGCCCAGCTGGCCGGCCTCTTCGAACGCTTCGGAAGGGTCGCTATGTCTTCGGATTTAGTCCTAATGACGGTATTAGGAGAGCCCCGCACCCAGTAGTTTTTTGCGATTTTTCCTGGCTGCCATAAACCCGCAAATGGCCATTGTTTCGTTGGTTGGAGAGGGGAGATATTGAAGGGCCGAGGGTTCCGCTAAGTGTATGATCGAATGAGGACTTGTGAGGGGTGGTACTGATTGAGGGGAGTTGTATGGGAGGCATAGGAGGGGATATACTGCTGGTATAGGTAGAGAAGACCTGCATGTCCCACATAGTCATAGGCTCAGATAGGACAGTAAAATGAACAAAAAAAACTGTCGGCGGAAAATTGGATAATAGATGATCCGTTGGCTCACGTAAGCTAGACGCTTACGTGTACTATCAGTTAGATGTTAGCTGAGCCAGCTTGAATGGAATTTCATCGAATGTATATACATCTAGTTGTCTTTGAGTCTACTTGTGACGTATGTGATACATAACCCATCCAACATATCCATATAATATCATTCTTCACATCATCTATGAGATGGATTTATCAATTGTTGGAACGCGTATCCGGTATCTCCTTCACAGATCACCATTGTCAGCAAGAGTTTACATTTGATACCTACTGCACCCATTTAGCCACATTGATACGCACTCAGTTTCCATCGTGCCATCAACTCAGTGTGAGTGCGCTATCTCTGCGACTCACCATTACAAACGAGCCCGTGCCATTTCACCGAAGGACATGATAGATATATAATTATTATACGCCTCTAAGCTCACAACATCACGCCCACGCTCTGAAGATATAGCTTCAAATTAATTGTATACCTAGACGACTACAATCTGCAATTTCCTTAACGGCTCTATTTCATAATTATAAATTTAAAAAATGCGTCAAATGATTGGGTCTCACTTGATTTAATTCTTTGTGTAATATTGACGTGAAGTAGTGTGGATCCAAGACAGGATTTCAATTATTCTCTACATTGACGCTTATATTATGATTTTCGCTTTCTGACCTAGGTCCCACCTTCACTAGCTATGAAATACAATGCCTCTAAATTTTTGGTTTAGAAGAAAAGCATCAGATGTAGCGTAGATGAAGCCATGCAAGTACATTCCCGATTTTCAGTCTCTCGCTTCCAGCCAAGATAAATTTGGTCACTGCTAGAAAGGACTTCTCTCGGTTAGATTTACTCAGCACAAGACCAATTCGCGTCCCTCTCAATCCTAGGGGGGCTTAACACGATTGGCCAATTCAAATTAGTCACCTGACTAGTATGCTAATCTTGTCAAATGAGCCTAATGGCCTGAGAAATACGTTAGGGTTCGGAGCTGTGAGCGGTCGCAAGTACCCTATTGTTCTCTTTCTACGACGCGTAAATACATGGCCACCGCGCTACTAGTTCTAATTACATGACCACAATACGTAATCAGCTAATCTCTGCCTGAGGTCGCTGCAGTTAACCTGAATATAAGCAACAATAGAATAGAATACAGTCTAGCGATCCAAATACGAAGTGAGCACATGGGTCTCAACTCGTATTTATACAGAAGAAACTTACCCGGAGTGTTACGGGTTGATCGTGTTGTGGCTTAGGCAGGCACCTAAGCAAGATCGAAGGTGGCTACATCATTTCTAAACCATGGGAATGACGCATTAGGAGACATCTTAGATGATGTGCGAGTTGGAATGAGGTAATGTGTGAGCGAGAATAAAATGACGTCTGGTTAAAGGGCTATCCAATAGTGAAGGGACGAGTTAGGAAGGATTATAAGTAACCTTCCTTGCTAGAAATAGTTTCCTTTCTTCTTTAATTAGTTCCATACATCGAATTTCATCACAGCCAGCTTGGTTCTATCACACGGAATCTACAGTCCAAGCTGTCCATGTGGCTACCAATCGCAGAGCCCCAAGCACATGATTATGTCCTACCCTCGATGGTCAAATGGAAGGGGAGAGATCTGGAGACAAGCGAAAGATCGGTCCTACGAAGCTATGCTGAACAATTCTGGAGATATCAAAAGGATAACACAGTGGATCCTATATCATGGTTTGATAGAGCAATTCCAGATGACAAAGGCGGTCGAAATGCTGCCGAGGGAAAGGAACAGGTCATGCCTTTCTTGAGGTTGATAAAGCTGATGTGATTGGGTTATATGGAGGGCACTATAGTGTAACTGCGCTTCCTAAAGGACACAGTAGAAAAAATATAGAAATTAAGCAGGAAGGTTTGGGGGGTTTTCACCAAATGGTTTCCTCCCATGTAAATTAGAAAGTATGATAGACACCTGTATGGGCCTATAGGGCGCCAAATCAGGATAATGAAATCAAAATAGAATAGAATAGAATAAAATTTTATTTATGTCCCTACTAAGTCTATGACTATGAAGGACAGCTAAAAATATCTTAATAGCTTTAAAGTTGATAGTACATTTGGATATTGATGTGATTAGTATTTGCCAATAGATGATGAAGGTCACGCCCAATGGAAACAACAAACTACTACTTGGCCTAGAGGAAGATAGAAAGTAAAAGTCCTATGAAGGTGTAGACTGAGAAAAATTGTTATTCAAAGTAAAAACAAATAAACTTTCTATGGGTTGGATGGGATATTTATTATGATGCTGACAAGTAAATACAAAGGCAACTGTGAGTAGATACATTCATGTTTATTAGAATATGATTCTCTTAGACAACTGATATAGGACTACTGGAAGTAGGTTTGATAAAGTATTGGGTTAACATACATACAGAGAGTGTATCGCGACTACTTCTCTGCACTCTCTCCTAATGCAACGACCTAGCTCTCGCTACACGCTACTATGGAACTACTAATACAGGGTATATAAGATCTCCAAACGGCTTACTTATTATGCTCCTAAGTAAACAATAGTTACAACCATAACTCCATTATATTCAGGTGCAAGAATAATTATGTTTGACCAACAGTTATTTAATTTAACAATGTTATTCATTGATCTCGGTTTCAAGTACATCCCAAAATAATAACCCACAACTACGTCAAGAATGAATCATGGTCTTTTAAGAATATTGCTTAGACCCAGCTATTGACCTTGACGCCCCCAAAAACTCCATTTCAAATTAAAATCTCTCGTACGATGTGTTACGGGCTAGGCCCGGCTGGGTTCTGGCTGGGCTGTTTAAGGCTATAAGGCCCGTCCTTATCTTGAAGGCTCAAGCGAGTTTGTAAATCTTCTCACTATTCGGGAGTATTATCAGATCACGTGTAAAGGGCAAGGGTATCTGGAACATGCATTTTAGTTATAAAGAGCCATAGCTTCCCGCTCGTAATTTCCTCATAGAAAATATAAACATTTAATTGTGGCATTGCTTTCGTGCATTGGCCGAAAGTCCTAGCCCGTCACACGATGACCCTTCTGAAAACCCAACCCTCGGCCCCATTGAACGGTCTCTCCTCGAAGGCGCTCAATCAGTAGCCTCTAGAGCTCGTGAAGCCGAAAATTTATTTGGTTCATTAGCCCGACTTGACGAACATTGCTCTTCACATCCTCGCACCATTCTACCAGAGTCTAATTGAAATTAGTTCCGGAGATAGTAAGAATGACACACTAGCCTCGAGTTTGATTTAGAGATACGATAAATGTGTTTACTATACAAAGAAGTTTACTGATATTTAATGGATAGTTAATTGTGATTAAATTGCTATAATTCTATATGTGTGACGAGAAGTCCCTCTATATGCATGAAAGCGGGTTTTCTGCACACTAGTGTGAACTCCAACATACTTCCTAATCTAACCTAAACGGTAAGGTTGTTGGAGATCCTGAAGCCAATGTATGCTGTCAGGCATCTATTGACTTATTACTATTCATGCCAGTGGATTGAATTTGAATTTGAAATCTTTTACGTGACAGGAAGAATGTTCGGATTAGGTCCTGGTCAAAGATGTCTAGCCTTTTTTTTTTTGCATCAGATTTTAATTGCGTATGCAGCTATCTAGCTATGACACAATATCAAAGAAAAGTACAGAAAAAATGACTCAATTTACAAGAGGAGCACTCATGCCTCAGATTTCATTTGCAAGTACCACTGCGAAGTTATGGTGGCTTTTTCTTCACCCCAAGTCAACCCTCATCCGTGAATACCCACCCAGGGGAACATCTCAAAAACCCTGAGTTACCCAGACATGCCTCCATCATCTTTCAACTTTCCTCCGCGCGAAATATAGTCTGAGGTGTCTCCTTCCTAAGTGGAGTAGGTGCCCAGGCTACTCGAACTATACCAGAGAACAACACCAGGAGACGGACTACGGCACCTCCTATCATTGGCTTATGTTTATAGTATCAGCTACACTCTCGCAAGCGAAATCTTGGCGTGCACAAAGCCCAATTCGTAAAACTCTTGCTAAAATTCAAAATGACGCGCCCGTCGAGTTTGTATCCTTCCTTTGCATCATCTTGTAAACTGTCCTGATCCCTCTCATATCCGTCCCAAAGAGCTATCTCCCAAAATTGCGCTCCACGCTTTGCTTCCTCCGTCGGGTGTAAATATCGGCGTGGGCGTGTATTTGGCGGTCAACTAAGGCCAGAGAAAGTCGACTAGAGGTGTGATCATTGGGATGAGGATGTACTATGTCGTACTTGTAGACTTGATGAAGCTTAGTCGAGAATCGGACTCTTTGGGAATGAAAGATTGACGCGGTGGAGTAATTTGAATTTTTGCCTCGTGGGCCAACTTCTTTGATATTGCGAAATTTGACTGAACTTGGCTCTGGGGGAATATTTCACTTCCAGGTTCGTAGAGGACACCGCGTACAGGTGTTCAGTCTTGCCCTCCGATGTCTAGCCTAATTGTGCTATGTTGCAGGCTACTTTTCCAATTATTCATGGGGTCATCATCAGCGTTGTGAGTAGTTTTGGTTTGGTGTGGGTTAATAGATTGATACGTAAGCGTGTCGCATAGTAGTCAGACATGCGACTCGAGTAGCATATGCACGGTAGACCTCAAACCCAAAATGATGATACGAATCAGGCTTTACATGCTACGTCCTGTATGGCTAGCGTAGTTGGAATATGGGGAATTTACCTGTAGATAGATAAAGACGTTGTAGCCCTCTGATAGTTGGGACAAGTCTTCTACAATATTATATCGTATTGAAATGTATAGCCCACTACTTAGTTCGTGGACTTTATTGGTAAAGGGAAGCTTATGCAATAATGAAGGATAAAAGGATGTCAATTCGACTACTCTATCAAACACAGGTACCAGACTCCTTTTAACCCCAATAGATAGCCCGTGCGGGATCTCCTATTAACAGCAGTAAACAACGCTAGCACAGGGTATACGCAATCTCCGTTCGCCAAACACCAGTCGGTCGGGACTACTAATTATCGAGCCCAGTAGGATCGACATAGTGTATCCCAACACAGAAATCATAGAAAACTCAACAACCAAACCCTTCATCAATTACTTCCATTAAGCATCACCTGACTCATCTCTGAACTCCATAATTTCAACACTCCCCCACAGAGCAAGTCACGGTGACTCTAGTTTTACTACATAACAACTCCTAGCTGTGATTTAAATTTTTCGAAATTAATCCTTAACAGGGGCTTCGTCATACCATCTGCGACCATATCTGTAGTAGGGATATATGCAACATCAAGCTTTCCTCTCTCCGCTAGATCTCTGGTATGATGATAACAGATGTCGATGTGCTTCGATCGCTCGTGAAGATGGGGGTTTTTGACAAGAGCGAGCGCCCCTTGATTATCGCCTAGCATATGAACTTTCTGAGAATTTAGTCCAATATAGTCAGGGCATCCCAAGTCTCTGAATATTTGGGCAATCCACTGACCTTGTTTTGCACAAGCAGAGAGTGCTACGTATTCAGATTCACAAGTGGATGTGGCTACTGATCGCTGTTTTTTACTAGACCAGGAGATAGGGCCACCATAAAACATTGCTACACTTCCAGATACACTTTTTCGGTCAGATTTGTCACTTGCCCAGTCGGCATCGGAGTAAACAACGAAATGTTTATGCGCTCCCCCAGGTCCGTAACGCAGTTTCTGGGTGACAGTTGATCGCAGGTAGCGAAACAATTCTTTTAGCGCATGACCATGATGTTCTACTGGATCAGTCATAAATTGAGATAGCTTTCCAAGAACGAAAGCGATATCCGGTCGCGTTAACACCATAGCGAACATTAAGCTTCCGATGCCTTGTTGATATTCTGTGACATCGATTCTCTTGTCCTCTTTACTTGCGGGACGAATTAACTCATAGTCGGATGCTGGAATTTTCTTCGCTTTAAATTTGTCTGCTGTCATTCCAAATCTTTCAAGCACTGACCTCAAATATTGCTCTTGATCAATCAAGATAGTTCGTTCTGTACGCTTTCTCGTTACCCTCATTCCAAGTATCTTTTCAATCTCCCCCAGATTCTTGGCATTGAAACGAGAAGAGAGCTTACTAAAGAACCAGTCTAGCTCATCAGTGGACTTAGCAGCTGCAGCAATATCGTCAACGTATACAAGTAACTCAATCTGCCTCTCTTTTTGGATGAATAAGCATGGATCTGCAAGGCTTTGAACAAATCCCCATTGTACTAGATGGGTTTTGCAGAGCATGTTCCAGTCCCTTGCAGCTTGCTTAAGTCCATATAAGCTGCGCAATGCCTGTAAAGCATGACCCTTCGTTACCGGTACACCTTTAGGTGGAGATAGATATATTTTTTCTTTTAAATGAGATTCCGTGAATGCGTTCTTTATATCGTAGTGGTTGCACTCTAAATTTTCTTTTGCCACCCTGGCAAGAAAGATACGAAGAGTGTCCATTCGAACAGTTGGGGCAAAAGTTTCTGTGTAATCTTTACCTTGAATCTGGCTGAATCCACGGGCCACTAATCTTGCCTTGAATCTTTCAACAGATCCATCCGTATTTAATTTAATAGTGAAGACCCATTTGGTAGAAACCATATTTGCATCAGACGGTGGAACAACTTCCTTCCAAGTACCATTTTGACCTAGGCTAGCTATCTCTTGCGCAATTGCTAACTTCCACTCTTTGCTGTAATTTGGGTCATTGACAGCCTGAGAATATGTTTTTGGTATACTGATACCAGCAATAATTTCAGCTGAATATGAATACTCCAATAAATTTAGCTCATCATTTTCCTCAAGGACTTTGGCAGGAAATGCCCTTGCAATCTTTTTATGCCGTTCTTCATCTTCATCCATCAGATTATCGCTTTCATTTTTCTTACGTTTTGATCTTGTGAAATAGCGGTGCTGTCCAGGACAAGTCTCAGTATTTAATAAGGACCTTGTGGATAGTGGAAACGGGTCATCAATAAACATATGGTCCAGGTCTGGGGCAGTAAATTCTCTGGTATTCTTAGCTTTAGATTGGGATGGATTCAGTAAATGGCCACACTTTGCTGGCTTCTCGGATTTTGGATTTACTTCATTTGTCTGTGTTGGTGCAATTTTTGGTTCGTGAGAGACGTCTGATAATATCTGCTGATTGCTGTCAGTAACATCGAAATCATTTGAAGATTTTTGATCCGAGATTATTTGATCTGTTGTAGTAGGAAATTGAATTTGGGATACGCGAGGTTCCTGACCGATCAAATCGTTGGCTTCTAGTTGCGCAATAGGGCTTTCACATGCCTCGACATCGACAACAGATTGGATTGTTATTGGATGACCAATAAATTTTGATTCCGTATTATCTATATCCTTTTCACCTTTCTTACGCCTTTTTTCTTCTGTTTTCATGATTGATTTATTTAGAGCTGGCGTTTCTAGAATTGGTACATCCATTACTTTAGTATCAAGAGATGGATTTCCTGTTTCGAGAACAACTGAATCTGATGAATGCTGAGTCGGTCTAGAGTGTTGTAAGTTGGCATTAATAGCAACAGATGGAGTATCTACATCATTTTTAGGTCTACCGCGGAGCTTACGATCATCAAAATCATTTGCAGTGCCTTGAGGGCCTGTAGTGCAGTTACGAAATCTCAGTTCCACTGTGCCACCTTTAATATGTTCCATAACGTTGAGCCTACTTGTCCTTGATGTATATCCAAGTTCGGGATTATAAACACGTAATTGTTTATTTGTCGTATCACTGTAACCCATAAATACACCGACTCGTCCTCTATCCACAAGTTTATCTGTTCTTTGTCCTTTGGCTATGGTGTGAGGGTTGATGTACGAGATACATTTACTTCCCCAAACTGCAATATGGCTTATGTCTGGTCGAATACCAGTAAAGGCCTCCTCGGGACTCACTTGTATTCCATCAATGACAGGGCCTGTTTGGGTGCGGTTTCGTATATACACATCGGTTTCTACAGCTTCATCCCAAAATTCAAGTGGCAAATTTGCATCTTTAAGCATTGCTCTCATGCTGTTTTCGCATGTTTGAATATTTCGTTCCGCAGGCCCATTTTGACTGGATGTTGCAATTGTAGTTGGTTCTGAACGAGTTCCTTGTTCTAGTGACCATTTGGAGATAACTTTCTGAAGTTCAGCTGCATTATCAGCACGTACAGCTTTTATTTTTTCACCTGATTGTAGCTGAACAGTAGTTTTCCACTGGTCAAGAGTGGAAAATGCCTCACTCTTTGTTTTACAACACAAAGCCCATAACTTTCTAGAAAAGTTGTCCAGTATCATTATAAAATATTTATTTCTCCGAATGCACGGTGGAAATGGACCGGCTATATCAAAATGGATTAAGGCTAATTTTGTTAGCTTCCAAGGCGATAGTTTCTTAGAAGTACGATTTCTCATCTTCGTTAACAAGCAAGTCTCACAAACGCGCTCTTCTCTGGAACTAGGAACTTTGATCGGACGTGAGAGATTTGTGACTAAGTGTAAGTTCCTAAGCTTTTGGGGACCAAGATGGGCAAATCGTCGATGATATAGGATGTATCTTTCTTTTTCCTTACTTGTAAGCTCATTATCTTCCACAATCTCCTCGTCAACAATCATTTCATTGGTACTTTGGTCGAGATTCGTCGAATTATAAGCTAGGTCATGATCATTATTGTCGATGTGTGATACAATATAAAGCCCATTACGCATAGTGGCGGTTATAACTGTGCGATTATTTTTCTGAAATACATGTGGCCCTCATCAAAAGCACCTTTCATACCCCCATGACGGCAGACTTGTCTACTCGACATCAAGTTTATTCCTAATAATGGTACATAAAGCACATCTCGTAGGTACATAAAAGATCCATCTTCACATGTCATCTTCACATCGCCCTTCATTCGTGAATATAATTTTCCTCCTCCAACCATTAAAGTGCGCCGTGGAATATGTTTTAGCGACCTGAAAAGAGAAAGATTGTCAGACATGTGTGCAGAGGCGCCGGTATCACTGGCCCAAGTGGATGGAATAGCCTTACTGATAAGTGCTCTAGAGATCTGAGCATGTTCGTGAGTTGGACTATCAGAGTCTAAATCCGAATCACCTTCAGATTCCACATCGGAATAAGTACAGGCTTCATACGCTTTATCCTTGCTCTTGAATCCAACTCTCTTCTCCACGTTAGCTGAGGGTCGAATTTGTGACGGAGAACGGGTTCGAGAGAGTGATTGACCTGATTTTTTATTCTTTGGTGTACTGCGAAATGATTTGGTTTTCTTAATGTACTCATGTACAGCGTCTTATGCGATCTCCATGAACGGACAGGCCTTGATAAAATGTCTCCTTCCACATAAGTAGCATGGTGGAGAATATCCTGAATCTTCACCGGGCTCTAAAGTTGTGCGCGACCCTTTCGATGAGATGTGCCTGTTTTCTTTTGTAGGATAGCTAGGAAAAGCATTTTCATTACGCTGGCTAGCTATTAGGCGACTCTCCTTGGTTTGAAGCCGCTTTAACTTTTCTTCTACCGAAAGATCTGTCATCGCATCAAGGGTATCAATTGTTGCGACATATGCAATGGGAAGAGAACGAATCAAGATTAAAAGAAGGGCTTCATCTTGATACGCATTTTTTGATCTAATATCAGCTGCGCATAACTTGCGCCGGTATTCCTTTAATTTATCCCATCCTTGAATAATAGTCATGTCGTCAAATGAGAAATTCTGAATGAGCGTCATGTACTCATTTGCGGTGGTCGAATCAATCTGCTGGTATTTAGAGCGTAAATAGGCCCAAAGACTGAAGGCGGAATCATGTTCGTCGTACAGGGCTTGGTCATCGAGGGAAAGGGATTTGAACATAAGATCGATTGCGGTTCCCTCATCTCGAAAGTACTCCTCCCTTTTTTCGTTGTGGAGTATAGGATCAACAATTTTCTGAGTATTTCCGATGAAAGATACGATTGGACACGCTTCGTCCAATGTTTTCGTGACCACGTAGTACACCCCTCTACCTCTTAGTTTAACCTGATAGTGGCGAAACCAAGAGTCATGGTTTTTTCCGTTTAGGATAGGTATACCCCAGCTAGTTTCTTCCGACATTTTCTTTAAGGTCGGATGCCTTGGGGTTGATTTCTTGTAATATGTCTTGTTAGACACGTTCCTAATCTTGTGCTGAAGGCACCTGAGAAAAGGTCGATGGACTGACTGCTTGTGCTTTCGTGTTGCACCGGAGAAGTCGGCTCAGGGATTGAATTACTCACGGTCCCTGGAGTCGTTTCCTTTTACTACTTCAATGCATGTGACACCGGGCTCATATCCTATTGAAATGTATAGCCCACTACTTAGTTCGTGGACTTTATTGGTAAAGGGAAGCTTATGCAATAATGAAGGATAAAAGGATGTCAATTCGACTACTCTATCAAACACAGGTACCAGACTCCTTTTAACCCCAATAGATAGCCCGTGCGGGATCTCCTATTAACAGCAGTAAACAACGCTAGCACAGGGTATACGCAATCTCCGTTCGCCAAACACCAGTCGGTCGGGACTACTAATTATCGAGCCCAGTAGGATCGACATAGTGTATCCCAACACAGAAATCATAGAAAACTCAACAACCAAACCCTTCATCAATTACTTCCATTAAGCATCACCTGATTCATCTCTGAACTCCATAATTTCAACATATCGGAATCAATACTAGCCTCTCATTAAGCAATCTCATGAATTATTTCCAATGTCTGTGATTACAGACATAGATATACAATATCGACAACAAGTTCAACGTCGATAAAAGAACCTAACATCTATTTAGACGTGACACGGGTAGATGGGCTCTGAAAGCTCATTGCTACCTACATGACCGGCAGTGAATCCAGAACCGACAAAAGAAAAGAAAAAAAAAGGAACAGTAAATGTCTGAGTTGCGGTGCCCTGCGCCGCATCCCTATCTTCTACACCCATCTCCTCTCGGGTCAGAAACAATCTCAGCGTGGTCACCTCCCACCCTGTTCATTCTTCGGCAGACTGTAACATCGGCTTGTAGTTAAGAATTGAATGAACTTCTGCCATTCCTTCTCCCCTATCATTTCCCTGGCCCCAGGTGGGGCCATTTTCTCATAGATTCTCTAACGTAGCATAGCAGGTCGGCACTTTGAAAAATGCCAGGGCCTTTTCTCTCGGCCGCAAACGCATTTCAGATCTTCATGTTCGGGGTTGAAACGTCGATGGTAGTCGGCGTAGTCCCCGTGGCCTGCTCTTGCCGCAATAAGACGATGGTACGCCCATCTTGGTAAAGCTAGTTCCGGTGGTCTTTTGCAACGCATGAATAGGTCCAGATCTTTGTATCGTTTTGGTCGATACTTCTGCCACCATTCTTCCACGAGCTCTTGGCTGCGCTGTTTAACCCACCTACCTAATGCCGCAAAGGTTAGATCTTGATCTTCTCCACTGGACGCAGCTGAGGTTAGTGACCGGTTATTGGGAGCTCCCAAGGCCGATTTAGCCAGCTTATCGGCCTCTTCATTGCCTGGAATCCCCACATGCCCGGGTATCCAGCGTTTTTCCACACGCTTATTTATGTCAGCGATGAAAACTTGTCCACCACTGACTGCGAAGAGTTAGATCTTCCTCTTTCGAGCGCCTGGGTAGCCGCTTGGTTGTCCAGAAGAATGCAGATCAGTGAGACTTTTCCTACCTCTATTGCAGTCTTTAAGGCTTTCATGGCACCTACAACTTCTGCGTCGAATACCTCTGCTCCGGGAAGTGGACCGGAGCCACTTGCAACTAGCTTGCCTCCTTGGTATACTACATACCCCAAGGATGATTTTCCGGGACCCGATGATGATCCATCAGAGAAAGCGAAGACTGTGTTAGCTGGGCGGGAAGCTAACCACCGCTTTATACTTCCAGATCTAGCTTCATTTTCTCGACTACATGGAATCGATGCTGGAGTGCCACGTGGGAAGTATAGCTTTCCGGGGCCTTCGGCTGTCGGAACTCGACGCACACTCATTTGTAGGCGTGTCATGTACCGTTTTGGTTGTCTGAACAATCGATCTCTTTGTCCTGATCTAAGACCTAAGCGTGTTATTGTCTCTTTCGGATCCTCAGCCGCCCGAAGGGCTAGAGGGTGCCAGATATCCATTCTTCGCATACGAGCTGCCGACCGCAGCATCTTTTGCTGAAGAATTATCGATGCTGGGGGTATTCCAGCTTCACGATGAAGAGCGCCATTGGGAGTGGTACGCCACGCTGGGAGTGCTACTCTGATAGCTTTCATCATCGTTTTTCCAGTAGAGATATATGCCAGCCTAATCCAGTGCCGACTTCTCTATCTCGCAGTGTGGTTATTCGAGTGAGACCCGGCCACCAAGCTTCTGCCCCGTATAGAGCTGTGCTCAGAACACATGCATGTACCGTACGAATCAAAGGTCCGGGTGCTGCACCACGTTGAACTCCGTTTATATGTCGTAAGAAATGGACTAGACGATAAGCTTTTCCAGTCCATTCCTGTACATGTTGCTTGAAGTTTAGCTGGGTATCAAGCCAGACTCCTAGCCACCGGATATGAGGTGGCGATACGATCCGGCGATCTTTCACCAAGATGGAAAGATCAGCCGCGTTGATTTTCTTTCTAGGCCCTCCTCCTGTCACTAGAAGTTCTGACTTTGCTGGGTCAAAATCGATCCTGTGTTCTCTTGCGAGAAGGATAAGGCTGTCGAGGTCGTCTTGAGCTACGGAGATAGCATCCGCCGCGGTGTTTCCAATTCTGACAATAGCTACATTGTCAGCATAACCAAACCTGCTCGTTAGACCATGATCCTCAAAAAGCACAGCGATGTGGAGCATGAAAAGAAGTGGCGATAGTGGCGAGCCCTGAGGCACTCCACATTCCAGTATCTTCTCTTCTATGATTCCACCGCGGTATTTGACCTGAACCTTTCGTTGGCAAAGAAATGTCTGAATAAACCGGCACAGGGATCGTGGCCAGCCTTGTTCTCGAAGGCGTTTGAGCAGTCGGTTGTTAAGGACTGCATCAAATGCTCCTTGAATGTCGAGTATGACCATAGCCGCACACTTGCCACTTCTCATGGCCGCCTCAGCATCGTGGGTTACACAGGATGCAAGGTCGACTGCAGATCGTTCTGGTACGGAGCCGAATGGTTGTGGGTGAACAACTTGTTGACTTATTGTCAGCCATGCCATTCTCTTACCAACTAGACGCTCAAGTCCTTTGCCTAAATTCGATAACAGCGAGATTGGTCGCCAACCCTTGGCAGTTGACACATTTCTACCCGGCTTTGGAAGAAGCACAACTTCTGCCACCCTGGAGGCCGTGGGAAAGTAGCCGATTTTCAGACAAGCCTGGTAAAGATCTTTCACGAGAGGTCCTAGATGGGACCAACAGGCTTTCAGTAACCGTACCGTTATCTTGTCCGCTCCCGGTGCCGTATCGTTGACAGATACAGTGGCGCTTGTCACATCGTCCAGTGATAATTCCGTATCCTATGGAATACGCTCCTCCTGTCCGTTCTCCCAGATAGAGATGTCGTTCTCGCCGCTAAACCTAGCCAAGAGAATGTCTCGTAGCGCACTAGCTCGCTCTCGCGGATCAGATAGCCATCGGTTTTCGTCAATCTGCAGGGGAGGGGGCTCAACAGCTGGTCGAGGCTTAGCCCATCTCATGAGCTCGAATACCTATGCGTCAGTAGTCACTGCCTCTACTTGACTCTTCCAGTAATCTCGCTTGGCTTTTGGTACCACGGCTATAAAGCTCTTGCGAGCCTCTTTCGCGAGGTCAGGGTTGTCTCTCGCTGCCATGTACTCTTGCCATTCTATGCGACATTCATCGGTCCACCATGGCCCAGTTCTTCCGCTTTCGATGGCGGGGACTTTCCCTGCAATCTTGAGCGCATCTCCAAGGGCTTGTATTTCATGGATAAACGTGGCGGAAACTAGGATGGTGTCTCATGGAGAGTTCCATTCTAAAACACAACTCGGGGTTAGATCAAGTTCTCAAACAATAAGGACAGGCTCAGGAATATAGGGTCGTTTCATAGGGATTGCGTAGTTAAACTGTTCGAGACAGAGCTTAGGGCTGTCCTATTATCTGATGTACATATATACCCTGCGTGAAGCAGTATTCTTCTTCACGCAACGTCTTCTGTTTATACTCATACCTATTGTTCACGTACTTATCTCTTCTCTAAAGAAGACCGCCGTTATTGTACCCTTCTCACCTACTACTTATTTTACCTTTACTTCTTACGTGAACCCTATACCTAACGCTGAATTTATACCTCCTACTCTTAGGAATCACCACCATACTCCACACCTCTAACCTACTTGTACCAAACTCGTAACCTACGGAATACTAATAACACGGCTCCTTGAGATTGTAGGAGATCATTTGTGAAGTTTTCGATGTTGACAACACTGTCGAGAGGGCCAGATTTGATCCATCGGCTAACGCATCGGCTAAATTCCTTCAAGTTGGCGTCGCTGACACGAATGTTCTTTACAATTCCAGAGAAATCTGACACTGTAGGGTTAAGCACGGTACCTTCAATGGTCGAGTAATCTGAGGTACAGTGGTAGCGGTTGGACACTGATCCTATAGCGGCCGTGTTGCTCCACGTTAGATCTAGGACGTTCCCATCCCTGTGCGTTGGCTCTCCAACAATGCTGACTAGGTCCATGTCGTGGGCTGTTGCCCATTCCATAATCTGGTTACCATTGCCATACTGATTTGTTGTATGCGGTTGCCAATGATGTGACACAGATTTGAAATAGCCTCCAACAACAACTAAACCTCTAACTTCCCACCGGAGTAGGGGCTCCAAGGTTCCACTAGTGTCTGGGGCACGGTCTACGATGACAAAGGTTAGGCTGCCCATCTTTACAAAACAGTAGTCAGATGTTGGGCCTGACAATGGTGGAAATAGTTGAGTCGCATGACTACCTTTGCGCGTGAAAGTAATCGCGCGGGACCGGATGCCTGTTCCTCCGAATGGTATATGGCTATTGTATGTGTGTGTTGTTGTTTTATTCAAGTCCTAAGCTAAAGCTCCAAATCCACTATGAGTACAGGACCGATGTTCACAGCCAGAACTGCATCTAAGACATACCCAGCTTGATTCCATCGCATGAACCACCACAAAAGCAGCAGTAAGTTAAAGATATGCCCCGACGCGAACTCCTTTTCCCAAAATTGACAAAAGAAAAAGATAAATTGCAAATAAGTTAGAATGGGAAGCAATACTCCTCGCCTCGATTCCCATTCTGTCAGGTTTAGTTTCCTGACGAGTTATATTCGATCTCCACTGAAAGTAGGAGATGGATGCACAGGGGAATACCCA
The DNA here is from genome assembly GCA_905067625.1 of Blumeria graminis f. sp. triticale. NCBI lineage: Eukaryota > Fungi > Ascomycota > Leotiomycetes > Helotiales > Erysiphaceae > Blumeria > Blumeria graminis. The sequence continues at coordinate 16,972,650 of LR898476.1, forward strand.
AAACATTTGGTATCCTGCGCAATTTGTTTGAAGCTCTCGAAGCACTTAGTCCCGAGTAGCTTGTGTAAGAAGGCATTGTGTGACAATAACCCTCTGATTCGACGCGTGATATTTGCGTTGAGTCAACAATGTATGAAGTGGGTGGCGGTGGTTTCCTCCCTACACATGCACTCCGTGTTAACGTGCGGATTGTTGAAGCGACAATAGTACGCCGCGAAATTGCCGTGGCCCGTACGGGCTGCATTGAGATGTCGTAACTGTAGCCTACAAAGCCCTAGTTCTGGTGCTTTGCGACGGCGCATGAGTAGATCTAGCTCACTATACCGTGACGGGCAAAGTCTGTCGCTGTCGATGCAATTTTTGGTGTAAAAATGCTGTCGTGGTGGTTGCTGGCTCAGTTTCCACGCTGGGAAGCGTTCGTAGGGCGGATTTGGCCGCTGCGTCTGATTTCTCATTTCCATGTATTCCCGAGTGTCCTGGTACCCACTTTATTCTTACCTGAGCTAGCCCAGATAACTCGCGAAATTTTCGTACTTCCTCGTGGCTAGTCAAGGACCTGCCCGTGCTCAGTGCATTTATTGCATGTCGACTATCCATCAACACATTAATGCACTGCATCGTTCTCTTCGCCGGGTATTCCTTCCCTCTTAGGTGACCCAACGCTACGTTAAGAGCTTCCTGTGCCCCCGTAATCTCTGCATCTAAAGCCTCTCCACCGTGCTTTATGCCACTTCCTTTTTGAAAAGTTTTCCCATCCAGCTTTAGGACAAACCCCCAAGCTGAGCGTCCGTTTTCTTCTGATGATCCATCCGAGTACGCACAAATTTCTGACTTTGGCACATTAGTGATCCAAAGTTCACAGGCTTCTACTTGGTCTTTTCTCGAACCAACTTTCGAACCCGGCCGCGATTGATAAAATGATGAGGCAAGAGGTTCCGCGGTCTCTGCCTCTGGTAGCTGTCTATAAGCACGCTGAGCTTGTGACATTTGAATTTCAGAACGCGCAGATTTTCGATTGTGCTTCTTATATTTTCGTGTACCGACATTTGGGCAAAATGCAACACGGATCCTGAGCGGATGGCGGTCGTCAAGTGTTTGTATTCTGGCAGAGAGGTGAAGTCGGTTTCCTTCGAGAATGATTTTCCCGGTTAGTATTCCTCCTTCCATATGTAGTACGGCGTTGGGGGTTGTCATTACCGGTAGTGCTGACCTAAGACCCATTAAGATAGCCTTATCAATCATACTACATAGGCCAGCAGTGGGCGGTGTCACCATCCCTCGTACTATTGGGCGTCTAATGCCAGGCCACCAGACGTCAGCTCCGAACGTTGCAATTGGGACGATACATGTGTCGATCGCTTTAACCAACGCCCCAGTAGCGGCTCCTCGGTAGGCTGTATTGAAGCGACGCATGTGCAGTGCAATATTCAACGTTTTGCCACACCAGGTTGTGACGTGGTGTTTGAAGTTTAGTCGAGGATCGAGGTACACACCAAGCCAGCGGAAATTTTGCGACGGTTCTATGAGGGTTCAGTTGACATAAATTCCAATCGATGTTTCGCGGTATCGTCCGGGGAATTGTAGGACTTCGGACTTGTCTATATCAAAAGCGTCGGCATTATTTCGAGCCCAGTCCATTTAAGAATAGATTCCGGCCATCCCTGCTCCTGCATCCTCCTCACTAATCGGTTATGGAGTACCGCGTCAAATGCTTCTTGAACGTCCAACGTTACAAAGGTAGCTGCCCATCCGTGTGAATTTGCCTCTTCGATGTCGTGGACCACACATGACACCAGATCCGTTGCTGAGCGCTTCGGTAGTGCACCAAACTGTTGCTGGCCGACTACATCATGAATAACTGCAAGTTGTGCCATCCACATTTCTAAGAGCCTTTCTAACCCTTTTCCCAAGCATGAGAGAAGAGCGATTGGTCTCCAACCCTTGATTGTCGTTGGGTCTCTATCGTTCTTTTGAAGGAGGACAACTTCAGCTAATTTGAAACACTGTGGATGGGTGCCAAGCAGAATGAAAGCTCGGAACAGTTGGGAAATCCAAGGCCCGATTGTATTCCAACACGCCTCCAGCAGGTTTACGGAGACTCCGTCTGCTCCTGGGGCCGTATTTCCGCAACCAATGGTACAGGCTCGGACTTCTTCATCTGTTACGTCCTCTTCCCATGGTATCCGACTGCTGCTCGTGACTGTGCATGGCATCAAGTCGTCTGATGCCTGAAATCATGCTAGGAGAGAGTCGCGAGGGATCGTGACCCGTTTTGATGGATCTGTTATTAATGTCCCATCGTGTCTCAGCGGCGGAAGGATACTAGCCTGTCTGTGGTTACCCATTCTCATTAGCTTGAACACATCAATCGGCGTAGTAATTGATTCGACCTGTTGGGTTTTGAACTCCTTTTTCGAGGTCTTCACAACTGACCGGAGCTTTTTCGCGCAGAGTGCCCGTTGGCTGGGAGTTATCGCTCTTTTGTACTTGGCAAATGCTGCCTTGCACTCGGGGGTCCACCACGGAGCAGATCTGCCGCAGCGGGCTTTTGGTCGTGTTCCTACTGCATTGACGACATTAGTGAGATGGAAACAAATTTCCTGGGCATACTCTTCAACCCTCTCGATTGTGTCAAGAACTGGTGGTGGTCGAACCCACTGTGCAATTACCTTGGCGTATCTGGGTAGCTTTTCCTTTGTTACTCGGAGTTTTGCCTTTTCGGGTCTCATCACTGAGTTGAGAACTGGAATTTGTCCTCGGATGGGGAAGTGATCGCTGGTGACACATTCACCATGATCTACCCAAGCACGGGCGCCGTCGAAATTACTCAAAACTAGATCTAGCGTTGTAAGGATTCTCCTTCCCATACTATCTTTAGTTTATAATTTTACCCTTCACCTAGTGTGGCTATTATAACAGTACAGCTCTTGGCACTTGCTATTATGTTGATACTAGTTTATGGCCTATGATATGATAAGCTAGTGGAAGGAGGGCAGGTATATGTATGATGGCTTGGTCTGTAGAAACAGAGTTCTCCACGCTTAGTTTTCTGTCACAACCACCAGCTTCGGATCAACTCTTGTCACCTCTAGTATATATAGTTACCATTAGTACCCACTCGAACGTAGAACGCTTAGATAGTTATATTACCCATCTTTCAAACCTGTAGTTTCTCCAGGTTATCTCCAGTAGAACTTTAGTCATCTCTCGCTGTCCATACACCCACTTTTAGTACTCCAATTCCGCTCCGGCTAAAACCGCTACGCTCTAATTTGATAGTATCATTTTCTTTATGTAGTTGTCAATGTTGGTATAAATGTCCCGGCCTCATTTTCCAACGTAAGTCATAAATTAGACATCGTTCATTATGAGCATTAGTATCTGTTGTAGAATAGGAGAATAGACAAGATCTACCAACACAACCGCAAAAACGTGACACAGTTTACGTTCTTTGCGCCGTGTTTAAGTATCCTGACAACCTTTGCCACTACGTAGGGCCTCAGCACCTCTCATACAGCACAGCACACTAGCTATCCAACAGTTTCCCATGGAGTGGGACCATCAACGCTATCTGCAGCCGCATCCAAGCGGACTATTTTCTTAACCCCTTTTGTGTTCGGATTAGGTCCTGGTCAACGATGTCTAGCCTAATTGTGCTATGTTGCAGGCTACTGTTCCAATTATTCATGGGGTCATCATCAGCGTTGTGAGTAGTTTTGGTTTGTTGTGGATTAATAGATTGATACCTGAGCGTGTCGCATCGTAGTCAGACATGCGACTCGAGTAGCATATGCACGGTAAACCTCAACCCCAAAATGATGATACGAATCAGGGTTTACATGCTAAGTCCTGTATAGCTAGCGTGGTTGGAATATGGGGAATTTAGCTGTAGATAGATAAAGACGTTGTAGCCCTCTGATAGTTGGGACAAGTCTTCTACAATATGATATTGGAATCAAATCTAGCCACTCATTAAGCAATCTCATGAATTATTTCCAATGTCTGTGATAACAGACATACATATACAATATCGACAACAAGTTTAAAGTCGATAAGTTATGAGCCCGGAAACTGTCGAAAACAAATTTTTAAGTCGATAATTTTGAGAACTTGGAGACATCGGCCGGGGCGTCAGATGAGCAGATGGAACTTTGATAAGATAGAAGTCAACGTGGCAACCTTACAGCTTGCTTTGTGCCAGTTATTTCGTACTAACTTTCCCTCTCATTTATAGGTATTGCGTTTACACTAAAGGGGTTTATTTTTTATTTTTCCCATATATATATATATCTTTTCCATCATTTATCATTGTCGTATCTTAGTTATTGGCTACTCTCATTAGTTGTTGATCAGGTCTCACCTCCCTTGGTTAGAGAGTCGTAGTCGTCCGACAACTGAGGCAGTAAGCTATAGCTTCCTTTGCCCATTTGGGTTTTAGATAAGACGGGCATAGGCTCTACATTGGATGGACATTATCAACAATTAAAACTTTGATTTCGGTTGGCTAGACGATTATTTATCTAATTGCGCATCAAGCTTACGTGATCAAACGGAACAACTATTCTCCGGTGTTCCGACGACAATGGGATACAGTGGATAGCAGCACTCTCCACCGCTGAACTCGAATGCGTCCACAAGATAACATCGAAGATATCCCAGCACAAATAAAAAACGTATTTACGTTGTATAGATAGCTTAACACTCAATCCACTTATCCTCAAAAAGAGCCTTGGCCCTATTGTAAGTCTTGCGGGGGCAAAAGACGATACACAGGAATTTATTCTATCCCCATGTGCCCACACTACGAGCTACATCAGTTTTGAAGGGCAGGGGATTAGGCATTTGCTAGGCGAGAGTGTGTGACAGAAAGTTTACCTCTCGAGCTTCTCAGGATATTCTGAACAGCAACGCCGCTACTTTAGCTTGCGCTAACATGTTTGCTTTACCCAACCTAGCTCCGCAAGATGTGAGTTCCCACGCCTTGTCTGCAAGACGCGTCGCTTAAGCAAACAAGTCGTACACGCTTTGGTACACATCATCGACATCTCCAAACCTTCCCATTAACGATGACGAAGAAGACCAGGCCTCGCCGCAGCTGCAACAGCAACGACGAAGTCGACAGTCAGCCCCCAACACGCAATTAACGCAGCTTCGGCTCGCCGAAGAATCGATTCAGCGAAAGAGGCGAAATATTACAGACTATGGCGCGAGCTGGCTCAAGCCACCCGGAGTGCCGAAATCGTTACGGCAAATGCGCGAGGAAGAGCGCGAAATGAAGGAACATCAAGAAGTCCTGCGCCGTGAACAGCTAGCCCAAGAGCTTGCGGAGGCCGAGGCGGCGGCCGCTATGATGGACGGCCTGTTGCCGGCGGAAGAGGGAGTGACGGGCATGGAAGATCTGCCCGATCTAGATGACGAGGTACCCGAGGCAGAGATGACGCGCCTCGATTCCGATGACGACGATATGGAAGATGATCAAGAGGACTTTGTAGATGCTGATCCCGACGCGGACCTATCCGGCTTCGTCGTACGCAGTCGCCCAGCCGTCCAAGATCATCTCTACCGTAGAGAGGCAATCGTTCGCGATCGCCTCCTACGTGACGATAACAGTATTGTTGATGAAGAGGAATCTTCCGATTTGCTACAGGAAGAAGATCTAGTCCGAGCACGCATCGAGCCAGAACAAGACGAGTCAAATTCAGGCATGGACCTCGGCATGGATCTCGACGATGCTGTGCCAGAAGGGAATGCCTACGAACATACAGATACCGAGCAGGACACTTCGAGTAGCGAGGATGAGGAAGAAGACTCTGTGCTCAGCTCTACCTCCGTTCACAATAATAATTTCTAATAGGCTCCAGCCTCTAATGGTACAATTGTCTTGGAGAGCCTAATTGAGATATTATAATACTCTTTACGTGTGGATCTATGGTATCAGCACCAATTATTTTCCTTTGAAATGTCATAAGCCAATGAGTAGGTGATACAACGGTTTTTAGTACAATTGCCCTGAAAATTTCCAAGCCGCGCAGCATAGTTGCTATCGTAGCAGAAAGTTTGATTACGTTTTAATAGATATGACTTCGCCTTGCCGCCCTGATCAGGTCCCTAAACGCCGTTCCATGAAATGGCCTCTAGCTTGTATGAGAGGTTACGAGAAATAACTCTTCCTGCCTGCATTCTTCGTTCTTAAATCACCTACCTAAAGTCTTTTTTATTCACCAGATAGACGTGACTACCTCATAAATCTGACCCACCAAAAAAGTAGAATAACTGTAGAAAAAAAGGCTACCCAGGCCTTCCATCCAACCCCAGTTTTTTTTGCCATGACAAGCATACGTGACATTGTGCCTCGTAAGCGGATCCGGGTGCCCTCAAAACCCTCATTCATCTTCTCGGCGAGGGCGGAGCTATCGCGAATTTCGTCGCCGATGGCCATCGTCATACTCTTGAGCTGACGGACCTTGCCGATGATACCTTCGACTTGCGAGTCGTTTTGCGATTCGAGTGAGGAGAGGACGGCATCGGAGTATTGACCTCTATAGGCGGAAGCTGGTCAGCAGTGATTGTGGAGACGGAGTTGGGGCCGGGAATTGGCCTGCTGGCGGCGGCAGCAGCTTTTTCGACCTCGAAGGCCATTGTCTCGCCTCGTAGAAAGTTTTAGAGGGACTCGCGAGAAAGCCAGGTGGTAAGGAGATGGTAAAATGATAACATACTGTTTGTTGGGCGTCGCAGTTCGAAATCCCACGGCACCGCCGCTCTGCCCAACGTCGGCCCAGCCATTCCACCTCGGTCCTGTATCATATCCAACACTCCCGCTCATGCTGCTAGCCCCAGCGCCACGCATCTCTCCTGGCGGTGCAGGACTGCGTCGTGCCTTGCCAGCCGAGCCACCCGCCGTGGGCTGATAGTTTTCGAAGAGGGCATCTCGGGGATCACTGCGCTGGTGCAGGTTCGAGTGAAATCTGGAGATGCTGTCAGATCCGCTCATCGTTTCACGACCACAAGCATGCAAAAGGTAAGGGAGTGATCGGCGAGGAAGAGTGTGTTATCTTGTATATTCCCTCCATGACTGGATATAGAGCCCGCCGGCGTTTGGGGAATATAATAGTGTAGAGGATTGAAGTTTCTCATGACTTACCGGGAAGCCATAAGACGAGCTATGCGCAACTCTAGATGACTAGAGGATGCGACACTGCTTATTACCGAAGGTTGTCAAAGAGCTTTGTGTAGTTTGTACACGACCTTACGACATTTGGAACTGCAAGGTGGCACTAAGGATTAATGAGATTTTGTAGGATCCGATTGTGGACAGCATCGACCGACGTGTCATCCGCGCTCGAAGTCGGGTTCTTGGAGTACACTTCCGTCAGTTGGAGACTTCCCCAACCACTAATCAACATGAAACTACGAACTACTCCAAAACCAAATGTCACAAGGTCTCCGAGTGATTCCGCGTGTCTATTCGTCCGCAACGTACCTACAGACAGTGGGAACTATTTGACACTTTTTCCAAGGAGTATGGGTTCTTGAGCATCAACCATGAAATTCCGTCAGCCGCACTCTAACTACCTAGGGAAATCAACCGTCTAAATCCTATTCCAATCGTCATCGGCAGTTTGACTGATACATGCCATTCACGAGGGACCATTAGGATTAATCCAGCCTCAAATGCAGCACTAAGTACGAGGATTATTTTAGTCCGCCATCTCTTCGTCGTCGTCTACGGCCGTGAAGTCTTCATCTTCATCATCTTCCTCCTCTCCCTCCGGGCCCATATCCTCGGAGGCCTTGGCGAAGTCGATTATGCGGCCGCGAGTGCGCTTGGTGTCGGGCAGGATGTTTTCGGGGTTGATTTCCTCAAATGTTTCTTCATCGGGTTCCTCCACTGAGAAGTTGGTTGGTGAACATTACTCGTCTATGCACTTGGTTTCGCACTTACCGACATCAATGCCCTGTGCGAAGCGATCAATGATTGAGTTCAAGCGGGTTCGGACGTGTTTTCTTACCTCGGGAGCTTCATCTTCACTAGAGCTTTCCACGTCTTCCATCGCGTCTGCTTCGACTACCGGCTCGATAGATTTTCCCTTACCCTTCTCCTCTGTCGCTACAGAAATATTTTCTGTGACTATCGTCTCAGTAGGTGGCACAGCTACTTCGTTTGACTCGCTTGATCCAGACATATTTGGTGATGTACGCGACACTTGATCTCTCGTGAACCTTTTAAAGTTATGGAATAAGGTAATGATTATGATCGTGCGACTGTTGATGATCGCTCTGGCAACGCGGTGGCTTCAAACTATGCAAATTTGAATGGTTCGATCACGTGACCGAGCAGACGTTTCTTTCAAGTATGAACCAACGTGTACACCAACATCTCACATAACAAAGATTTCGTTATGCTTGACCCTTGATACTTTATTATTAATGCCGAATCCGGTCATAGGGCTAAATCTACAAAGCTAGAAATCTAGAAAGTCTTCAGTAGGCTTATAGTTTATAACAGTTCCGGAATGGAACTGATAATTATTTGTATAAACCTGTAGAGGACAAGTCTAACCTCTACCCAAATCGACAAAATATCTCAAATTATTTAACCCTTTTTCATACCTTGCATCATTTTTTCAGCTTCTTTGAGCTAGGTGTGAGGCCTCTGAGTCTCTTTATGTGCTCCTTCCCCTTCCAAGACCCAGTGGGATTTATTTTATCAATCCATGCCCTTTCCATTGCTCTGCTATGCCATCTATCAATAATTCACATAACTTCCATGTGTCGTGACGGGCTAGGACATTCGGCCTATGCATGAAACCAACTCCACGATTAAATTCTAATATTTTCTATGGAGAATTTAGGAGTGGAAAGATACGGCGCTTCATAACTTCAATGCGTGCTCCAGATCCCTTCGGCTTTTGCATGTGACCTGATAATACCCCCCCACAGTAAGTAGATTTGACAGACTCGCTTGTGCCCCCGACATAAGGACACGCCCTGTAGTCATTCAGAACCAAGACACAACCATTCGGCCTAGCCCGTGACACGTCGCAACTATTATGATGGGGCTAAGACCATGGAGCTTCACCATTTCATCGCGATTCCTAAATTTCAAAGGAACTCGAAGTAGACACCAGCTCAACAGCTAGAACTTAGAGCCCCGAATTAGGGTGAAACCCTCATTGTCTATTGGAAAAATTTGAAAATAAAGCACATATAAGAACAAGTGAATTTTGGTGATGTGCTGTCTGATTTAAGCAGTCTCTCATAGTTATAGACTCAGTAGGGATCTAAATTTAATTCTATTCTCTTCTATTCAGAGACCCGAATTCCTTAGGAGCTAAGGCAGTAATGATACTGTCATTCTAACACTTTGGCGCCACATTAGGCCCTATGAAAAATGTCGTCGTTTAAAGGCCGTAGCAGATATGTGGACTACCACAAGAAAAATGACGGGTCAAGCAGCACATTGCCAGTAATCTAATTTCCCTCCGAATCGCTACAGCTCCAGTCGCCGTTTTCGGCTTAGAAGGACGAATTGAAGTCACTGCCGAAATGGTAGCCGCGGAAATCCTCAGAGTCACTAACTGCACTTCAGACTGAGTAAGGATTCGCGGAAAAACCAAGCTCGGGGCTTCCTACAGATCCTGGGCGGCTTTGTTCCCCAGGAATGCTAGCCCAAAACCTGGCTTCCGACTCTTAGACGACTCAGAAGTAGCCATAATCTAACGAAACCGCCCTCCTATACAGCAGTGTAGGCGATGTCTCAGTTCCCACGCCACCCGTGGGTGCTCTCGGGCGCCGGCCTGTTGGAACTGTGGATCCATCATGCACTCGGCATTCGAGTGTAAAGCAGCCTCTAAATGTCGAAACTGCGGAGGGCCTCATCAATCCGGCAGTTAAGACTGCCTGGCGCGTCCCAACAGGTCTGGCCCAGCACCAAGGATCAACTCGTGACGATTCGACAAGCTGACCAACGTGAATACCAGGCCGTTGCTAGGGCCAAAGCGGTTGCCAAGGCCGCAGAGACTGCTATAGCTGCCGCTAGATTGACCCGACCAACTTCTCCAGCTGCTGTTAATGAGATATCGTCGACAGATACAGAAATGACTGAGGGTTCGGGCTTTGGGACCTTGAACCCTGAAGAAGCTTTGTGAAGGGCGCCCTACAGGCCTCTTCTTGCCCCCATCCTGCACTAAATTTTATGTCAATCAATGTAGTTAGGGGTGGCCCAACTCACAACATTACGCTCTCTCGAGCTCACGAGCTAGGTGTGGATGTTGTGTTGATTCAAGAATCTTGTTGGACAAACAAACAAAGGAAACCAAGTAACACCCAGGCTACCTCTGTTATACACCGTACGGAGGTGTGGATGTCAGACCGAGGGCGGTGACTTACACTCGGAAAGCCGAAAAGGTGATATTGGCAGAGCAGATTTTCCTTTGTAATAGGCTGACTGGGGACTACTGCTGGGTACTGGCTAATGGAATCACATTACTCAACGTGTACAAGGCCCCTAACTATTCGACTGCTGTCCGCCCACTTCTCGACTGGAAACTTGCGAGGTCCATTGCAGCCGGGGACTTCAACTCAGTGCATGCTGCCTGGCAATCAGGAGCAACTCGGCTGTATGGAAAGGATGATGAGATAGAGAGGTGGGCAGAAATTCATAATCTCTCATGCCTCATAATTGGAGAGCCGACTCATAAAGCTGGCAATACTCTGGATTTCACCTGGACTAACATATCTGGAGGGGGACTATTCTCAACACCTGTCAGTGGCGTCCCCTACGAGCCTCCAGCTCTCACTGTAGAGTCTGCAGAGCCGAGATTGAGTAACAAAGTACTCACTTCGACGAGGATTCCCAATCGCTTTCGCGGTCTGTATCGTCTTCATCTCTCAACACATTCCCCTATCACCATTATCATGAAGCTAACCACGATCAGATCAGATGGAAGGGTCGGAGCCCTACTCGTCACCAACCCTTGATCATGGAGGAGATGCCATCCGATGAGTTTCCGGAGCGTACCCAGCACCCGATACGGAGATGGCGGATTGGATCAAGTTGGCCTCGACTGTTACAAGGAAGGGAGATATAGATGAATATGCGCATCTCATGTGGTCCCAGTGTCTAGGCTTCGCCTGGATGGGGCTGCAGGTTTTTTGAGACTTTTTCCCGCGCACGCAGTTTCCATTGCTACCAATTTTTTTTTTTGGGTAGAAGGTTCCGTGGAAAAGGTGGCCGAATTCCACGGGTAAACACTGAGCTGAATGGCTATTCATCAAGGGGAATATAACAATGAACTTTGAAGTAACAAAAGAGGATAGGAGCACTGTACAAGGTGTGGCCTGGGTCAGAGAGGAGCCCAATGAGCTAGATAGTCATAGACTCAAGTAGTACAATTAACACACACACAACCACAATTTTTTGAAATTCGAATTTTCGAATATTCACCCTTTCCCCCTCTCCCTCCCTCTCTCGATATCGTGATATCGTACGCCCTTAATTCAAAATTTGTGAGCGACTGGCAGGCTACCAATATGCCCCCAGTTCGCAGTAAGCCATCGCGGGCGAAAGACATCGTAGATAACCGCAAGCACCTCAAACACGTTGCTCGACAGAAAGCAAGCGTCAAGTTGGGTCCACTGACTGCCGATCACGAGATGAACATCGACCAATTAATCGACGAAAGTACCATAGATTGCGATATGATAGATGTTGGCAGCTTTGACATTGACAAGATTCTTAAGAATCTGAAAAGACTACCCAACTCAATTCACGCCAAGCCAGATGCGAACGGAGCTGAAAATGCAGCGACGAGTCGCAACAATTTAGGGACAGAGACTACCGGTCAGCATACACATCCTCTCATTGAAATCCCTGTGCCGGCTATGAGGCGGGCTGCGATTGCAGATGCTAACAAGGCAAAAGGTGCAACATCTACCCCGAACCCCCTGGAAAATACACCAGGAATCACAGAAGAGAATCCTTCTCCTCACGGTGGAAATGAAGGCAGGCAGACGGAGGAATGCCCCCCCGAACTCAGAGCCTTAATTCAGGCTGAGGAACGCCGGGCCGCAAAAACTGCAGAAAATGTAAAAATTTGCACTGCTGCAAAAAACGGTGTCGAGAATGCTCTCTCCCCCCTATCCAAAGGGTCGAGTGTTCAATTTCTAGACTCTATGAAAGTCTACATTAGAGCTGAAATAGCTCAATTTATGATCTCGGGACCAGGTACAGTCCTCCCATCACTTCCCTCGCGCCCCGAAAGCCAGGCTACTAGTTGCAAGACCGCAGAATATGCTGCTGGTAAACAAAGTGAGACACAAAGCCAAGCGGCTCAAGCCAAAGTGCGCCAGGCCAAAACCACTTGGGCCTCGATCACCCGTAATGGTCTACAGACGCTCCCGGCACCTATAAAAGTCGCGCAGATAATGCCCAAGGCGGCAAACTCGACTCAAATGACCCAAAATTCAACCGGGCCAACAAAACCAGCCGTGCAAGACGAACGTTTTTTTCTCCGCCTCGAAAAAGAACATCCCTGGCGAACACTCTCACCTTTCGGTGTTAGAGAAGTAATTACACAAATGCTCGAAATGCCCCAAACAAAAATTGAGCATGTCTACCGTGTGCCAACTGGCTTCGCAATCAGAGCCGAAAACCAAGAGGCACGCGCGCTGATGCTTAGCCTAGCTGCATCCTTCGCCCAGTAGGATGCGATATTGGAGAAAGCCTCGGACTTGGCTTCCCTTAGAATAGCGACGGTCCCAGTCGCAATTAACACAATAATGGGCAAAGTTCTCATCACAGAAAAGATGGTGGCCGATGAGATAGTCAGGGTCACCAATGCTGTCCCGGTAAAAGTTCGCACACATGGGAAAAGCCGACATGGAGCCCCATACCAGTCATGGGTAGCCCTTTTTGAAAAAGCATCGATTCCTCGGCCAGGTTTCCAACTTTTTGATGACTCTGGGATTGCAGTCCGCCACCAGCCTCGTCAAAGCATCAACCAGAGCAAAAGATGCCTACAATTCCATGGCACCAGAGACTGCTCGCGCGCCCCAGTCTACTGGAATTGTACTTCGACTCTGGATTCCATCGCGGAGTGCAAGGCACACACCAAGTGCCGCAACTGCGGGGGTCCACACAGATCAGATAGTCGGGACTGTCTAGCTCGCCCTACAAAGTCTGGGACGGCCTCCAAGGAAAACCTACAGACCATCAGGCAGGCTAGCCAACGCGAATTCGCGGCAGTTACTCTGGCCAAAGCAGCTGTCAGACGCGCAGAGGCACCGATGACAGCAGACGCAGAAGCGTCAAATACTAACCAGCCAGGTTTCAAATCAAGCAACTGTATTGAAGCTCTCATGTCCGATGCTACAGCGACTGTAGCCGAGGTCGATGAGGCATCAAATCAGCAAAATTCTTTGTGAAGGGCACCCCACGGGTCTCTTCAAGCCTCTCTCCTACTCTAAGCTTTATGTCAATAAACGTAGGTAGAGGGGGCTCAACGCAAAATATTGCGCTTGCCCGAGCATTTGAGCTGGGTATCGACGTGGTTCTTGTTCAAGAACCTCTGTGGAACAAACAAAAGAACACAACAAAGGATCACTCAGGATATACCTATCATCTGCCTAACGGCGGCGAAAATGTTAGGCCGAGGGCTGTGACCTATACCCGGATAGACGATAAAAAGATAATGGCAACACAGCTCTTTGATCATGTTGTGTCTACAGGAGATTACTGCTGGGTTGAAGTGAACAGTATCACTTTTCTCAACGTCTACAAGGCACCCAATGACTCGACAGCTATCCAGTCACTCGTCAACTGGATTCCACCGCCAAACTCCGTCGCTGCTAGAGACTATAACTCGGTATATTGGGCTAGGCAAACTGGCGTGGAACGTCCTCATGGACAACGAGAAATGATCGAGAAATAGGCAGACAAACACCATTTGACCTGCCATATTGTTGGGGAGCCCACTCACTGAGCTGGAAACACGCTAGATCTAGTTTTGAGTAATTTCGACGGCGCCCGTGCTTGGGTAGATCATGGTGAATGTGTCACCAGCGATCACTTCCCCATCCGAGGACAAATTCCAGTTCTCAACTCAGTGATGAGACCCGAAAAGGCAAAACTCCGAGTAACAAAGGAAAAGCTACCCAGATACGCCAAGGTAATTGCACAGTGGGTTCGACCACCACCAGTTCTTGACACAATCGAGAGGGTTGAAGAGTATGCCCAGGAAATTTGTTTCCATCTCACTAATGTCGTCAATGCAGTAGGAACACGACCAAAAGCCCGCTGCGGCAGATCTGCTCCGTGGTGGACCCCCGAGTGCAAGGCAGCATTTGCCAAGTACAAAAGAGCGATAACTCCCAGCCAACGGGCACTCTGCGCGAAAAAGCTCCGGTCAGTTGTGAAGACCTCGAAAAAGGAGTTCAAAACCCAACAGGTCGAATCAATTACTACGCCGATTGATGTGTTCAAGCTAATGAGAATGGGTAACCACAGACAGGCTAGTATCCTTCCGCCGCTGAGACACGATGGGACATTAATAACAGATCCATCAAAACGGGTCACGATCCCTCGCGACTCTCTCCTAGCATGATTTCAGGCATCAGACGACTTGATGCCATGCACAGTCACGAGCAGCAGTCGGATACCATGGGAAGAGGACGTAACAGATGAAGAAGTCCGAGCCTGTACCATTGGTTGCGGAAATACGGCCCCAGGAGCAGACGGAGTCTCCGTAAACCTGCTGGAGGCGTGTTGGAATACAATCGGGCCTTGGATTTCCCAACTGTTCCGAGCTTTCATTCTGCTTGGCACCCATCCACAGTGTTTCAAATTAGCTGAAGTTGTCCTCCTTCAAAAGAACGATAGAGACCCAACGACAATCAAGGGTTGGAGACCAATCGCTCTTCTCTCATGCTTGGGAAAAGGGTTAGAAAGGCTCTTAGAAATGTGGATGGCACAACTTGCAGTTATTCATGATGTAGTCGGCCAGCAACAGTTTGGTGCACTACCGAAGCGCTCAGCAACGGATCTGGTGTCATGTGTGGTCCACGACATCGAAGAGGCAAATTCACACGGATGGGCAGCTACCTTTGTAACGTTGGACGTTCAAGAAGCATTTGACGCGGTACTCCATAACCGATTAGTGAGGAGGATGCAGGAGCAGGGATGGCCGGAATCTATTCTTAAATGGACTGGGCTCGAAATAATGCCGACGCTTTTGATATAGACAAGTCCGAAGTCCTACAATTCCCCGGACGATACCGCGAAACATCGATTGGAATTTATGTCAACTGAACCCTCATAGAACCGTCGCAAAATTTCCGCTGGCTTGGTGTGTACCTCGATCCTCGACTAAACTTCAAACACCACGTCACAACCTGGTGTGGCAAAACGTTGAATATTGCACTGCACATGCGTCGCTTCAATACAGCCTACCGAGGAGCCGCTACTGGGGCGTTGGTTAAAGCGATCGACACATGTATCGTCCCAATTGCAACGTTCGGAGCTGACGTCTGGTGGCCTGGCATTAGACGCCCAATAGTACGAGGGATGGTGACACCGCCCACTGCTGGCCTATGTAGTATGATTGATAAGGCTATCTTAATGGGTCTTAGGTCAGCACTACCGGTAATGACAACCCCCAACGCCGTACTACATATGGAAGGAGGAATACTAACCGGGAAAATCATTCTCGAAGGAAACCGACTTCACCTCTCTGCCAGAATACAAACACTTGACGACCGCCATCCGCTCAGGATCCGTGTTGCATTTTGCCCAAATGTCGGTACACGAAAATATAAGAAGCACAATCGAAAATCTGCGCGTTCTGAAATTCAAATGTCACAAGCTCAGCGTGCTTATAGACAGCTACCAGAGGCAGAGACCGCGGAACCTCTTGCCTCATCATTTTATCAATCGCGGCCGGGTTCGAAAGTTGGTTCGAGAAAAGACCAAGTAGAAGCCTGTGAACTTTGGATCACTAATGTGCCAAAGTCAGAAATTTGTGCGTACTCGGATGGATCATCAGAAGAAAACGGACGCTCAGCTTGGGGGTTTGTCCTAAAGCTGGATGGGAAAACTTTTCAAAAAGGAAGTGGCATAAAGCACGGTGGAGAGGCTTTAGATGCAGAGATTACGGGGGCACAGGAAGCTCTTAACGTAGCGTTGGGTCACCTAAGAGGGAAGGAATACCCGGCGAAGAGAACGATGCAGTGCATTAATGTGTTGATGGATAGTCGACATGCAATAAATGCACTGAGCACGGGCAGGTCCTTGACTAGCCACGAGGAAGTACGAAAATTTCGCGAGTTATCTGGGCTAGCTCAGGTAAGAATAAAGTGGGTACCAGGACACTCGGGAATACATGGAAATGAGAAATCAGACGCAGCGGCCAAATCCGCCCTACGAACGCTTCCCAGCGTGGAAACTGAGCCAGCAACCACCACGACAGCATTTTTACACCAAAAATTGCATCGACAGCGACAGACTTTGCCCGTCACGGTATAGTGAGCTAGATCTACTCATGCGCCGTCGCAAAGCACCAGAACTAGGGCTTTGTAGGCTACAGTTACGACATCTCAATGCAGCCCGTACGGGCCACGGCAATTTCGCGGCGTACTATTGTCGCTTCAACAATCCGCACGTTAACACGGAGTGCATGTGTAGGGAGGAAACCACCGCCACCCACTTCATACATTGTTGACTCAACGCAAATATCACGCGTCGAATCAGAGGGTTATTGTCACACAATGCCTTCTTACACAAGCTACTCGGGACTAAGTGCTTCGAGAGCTTCAAACAAATTGCGCAGGATACCAAATGTTTTGGGTATTCCCCTGTGCATCCATCTCCTACTTTCAGTGGAGATCGAATATAACTCGTCAGGAAACTAAACCTGACAGAATGGGAATCGAGGCGAGGAGTATTGCTTCCCATTCTAACTTATTTGCAATTTATCTTTTTCTTTTGTCAATTTTGGGAAAAGGAGTTCGCGTCGGGGCATATCTTTAACTTACTGCTGCTTTTGTGGTGGTTCATGCGATGGAATCAAGCTGGGTATGTCTTAGATGCAGTTCTGGCTGTGAACATCGGTCCTGTACTCATAGTGGATTTGGAGCTTTAGCTTAGGACTTGAATAAAACAACAGCAACAACACACAAACAGATCTGGAGCCAGTGCTTGGGTCGATAGGGAGGTTTGTATGACCAGCGACCATCTTCCTATCCGTGGAATTATATCTACCGCAACCGTCACCAAGAAGCCGGCTCCTTCAAAGATCAGAGTGCCCAAGAAAAATCTGCTTAATTTTGTGCGTGCCGTTGCAAAGTGGATACATCTACTGTTATGGCCAGGCATCCTTGAAGAGGTTTCAAGGGGAAGATTTTCAGGAAAAGGTGATAGGAGAAGGTTTTGAGAAAGGTTTTGGGAAAAGGTTTGCTGAGAAGGTTTCCGAGGAAACTCCTACAGTTAGAGATGGAGAGGCTGGCGTCATGACGGCATTTGTCATAGTCTTAGTTGAGTTCAAATACTGTCTCGAGTGGGCTTAAGGAAGCTGGAGCTGCCACATAGTAGCTCTCCAGCTTCTCAATCTTTGATTCTTTTGATCTTTGATCTCGCAATCTAGCATTTACATAATATTACAATCGTATATTCTCACAGTCCGATATTCTCAGTCTTTCGTTATTCGTTACATTCTTCGTACTTCTGTTCACCCTGAGTTATCAGCCTTGATCGCCTGCTCGTCAACTCGACTTCTTGACTTCGTGTCTTTCAACTATTCTGTAGTTCTACAACCTTTGACTACCTGGCACCTCGCCAATCGAATCATATCTAAGTATCCTTCGTTAGCAACTGTAATCCTTATTGCGATTTATGCTAAACCTGGTGGTGTAGTTGATCACAGTTTGAGAGTATGCTCTGAGTTGCAATGGTGGCTTGTTATGGATGCGATTGCGACAATACAGTTGAGGGTGGTATGAAAGTTGGCACTTCAATGGGTCTCAATTGTGTGGGGATTAATTTAATCACTGATGATAATTATGTTATTGTACTATCTACAAAGAATGTGTTACAGTTCTATGTGTGCCAGTAATCGCTTAGATCTGGCTAGTGGGTTGACCACTCTTTTACTTCACTCCCATGTTCTATCACGTGAGGTAGTATAACTGCTCACCACGAAGTCCGCAGATTTGAACAGCGTTAGATCACAACACTTCCCCTCGCTTTGCACATCTGATATGATCTGAAAGTCGGTGATGTATAGATTTAACGAGAGACTTGGTGAGTAGATCGGCAAGGTTATTAGCTGATTTCATGTGGAGAAGTTCAAATTCTCCTTCGTTAAACTTCTCACGAACGTAATGATAATGTACGTCGATATGTTTTGAACGACCGTGAATCCGCGGGTTTCTTGCAAGTTCTTGGGCTCCATTGTTATCAGTGTAGAGCATTGTGTCATACTCTTGGCGCAGTTGTTTTAACCCAAATTTTGTCCAGGTAGTCTGGCGTGCAGCTAGTGACATGGCCATATATTCGGCTTCTGTAGTTGATAATGCCACAGATCGCTGTTGTTTGCTGCTCCATGATATTGCAGCATTGCCTAGGCGAATTACATATCCTGATGTGGATCTTCGAGTATGAGGATCGTCAGCATAGGATGCGTCGGCATACACCTCGAGTACCCTGCTGGTTCCATGCGGGTAAAACAAATCCCAATCGGTTGTTCCAGCTAGATATCGAAGAGTTCGTTTGGCGGCTCGCAAATGACTTTCGTTTGGGCAAGATGAAAACTGGCTTAAGAGTGTGACAGTGTAGGCTAGATCAGGGCGACTCCCTATGACAAGATACATAAGGGATCCAACTATGGCTTGATATTCTTTTATATTTCCGAGACGTTCCTCTTCAGTGCCTTTGAAAAGGGTGACGTTTGGATCGAGAGGAGTACTTACTTTGTGAGCAAGTGTAAGGCCAAAGCGTTCTAGAATCTTCTTTGAGTAACCTTGTTGAGAGAGTCGGATACCTGTTTTTTCTAGTTTAATCTGTAGTCCAAGGATATAATGAGCATTTCCTAAGTCCTTGCAATCAAAATCTTTTCCGATACATGACTTGAGGTTTTGGCTAAATTTATTATCTGAACAAAAGATTAGTATGTCGTCAACGTATATCGCTACAAAGGCGTTTTCTGTTGGATGAACGAAGACGCATGGGTCGAAATCTGCTATTTCGAATCCTTTTTGTTGAAGTGATGTCGATATGCAGGCGTACCATTCACGGCCTGATTGTTTTAGACCGTAGATACATTTACGGAGTGCAGCACATTTTCCAGATTTTCGGTATCCCGGTGGAAGTTCCATGAATATTTCTTCCTTTAAAGAACCGTATAAGTAGGCCGAGTTTACGTCCATTTGTTGTGGTATCCATTTATTTTGGGCAGCGATGCGAATTAACATGCGAAGGCTTTCGTATCGAGCAACAGGGGCAAAGGTTTCATCAAAATCATAACCAGGAATTTGACTGAATCCTTGAGCTACTAGACGTGCTTTGTACCTGTCAATTGAACCATCAGCATGTCGCTTTATTTTAAATACCCATTTAGATCCAACAACATTGCGCTGTGACGGCCGGGCAGTTTCATCCCAGGTGTGCTTTTGTTCTAAGGAGTTAATTTCCTGATCGATCGCTTCACGCCAGTGGTTTGCATCAGACCTTTCGAGTGCCTCCTCGATTGTTGTTGGTTCCTCATTTGTTTCCGGTGCAGTTTGTGCTGCAAGAGCTACAGCATTATATTCAATTTCATCCTGAACATTTTCTACATGCACTAGCTGTCCATGCTCCAAGTCATGTTGTTCCCTCGAGCGTAGCTCAGGGCCATGAAATATAGGTGAACCGTATCTTTGAATAGGCTTTGATGACCTTTTGGGTCGACTATGTACTGATACTTGGTTTTCGCTAATTTCGGAGGTTTGGGGTTGTGCTTTTGTGTGCGTTTGTAATAGTGATTGTCCATGATGATCATGTATTTGCAGCAGATTGGATTGTAATGATCTTGAGGGATTTTCGAGGTTGGATGCTGTGTCTGAAGCTTCTGGTTGGTTTTCGCAAGATATTATTTCCTCCGGGGATATTTCTGTTTCTGCCACTATTGTCTGAAAATTGTTGCTTCGAGTATCAAGGGCGTTTCTTATATTTGCTTCCCCTGAATCGAGCGGCGCAAATTTGACGTTGGGAGATTCGATTACTTTATTTTTTGAAGGGATCCATATCCGAAATATTTTTGTGCTTTCCGTGTATCCCACAAATTTGCCTTCCATAGCTCTTGGTAGTAGCTTTGTTCCTGCGGGTCGCGAGTCCTTGTGAATATGAACAAAGCAGTTTTTGCCAAAAGATTGGAGATGGTGTATTGTGGGTTTAGTGCCAAGTAAGGCCTCATATGGCGTAGTGTTGGGAGGTAGCCGTGAATGAGGAAGGCGATTTTTGAGGTAGCAGGCGGCTGAGATTGCTTCTGCCCACAGCGTGGTGTTAAATCCAATTAACATTGCTCTAGCCATAGTGGTTAATGTTTGATTGTAACGTTCAGCTAATCCATTTCTCTCATGCTCATAGGCTGGCGACATTTCATGTACTATACCTTCATAATTAAAAAGAGAGTTGACGGCTTGATTGACGAATTCTCCTCCACGATCAGTTCTCCAACGTTTGATACTGGTACCGAATTGTGTTTTAACAAAGCGAATAAAATCGAGCATTGTTTGTGCGGTATCATTTTTTCTTCGTAGGAACTTGACCCAGGAGTATCGTGTTTTTCCATCAATAAAGGTAATATAGTATAGGCTTTGGCCAAGTGATGGTACAGAGAATTTTCCGGATAGATCTGAGTAGATAATATCAAATTTACTGGCTGGGATTTCATGGGTTGATTTTGGTACAATGTGTTTAGATTTAGCTTTCTCACATGTTGGACAGTAGAAGTTTGCAGGCGGTAAGGGAAGGTTGTTGCAATTTTTGTACAGTTCAGAAGAGTTTTTAGTGGCCGTAGTGCTTGGATGCCCCAGCGCTTCATGGAGATTAAGATAAGTGGCAAAATTGGCATTATATTTCTTCGTCTGTATATAATATGCTTTGTTTCCCGACTTAGCCCACAATACTTCATGCCCAAAAGAATCAATTAAAAAAATATTATCTTTTTCTCCTCTCAGTTTGTATCCTTGCTCCCTTGCTTTATCCCATGAATAAAGTCTCGTCGTTTGAAATGATGGTACCAGCATGACATCGTGGAGGACAGTATTTAAAACTTCTCCCGTACTTGTCAAAAGGTTTAACCTTACCGTGCCTTTCCCAGTTATGGGGACGTATGTGTTGTTGGCGATTTTGACACTTTGACCTTGAACTTGAGTGAGACTTTCAAAATCGCTTTCACATCCAGTCATGTGTGTTGAAGCACCAGTATCAAAGATCCACTTTGTTGAAGTGACAGTCGAAGAATTAGAAATAAGTGCATGGTCTGAGAATTCACTTTCATGAGCTGCAGCACCCGCAATTTCGGTTGGTTTTGGTATTCTTCGCTGGTTTTTCTTTTCCTGGTGTTTTTTCAACTTTTGGCAGCTGGTGTATAGGTGACCCTGGTATTTCATCTTTTTGGATTTGCACCAAGAACATTCTTTTTCGTCTTTCTCTGTAGATTTATAGGCTGTATTATCTATTGAATAATTAGTTGTACTGCCTGTGAGATCTAAGAGCCTAGATTGGACGTCTTCAAAGCTTGTGAGCTCTTTGGTGGCAAGATTATCGACGAGATTATCCATGGTTTTTGGCAATGAACATAAAAGAAATGCACCTTTTATTTCATCATCGGAGGTGAGCGTTCGGAGGGTTCGGCCTAAAGACGACTTCGTTGTTTGCGAGCGTTGTTTTAGGCGATTCCAGGAGGATGTAAATTTCGAAAGGTGATCAGGGATGCTTTCCCCATCGTTTAAAGAGAGATTGATAAAGTATTTTAAAAGTGATATCGTTGTGTTTGTCGTGTCGCGATCATAACGAGCCTTGAACAGGTTCCATGCTTCGTGAGCTGTGTGGCTGTCAATCACCACTGTTTGTAGATCTTCATCTACAGCATTCAAGAGTATTTTGCGCAGTTTAACATTTTGTCGCTTCCATTGTCTCCATCCATCTGAATCTTTAGTCTCCGGTTCTGTGATCTCCCCCGTTATGAGTCCGAATAATTCGCTGTCTTCCAACACAATTTCCCAAGCTCCTGCCCATCTGCGGTAGTTTTCGCTTCCGGTGAGAATAGGCATCCGTTTAAGGCTGGCTTGGATTGTTGATGCAGCTGGGTTCGACTTGGGTTTGACATCATCGGACGAGGTAGACATTTTGTTAGAGAACTGAATTTTAGATGGAAGGGTAAATACAATAGAGGATAAATGTTGACTTGAGCTTCCGGGCTATAACCTATTGCGATTTATGCTAAACCTGGTGGTGTAGTTGATCACAGTTTGAGAGTATGCTCTGAGTTGCAATGGTGGCTTGTTATGGATGCGATTGCGACAATACAGTTGAGGGTGGTATGAAAGTTGGCACTTCAATGGGTCTCAATTGTGTGGGGATTAATTTAATCACTGATGATAATTATGTTATTGTACTATCTACAAAGAATGTGTTACAGTTCTATGTGTGCCAGTAATCGCTTAGATCTGGCTAGTGGGTTGACCACTCTTTTACTTCACTCCCATGTTCTATCACGTGAGGTAGTATAACTGCTCACCACGAAGTCCGCAGATTTGAACAGCGTTAGATCACAACAATCCTAACAGTTATTAATAGCTTACCTTCGGCAGACGGCGATCTCCAGTATCCTTAGCGCACGCCGCAACATCTACCTTTAGATTTGAGTACAACAGAGAAAGTGGACGAGTACGCCCAGGCGATCTGCTTCCATCTCTCGAATGTGTTGTGTTATTCATGTGAATTACCATGGTACATGCTTTAGGTCGCGTCATAGCATATGCACGTAACTGTGGAACTAAACCGTGGGGTGTTTAGTGTGTAATGCATGTGTGGGTATACTGGACCAAACTAGAACTCGATGGAATAGAGATAAAGGAATCATCGAGAGACTGATAGACTGAGAGAGAACGAGCTGGTCATTTCTCGTGGGAGAGAAATGATATCATATGGGAATGTTCTAGCACTAGGCTGTGAACAACACATTAAGTTTGGAGCAAGATATAAGGAGGTCTCAACCTCCATCCATTCATTGTAGCCAAGATTGCCTTATATGAGAATATAGAGTCAAGTCTTACATATCACGAGAACACACGCGATAGTGATTTTAGAGACCTACTGTGAGCATAACTTCCCCAAGAGTATCCATCGTCCTGCTCCTATATAGCCTAGTTAATATAACAGAATGCCATCAAAGTGACTGGCACTCAGGCCAGAAAGGAAAGCGACAAATCTGTGCAGTGGTGGACTCCTAGCTGTAAATCCGTACACGCCGAATACCGAGCCGCAACCTCACTGACACAGCGGGTCACTTGCACGAAGCTTCGTGTGACCATTACAGCCGCTAAGAAAGAATATCAAATAAGCCAAGTGGAAGCAACGACAGCACCGTCTAACATATTCAAGCTGATGCGTTCGGCATATCATAGACAGGCCAAAGCCCTTCCACCGCTCGATCATAATAGAAAATTCATCACGGATCCGCTGGAGCGAGCTACCATTCTCCGAGTCGCCCTTCTTGCACGTCACCAACAATCAGACGATATTCCGCCATGTGTGACGCACGAACCATACAAAGGGTGCACATGCAACATTCCTCACGCAGAAGACATATAACTGTAGTTAGATATCTTTACCACGGTGCCAACAGGCCTAAAAAGGCACAATATTAGATCTGTGTATCTAATAGCTATCTTACTATATACGGTAGACTTGTGCGCTCACACAGAGCGTCACACCATGCAACACTCCAAGCGATAATCGGATACCTTGGGAAGGTAAAATCTCAGATGAGGAAGTATGAACTTGCACAATCGGCTGTGGTAAGATAGCACCAGAGGCAGACGGAGTTACGGTTGAGCTCCTCGAGGCTTGCTGGAAGACGATCGGACTGTGCATTTCGCAACTCTTTAGAGCCTGTAAACGGCCGGGCGCTCATCTATCTTGCTTCAAGCTGGCGGAAGTGGTACTACTGGAAAAGCCAAATAGGGACCCAACCACGATCAAAGGCTGGAGATCTATAGATCTTCTCTCGCGCATAGGCAAAGGATTAGAAAGACTTCTTGCCAAGCGAATGGTGCACCTCGCAATTACCTGTGATGTGGTTGGCCATCAAAAATTCGGTGCGCTCCCAAAGCGATCTGCAACGGACCTAGTTTCCTGCGTAGTCCATGACGTCGAAGAAGCACGCTCCCGGGGATGGGTCGCGACATTCGTAACTTTAGACGTTCAAGGAGCATTCGATCCAGTGCTCCATAATCGATTGATCAGGCGCATGCAAGCTCAGGGATGGCCAGACTCAATCCTCCGATGAACATCTTCATTTCTCACACATCGGAAGGTACAAATGCGCTTCTCCGGCGGAGTCACCATCCAGAGAAAGCTGGTCTTTGGAGTCCCCCAGGGATAACCAATATCGCCTTTACTATTCCTTCTGTATATGGCGGAGCCGATGAAAAGTGGCAGCCCAGGATCGAGATTTAGCTACGCGGAAGATATTGGTATTCTAGGATTTGGCCGCACAATTACAGAGTCTGTCGCTGCTGTACAAAGTGAGACAGATCATCTTCTCGAATGGGCAGGGACAAATGCCGTCGACTTTGATACGGAAAAATCTGAAGTCATCCAATTCCCAGGACGACGCCGAGGAGAAGCAGTTGGGCTTCACGTAAATGGAAACCCCATTGAGCCCGCTGATCATATTCGATGGCTGGGCGTAAATATGGATCCATGACTCAATTTCAAACACCATGTAACTACGTGGTGCGTTAAAGCGGTAAAAGTTGTCCAGCACATGCCCCGCTTCAATTCTGCCTTTCGAGGAGCAGCTCCCGGGCCATTGACTAAGGCAGTAGATGTGTGCATTGTCTCGTTCGCAACTTTTGGATCTGAGGTCTGGTGGTCAGGGTCCAAACGCCCAACTTTACGAGGAATGGTCACGTCATCTACCTCCAAACTTTGCAGCATGATTGATAGAGCGAACCTGATGGTACTACGGGCTATAATTCCAGTAATGAGGACAACACCAAATGTAGTCCTTCACAGAGAAGTATGAATGCCGCCGGCAAAGATCATATGGAGGGAAACTGTTAGAGTTAGACTCTATCACCGTGGTGTCTAAACAGTGTTTATTAGACTGCAGGTTTCCGCCGCTAATCATACATCAGCGGGCAAATTACACTTTAGGAAATTTGCACGGTAATGAAGCCTGGAAAACTGAATACCGAACTGACGGACACGGTAGAATATAGTTTCGGATGTGCGCATAATATTGGAGACAGATCACAACTCTGTATCGAACACATATCTTATGGGACATAGGTGTCCTATCTTTGACTGTCGGAATACGCGAGTGGTATTTATACCACAAGCTTTCTGTAGCAGTAATAACAATTGGTGGTTAACATATATCTTCTCTCTCATCACCTATAACTAAAGGAAACACGTATTTACAGCAGTTGTCCCTCTCTCCTGACGCCATTCCTAACCAGGTAGCTCATTACTCATCAACATAATTAGTCATCATTTCTAAGAGAATACATGAAAGGTCATTAAGTCACTAGGTCATTCAACATTGACTTTGGGAATATCTATAAGAGAAGGCATTTTATTGGAAATGGAGACACAGAGTGTTGTGGACGTACGGGCCCTCCATTTCGTCTAGGTTCCCGACACGATCTTGTGTGTATTTAAGAGATTGGAATGGGTAATATGGTAGTGCTTCAGGCTTCCTACTGGATATATGAGCGGCTGTATGGCGTGGGCATAGAAAGGTTATTGGGGGTTTTCTATGCCTAGATGGCGCCACACGCGTTTATGCTGTGGCTTAGGCTATGTGTCGCTTACATTTGTACTGTTTTTTTTGCATCAGATTTTAATTGCGTATGCAGCTATCTAGCTATGACACAATATCAGAGAGGTGTATAATAGATGACCCAATTTAAAAGTAGAGCACTCATGCCTCAGATTACATTATTATCTTTTATTTTTTTATTTTTTATGATATTAAAGTCCTAAGCTAAAGCTCTAGGTCCACTATTGTTAAGCAAAGTTATTTATATATGAATCTCTCTCAGAGTTGGTTGAGTTGATTGTCCTCTACCATGAGGAGTTGTTCGGATTAGGTCCTGGTCAACGATGTCTAGCCTAATTGTGCTATGTTGCAGGCTACTGTTCCAATTATTCATGGGGTCATCATCAGCGTTGTGAGTAGTTTTGGTTTGTTGTGGATTAATAGATTGATACCTGAGCGTGTCGCATCGTAGTCAGACATGCGACTCGAGTAGCATATGCACGGTAAACCTCAACCCCAAAATGATGATACGAATCAGGGTTTACATGCTACGTCCTGTATGGCTAGCGTGGTTGGAATATGGGGAATTTACCTGTAGATAGATAAAAACGTTGTAGCCCTCTGATAGTTGGGACAAGTCTTCTACAATATTATATCGGAATCAAATCTAGCCGCCCATTAAGCAATCTCATGAATCTATTTCCGTGTCTGTGATAACAGACCAATGTACAAAGTCGATGATCAAGTTCAAAGTCGATTAGCTTAGAACCCAGGGGATTCCAGGGTTGGGATGTCGAGGTCCACCTTGTTTGATTGATTGATTTTATTTTTAGGTCCTAAGCTTAGCTCTATATCTCCTAGGAGTCAAGGACCGGCGTACACGGCCGAGATCATGCTTGTTGAAATTTAGACATGCCAGACCGAGCTGCTTGCAGTGCGGAGTAGACGAAGACTACTCATCTTCGATCGCTACCAGCTTTGGTGAGGTCTCGGTTGGTGATGATCTCGGTGGTGTGAATGTTATTCCATCACGTAATCAGAACACAATGTTTCTACCTAAGCGAGGTAGAACATAGATAGACAATTAGATGTAGATTAAAAAAATAAAACACTTTTAATTACCGAAATATAAGTTCAGTAAAACCAAAACCTCACTGATCCTAACCTTTTATCTCTGATCCTTAAATCCCCAATATCTTACGATTCCTACAGTATTGACTTGACGGTCAGCGTTCACTTCTATCATTCCAGATACCCCCTAGAACTTTAATAATGCTTCCCACATGCCCAACTCGGTCTCACCGCGTGAACCACTACACAACCAGTAGCTAGTTAAAAATGAAATTAAAAACACCCATAAATTCCCTTAACAAAAAATTCCAAATCCAATACTCCAATTTGAGGTAGGAAAGCGACACTTCTCGTCTCGTTTCCCTTCCTGTCAAGCTTCGTACTATGACCTAATTAATGTCCTCTCCGCTGAGAGCTGGAGACGGACTCGCAGGTTGGCCCCCGAAGCAGCCGGTTTCCTGCACAAAATATGTGAAATTCTCAAGGCACTTAGGCCCGAGAAGCTTTTGGACAAAGTCGTGATGTGACATTGTCCCTCGAAGTCGAAGCGTTTGGCGTGCGTGCAGTCGACAGTGAATAAAGTGGAGAGGCGATGTTTCCTCCCCACACGCACGCTCCATTGAAGCGGCGAAGTTGTTGAAACGACGATGGCATACAGCGAAGTCTCCGTGTCCCGTACGGGCTGAGATCAGTTTACGAAGTAGCCGCCGGGAAAGTGCCAGCTCGCGTGGCTTGCGTCGTCGCATGAGAAGACCCAGGTTACGATATCTAGGTGGACATGCTTCTTCCCACCAGTCGTCAAGAAGCGTTTGCCTGTTCCGGTTCATGAGCCGACGAACGTACGCCAACGTGACGGAGCCAGGCTGGCTCTCTTTACTTGGCAGTTGTCGGAGGCCGGAGCGTGCAGCTCTATCGGCCTCTTCGTTTCCCTGTATCCCGGAGTGGGCTGGTATCCACTGGACCGAGACTCGAGCCTTTTCTGATAACGCTCTAAATTGGCGCACGTCGTCGAAACTTGTTGTGGCAGTTCCCGTCAGCAGTGCCTTCACTGCAGACTGACTATCCGTCAACACGTTGATCCGCCGCCTGCCGTCGCTTCCACTGTTCTCCCTCTCCAACAATCCCAGCGCAGCTTTCAGGGCCTTTGTTGCCCCTACAATTTCCGCATCAAGCACTTCACCACCATGCTTGATGCCGCATCCCTTCAACAAAGTTTTTCCATCTCTCTTCAAGACGAACCCCCATGCTGAGCGACCATGCCCCTCCGACGATCCATCCGGGTAGGCACAGATATCCGATGGCAATACACCTCTAAGGAACCGAGTTACCTTGTCCTCCTCTTCTGTCCTTGGGCCGAAGTTCGACAGATAGCATGGCGACGGCAGAGGCTTAGCGTCTTCCGCGTCCGGGAGTTGTCGGAAGGCCCGCTGCACTCTTGACATCTGGATCTCCGGATTCTTGGGTACCCGAGCAGACTTCTTGTACTTCCGTGTTCCAACGTTTGGACACACGGCGGCACGAGTCCGGAGCGGATGTCGGTTGTCTAGTGAGTGCAGTCGAGCCGAAAACCGTAAGCGGTTCCCTTCCAGAATGATCTTTCCAGTTGGGATACCTTCTTCTCGATGGAGAACAAGATTCGATGTCGTTCTCATTACCGGAAGGGCAGCGCGCAGTCCTGTCAAGATTGCCTTGTCAATCATCTCGCAGAAGATGCTGGTTCGAGGTGTGATGATTCCCCTAATGGTCGGACGTTTGAGGCCGGGCCACCGAACATCTGATCCAAAAGTTGCTATTGGGACAATACAAGTATCCACTGCTCGAACCAGTGCCGCAGGAGCGGCTCCTCGATACGCTGAGTTGAAACGGCGCATGTGCTGGGCAACCTTCAATGCCTTTACACACCAAGTTGTGACGTGGTGTTTGAAGTCCAGTCGGGGGTCTAGGTGTATTCCAAGCCAGCGTATTTGGTCTGCTGGCTCGATAGTCACGCCGTTCACACGAATAGCCACCGAATTCTCGCGTTTCCTGCCGGGAAACTGGACTATCTCCGACTTGTTAGTATCGAAGGAGACTGCATTGGTACTTGCCCACTCCAGAAGATGATCGACTTCCTTCTGTACAGAAGCGGCCGACTCAGCAATGCTGCGCCCGAGCCCTAGGATCCCGACATCGTCTGCGTAGCTGAACCTCATTCCTGGGTTGCCGCTTCGCATAGGCTCTGCCATGTATAAAAGGAAGAGAAGTGGCGATATTGGTGATCCCTGCGGAACCCCACAAACCAGCTCTCTCTGCCCAGTAACCCCTCCGGAGTATCGGACTTGTACCTTTCGATATGCAAGAAAAGACGCCGTCCATCGGAGAATTGAGTCTGGCCATCCCTGCTCTTGCATCCTCCTCACCAAACGGTTGTGGAGTACTGCATCGAACGCTCCTTGGACGTCTAGAGTTGTGAATGTGGCCGCCCATCCCTGGGTGCTTGCCTCTTCGATGTCGTGGACTACGCAGTTGACGAGGTCGTTTGCAGATCTTTTGGGGAGCGCGCCGAATTGTTGGTCTCCGACAACGTTGAGCGTAACCGCGAGATGGGCCATCCGCTTCGCCAAGAGTCGTTCCAATCCCTTACCCAAGCATGACAGAAGTGCGATCGGTCTCCAGCCCTTAACAGTCGCTAGATCTCGGTTCGTCTTGCGGAGGAGCACCACTTCAGCCAGCTTGAAGCAGGATGGGTGGGTGCCGAGTCTGATGCAGGCGCGGAAGAGAGTGCCGACAAATGGTACAATCGTCTTCCAACAGGTTCGCAGAAGCTCGACAGAGATCCCGTCTGCTCCAGGCGCTGTGTTGGCGCAGCCTATAGTGCACATGCGAATCTCCTCGTCCGTGACATGGTCGTTCCAGGGGATTCGGTTGGTACTCGGCGCATCGAGTGGCGGTAGGTCGTCTGTCGCTTGGTGTCGTGCCAAAAGAGCATCCCGGAGTATCTCTGCCCGCTCAGCCGGATCGGAGTACAGCTTCCCTTCGTGGTTGAGTGGAGGGGGGGTGCTTGCCTGCCTTGGTTCGGCCGAGCGCATCAGCTTGAACACATCAGTTGGTGTTGTGATCGCTTCGACTTGACGCGTCTGGTGCTCTTTCCTTGCCGCTCTGAGGGTTGAGCGCAGCTTCTTCGCATGCACCCATCGTTGCTCTGGAGTCACTGCTGCACGATACTCCGTGCGAGCCAGCTTGCATTCCGGTGTCCACCAAGGTGCACATTTGCCACGTCTTTTGTTCCTTCGTGTTCCTGCTGCTTTGAAAGCGTTAGTAAGGCCGGAACAGAGATCTTTGGCGTATTCATCCACCTGGCAAACCGTGTCCAAGACTGGTGGCGGGTGAGTGAACTGCGTGACGGCAAGGGCGAACCTCGGCAGGTTGCCGCGCGTTACCCTGATCGGCGATGGCTCCTGGTCCCTTTTTCCGAATCCGGTGGGAACTTGTCCTCGAATGGGAAGATGGTCGCTGGTGGCACACTCGCTGCGATCCACCCATGCTTGGGCCCCGTTGACGTTGGTCCAAGCAAGATCGAGCGTGTTCCCGGCTCGATGCGTTGGCTCGCCCTCAATCAGACAAGTGAGATTGTGACGTTCCGCCCATCTCTCAATTTCGATTCCTTGTCCGCGTGGGCGGGTGACCTCTGGTTGCCACGCGCAGTGCACCGCGTTGAAGTCACCAGCCGCGACGGATCGAGGTGGTGGGTCCCAGCTGAGGAGGGGTTGAATTGCCGTTGGGTTGTTTGGGTCTTTATATACGTTGAGAAACGTGACTCCGTTTACCACGACCCAGCAGTAGTCTGCCGTTGGGGGATTGCAGGGAAAAATTTGAGTTGCCGAAAGGTTTCTCCTGTTTATTAGTGTGTAAGTCACCGCCCTGGGTCGAATTTTTACGCCGCCATGTGGTATATGACAGTCGTATCCAGGGTGTGACTTTGTTTCCTTTGTGGCTTTTTTCCACGAAGGTTCTTGTATTAACACTACATCGACGCCTAGCTCGTAAGCTCGGGAAAGCGCGATGTCGTGTGATGAGCCTCCCCTACCTACGTTGATCGACATAAAACTTATCGTAGGTGGGAGGCTGGAAGGGACCCATGAGGGGCCCTTCAGGAAGACTCAACAGGATTCGTCGTTCCTGTGGCCGTGGCGTCGGAGGCGACGTCGGTCATCAGAACTTCGAAACTGTTGTTTGATTTCACCGATGTTGGTGAGTCTTGAGTTTGCCTAGCAGCCGCTAGAACTGCTGCCTCTGCGCGACGGGCTGCAGCTTTAGCCCTCACAACAGCCGCTAGCTCGCGTTGGCTCGCGATGCGAATATTGGCCAGTTGCTCTCTGCTTACCGGCCCAGACTTGGTGGGGCGCGCCAGACAGACTCGACTGTCGGACCTGTGCGGTCCTCCGCAGTTGCGGCACTTGGTGTGTGCACGGCACTCGTCTGTCGAGTTCATCGTTGAGGAGCAGTTCCAGCAAGCTCGGGCGCGAGAGCAACCGCGCGTCCCGTGGAACTGCAGGCAGCGTTTGCATTGCTGCACAGTCTGTCGCGGTTTGTGTGGAACCGCGACGCCCGAGTCGTCGAACAGGCGGAATCCTTGTCTTGGTGCTGCTCCCTTCCTGAAATGGGCAAGCCATGACTGGTATGGAGCGTCAAGGCGAGTTTTCCCGTGGGGTCGTACCTTGACTGGCACGGCCTTTGTGACTCGCGTGATCTCCTCGATCACCATCTCCTCTGTCACATGCACCTTTCCGAGGAGGGTGTGGATGGCGACAGGGACCGTCGAGATCCGGAGCGCGACAAGGTCGGAGGCCTCCTCTAGTCTTCCCCCGATGGGGAGGAAAAATTCCGCCGCGTCCAATAGGAGCTGGCGAGATTCCTGGTCCTTCGCTCGGAGCGCGAAACCTGTTGGGACACGGTATACGTGTTCAATTGCTGCTTGGGTCGCGTTGGTGAGCTGTGCCACGGCTTCTCTGATGCCAGCTGGTGAAAGATTTCGCCACTGGTGTTTAGAATTTAGCCGGAGGAACAGTCGGTTGTCCGGCGTGGACGAAGGGGGCGTCTTGGCCGATTTCTTGGTCGGCGGAGTCGGCATTTTCGGGGCATGACTTGTCATCACTGGCGTTGGCTGTTTGGGTAGCCCTTTCCGGGCTACATGTAAGGGAGACGTCTCAGATAGGTAATATCACTGGGTAGGAGTTATGTTATACAGATAGCTCGAATAAGTAAGTAGTCTCCAACAGGTAATTAAGATACAAGAACGTCGTATGCCCAATCCTACCAGCAGTAAAGCGACTAGTTATACTTTAGGTAAAAGTGAACTGGAGCTTCCTCCCAACTCATACAATAGCTCAACGTTACATGAGATAAACCCTGAACTAAACCTATGTGGTAACCAACCCATTACATGGCCCACCAACACATATGCTATACGCTAATACTAGTATTTGGCAGGGGATGATGTTGATCCAGATGTATTCCCTGACACTACAGTTGCCCAGGTTGAAGTGACCTGGGGCACCGCGACGGCAGGATTTGCTGTCCTGGTGGTCGATGGTGGTGAGGGCCCGCTGTTGCTGGCCTACTGGCCGATGGGGCGGGGGGGAAGACTTGTCGGCACTGGTGTGGTTCCAGTGCGCAGAAAGTGGACGAGGGCGCCCCTCAGACACACGCTCATTGCGTCCAAGTATTCTTTGTTATCTGTCGTTTTCATGGAGAGGATAACACTTTCCAATGTTTCTAACACCGTTGACCCTATCTCGAGCCTGGCTGAGGTGTTTGCAGCCCGCTTTCTTTCGGCTTCGAGTAAAGCCTCTATTTCCGGCGGGTGAATTGGCGTGGTGCTGGTGGGAGCACCACTAGAAGAGTAGTTGTGGCACTCAGCCGTCCCTGGAATCGAGGCCGGGGGTGGCTGAGGTCTTGAGGCATTTGCTGCCTCTGTGCAAGTGGGGACTTCCGTTCCCGTCGGTATACTTTTGATTGATGTCCGCTTTACTACGGGAACAGCAATTTTTCTAGCCGCACGGCGTGCGGGCTCGGTCGTTGGTTTCGTCGAGACTGCTTTCTCGACGACAATTTCCGGGGTCTTTACCGCCTCTAAGGAGCTCTCAGCTCCTGCGCTTGCCCATCGTGAGTCTTTTAGACCCTTGTTTATCAATTCATTGATTATTTTTTCGGCTTCCAACATCACAGTGTCGGTTTGGCCGCGTTCCTCCAATTGTGAGATAATGTCGACTTCCATCTGGTCGAGATCGGAGGCGTTAGCTACCAGTCCAGAGCCTTTCATTCTCTGACCTGCCACGCTTGTAATTATTTCACGCATGGATTTCGGGGTATCCAGACTTGTCTGGTGGTTGTGTTTCCCTATTTTGGAGGTTAACACAGATTTCGCGGGTTTCGCGGATTTTGGGGTACCGGTGCCATTTCAAGGCTGAGTGGCGCGGTACCACGAGAAATTGATCTTTCGATATACGACGGGTGATTGGAGGGGGAAAATGGGAAAAAAGGGAATTTTCGAATTTCTCGAATTTTTTTTTTTTTACATTTGGTCCTAAGCTAACGCTATCTTTTCCACATTGGGTCAAGGACCGGTGGAGCCGGCAAGGATCACTGCGTACAGGCCCAACTCATTCCAACCGCATGAACTTCTACTGAAATTGTAGAAGTTAACAGCAAAACTAAAATCAAAAACATAAATCAAAAACTGAAATCAAATTTGGAAGAAATACTGTTTGGTCCGGATCCCGCGCTTCTCGCCCGTTCCCTTTCCTGCCACATCTTCCAGATGACTTTTTCTTATCTCCGCTGAGAGCGAAAGACTAGTTCGCAGATACCCTGAATTCAGCTGGTATCCTGCTATATATATTGAAGCTTTTTGTAGACTTCACCGAGGGTTGCTGTACCCTCAAACTTCTTCTTCGGATTCCGAAACCCGATCCCTAGGCCATCGAGATATCCTTCGTTGAGGCCATCGTTGCCTCTTCGGCCCTTTTGGCTGCAGCCCTAAATCGAGCCACTTTCGCGAACTCCCCTTGCTGGATCTGGCGGATCCGCGCGAGCTGCTCTTTTGTCACCGGTCCGGACTTGCTGGGTCTGGCTAAGCAGGCCCGGGAATCCGATCGGTGAGGTCCCCCACAGTTTCGACACCGGGTGAGGGCCTTGCACTCTGATTCTGAGTGCATATTAGATCCGCAATTCCAGCAAGCTGGAGCGCGGGAACAACCACGGGTGGCGTGAAATTCAAGACACCGTTTGCATTGTTCGATTTTGCGACGAGGTCGGAAGAGCTTTGCAGCTCCAGAGTCGTCGAAAAGGCGGAATCCAGGTCGAGGAGCGGATTCTCGGGGAAATAGCGCTTGCCAATTTGAGTAGGGCGCCCCTGGTTTGCTAGTCCCATGAGGACGAACCAGAAAGGGAACCAACTGGGTCACTCGCGTGACTTCGTCGGCAACCATCTTTGCCGTCACGGCGATTGGGCCAGCAAGAGTTCGAATTGTCTCCGGGACGGTGGCAATTTGCATGGCAACCAGATTTGATGCTGGTTCCAGTTTGATTCCAGATTCGCTCCGTGATGTGGAGGAATCTAGGAGCTCTGTTCGAGCGAGTTCATCCTTTGCAGTTATTGCAAAGCCGGTCTTTACCCGCTGAACCAACGTGATATTGTTGGCAGCGGTTCCCAGCGCCTGAGACACCGCTAGCCTTACTCCAGCTGGAGAAAGGAGACGGTGGGGATGGAAATAGTCAAGGCGCAGAAAAAGTCGTGAATCGGCTTTTGACCTCGAGTTGGCACTCTTTGCCTTGGGGGCGGGTGGTGCTGCCTTTTTTGTCAATGGCCCAGCGCTGCGGGCTAGGCCTACCCGAGCTACGGTGGCCCAAGTTGTCTTTGGGGCCGGAGCCTGGGTTGTTAGAGGGTTAGGAACCCTTATTTCTGGTGCCCTCGGCGGAAGAGGGTTGGCGGGGCGAGCAGGGAGAACTGGTGGTGTGCTCCCTGGGCCAGATTGTACGAACTGGCCGATGGCTGCTCGAAGATAGACTTTTATGCCGTCTACAAATTCTTTATTTTCGCCGATCGAAAGAGGCGAAAGTGCTGCTTCAACACTGTTTATTGCAGTCGAGCAGATGGCGAGGCGGGCCGTAATTTGCGTCGTACGTCGCTTTTCGGCCTCCATCACGGTTTGCAGCTCTGGTGGAAATTCCATTGCTGATGTAGATGCTACGCCTTTAGAGGCTGGCACAGCATTGTTTCCTGCAGATGATTCTGCACGTTCGGTTGTCTTTTCTCGAACAACTTCCTTTCCTTTCCTGGAGCTGCTTGCCAAAGGGGGCAGTTCGACGGGGGTTTTGGTCTTGGGACCATTGTTTTCTGCTCTGATCGGTTCAGAATCAGTCATCTCTTGATCGGGAAGGTTTGTGGACTTCCCTGGGACAAAGGCCTCACTCGCAAATAGGCTTGATAATTTTTGCGCGAGGCCAGTAGGTTTTGGACACAATGGTGTCCGTTCAAAGCCGGCTGAAGTTGTCGGCTTTGGGCGATTTTTTCTCACCGGAGGCATTTTAAATACCTCGCGACGGTTAACAATTCGAGAAGTCAAGCACAGAAGTGGTCATAGGAATGGAGAAAGTGAAATAGGGAATTTTCGAATTTTCGAATTTCTCGAATTGTGCGTTTGTTTGTTCATTAACGTCTATCTAAAATCGGGCCTAGGCCTGTCTTATCTAAAATCCAAATGGAAAAAGGACGCCAAAGCTTTCTGCCTCAATTGTTGGAGGCCCACGACTCCCTAACCTAGGGACATGAGACCTGATTTACAAAATAAGAGAGTATCTGATGACTAAGATACAATTATGGTAAATGATATATATAATATGTAAGGGAAAAAAATTAAAAATCAAAAATAAACCCCTTTGGTGTAAATGTAATACCCACGGATGTGAGGGCAAGTTAGTCCGTAATTAGTTGGTACAAAGCATGTTGAAAGGTTGCCACGTTGACTCCTATCTTATCAAAGTTCCATCTGCTCATCTGACGCCCCGGCCGATGTCTTCAAGAACTCAAAAGAGTTTAGGAAAATAGTCCACTTAGATGCGGCTGCAGATAGTGTTGATGGTCCTGCTACTTGAGAAACTGCAGGATAGCTAGTGCGCTGTGCTGTGTGAGAGGTGCTGGAGCCCTGCGGAGCGGCAGAATGCTTAACGCATCCAGCTTCTGCTTGGCGGCGGATGCGCGCCTCAGAAGATATCTTCCGGATGGCGAAAACCTGTGATTTTGTCTTTGGAGGATTAGAGGATTGTGGCCGTAGCTCACAAGCTGGATCGTCTGCTGAATGAGGGCCGTGACAGTGCACACTTCGCGGCGGGCAGGTATGTCCAGCCGGTGCGGCGCAGAGGTTATTGTGGTCTTTCTCTGTGTGTTGGGTGGACCCACAAAGGCGGTATCTTGGGGTAGAGGAACAAGCGCGGCTGTTGTGCCAGAGATAGCACGTCCTACACTGTACAACCGACGAGCGTTTAGGAAGGATTCGGGTGACGGCGCGGCACCCAAAGAGATAAAGAATACGCGGAAGACGGCTATGCTCTTGAGGAAAGCGAACAATCCAGGTTGTGTCTGAGCTGTCTGGGTTTGTCTCATTATCCTGGGACGGGAGTACAGAGACGGGGTTAGCGCTAACTGCTGTTGCTACAGCAGATGTTACGGCTTCGGTCGTGACTAGTTCGAGGCAGTATTACAAATTTTGGTTTATTGTCCCGTAGAATCGAGGGACATTCTTAATCCTGTATGAATTCCAGGGCGAGGCTTTCTCAATGAGAGCTGTCCCAAACAGATCAACTGTTGCCAGTTTCCCGTTTAAGGCATCGGCATTACCAGCGCTCGGTCGGAGAGCAAACCCTGTCTTTGTTGACACAACATTTGATAGAAGTTTACTTTGGCTGCCAAGCTTAGACTTTATGTGCGTCTGTATTGCATAGCCCGATGCGTTGGGCAGAGAACTGTTGGATGGGAGGCGAACGAACAATCTGTCGTCTGGTTTAGCGTCTTTATTTCGTACGTGAGCATTTAGCTTCTTTTTGGAGG
Organism: Blumeria graminis f. sp. triticale; assembly: GCA_905067625.1. Taxonomy (NCBI): domain Eukaryota; kingdom Fungi; phylum Ascomycota; class Leotiomycetes; order Helotiales; family Erysiphaceae; genus Blumeria; species Blumeria graminis. The sequence goes on from LR898476.1 coordinate 17,009,832, forward strand.
GAGGGGTCTTCTGTGCGCCTCTTTTGGCGGCACCCGCGTAGCTTTGGGAGACGTTTACATTCGCTATTTTCACAGGGCTAGATATCTCGATAGTTAAGGTACCGTGCATATATGCGTTGAAGTGCTTAGCAGCAATAGTTGCTAGTGTTGAAATTGGTGCTTCCAATTATGGTAACGATAGGGATGTGTCGAATACACATTACTAATATCCCATTAATTGTGAGATTAGTATTAATGCGCTTTGACGTAAATACCAACCACTAGATTTTATTATTACAAAATATAGTTTATATAGCACTTTGTGTCCTAGTGAGAGTAGTTAAAAACTCTCCACAACAGATTTACAGACACCTTTACTTTCCCACTCGCTTCACCAAGTGATATAATCTGTGCCTAACAGCCACAAGCTTTTGCAACCCAATCCGCTCAACAGCTCGTTCTGAGGTGCAGTTGCGGAGAGCTTGAGCTTGAGGCTCTGGTAAAATAGCGCGGGCGTGAGTGTTACGAGCTGTGCCCCGTTCGATTAGGCTGGGCTATCTTTCAGGCCCAGCCTCGTTCAAGGACTCCAAGCACGTGATCTAACATGGGGTCGTTGTTGTGGTTATGAGCTGTGAGGTATATAGCAATTATGTCTCTGCTGTCCGTCGGTGGAATTACACGGGCTCATGTGCAATGGTGAGTCGCGGGGATGGCGCGCTCACGCTGGGTGATAGCACGATGGACACTGAGTGCGTATCACTGTGGCCGAATGGGTGTCAGTAGGTATCAAACGTGAACTCTTACTGACGATGGTGATCTATGAAGGTGATGCTAGATGTGCATCCCGACGATTGATAATATCATCTAATGAATGATGTGAAGTATGATATTATTTTTGATAGATTAATTCACTAAATTCGGCAGGTGAAGAGATTGTAGAGTACATGAACAGCGTCTGTGCACCAGCCTGTATTTTGCACCCTTTCCTAATCCAGCAGCCCATCCTCCGTTCCCCTGTCTCCCAACAACTCAACCGAGCCAGCACAACAGTCGTTTTTCACGACTCGAATCACTCAGTTAATTATGCTGAGGCTGGGAAACAGATCGCTCAGTAGCGAAGGATTACGTGTCAGGAATCAAGATCACTAGTAGCTGCATAGGGCACATTTAATGTAACAGATTTCCTGTAGTTAATCTCTGTAGAAAAATATTAATTCTTCGTTGTACTGTTTACGTGCGGTGTCCGTAATCCTCTTCGCCTTTAACAATGAGAAAAACAATGTTCGTCGAGAAGTCGGGCTAATGAGCCAAACAAAGTTTCTACTTCACGAGCTCTCGAGGCTTCTAATTGAGCGGCTTCGAGGAGAGACCGTTGAATGGGGCCGAGGGTTAGGTTTTCAGAAATATCATCGTAAAAGAGATTTTGATTTGAAAAGGAGATTTGGGGGACGTCGAGATCAAAAGGAAGGTCTAAGTAATTTTCTTGGAAGACCATGGTTCATTCTTGCGAGGTCCACCTTGCGGAGGGCAAGACTGAACACCTGTACGCGGTGTCCTCTACGAACCTGGGAGTGAAATATTCTCCCAGAGCCAAGTTCAGTCAAATTTTGCAATATCAAAGAAGTTGGCCCACGAGGCAAAAATCCAAATTACTCATCCACGTCGTTATTTCGCTCCCAACGAGTTTGACCCCTATCTTCGTCTCATCGAGTCTACAAGTACGACCAAGTACATCCTCATTCCAATGACCACACCACTCTTCGACCTTCTCTGACCTCAGCTGGTCACCAAATACACGCCCACGCCGATATTTATACCCGACGGAGGAAGCAAAGCGTGGCGCACAAATCTGGGAGACGGTTCTTTGGAATGGACGTGAGAGGGATCTGGACAAGTTGACAAGATGATGCGAAGGACGGATATAACCTCGAAGGGCATGAGATTCCGAATTTTGGCAAGGAGTTTTTCGAATTGGGCTTTGTGCGCGCCAAGACTTCGCTTGCGAGAGTGCAGCTGACACTATAAAGACAAGCAAACGATGGAAGGTGTTGTGGTCCGCCTCCTGGTGGTGTTCTCCGGTATGGTTTGAGTAGCCTGGGCACCTACTCCACTTGGGAAGGAGATATCTCAGACCATATTTCGCGCGGAGAAAAGCTGAAAGATGATGGAGGCATGTCTGGGTAACTCAGGGTTTTTGAGACGTTCCCCTGGGTGGGTATTCACGGATGAGGGTTGACTTGGGGTGAAGAAAAAGCCACCATAACTTCGCAGTGGTACTTCCAAATGAAATCCGAGGCATGAGTGCTCTTCCTTAACGATGAATCATCTACTCTGTACTTTTCTTTGTTATTGTGTCATAGCTAGATAGCTGCATACGCAATTAAAATCTGATGCAAAAAAAAAAAAGATCAAGTCCACTACTAAAGTAGAGAAGTGTTCACTACTGTTTTTGCCAACAGTTGTCATACCTCCAGTCGTTGAATGTGCACTACAGATCGAAGTTGCCTCTGGTCCTGAAGGATTGCTGCCGGTGAAATGCCTGACTCTCTTCGGAGAGCCAAATTTGGGGTTGTGCGCCAAGCAGGTAGTGCTGCTCTAACTACCTTTAAGATTATTTTGTCCAAAAGATCTATATGCCAGCTAAAGCCGATGCTACCTTTTTGTCTCGCCTAGTGGTAATACGGGCTAGTCTTGGCCACCATGCCTCCGCTCCATACAGTGGTGTACTGAGATTACAGGCATGGACAGCTTTAATCATCGGTCCCAATGCTACGCCGCGCTGAACAGTGTTAATCCTACGGATAAACTATGTTGTACGTTGTGCTTTTTTGCTCCATTCTTGCACGTGCTGCTTAAATTTCAGCTGGGAATCAAGCCATCTCACATGTGGTGATGGGGAGATATTGAGACCTTTTACCTGAACTATAAAGCCTGAAGTGTCCATTCTTTTCCTCGACCTACCACCTATTATTAGAAGCTCTGGCTTGGCTGAGTCTAAGTTGATCTTGAACTCTTCCGCCAGTTGGACGAGTCCATCTACTTCTCCCTGGGCTAATGAGACGGCTTCGGCGGCAATGTATCCTGTGCCTAGAATGACAACAACGTCACCATATCCGGATATTTTTCCTTTCTCGTCTTGAAACAAAACGGCAATGTATAGGAAGAAGAGGAGTAGTGAGAGCGGAGAGCCCTGGAAGACACCGTAATCGACGATTTTATCGCACTTTTTCCATCCTGATGACATGCACGACTTCTACGCCGGGTCAGAAAAGACTCAAAATATCGGTATAGAATCTTCGGCCACCCCTGGTCTCACATTTTACGCAATATACACTCGTTAAGTACCGCATCAGAGGCTCCTTGCACATCCATAGTTATCATAGCCACGACCTTATCGTTCCTCATTGTTATCTCGGCCTCGTGAATCACATAGGAAACAAGGTCAACAGCTGAACGTTCTGGTAATGCACCAAAAAGTAGTTGAACTACTTGGTGCTCAATGACTGACAACGCCATTATTTTGGCTACGATACGTTCCAGTCCTTGACCTAGGTACGAGATAAGAGATATATGTCGCTACCCCTCAGGAGTGGATGGGTATTGTCTGTCACAGATCAACTATAGAAAGTAAGGAGCATTTGTATGGATGATGGTACTTTATAATTCAACTATGAAGACCTAAGTTCTACATACTAATCCAGGTATATATACAGATTTATTACATTCTAAGTTCTTCCTTCCATGGTCAGCTCATTTCTAGATGATTCCAGTTGCTACTCTAAGGGTATCATTTCTAGCAGCTTCTCCAAGGTTCAGTATCAGTCTTACTCACATGGAGACTTTTCTACTCCCTTCTTAGGAGATTCTAGTATCTTTTACGTGGCTTTTGCGCCTGCCCGTTCTCCGGTGGTTGTACGCCAGTACTTGCCAGTACTGGCTACAGGAAATATCGGCTTTGTAGCCGTTACACTTTGAAGGCTTGATTTGACGCAGCTGAAGATGTCTCCACGTGGGAACTGGAACAACTGGAGCCGATCCCTTAGGACAATGCAATATAATTGTTGGACGTTATAGAGTGCACTATTGACGGCGGAAACACGGTCCCGGGAATTGAAAAACTATGAGGTTGCTCAAGACGCACTGGACAATAATTGGGATGCAGGTGAGAAAAATATTCCAAGCGTGTCTAGACTATGGACACTATCTTACAGCGTTTCGAGCCGCAAAATTAGTCCTACTTCCAAAGCCAGGACAATGTAACGGCTACAAAGCCGATATTTCCTGTAGCCAGTACTGGCAAGTACTGGCGTACAACCACCGGAGAACGGGCAGGCGCAAAAGCCACGTAAAAGATACTAGAATCTCCTAAGAAGGGAGTAGAAAAGTCTCCATGTGAGTAAGACTGATACTGAACCTTGGAGAAGCTGCTAGAAATGATACCCTTAGAGTAGCAACTGGAATCATCTAGAAATGAGCTGACCATGGAAGGAAGAACTTAGAATGTAATAAATCTGTATATATACCTGGATTAGTATGTAGAACTTAGGTCTTCATAGTTGAATTATAAAGTACCATCATCCATACAAATGCTCCTTGCTTTCTATAGTTGATCTGTGACACAAAGTATCTCTCAAGATCTCCGCCCTCTCGGGTAGTTTGGAGAGGCACTTGTCTTCTATAACCCTTAGTGGGGGGTCGTCAGCACGACTTGGGGTTAGCCCATTGCATCAGCTTCAATACCTACGCATCTGTGGTGGTATTTACATATCTCCTTCGCTAATCTCTTTTAGCTGCTTCGACGGTAGCTTTAAATTTTTTGCGGGCTTGGGCTGTGTCGGTATAACAGCGGCTTGGAGATTTAATGTGCTAGCACAAATTTTCTGGTAACAGATTGTTCTTGTATGTTTGTTTGTTTGTTTGTTCATTAACGTGCTAGGTGAAGTAACTACCGTCGCACTCCTACTGGAGCTTGAGCACGAGTGGGGTCGGGCCGGATCAGGTTAACTACCGTAAAGTACAAGTGTCTCGTCCCACCTCAATGACCGGAACCATGCCGGAACGCATCTATGTGTTGAAGCATGACGAGTACAGCAGCCCAGAGTTGAAAACAAAACAAAAGAAAACTTCCACGCAAAATCCTGCATTACAAAAGAAAAACTTTGACAATCTCCCTTCCATCGTTCCGCCTCGGCCACCACGCGCCCGAGCCTCGATTCCTATCCCTACTTCCATGCCAGATCACCTAGGCTTTCGTTCATCACCTCCGAGTCACAGGTATCCCTGCCATCCCCCGGCTAGCCTCCGCATATATTCCGCTCTCCTGGACGTAGTCCCTGAACAGTTGCCACCCGCTTGATCCGAGCATTGTTTCTATAGCTGGCGCCCTTCGCTTTCCGCTTTTCAGCCGCCATGTTGCCAGTGCTTTTCGACACTGGACAAGGTGACCAATTGATTTTTCCCTCCCACACTCGCAGTGAAGTGTAGCGTCAGTGTGGTTGAAGCGGCGATGATAAGCCACGAAGTCTCCATGTCCGGTTCGAGCGGCTATTAAGCGAGCGTAGACTGCCCTTGGTAGTGCTAGTTCTGGCGGTTTCTTGCGTCGAATCTCGAGTTCGAGGTCTGCATAATGTCTGGGGCGATTCGAATGCCACCAGTCTGTAACCATCTGTCTGGCCAGTTCGCGAGCTTTCCTTCCGCAAGAGGCGAGGGTCATCACCCCATGTGTCGTAGATTGTTCTTGTAGAAAAATGTCTATGTATATTCTATCTAACAAACACGTAAGGAAAATGCTACCTGAACCTGTCTACAAGTTGGCCTTAGAAATTAGGTTTACACATGATAAAATCCCTCATAGTTGTCATTTATTCCAACAGGCTGCTAGAACTGAAGAGCCTCTAAGAAAACTGCTGTCCAATGATTAGCAATTGCTTTATCTCTCCCGAAGGGCGATGAAGCTAGAATATGACTTTTATTACTCAACTCAGCAGGCCATGGCTCATTAGCCGAGGAATATGTACAAAAAAATTATTCTTCTAGTCTCCATGCTGGCTAGCAGTATAGCGAAGTAACACCTCGCATCGGTACCTCTAATGATTCCAAGATGAATTTTGTCTCTGACTGTGACGGATGCCGTGTTAGTGTTGAAGAAGTCGATTTATTAAACTACATGATGAGAAAAGAAAACTCTAGCTACTACTAATAAGTATTTGAAAGAATTGATCCTCTTTGTAAATATCCAGACTGTTGACTTATCAATAGGCTCAATATTTACCACCCAGCTACGTATTATCAATTGCCACTTAGTTGTAACAACGCTTCGACCTCATGACTTGTAGTGCCGTTTCGTTCAGCTTTATCTATTCCTTCCCATGCAGACTTATTGTAGCCTCTTCTCAGCTTCCTATAAGACCGTATAAATACTCTTTTCAATGACCATGATGCTTATCAACTTTTAGACATGGGATTTTTGGAAGGTATAGCTTTGATCAAAATATGTCGTCTTGTGCGTGGTGGTGCATTGTTGAGGGCTGTTTCTGGTTGGGATATTAACTCGAATATTTGAAGGGCGGCCTCAAGCAGAACCACAATGTCTCCAGAGATTATTAGTCATGATACACCGTGGTATGACGTTTATACAATTCGTCATCACACATAGATAGTCCCAGGAGAAGTTTGTGTAAATAGTTTTATATAGACTAAAATAGAGACATCAATTTACTTTCATTTTACTTTTTTTTGACTCGTAGAGTCTGACATCAACTCAATCGATAGTTGATGGAGCCTAAAAGCTACGCCTGCGATGTTCGGCACATCTATATGAAAAGTTAAACCCCTGCACAATAATCGGGCGACCTTATATCTGGCATAATTATGAAAGACGAAAGTGCTGATAAGTACGGTTAGGGAAGTGCAAAGAGTAGAGTTTAAAATTTATTCCCCAAACCAGTAAACTTACACCCACAGCTTGAATGCATTGTAAAAAGATGTCATCTTTCCTTACCTGTACCTATCGGCAAAGGATGAGCTTTTTCACTACTGTCTCCTGGAAAACATTCGCTCCAAAATATCACATTTTCTCTGTGCAGATGTGTCACAGATATTTTCAAGCACTTGGATGGTTAAGTTAAGACAGTCTATGACCGAAGAGCTTGCGTAAGAGATCACTCGCGGTCGAGCGTAAATAATTTTTGTTAAATCTCTAATCCCACTTCCTCACGCTGATTTCCGCCACTGCTGCAGAATACTCAAGGATGGCCAGGCGATATTTTTGGGGAGTGAGCCACTTCAAGGCGACCTGCGACATCATCATGCCGTTTTCGACGCTCATTCGCATGTAGAACGGGAATTTCCCAGCTTCGGCAACATGGCTTTCTCCGTGGCAAGATTTTAGCATAGGTTCCACAGAAAACTCCTAGACAACGTAGCGATACCACGAGGGATAGTGGCTATTGCGAATGAGACCTATTTGATGATACTATTTGCTATGCATGTCAATGTATCATTGCCCCCAGCCTGTTAGTCTAGTGGACCACGTAAAAGAGGTAGGACGACGCGAGATTCGGAGCACACCTAGTAATAAAGGATATCTCATCATTTGCATCAATATAGCTCAAGATCTTAAATGACGTAGTCAAATTGCTCTATGAATAAGCTACACAGTGATACATCTGCTTAAAAATATCTAACAGTGTTTTCTATGTCTCAGACCGTATGAGAGCTAGTTCGCAATGACTGAAAGTCTGGCTAGATTGTTCCGCCTAGCCAGATCCTCTCAATTCTAGTCTCTTTAGAATGAAAGACAAATCTATGATAGAGCAATAAAGGGGGCTTGGATAATGTACCAATCATCTAGTATAATATCTAATTCCCCAGTCGGATTCGAGAAGTACTCTGCATATATTATCTTTAAATATGTACCATAAGATCGCAGTTGATTTTCTTAGGATGCTACTAAATATTTCTAATACGAAAAGATGAAGTAGGATTTGATTTAAGCAGAATTCGCAGAAATAACCATGGTGAGCTGTTTTGGAATTGGTCCAATTACCATGTAATTGTTACTAACTGCTGATTCGAGCGTCAATTAAGTAAATAGAAGCTCGACAAGGGAAAATGAGAGTTGAGTGGTTATTTTGAAAAACAATCTCAACCAGCCGATATGGAATATTCTTTTGTGAAATCTCGCATATGGCCGAAGATTTTAGCTTTCTCTAGGTACCGAGAACAAATAAGCGTGTTGCGAAAGATACTGGCACTACTCTGCCCAAATCCTAAAGCTAAAAATATCGACCTTCTAGAAACATTAGATTTGCTATGGCTTTCACATTATTATATAAGCTTACCTTTGATCTTTGATTCACTATATTATTGTGGCTTGACCACCAATTGTTCGAATCTATTTTTCTCGCAGGCTTTAGACGAGCTAGTTCGAAGATTATAGAAAATTCATGTACCCAGCAGAGAAACACATGGTTTCAAACCTTTGAAAAGCCTGGAGACGGGCCTTCGAGCTTTGGTATCACTGTATTAACTACTGAACTTCATATGGGTGTGATTTTTATGTTACTTTCTAATCCTTAAAACTTAAAATTGAATATTGGACAGTCGATTCCTTGTTAGTCAGATTTATGCTAGACTGCTGTCGTGATACACCGAAATTTTTCGATATATTTAGGTGAGAAGTTTTAGCTTACTCACCACCACGACTTCATTCGCTAGTCTTCAATATCATCATCAATTAAAACTAGCTTGGACTCAACTAATTTTACTGGAAGACCGACGGCATTGCCTGCTCCTCTTTTCATTAAAGTATCTTGACGCGATGACTTACCATCACCTGGCTCGTCCGTAGCCCAATTTTCACCGACCTCGTCGCCATCAAAATCTTCGACATTGATTTGCTCGTTATGAGCAATACCTGTGAAAATAGTGACCTTCTCCATTTGTTTTATCTCTGTGATGATACCTGTCGGATATCTTCTTGACTTGAGTATTTTGGTCATAAACGGAAGACGTTCTAACAGAATCCCACTCCGCGTTAAACTACCAGACAATGTAAGCGGCTTAAAGCCAGACAATTCATTATGTTGCGTGGAAACGAATGGCTTTGAAGCCTCGTCTGTTTTGGAATTATTTTTGTGTGTAGTTTGCGATTCTGCTATATTAAAGTTGGTATACTCATCATTTTTCAAAAGTCGATTAAACAAAATATCAATGGTTCCCTCAATTTCTTCTCTTACTTTTCCAAGCTTCAAGCCAGTCGGATAAAACATGCTATGTGCTTCTCCAGACTTCCCAGATCGCAAGCCGCCAGCGGCCGGAGCTATTCGAGTGACGGGCTGTGGAAGGGAAAAAAGAAGTCCTCTTACTGCAACTTGAAAACTAATTTCATCTCGTCGGAGAAGGTCACTAGATGTCCAAACTCCAGTTCTACTTCCATTAAATCCATTAGATTTACTAGAGCCGTACCAAGAAGGATACAGAAGATCACTATCGGATATGGCATCAATACATCCATTAATGTGATCAAGAGACGTAAATTCGAAACAGGCTGGAGATGCATTGCATGAAAGGACATAATTCTCGTGGAGAGTGGCAATAAATGTTTGGGTATCAGTACCAGTCTCATCTATCAATTCATTAATGGAGACAAGAGATCTTCGAGGTCGCGAGTATGTCGATAAGAATTCAGGGAGACGTTCGGGATTGTTGTTAGTAGATGAGATTGGAGGTAATTCTTCCCGTTTATTGTAAACAACTTTACCAACGGCATGAAAAATCCCTAAACTAGCTTCTCGTTGAGTGATGAGGTCTAGGCTGTCCCTTTCCCTTGTGCTTAACGGAACGTTTCTGTTGCTCTTTTTATTTTTAGCAAATTCTACACTCGCACTCCAGTCTCCATCAATGTCACCTCGTAGGCAGAGAAATTCGAGGGATGAAATAGCGCTCCTTATATCCCCAACTTCCCCTAGCCTCTTTAAAGCTTCTGTTCCTGGGGTTTTCTTCCTTCCAGATTTTCTAGATTCTTTCTGAACAATTGTTTCGAGGGCCTTAATCATAAAAGTAGGAGCTATTGGATTCATTTCTATGGTCTCGAGTCCTGGATGCTGGAGGATATCTGGTCCTAGAAGACGGTGAGCTGTGAAACTGTCTGCCGAGGATGTAGATGTGGTCAGCCGAGTCTCTGATACAATTAGGATCACGGGAACTATAAAATTACTGGAAGTATTTTTATATTTCGAAGAAGATGGTGTGTTGGAAATGAGATACTGCAATATAGATGATCGAAAAGATCTTAGTGTACAGGAAGAAGTTGAAAATGTATTAGGGAATTCTTCGATTAGTATTATACTTTTCCGACGATTCAGTGGGGTCTTATCTTCTATCTTTTGCATTTTTTCATTTGTAGTAAAGAGCTCGAGTTGACCAAATTTCTCTCCTCTACTCAAGAACTCATCAAACTGGGCAGACATATATAACAGTCCATTGGATGAAGAGATGGAGCCGATGGGATTTCGCCATTCTAATACCTCAAAGTCTAATAATTTAGCCAAAAGATTAACAGTTGTTGTCTTAGCAGTACCGGCAGCACCTTTTAGTAGCAATATTATTTTTCTTTTTCTACCACTGATGACGTCTTCAAGCCACGATTTTATGTTTGCAACTTTCCGTTTATGTACCGCTAGCTCTTCAAGGTTGGCTGGAGCAAATTTTTCGGCCCATGGGCGAGTATCATCACTTGATGATCGATCGGATGGTATTTGTTTCGGAAGAAATTTCTGACTTCCACTAAGATTATTTCCTTTTTGCTGGAAACTCTGTAATTCTTTGAAACATATGTGCTTCTTAGTTTTCATGTTGTCAACGCCTAAAGACGGTATAGTGAACTCCAAATCGTCTTCATCCCAGTCCGAAATTAGGTCCAAGTTATCGATTGAAGCTTCTTTAAGCGCTTGCTTACTAAAGTCGCCTGTTGTAGATTGACGGTTACAGGAATTAGATTTTGGGAAATCGAGCTCGGTGGTGATTGATTTCAAGTTGACTTCCTTTTTTATGTTTTTGCTAAGAAAACCTTTGGTCTTTGCCCTTTCAGGACTGCTGCTACCAATTTTTTCATAGTCTTGATCGGTTTGTGCATGGGTATGGTAGCTGTGAGAAGTCGCTCTTAACGGAGATATGACGGTACTAGCTTGGGCTGGGTGTTGACTGGCTCTGATCTTCGATTTTTGTCTTGAAGGACGGACACGGGTGTGGTTTTTATGAAGGTCAGGCGGCGAAGACTGGACAAACGCGCTTTGTACTGCCGCGACCTTATTCTCTGCCTCTTCTAATTTCCTACGCGGTGGTTCTTTAAAGCGTCTCAATCTTTTTGGCGGTGGTGACATGTTGTAACTGAAGCTAGCTATTCATGTTTGTTCGAGGCTACACGGCGGTAAGGTCTAATCCCAACTAAACCAAACACTCAGTTGTTAGGGCATCTGTTGATAGACCTGGTTCTGATAGGATTTCTTAGAATAATATTGGGCAGCGTATTTCTTCTTGTGCAGGACTTACAATTTGGCTGGGCAGTTCTTGCTAATCAATAACCTGTAATTTGTTTTTATTTCACTGGAAATACTTTTATAAGATACAATTTATTCAATCTTGCGGAAGTCCCATAATCAAATTGATGATACAGAAGATTACTGTCCTTGATAATAACCGATACCAGATTTCAGCCGGAAGACTAATCACGAATCGAGGGATGAAGACTACAAAGCTATCGATGATAATTACCTCAATTCTTATGGTGAAATTCTGCCCAGAATTGTTATTTGGTCTGGACGAAGAGCGTAGTTGTGTAACTTTGCTCACAGGGCGGTCAGGAGGGGTGGTGTTGATAAGTTCTCGGTCACGTAATCAGCACTGTCCAATATGACGAAACTCAGGATCGAGGTCAGGCGATAACATAAACACCGCCATGGTTGGATGGTGCGGTGGTACATCGTTTTGTCTGGTCAGCCATGTAAAGTCTGGATAGATTGGACACTTATCCCACTCTACAGCACAAGAAAATGAATTATTAATATCCCACTCGAGACAGTAGATCGCTGTTTCAAATCCGGCAAAACACAACCACATTTCTCGCGGCGCTGGTATGCATGGATGACGAAGGCATGCTTGGATAACCAAAGGTTTTGAAACATCCATTTGGTGGGTACTCGCGGAGGAGGGTCGACTGTTTGTGTAAGCGAACATACCTCATCGTGGTATTTGCAATTGAAATCCAGAGTATGAGTGTCTCCAACGTCAAAAGAGTCATCCCACATGTATACATAGGGTCATGCGTCATATCTTTATAGCTGCATACACATGAAATTAAATTAAACTAAAAACAAATCAAACATCTAAACCCCAAATACAAACCGTAGACAGACTCCAACTATTTTTATATACGTCGTACAATTACAGATATGTTTCACAGTACATGTTTACTCTGAAAGATATTTTTGACTAAACTTGACCTACGATCCTGTTAAAATCTAGACATGCCAGAACGAACTGCACGCAGTGCGGAGCAGACGAAGACTATTCATCTTCGATCGCTACCAGCTTTGGTGAGGTCTCGGTTGGTAATGATCTCGGGGGTGTGAATGTTATTCTATCACGTAATCAGAACACAATGTTTCTACCTAAGCGAGGTAGAACATAGGAGGGCAAGACTGAACATCTGGAGTGGTGCTCTCTACGAACCTGGTAGTGAAATATTCTCCCAGAGCCAAATTCAGTCAAATTTCGCAATACCGAACAAGTTGGCCCACGAGGCAATGATTCAAACTACTCCACCACGTCAAATTTTAACTCCCAACGAGTCCGAATCCTATCCAAGCCTCATCAAGTTTACAAGTACGACCTAGTACATCCTCATCCCAATGACCATACCTTTCGTCGACTTTCTCCGGCCTCAGTTGACCACCAAATACACGCCCACGCCGATATTTATACCCGACGGAGGAAACAAAGCGTGGAGCACAAATCTGGGAGACTGTTCTTTGGGGTTGGCGGGAGAGTATTGAGTACAAGTTAACAAGATGATGCAAAGGATAGATACAGTCTCAACGGGCGTGGAATTTTGAATTTTGGCATAGAGTTTTTACAAATTGAGCTTTGTGCATGCCAAGACTTCGGCTGCGAGAGTGCAGGCGATACTATAAAAACTGCCATGGTTGGATGGTGCGGTGGTACATCGTCTGGGCTGGTCTGCCAAGTAGAGTCTGGATAGCTTGGACACATATCCCACTCGAGACAGTAGATCGCTGGCTCAAATCCGGCAAAACACAACCACATTTCTCGCGGCGCTGGTATGCATGGATGACGAAGGCATGCTTGGATAACCAAAGGTTTTGAAATTCCCTTTGGTGGGTACTTACGGAGGAGGGTTGACTGTTTGTGTAAGGAAGCATACCTCATAGTGGTATTTGCGAATGAAATCCAGAGTATGAGTGTCTCTAACGTCAAAAGAGTCATCCAATATGTAAACATAGCACTGGTCATGTGTCATAGCTCTATAGCTGAATACACATTAAATGATTTAAAAAAAAAAAAAAAGGTAGAACATAGATAGACAATTAGATGTAGACTAGACACGAACACTTTTAACTACCGAAATATAAGTTCAGTAAAACAAAAACGTCACTAATCCTAACCTTTTATCTCTGATCCTTAAATCCCCAATATCTTACGATTCGTACAGTATTGACTTGCCGGTCAACGTTACTTCTATCATTCCAGATACCCCCCTGAACTTTAATAGATCCTTTCAACAATCATCTCACTATCCACCGAAGAATCCTAAAATCCTAAAATGAGATTAAAAATCGAAGATACTGTAAAGGGTTTAAAGAATTCAGAAGTACTGGAAAGACGTTAACTCAATGGGAATTGATAATTTTTCCTTGGGAAATTAATCTGCCTACGACGGCTCCTGTCCTTTATGTCCTCCTCAGCGTCGCGTTTAAGCTCCCCTCCTAGCCTACCTGAGAATACTCCATTCTCCCCGGCTACCCTCTTTCCTGTGACATCCTCCCCCCCTAAGTACGTACTCCCTTGGGTCCTTCCTCATGCGCAACCTTGCAATCATCCTTATGCAACACTGAGACTCGTTCTTGTGCGCAACCTTGCATTAATCCTTATGCGACACTTAGATCCCTCTTTGTGCGTATCCTTGCATTCTTCCCCATGCAACCTTTCGCGTCTCTGTAAGCGCTGCTTCGTTGGCGCTTAAAGATCTAGCCGGGTTGGTCCTAGTGACCAGTCCCAATCCAGACACAGCCCGTAACATGAACGTTGTAGAGGTAATTTCCTATGAAAGATTTATTGCTGAGGTATTTGGGATAATATGTTATAAGTGAGCTAAGGCTGCTGATGAGTAACGGCCTCGCCTCAACCTGGCGCTAGGTAATAGTATGTATGTATTAATTTCTTGTCAGGCAAAAGCCTTACACCCAAGAGGCATGATACAGGTGTGTGATCCCTGAAAACTCAATACTACCCACCTGTCCAGCTTACTAAGCTGACTAAGTACATGAGAGAATAGACTAAGTGTTATATTAGCTAGGCTATGTAGGAGCAGGACGATGGATACTCTTGAGGAAGTTATGCTCACAGTAGGTATCGTATGTCGCTATCGCGTGTGTTCTCGAGATATGTAAGAATTTTATCTATATTATCATATAAAAGAAACATAAATTCACAGAACGAACGGAGGTTGAGACCTCGTTAAATATTGCACCAGACTCACTGTGTTGTTCATAGCCTAGTTCTCAAGGAGTTTGATAGGGCGATACCTCTGCAGGGTACGAAATGAGATAGTCAGTGGAATAGAGATCAAACGACAATATGTGAGGCGAAGCTTCACTGTGAGAAGTAGAAGAGCCACAGGAAGTACTGCGGTGCAATGGTCTTTCAAAGAAGAGATGAGGTGTAGAAGTAAACGTGTATTTATTTTCAGAAGACGTTGTGTAAGGTCTGAATATCCTAATGCTAAGCTTTATTATACACCTAATTCCATCCAACTACCCATCATACTTTCCATAATATCATGATTTCCATGATGTCATACTTCCTGTGATATCATACTTTCCCCAACTCGAGGATGGCATCTGCGATCTATTAAATGACGTCAGGATGTTACTTGACTCGAATATGACGTCCGAAGACAGTGCATCTTCATCTCTACTATCAATAACTCATCATGATTTTTCAATCTGTGAAACTATTGCTAGAACATTCCCTTGCGATGTCATTTCTCTCCTGCGAAATATGACCATCTCGTTTTCCCTTAGTTCATCAGTCTCTCGCTGATTCCATTATCTCTATTCTATCGAGTTCAAGTTTGGTGCATAATACCCACACATGCATTACATACTAAACATCCCACAGTTTAGCTCCACAGTCACGTGCATCTACTATGAGATGGCCAAATGCGTGTACCAAGCGTTTTTTGTCTGATTATAATTTCAAGCTCTTAAGCTAAAGCTCCAAATCCACTATGAGTACAAGACCGGTGTTCACAGCCAGGACTACATCTAAGAAATACCTACCTTGGTTCCACCGCATGAACCACCAGAAAACCAGCAGTCAGTTAAAAATATGCGCCTCCGCGAATTCCTCCAAAAACCGACAAAAGAAAAAGATTTTATTGCAAAGAAATTAGAACTGGAAGCAGTACTTCTCGCCTCGATTCCCGTCAAGTCAGGTTGAGTTTCCTTACGAGATATGTTCGATCTCCACTTAGAGCATAAGATGGATTGTTAGACTCTACGAGTCAATTGTTTGTTTTTTTTTATTTTTTATTTTTTTTATAAATTTTAGGTCCTAGGCTATGCTCTATATCTCCTAGGAGTCAAGGACCGGTGTACACGGCCAAGATCATGCTTCCCACATGCCCGACTCGGTCTCACTGCGTGACCCACTACACAACCAGTAGCTAGTTATAAGAAAGAATTTAAATGCTCCCACAGACTCCCATAACCAAAATTCCAAATCCAATACTCCAATTTGAGGTGGGAAAGCGACACTCCTCGTCTCGTTTTCCTTCCTGTCATGCTTCGTGCTATGACCTAGTCAATGTTGTCTCCGCTGAGAGCTGGTGACGGACTTGTAGGTGAGTCGCCGAAGCAGCCGGTTTCCTGCGCAAAATTTGTAAAATCCTCAAGGCACTTAGGCCCGAGAAGCTTTTGGACAAAGTCGTGATGTGACATTGTCCCTCGGAGTCGACGCGTCTGACGTTCGTGCAGTCGACAGTGAATGAAGTGGAGAGGTAATGTTTCCTCTCCACACGCACACTCCATAGAAGCGGTGAAGTTGTTGAAACGACGGTGACATGCAGCGAAGTTTCCGTGTCCCGTTCGAGCTGAGATCAGTTCACGTAGTAACCGCCGGGAAAGTGCCAGCTCGCGTGGCTTGCGTCGTCGCATGAGAAGACCCAGGTTACGATATCTAGGTGGACATGCTTCTTCCCACCAGTCGTCAAGAAGCGTTTGCCTGTTCCGGTTCATGAGCCGACGAACGTACGCCAACGTGACGGAGCCAGGCTGGCTCTCTTTACTTGGCAGTTGTCGGAGGCCGGAGCGTGCAGCTCTATCGGCCTCTTCGTTTCCCTGTATCCCGGAGTGAGCTGGTATCCACTGAATCGAGACTCGAGCCTTTTCTGATAACGCTCTAAATTGGCGCACGTCGTCGAAACTTGTTGTGGCAGTTCCCGTCAGCAGTGCCTTCACTGCAGACTGACTATCCGTCAACACGTTGATCCGCCGCCTGCCGTCGCTTCCACTGTTCTCCCTCTCCAACAATCCCAGCGCAGCTTTCAGGGCCTTTGTTGCCCCTACAATTTCCGCATCAAGCACTTCACCACCATGCTTGATGCCGCATCCCTTCAATAAAGTTTTTCCATCTCTCTTCAAGACGAACCCCCATGCTGAGCGACCATGCCCCTCCGACGATCCATCCGGGTAGGCACAGATATCCGATGGCAATACACCTCTAAGGAACCGAGTTACCTTGTCCTCCTCTTCTGTCCTTGGGCCGAAGTTCGACAGATAGCATGGCGGCGGCAGAGGCTTAGCGTCTTCCGCGTCTGGGAGTTGTCGGAAGGCCCGCTGCACTCTTGACATCTGGATCTCCGGATTCTTGGGTGCCCGAGCATTTTTCTTGTACTTCCTTGTTCCATTGTTATGACACACGGCGGCACGGGTCCGGAGCGGGTGGCGGTTGTCCAGTGAGTGCAGTCGAGCCGAAAACCGTAAGCGGTTCCCTTCCAGAATGATCTTTCCAGTTGGGATACCTCCTTCTCGGTGGAGAACAAGTTTGGTGTAGTTCTCATTACCGGGAGGGCAGCGCGCAGTCCCGTAAAGATTGCCTTGTCAATCATCTCGCAGAAAATGCTGGTTCGAGGTGTGATGATCCCCCTTTTGGTCGGACGTTTGAGGCCGGGCCACCAAACATCTGCTCCGAAGGTTGCTATGGGGACAATGCACGTGTCCACTGCTCGAACCAGTGCTGCAG